>CM074278.1:28842939-29582939 GCA_037194245.1 Opsariichthys bidens
GAGCGAACTGAATGAACTGGGACATCTTGTTCGTGAACAAACTGAATGAACAAACATCTGCTGACCGACCGATCAAGTGGCATGTAGTTCATTCAGTTCGTCAATCTGGTACAGAAAAGATTTATGAATGTGTAAAAATGACTTAAAGGTGTGTTTGAAAATCTTAATTTAAGCTAATATTGTCACCTTTTTAAAGTCTGGGATTCAAAAAAATCTATTTCACTAAAAATTGTTTTCACAAAAATGGTTCTGCTAATAACTAACAATGAAATAAATAAATAGGTTAGAAAAAGAAATGGGAAAAATAGACAAATTTTCTGCTAATAATAATAAGGAAACAACAATATGTAATATGGTAATTAATAACTTTTAATAATAAAAATAGGGTGTAAAATAGACAACTTTTCTGCTAATAATTTGGGGAAAAAACAATCTGTATTGGACAGATAGAGTAAATGTAATAATAAAAAATAAGAGGTAAAATTGACAACTTTTCCACTAATAATTTGGGGGAAAACTATTTGTATTAAAGTATATTATATTAAAAAAGGGACAAATTTTATGCTAATAATTTGCAATGAAAATTTGTATTAAAAATGTAAAAAAATTAATTTATTTGCGTTAAAATTAAATAAAATAGTAATAATTAAAAGAATAATTTTTTTCTGCCAATAATTTGTAAAGAAAAAAATATGGACCTGGTTTCTTATTTTCTTAGGAAATATGCAACAAATCGTTTTGATGAACAGATTCAAAACTAATAATAAATCAAACTTCACAACCACTATTGTGAGTGATGGGTGTACGAACTCTCCGGAAATCTGTGGAGTTCTATAAGCACAGATTCCTTGTGGGCCTGGAAAATAAATTGGGATGCATTACTTTTCCATTCTCTACTATTTCCCTGAACTACTCAATAAGAAAAGAAGGGAATTCTATAAAATGCTAAACCTGACTCATCCATACATGCTACACAAAAATAGGTTTCAGCATGGAGACCTGCCATCCTCTACCCTCTCTGCAAAGACTGTGTAAATGGCACAAAAAATAACAAGCCTGAGAGGAGAAAAAAGCAGCTGAGCCATCCGTACTCGTTGCCATAGGCGACGGTCACCCCAGCGACAGGTCCTGTGTCACAGCCCAGGAAGAGGAAGGACACGTAACAGGCAGTGGAGATCAGATTGACCAGCATTGCCATTCGTATGGCTCCCAGAGCAGACAGGTTCAGCTTCTTCACCAGCAAACCTCCCAAGAATATGCCCAGACAGGCACACGGGATGGCTGTCATCCCTGTTTATAAAGAGAGAATAATGTGGCAGAATAATATGTTATATAAAAATAAAGCTTTGCTGTATTTACCCTTTATCTTTGTACTTGTATCTTGTATTGCAGCACTTCTGATGTTGATAAAGCACTTTTGTTATGGTATCCCTCATTTGTAAGTCATTTGAGATGAAAATGTTCGCTAAATATATGCAAATTTTATAATTATAAATTTTAGTTTTACTGTGTATGCGGCAAAGTGTGTCAAGATAAAGTAAGTTCCAAAAGTCTGAGACCACTGAAAATCTGGGATTCAAAATCAAATTGGTAAAAAATTTTAATAAATAAATAAATCAGGAAAATTGTTCTCGCAAAATTGTTCTGCTAATAATTTGAAATAAAACTATTAAATTAGATAATAAATTAGATATGTATTAAATTAGAAACCAAGGGAAAAAGACAAATTTTCTACTAATAAAAAATTATATTAAATAAGTAAATAATAGTGCTGTCAAATCGATTAACAACACTAGTAAAAAAAAAGGGAAATATACATTTTTTCTGTTTTTTTATATTAGAAAAATGTAGTAAAAATAATTTTAATTGTATTGAAAATTAAAATAGAAAAAAATTATACATTTTCTGTTAATACTTTGCAATGAAAAACTGTATTAGAGAAAAAATACTGTATTGAAAATTAAATAAAAAAATGATAATAAAAGTGAAAAAATTTTCAATGAAAAAAACCCCCATGCATTTACACAGAATTAGTCCTCTATATGTGTGTACCGTTCCCATAACTTTCCCCTAAAATCAGAGGAGCATGATGGGAGTAAATAACACTAATGGCAAAAGCACCTAACCCAAAATTTGACATAAACTGTAAACTTGTCCCTCAAATCTGAATGGTTGATTTGAATGTTGTTGCAGTATCAACAAAGATGTACTTGAAATTACGTTCACCATATGCACATACAGTATGTGATTTATACACACCCAACAGCTGGTTAGCGGAGGAGGTGGTGAGGTTAAACTGCTGCTCCAAATATTTGCCCAGGAAGGCTGCAAAGCCAGCAACAACAGCAATCTCCATACAGGCAGCTAAGACAATACACGTGAACACTGGATTTGACAGCAGATGCTTGGTCACCTTGGGAATTACTGGAGGGGAAAAGGAACAGACAAAAATGAGGAGTGAAGAGAGAGAGAGTTGAGTAAGTGACTTCAAAATACAGAGTAGTGACAGACTATTCTAGTCTACAGCATTCCCTAAATGCGAAGACTGACGCTTGTTGGACTTGAATGAAGAAATAGATGATTTATGATGCAATCGACAGACAATCACCCCCTAATTTCCTGTTTCATGTCTAAAATGCTGCAAAGTTGCGGCTACATTCTGAGGAGCCATCATTTTGATTGATTTATTTGACAGATGTGTCTGGAACATCCCGACAGAGACTGCATTCATACCAGATGGCAAAACCTTGAAAAATGCATCAACCATGTTGGACAAAACAGCTGCGTACATTATTGCTGCCCTGACTTGAAAGTATGCCTTTAGCTTGTGCTGCCATGGCTACTGTGCTAGTAATGCATCGTGTTAGCTAGTATGTAATCAGATCTTGCATGATTGATGGCTGCTGTTGTACAAAATGAGAGCCTTACAAGTATAGCACAATACCAGCATAACAATTACTCTATTTACAGACAAACAGACGAGACACGAGAACGGCAGTATGAACCCAGAGAGTGACAGTTAGCATGTAAAAAGTCTTTCAGGTTGAAAGCTTTACTCCGTTTTCAAGTCAGGCAGGAATCTTATTTAAAACCTTGACTCAAATATTATATAAGACTGAATACAGACTATATATATACAGGATTGGGGAGTAACGAAATACAAGTAACTTAGTTGCGTATTTAAAATATAATATATAATATATGAAATATTTCATTACAGTTACATTTTAAATGGGTGGTAATCAGATTACAGTTACGTCTGAAAAGTATTTTAGATTACCAAAGTGATTACTTTGAATTTTAATGTCATTTAAACAGCGATTGGTGATTCTCTGACTCTGACAGTCTGAAAAAGCGGAGTTCAGTTTCATGTTTTCGACTGTTTTCATGTTTTGTGATAGTTGTTTGTGAGTCATTTTATAATTGTAAAAAAGGTCACTGCATCTCTTTCTCACAATTTGTTTTTTCCCTCACAATTGTGAGTTTGCATTTCACAATTCTGACTTCTTTTTCTCAGAATTGCGGGATTTAAACTCACAATTGCAAGTTATAAAGTCAGAATTGGGAGATATAAACTTGCAATACTGACTTTTTTTCTTGCAGTTGTGAATTTAGTATGTGAGTTTATATCTCGTAATTCTGACTTTTCTCAATATTGCGAGTTTATATCTCATAATTCTGACTTTATAACTCACAATTGCAACTTTATATCACACAATTCTGAGGGAAAAAGTCAGAAAGTATTTAGATTAAGTTACTAAACTTGAGTAATGTAACGCAATACATTACAAATTACTTTTTAAAGCATGTATTTTGTAATCTGTAGTGAAATACATTTTAAAAGTAACCAACCCAGCCCTGTATATATATATATATATATATATATATATATATGTAAAAAACTAATTCAAAACAAGAACAAAAATTATAATAGTATGCCATTGATCTTAAAGTAACACTGACGCTGATTTTGGGGGAAAATCTGGAATTTCAAGGGTACCTATTATGCAAAATTCAGGGATTGATCACAGATGTGTGTCAACAACCAGCCTATTATGGTGAAAATCTACCCACTCCTTTTTTTTTATTCCCCATAAATCATAAACAGTCTCTCCAAACGTGCGGCTCCAGATTTCCCCCTACTCTTACGTAAGAGTAGGGAAGCCCCGCCCATGACTGGTGACGATCTGGATTATTAGCATAGATAACGCCGCAGCAGTTCGCCACTTCTCTTTACTCGCTGTAGCAGCTGGAGACGAACCACTGACAACACTGTGGTTGAATTTCATTTATGAAGGAAACGTGCCAATATTTGCTTAAATCATTTTACTGCTGCTTCACAAATGACGGTCAATTCAACGCTGGATTTGCAAAAAAGATTAACATGACGGCACATGCCAGTCTTTGAGTCGAACCACTAACCATTCAGAAACATCCAATTGTATTCTAAAAGTTGTGACTTCCAGAGTCTCTGAATCAGAGTCCGACTCCGGTTTGAACAATTTAAGGATGAACATCGTTACTGACAATCCTCATTTTGGCTGCGTGAGATTCTCCAGCTTTGTTGTTGTTGTTGTTGAGTATGGGAAGCGCAAGCTCCTCATTGCTAGAAAATGGCTTAATTAGTCGTTTTTCAGTAAAAATGATTTGAAAACAAGCTTTAAAAAGGTACAATATATACCTTTTTTGGTTCAATTTGAACAAATTTTAAATATTGAGCCAATACATCATTAATCCTTCTTCCAAAACATGCATTTGTCTTATCCTGTTTCACTATGGTAAGCCTTTTATAAGTGTTTATATTTTAGACCTGACATGATGGTTTTCGGAGAAAATCGCGTACATGTGTCACTCGCGCTTGTCTCGACATATCTGTAAATAGAGAAAAATTGCTCCGGCTACTTTGTATGATGTGGGAGAGGCAAAGGTTAGTTGTCACAAGGGGCGAGAGAGGTTGATATGGAGCAGCTAAATCTCAAAAAAAAAAAAAAAAAAAATGAAGAGAGTCTGCTGAGAGAATGTGACCGAGCTTGAAATTAAGCAAGAATTAAAATTGGCTTGGCTTTTCGGCGATGGCGAGAACTGAGAGATTTGAAATGTTGTGAAAGTGACATGGAGATGGCGTTTTTATTACTCACCAGGTGAGTACTGTATATATATATATATATTTAGCTCTCTAACAGAGCTGATTGTAAAGCATTATCTATTGTGAAGAGTTATTTCGTTATGGTTGTTGTAGCGTTGTGTTAGAATTTATTTTCAAGCAAGTAGCGTGTCTATTAATGGGTAAAAATAGTAACGTCTTCATCTAGTCAGCTTGAGATCCTTTCCATCTAAACTGGTTATATCTCTGAAGCCTAATAGTGAATGTTTCATGAGCAGTAGGATAATCCCTCTTTTTTTACAACCATATTTATCAGCACCATCACGCAGAGCCGAAGCACAACAAAAACAGTTTTTAACAGCTAGAGGACCAAAAGTTACACAGTGTTGCTTCTCGTTTCAAGAAAATTCTGCAAAAACACTCTAAAGAAAATGATTTTTTACAGTGCTCCAACCACCTGGCGTCATTCTGTTACATAACGGTCACTTTTCACAATCCAACTGATTCTGTGGAAATTCTGTTTTCCTCAAACTCCTGCGGGCGTAGATTCTGTGTGGGCCTGCTAATAAGTAAGGCTTAACTCTAATTGTCTAAGTGCCTCCTCAGTGTACCATTAAATATAATTAGACTAGTGATTAGAGGAACATGTCCGGTACAGTTAAAACAGATTAAAGCAGACCAAGCCTTCAATTTAACACGCATGCTATTCAAGAAAAAGACCCACATCATGCTAACATCTCTGACTTCTTATTCTTTAAAGAAAAGTGTAACCTTACACTAACATCACATGAATATATGGAGGTGTTAGATTCATTGAAATGGAAGCGTTTAGCGGTTGTGTAACTGTGTGCTGAGACCTCGGAGCTGTTGGCAGCAGGACAGGCTGTTGCTGTTGTAGTTGTAGTTCTGCAGGACTCCATTGCTGGACTTGGATTTCTCATAATCCTGGGCTAAAGATGAGGGCAGCATGGCCTGTTCGCTCTCAAGACCTCCCTCCACCTCCTTGCAGGGCAGAGACTGGGGGAAACCAAACATGAAGAGGGACGAGAAGAAGAGTAAGGCACCGCAGAGGAGAAAGCCGCCCCACCATGCACCGATCCAGCGGGGGTCATCAGGAGTGATGTTCAGCATAGCTGAGAAAAGCAAGTACAGGATGGAAAATAAATAAATAAATAATAGAGGAATGATAATTCTCTCACATGGACGGACATCTGAGAAAATCCACTTCTAAAACAGCAAAACATACAAGATGATGCAATTCATAGACATCTGATATCAAAACGGAGTCATTGAGGTATGCGGTGTCTTATTCTGCCACAAATCTGTGTCTAAAAAAAAGATTTCATGGCTATATTTGATACAATGGGTCGGGTGTAGCTGAAATCCCAAATCAACAACAAAAAAAGTATACTTTTTGTAGTAAGTATACTAATAGCAATGTACCAGTAGTATACTTGTAAGTGTCCTATTGCAATTCTACTTGGGACTACATTAGTAAGTATACTTTAAGTGTAACAGTAGTAAACTTTCAGTACAACTACATTTTCCATTACCTGCAACTATACTAGAGAACTTATAGCTAGATATACGGATAGTTTACTAGTTAAATATTTGCGGCACATTTTTTTAGTTTATGAAAGTAGCCTACACATTGAAGTATACTCTCAGTAAACTACTTTAGCAGTTTTATTCTGCAAATATACTTTTAAGTTTTCTTTAGGTGAACTTAATATCATACTTATAGTTTACTATTTATATATTATTCTTTAAGTATACTGCTATATTCCGATTTAGGTATTACTTCTTTTTTTTTTTACAGTTGAAATATACCTTTGACTGTACTTTAAGTAGATTTTAAATAAATTCCTATGTACACTACCAGTGGACTACACAAACATACTCAGAATTAGGAACATATGTGTTTTCTTTATTAATCAATATTTTATGATTGATTTTATATGCATGTTTATAAGACAGTATGTAAAACTATGTGAAAAAAGTATTTAATATTCTACTCATTCAAAAGCGTAAACAACTACAGGCCACGTATACTTAGACTCAATCTTTTGATCAAGTATTGTAAGTATAGGCCAAATATACTTCGACTTTTCTGTCAGAGTATGAGTTAAGTGTATTTTATGTATACACTTTTATGTATTTTATAAATATACCTACAGCACACTTGAATAAACCTGAAATACATTTATATATGACGTATTTAATAAAAATACCTTGCAATTGTACTTTTGGTATACTAAAGTGGTATACTTAAAGTCTGCTAAATTAGAACCATAAATTTTGTACTTAATGCTCTTTAATTTTGCAGAAGTAGTGCTGAGGTGCAACTAAAAATATACTAAAGTATATTTGATTGTGCTAACGTGTACTATACACTTGAAATATCTTGCATTTAAAGGCATTTTATTCAAAGATCACATAATCCTTAACAATAGTGACATTAAAAAATATTTTAGGCTTAATATTACGAAATGTGCATTGTGCACAAGTAGTCCTCAAAATAAAGTTTAATTATAATTGTTATATCAGTAAATGTCAATCGACCTGTCAGTAAATATGTTAATAGATTTAAACTTTCATACTTAGTATGAAATAAATGTACTTAAAATACATAGTTTTTTTAATAGGGTAGCCAAATATAAATGGCATTTTCTTTAATAGAAAGAAAATGCTATTCTTGGTATTTACTTTTGAAAACATGATGCATCAGCAAGAAAAAAATGTGCATCCTAAGTGTGAACTTGATGTGTAAAATGTAAGGCAAATTCTTTGTACTTTTCTTTTTCAGTTGATCCACTCGTCGATTACTGATCATGACAGTGAGACAGAATTTGTGGCCTTGTGCTTTCATTTTCATTCATTCAAAAGATGCAAGAGCCTTGTCGGTAGGAAACAAAATGCCTTGCAGCAGTTGTTCTGACTGAGTGTGTTGTTTTTGGAAATACAGAGAATGAACTGACACTCACTTGTGTCGATGAGGAAAACATCCACATAAAAGTTGGTACAGACAGATCCCAGGATGAAACCACATGCAGGTCCAAACACTAGTGTGGAAAAGAGTATACCTGAAATACAACAATAAAAAACGATCAGGGATTTTATTTCAGAAAATATATATATATATATATATATATATATATATATATATATATATATATATATATAGTACAAAAAAATACATGAATATATATTATAATATATTAAATATATATTATATATTATACTATTTGATGTTTATATATATAGTAAAAAATACATAAATATATATATTATAATATATTAAATATATATTATATATTACATTAAATATATATTATATATTATACTATTTGATGTTTATAAATATATATATATATATATATATATATATATATATAGTACAAAAAATACATATATATAAAACATCAAATAGTACGATACTATTTTAGAATATTTTTTATATTACTACTAAAATAGTATTTTATAATATAAAAATATTATATAAAATATAAAAAATATTCTATTTATATATTATATAAATATTTTCTAATCAAGTTCATACTATAAAATAACTAATAAATCTTTCACTATTACAGAAGCAAGAAAAGATCAATTTCTTTTCCCCAGCCACAAGGTGGCGCCCTCAATCCAAGGAAAAGTCTAATCTAAAGATGACAGATGAACTCATTTACCATCAGAAATACATGCTGTAATGTAATACACAGTGTAAAGTTTTCATTCTTTTCCCTGTGTTTTTCTCACATTCCAAAATAACATTCAAATAAGCATAGGGTCACACGTCTATTCCTTGATTCCAGCGCTATATAAAGCTGTTATTTGAAGATATTACATGTTCCAAGATTAATTAATAATTATGTATTAAAAATAAGTTAAATTACTAAAAACAGTATAATAAAGATGAACATTTAAACACACAACTTTCCCAAACTATGAGCTCAAGCTGCCTGAACAAATATTCCAAGTGAAGAATGAGAACTAAATTCCACATAGCCAGAGTAATTCACCAGTTCCTGACAGGTTTGCATACAAAGCAAGAAAAAAAAGGATTTGCTTTGGAGCAGAGCTATGAACAGACGATGCTGTGCTGGCAGACATCTGGGGCACAAATCCCTATTAATATGCTGTCAAAAAGTGTGACAGCAGCCCAGCAATAGCCCTGTAGGTCACATGCAGCTTCTGAGATTATGAAGCCTTTATCCAGGCACTCTCATCAGCTTTCCCCATCCTCTGCCATTCTCTTATTAAAACACACACAATATTGTTTCATTAAGTGCGCTGTGCTATCACACAAAGGGGTCTTCCTCTCTGAAAACCTTCCCACCTCAATTATTCAGCAAAGATGAAAGGTTCCAGTGAATCACAGAGTGTTGCGGACAAAGCAGAACTGTGATTCGACAGCAGGCCGCACTTAAATTCAGTTGTAATTTATAACATTTATAACAATTTATGAGTCAATGGGATGTAGCTGGCTGAAACTATTATTTATAAGTATTCAACAACGACTGTCAAATACAAAAAAAAAAGGATATATTTATATATTTCATTTGGAAATTTCAAAAATAATCCATTTAATAGACCTATAGTTATCAGTACTGGTATAGCGATATGGCCTTGATAACACTTGCCATTAAAAACAATTCAACTTAAATTTTGATTTAAAAATAAACTTCCTTTATGTTTATTCTGCATTCATTTGGGGATTGACAACCGCATTTTAATTGAATCCGACCGACGGTGATAAATGGGGAACGGACAGCGAGCAATGAACGGAACAAAACAATCTGATACTGAACGTCAAATGATCTGTGTAAAACAAGACCTGCCACTTTATCTATGCAATATGTCACTTGTTGTTCATTTTATTACTAACTTTTCAAATCAGTCACTCAGCGAATTTTTGCATATAAATTTACATACTTTTAAAATAGTTCTAATCACTTTGTTTCATCATTATTTTTCATTATTCGTATATCATTATTTTTTTAATATCATGAATAAATAGGATCATAATCATAAAGGATACCAACAAAGACTATTTTTGACCCAGAAAAAAAACCCTATATATATTTATATATTAATATATTAAATATATATATATATGTGTATATATATATATATATATATATATATATATATATATATATATATATATATATATATTCAATTCGTCAAACAACCCAAAGCCAGTCGTTTCACACCACTGAAAACCACAATCACAAACTTGTGACCTTTGATCAGTGAGCTGGAATTCATTAAATGCTGCTTAATGTGCCGGATACAGAGTCAATTTTCAGTCTCTACACTGAAAAACATTACAAATCACACATCAAAATGCAAACGGATATGCACATTTAAAGAGACCCACAACCACGTGTAAAGACACGTCTTATCTGAGTGCTGCCTCTGCATTTCAGTGTCAGATGGATGGAGCTGAAGCTACACTAAGGTCAGCTGCCCTTGAGGAAAAGGCCTCACACCACACCGAGCCAGACCGACGCTTGAACCACTTATAAGGCAGCAGCACAACAGATGTGGCTCACTATCCTCCAGCAACCAATTAATATATTTCTGGAAAAAATGAGTCACTTTCACCAGTCCCTCCATTACAATGCCTCAGATCAAAGCAAGAGTTTTAATGTGTGTATGAAAGCTTGTTTGCGTGGAACGTTTCCTGAGCTTCTGGCCATCTAGGTGAGCGTACTCACGCATACACATGTACACTGCAAACCACGTGTCCCGTTTGAAACCGCAAACACAAGGTCTCATCTAGATTTGCAGAACATCTTCCAGTTTTCAAATAGGAACAGGTTCTTGTGAAATGTTTGTTTTCATTCAGCTTTGATAGAAATCACACACACACACACACACACACATATTAAATTGTACTACATCTATACATATACAATTTATATATATATACATATACATATATATATATATATATATATATATATATATATATATATAAACACATAACTTGTATATTTTATTTTTTAATTTTTTATTTTGCTTTAATAAAATGTTAACACATATACATTTTGCTTTATATACAATTTAAAATAGTATTACTTTTATTATATATTATTATTATTATTTTAAATTTTTTAAATATTAAGCAGCACAACTGTTCACAGCACTGATAAAAAAGAAACAAATCATGATTTCTGAAGGATCATGTGACACTGAAGAATGGAGTGATGATGCTGAAAACTCAGCTTTGATCACAGGAATAAACTACACCTTAATTTAAATTTTAAATGAAATGAAATATTGTTAAATAAGTGTTTTACTGTATTTCTGATCAAATAAATGCAGCTTTGGTGTGTGTATATTTATATTCATATACACACACACACACCAGTAAAACCAGTACGGAGGATTCACAAGAAACAGCTGCACAGTTTCCATCCCAACTGTTGTGCTGCCCAGTGAAAGGCACCGCAGTGTTTTTACAGTGTGTTGCCTAAGAGACTTCGTGTGTATGTTTGTGTCTGTGTGCTGATTTCTCATAGCAACGCTTCAGCACTGACTACCCTCACAGGAAACCTCAAAAATGCAGCTGAAATCTTGCAATCACCTTTAAAGAATTGTGGCTTGAGGACCCTACCACAGTGAGAAAAAAAAAAATAATTCCCATCAACTTCTTCAGAATGCAGTTTCTCTCTATATACAGTTGTGTTCAAAATTATTCAACCCCCACTGAAATTGATTGTTTTGGCCGGTTTGACATTGATTTTGATCATTCAGTCATCCTGCTTACAATTAAATCAAAGAGGCACGTGTAGGTCAGACAAATATAACATAACATTTATAATGAAATAACCACAAATGTCTTTTCTCTGCTCACATCATTATCAGTTTTATTCAACCCCCAAGTGACATTCAATCTTAATACTTAGTACAACATCCTTTTACAGTTATAACAGCTTTTAAACGTTAAGCATAGCTTGACACAAGTGTCTTGCAGCGAGCTACGGGTATCTTCGCCCATTCATCATGGGCAAAAGCCTCCAGTTCAGTCACATTCTTAGGCTTGCGCACTGCAACTGCTTTCTTTAAGTCCCACCAGAGGTTCTCAATCGGATTTAAGTCTGGTGACTGCGATGGCCATTTCAAAATGTTCCAGCCTTTAATCTGCAACCATGCTCTAGTGGACTTGGAGGTATGCTTGGGATCATTGTCCTGTTGAAAGGTCCAACGTCTCCCAAGCCTCAGGTTTGTGACGGACTGCATCACATTGTCCTCCAATATCTCCTGGTACTGAAGAGAATTCATGGTACCTTGCACACGCTGAAGCTTCCCAGTACCTGCAGAAGCAAAACAGCCCCAAAGCATGATTGACCCCCGCCATGCTTCACAGTAGGCAAGGTGTTCTTTTCTTCATAGGCCTTGTTCTTCCTCCTCCAAACATAGCGTTGATCCATGGGCCCAAACAGTTCTAATTTTGTTTCATCAGTCCACAGAACACTATCCCAAAACTTCTGTGGTTTGTCCACATGACTTTTGGCATACTGCAGTCGACTCTTCTTATTCTTTGGAGACAGCAAGGGGGTGCGCCTGGGAGTTCTGGCATGGAGGCCTTCATTACGCAGGGTGCGCCGTATTGTCTGAGCAGAAACTTCAGTACCTACATCTGACAAATCTTTTCTCAGTTCCTCAGCAGTCACACGGGGACTTTTCTCCACTCTACGCTTCAGGTAGCGCACAGCAGTCGAAGTCAGCATCTTCTTTCTGCCACGACCAGGTAGCGTTTCAACAGTGCCCTTTGCCTTGAATTTGCGAATGATGCTTCCTATGGTGTCTCTTGGTATGTTTAACATCTTTGCAATCTTCTTATAGCCATTGCCCTTCCTGTGAAGAGTAATCACCTCTTCTCTTGTCTTCCTGGACCATTCTCTTGACTTCACCATGTTTGTAACCACACCAGTAAATGTCTAGAAGGAGCTGAGTATCACAGTCATTTTAAAGCTGCCTAATTGGTGCTTATTAGGCTTTATTGCTGCTCCCTGACATCCACAGGTGCTTTCAATACCTGATTGAAAACACTTCAATGGACCTCTGTTCTTCAGAGTGGTAGTCTTTAAGGGGTTGAATAATTGTGTCAATGAAGAATTCACAAAAGAAACATTTACTACTGTATTACAAAACCAATTGATGTCATTTTAGTTGCATATGCTTCTTTAAGAAGTCCTTGTAGGATTTCATTCTGAATTCAATTACAAATGTACTCTAAATTCTCTAAAACCATTTACAGCATTGGGGGGTTGAATAATTTTGAACACAACTGTACAAGAAAATAACAGTCAAAAGGTTTCTTGTGATTGATAAGCATCACTTTTTGAGAAACAAACCTATTTATCTCAATGAGGTTGGATGGTTTTGATAAGAGAGAAAAAAAATGTCTTAAGATTTTGGCTCATAATCAAAGTGGAGAAAATTTGATGGTTTAAAAAAAAAATGGAGTCACTCTTCTTTATCCATACATTTCTGTCTTTCTGCAGAATCTCCCAAACTGTGTCTCGTTCTGAGTGTCCTTTCATTTTTATTTCTCATGGGGACATGTAACATATACAGAGTTAATAAAAACCTCCTGACTTCCATGAACACAAAACTGGGCCTTTAGTCACAGGAGGAATGGGCTACTTCCCACATCCTGTCCTCTAATCATCAATGTGCAGGTAATTAAGTCCAATTTACTGCACAGTACAAATTCTGTGGAAAGCATTTTCCCCTTGAATTTTTTCCCTTACGACTTGAATCTTTATTAAAGCAAAGAGCAGGTATTAAAATGGCATGCTGGGTAAGGCCCATGATTCACTTAAATACCTTTGAAATTGGGTTTATTCTTCAAGGAGTCTTGTTTGGGTAAGAAAAAAAAAACATTTATGTGTAGCCAATTCCACCGGAACATTTTAACATCCTTCAGAGCGCACTTTCAGCAAAATCTCGACATAATGGGATAATTCTGCCTTTTTTTTTTTTTACCTAAAATGTCTTTAGAGTACAGAAAAGAATGACATTTACTGAGAATTACACATAATTCAGCTAAGTATCTGCATTCACGAACTATGACAGCCCTTTAATACTCCATGTTAAGAGATCTTCATAAAGCATTAAAATATTAGGTAAATTGTGTCTACTCTGCACACTTTTATGACATATTCTGGAAAAAACAAATGCAGCAAATGCATACGAACTAACAGAGCATGTCAATATTTCTAATAATAATTTTGATCTCAAAATATGAGATAATGAAAATGTATCTTTTTTTGTCAGTGCATTAAAAGCATATGGCAGTGGGTGTTAGATGACTTTAATGAGGTGTAAAATGACGGCAAGAAGTGTTAAATAATCAGTATTATGTTGCACTTTATGATATATTGCTAACACTGTATAGCATTAAGGGTGAATAATATTCAATATTCTTATTCAATATCCAAAACAATTGCTCAGTTTTACAAACATTTGAACACAAGCTATTTTTTGCACACACACACACACAAAAACACATCTCAGCAGTTCTTCAGCAGCTATCAATTCACAATCTTATTTTCAGCATGAGACAGAAAGATAAATACGCAATGTGCAAAGAAAACAAACTAGAGAATTAAAGCCGTTCTTGCAGAAAGAGTGATGAAATAATGTATTTTTCACTTTGTGAGAACATGATGTGTGTCTCCCTGTTAGAAACAGCTGTTAAGTTGTTAACCCAAGATCTACAGTCGTGGTCAAAAGTTTTGAGAATTACATAAATATTAGTTTTCACAAAGTTTGATGGTAAACTGCTTTTAGATCTTTGTTTCAGTTGTTTCTGTGATGCACTGAAATATAATTACAAGCACTTCATACGTTTCAAAGGCTTTTATCGACAATTACATGACATTTATGCAAAGAGTCAGTATTTGCAGTGTTGGCCGTTCTTTTTCAGGACCTCTGCAATTCGACTGGGCATGCTGTCAATCAACTTCTGACTGATAGCAACCCATTCTTTCATAATCACTTCTTGGAGTTTGTCAGAATTAGTGGGTTTTTGTTTGTCTACCCGGATCTTGAGGATTGACCACGAGTTCTCAATGGGATTAAGATCTGAGGAGTTTCCAGGCCATGGACCCAAAATTTCAACGTTCTGGTCCCCGAGCCACTTAGTTATCACTTTTGCCTTATGGGACGGTGCTCCATCGTGCTGGAAAATGCATTGTTCTTCACCAAACTGTTGTTGGATTGTTGGAAGAAGTTGCTGTTAGAGGGTGTTTTGGTACCATTCTTTATTCATGTCTGTGTTTTTGGGCAGAATTGTGAGTGAGCCCACTCCCTTGGATGAGAAGCAACCCCACACATGAATGGTCTCAGGATGCTTTACTGTTGGCATGACACAGGACTGATGGTAGCACTCACCTTTTCTTCTCCTGACAAGCCTTTTTCCAGATGCCCAAAACAATCGGAAAGGGGCTTCATCGGAGAATATGACTTTGCCCCAGTCCTTAGCAGTCCATTCACGATACTTTCTGCAGAAGATCAATCTGTCCCTGATGTTTTTTTTGGAGAGAAGTGGCTTCTTTGCTGCCCTTCTTGACACCAGGCCATCTTCCAAAAGTCTTGGCCTCACTGTGCGTGCAGATGCGCTCACACCTGCCTGCTGCCATTCCTGAGCAAGCTCTGATCCCGCAGCTGAATCCTCTTTAGGAGACCATCCTGGCACTTGCTGGACTTTCTTGGATGCCCTGAAGCCTTCTTTACAAGAATTGAACCTCTTTCCTTCAAGTTGCTGATGATCCTATAAATTGTTGATTCAGGTGCAATCTTAGTAGCCACAATATCCTTGCCTGCGAAGCCATTTTTATGCAACGCAATAAAGTTATCTGCTTTTGCCAAAAAAAAGACTGTCGGAGTTATCTGCTTTTGCTAAAAAACAAACTTTTAATATATTAAAAAAACATACTTTCAACGAACTTTAATTTTGTAAGTTACCTGTATTTTTTAAGTTATTATTACTTAATCAAAACAACCAAACCTCAGTTAGATTGACATTACTTTGAATGCACAATAAAAACATGATTTATTAGAATGAATAAAAACTGAGTTATCTGTTTTTGCAAGTTTGCAAGAAGAGTTTTTGACATGCTCATTATAACCTGCTGCAACAGACTTTTTAGCACCTATACAGTAATCCAGAGCGAGCTTACAAAGCAACTCTACCTGTGTGCGTAATTCCACTGGAGCTTACGTGGCATGAACACACACACACCCACAAAATGACATGGGTAAGCACGCACATATACTGTACAGTTACTTCTGATTTACCTGAGTGTCAAAAAGCATTCAGTTAATAGATAAGCATGTACATATTGAGCCCAGTGTTAGGGTTAGAGTTACCTTAATTCAAAAACAATAGTGTGAAAATATAACCCTGAGGTGTCAAAGAAGCATCTGACCCATACAGGAATGTTTTAGTCAAAAATGGAAAGCAAAAGGAAGCAAGGGAATGAGTGCTTTCCTGTTCTTTTTTTCCAGTGTGTAACATGTGCCCTTTAGAGTCTGCTGACAGACTGACAGTGAAAAACATCCACAGTGACACTGAAGCGATTGGACTAGACATTTATGCGACAAAGGAATGCAAGAATTACACAAACATAAAGTCAGTTCAGGGACTTATTCATGTAGTCAGACTCAAATTTTCACTTTCTGTTCCCCCTGCTTCAGAATGTTAGTGTGCAAGATTTTCCTTTTCCTGATTTCCTGAAAGGAAATCAAGATTGATGAAACAGTTGTAACAGCGTCAGTTCAACCAATGAGCGACAAGGGTGAAATCACTATCAAAGGTGACCACCATTATTATATATTTTTAGAACAATCTACTGATGATAAATGCTGAGGGGGTCAGTCTGTCTCTTAAGAGAAGAAAACTTACAATAAGAAATTGTGTCAAGCAGTTTTAAAGGCAGACAGCAGGACAGCAGCAGATGGCAGATGATAAGTGATGTCCGATAAACTTAATATGATATTTTTACCAAAGATGGACACTATTTAAGTAACACTGATGTAGAGCTGCACGATTCTGGATAAAATGAGAATCCTGATTTCTTGGTTTCAAATACAGATCATGTTTCTACCACAATTCTGAATGTACAACCAAACAAATTAACATGTAATTTACTAGAGGTTCTGACAAAATATAAATTGCTGGAAAATGTTTGAATAAATTATTTAAAAAATGGTTTTGAGGAATTCACTGACTCATCAATAAATACTTGTTTACTGGATGAATCAGTGTTTTTGAACGAATCTTTAATGATTCAATGACAAATAAATTTAACAGTCACTTGTCACCACCTAATGGAATAAGATGCAATTGACACTTCGCCAGCAATTTGATTGACAGGCGATCTGACCAATCATGACCCCTTAAAACTTAAACTTAAAAAAATTGTGTGTACTCACATCTTTCTGCGGTTGAAACAACATTCCTTCTGATGTTCATTCATGTTTATTTGATGCTATAAATGAACAAGTATGAAGAGATGATCTGTCACCACACATTAAAGAAACACTATACGCTATTTATTGATTAAACTTCTTTACAAAATTACAATATTTTAAATATGCAACTGTTTCATATCAAAAGTAGCCTGCTCTGTCGGTGTTGTCAGTGGCCTCTTTGCTCTGCAATGTATTTTTCACTCCGTGAGAACATGATGTGTGGCGTGAGAGTGCATGACTTGTCAGACATAGCAACAGTAACTAAAGGGGGCGGGTCTTTGTGAAGGGTCAATTGAACCGTCATTTGACGCACCAAGTTCGTTTCAAAAGGTAATTTGCTCTATTTTGATTGCTATCGAAGACATCATTGTTTATATACTAACATAAAACTTATATCCCAGTTCTTCTGTGATAATTTCAATATTTGGCACACAGAAATAACTAATGTATGGTTAAAAACTGCTCTCTCTGGCAACACACATTTGAATGTTCAGGTAGGATTTTGTCAAAGGTTTAAAAGACGCGGGCGGATCGCTGTCATTAATAAAATAAGATCGCGTGGGTGCTTGAATCGAGATTGTCTAGTCTAGCAATTCATGTCTAGCGCACCAACCAGGTACATAAAGGTGAATTTTTGAAGAATGTCCTGGCTAATAATTTCCAAATATAGAAGGTATGGATGTATGTATGTATGTATGTATAGATGGATGGATGTATGTAGGCTATGTGTGGATGTATGTATGGATGTTTAGATGTATGGATGTATGGATGTATGTATGTATGTATGGATGAATAGATGGATGGATGTATGGATGGATGTATGTGTGGATGTATGCATGTATGTATGGATGTATAGATGTATGTATGTGTGGATGTATGTATGTATGTATGGATGTATAGATGTATGTATGTGTGGATGTATGTATGTATGTATGGATGTATAGATGTATGGATGTATGTATGTATAGATGTATGTATGTATAGATGTATGGATGTATGTATGTATGGATGTATAGATGTATGGATGTATGTATGTATGTATGTATGGATGGATGTATAGATGTATGTATGTATGGATGGATGGATGGATGCATGTATGGATGTATGTATGTATGGATGTATGTATGTATGTATGGATGTATGTATTTATGTATGTATGTATGGATGGATGTATGCATGTATGTATGTATGTATGTATGGATGTATGGATGGATGTATGCATGTATGGATAGATGTATGTATGGATGGATGTATTTATGTATGTATGTATGGATGGATGTATGCATGTATGCATGTATGCATGTATGTATGTATGTATGTATGGATGTATGTATGGATGATGTATGGATGTATGTATGCATGTATGTATGTATGTATGTATGTATGGATGTATAGATGGATGTATAGATGGATGTATGTATGTATGGATGTATAGATGTATAGATGTATGGATGTATGTATGTATGGATGTATAGATGTATGGATGTATGTATGTATGTATGTATGTATGGATGGATGGATGTATAGATGTATGTATGTATGGATGGATGGATGGATGGATGGATGCATGTATGGATGTATGTATGTATGGATGTATGTATGTATGTATGGATGTATGTATTTATGTATGTATGTATGGATGGATGTATGCATGTATGTATGTATGTATGTATGGATGTATGGATGGATGTATGCATGTATGGATAGATGTATGTATGTATGGATGGATGTATTTATGTATGTATGTATGGATGGATGTATGCATGTATGTATGTATGTATGTATGGATGTATGTATGGATGATGTATGGATGTATGTATGCATGCATGTATGTATGTATGTATGTATGTATGGATGTATAGATGGATGTATAGATGTATGTATGTATGTATGGATGTATAGATGTATGGATGTATAGATGTATGGATGTATAGATGTATGGATGTATGTATGGATGGATGTATAGATGTATGTATGTATGTATGGATGGATGGATGCATGTATGGATGTATGTATGTATGGATGTATGTATGGATGTATGTATGTATGTATGGATGTATGTATTTATGTATGTATGTATGGATGGATGTATGCATGTATGGATAGATGTATGTATGGATGTATGTATTTATGTATGTATGTATGGATGGATGTATGCATGTGTGCATGTATGTACGTATGTATGTATGTATGTATGTATGTATGTATGTATGGATGATGTATGGATGTATGTATGCATGTATGGATGTATGTATGTATGGATGTATAGATGGATGTATAGATGTATGTATGAATGTATGCATGTATGGATGTATGTATGTATGTATGTATGGATGGATGTATGTATGTATGTATGGATGGATGTATGCATGTATGGATAGATGTATGCATGTATGCATGTATGTATGTATGTATGTATGTATGGATGGATGTATGCATGTATGGATAGATGTATGTATGGATGTATGTATTTATGCATGTATGGATGGATGGATGTATGCATGCATGTATGGATGTATAGATGTATGTATGTATGGATGGATGTATGCATGTATGTATGTATGTATGTATGGATGTATGCATGCATGTATGTATGTATGTATGTATGTATGTATGTATGGATGTATGTATGTATGTATGTATGTATGTATGTATGTATGGATGTATGGATGGATGTATGCATGTATGGATGTATGTATGTATGGATGTATAGATGGATGTATAGATGTATGTATGTATGGATGGATGGATGGATGTATGCATGTATGTATGTATGTATGTATGTATGTATGGATCCAAATGAATGAGCAAACTTAAAAAAGCAAAAACATACAAATAAAATTACAGTTCCCATTCAGTCGGTCACTTCGACGTACGTCGGATGACCGACGAATAGGAATCTCGCTAGAGAGGCCAATCTACTTCGAGTGTAACTAAAACGAGCCAATGCATATTGGCATGCAATCATATGCATCAGCTGCTCACTCCTCGCAGCGCGGGTATATAATGAGCAGCAGGTGCGTTGCATCTTTAGCTTTTCGCTTCGGAGCCGAACCTGTATGGTGTCTACGAGCGAGTGTGACGAAAGACGAAGAATCTTTTGGTGGATTGCTCTTCGTGAGAGTGCAGGCGGACAGCGCAGCAGCGGGGCCGTTCTCTTGTTTGTCTTCTCTGTTTGTTCTATTTTATGTGAGCAAATGAAGCTGTTCTCAGCTGTAAAAGCCGTTCTTATGGCTGGTAACGGTGCGCTATTATAGAGCGCTTAAAAGCTGTTATCACAGCTGGTAAGAGCGGTGTCAAGAGTGAGTGCACACGACAGGCTGCACTTTTTCCCTGTCTGTGTTGCCGCGGTTATCCCCTGCGTGCTTCGGCACTCGAAAGAGTTAATTCCTAAAAGAGCTCGCGCGAGTAGTTTCGCGTCTTTTCGAAGATGTGTACTACTTGCGTGTTTCTGGATGCGGTCGTTACCTGGCGCCTCGGGATGGTCACGAGCGCTGTATCGCGTGCTTGGGCTTAAGGCGCGCTGAGGCAGCGTTTGTGGATGAGTCATGCACCCATTGCGGGAAGATGACCATCGCGGAGTTGCGATCTAGACTCCGCCTCCTGCAAGGGGGGCGGGGTTGCGATCTAGACTCTGCCTCCTGCAAGGGGGCGGAGTCCCAGTGCCGCTGCTTCGTTCCAGTCCTCCTGAAAATGGAGGGCTGTTTCGGGCGGTGGCACTGGTGATTTGAGGATTACAGTGAGCGCGCTTCCCTCGGGGAACCAACCCCCTGGGAACCCTCACTCCTCCCGCACTCTGCAGCCAGTAGAGCTGCTGGGGGAGCGTGATGGACCGCCCCAGAGGTGTGTACCATCCGTATCCTTCAGGGCTCCCCAGGATGACCGGATGTCGATCGCTGCATCGGAGGGTGAGCCTGACGCTTTCGCGGATGATGATTCGGAGCGGTTGCCTCCTTCGCGAGTGACAGCTGTGCCCGTATCAGACCCGGAAATGATGGCTATGCTTTCCCGGGCCGCCAACAGGGTCGGGCTCGTGTGGAATGCTCCAACGTGTGGAGTGCTCCACCGTGTCCCGAGCCCTCGAGGTTGGATGATTGGTTCCTCGGAGTGGCAAGGGATGGTTCTCAGCCCCCCACCCCGGTTCCCTTCTTCCCGGAAGTGCATGTAGAGAACACTGGTGCGTGGAGGGCACCTTTTACTGCCCGAAACCGTGCCAGTGGGACCTCCTCCCTCACTACCCTTGATGGCGGTGCGGCAAAGGGATGTTCACGCATACCCCTTCCTGAAGAGAGGGGGGAGCGTCTCTCCCTTCCCGGGCCTGTGAGCGCTGGTCGGACCTACCGGCAGTGCTTACTGGGCCTGCGCGGAAGCCGCTGCCGCCTTACACGCTATGGCGTTGTTGCAGGTCCATCAGGCCAAGGCACTGAGGGGCCTGCACGAGGGTAGTCATGATCCACAGGTTCTCCAAGAACTTCGTACCGCTACGGACCTCGCGCTTCGAGCGACGAAGGTCACTGCGCGGTCAGTGGGTCGTGCGATGTCCACGCTGGTGGTCCAGGAACGTCATCTCTGGCTGTGTCTGGTCGACATGAGGGATACCGACAAAGTCAGGTTCCTTGATGCCCCCATGTCCCAGACCGGCCTCTTGGCGACGCGGTCGAGAACTTTGCCCAACAGTTCTCGACTGTACAGAAGCAGTCTGAGGGCCACATCCTGCTGAGGCGGTCAGCTGCTGCACCTCCACCGCCCGCATCGCCTCAGGCTGCTCGTCGCCAGGGGCGCCCCCCCCCGTGGCCGCCCCCGCTCCCCAGCAGCAGCAGCCGTCATCAAGCGGCGCCATGGAGCCGGTCATGGTCGGGGTGCCCAGCCCGTCCAGGCCCCCGCCAAGAAGGGCGGCAAAGCCAAGAGCAAGAGGCCCTAGGACGGGTGGCTTGGAGAGGGAGGGAACTGCTCTTCAGGAGATGGAGACCTCTCCACTCTTTCCCCGGAGGAGGGCCGGGTAGTAAATCCTTTGTTGATTGGTTTTTCTGTTCCGCCGCTGGCTCAACAGCCAGCGGTACCCAAATTTTCAGAAAAAAAAGAGCGGTTCCCTCCATCTCCGGGTCCGAAGAGGACGTGGAGAGCAGTGGGAGGGCTAGAACCTCACCACTCTCTTCCCCCTCTTCTGTCGCCAGCGGACAGCAGCGCGCAGCAGGCAGCCAAGACTTCGCCTGCTCCCACTGTCCATCTGTGGAACCAGGTAAGTGTTGCACAGCACACTCTGACCCCGCTTCGGGCCGCCTCACAAAGAGAGTCTCCCGAGCCGCGTCCCTGCGTTCCACCTCGCTGCCCCACGGCGGGTACGCCTGCGGTCCCTTTGGTCCCGCTTGTACGGTCTCAGCGAGCCAGGTTAGTGCTCCCCAGTCCGTCTCGCTGGCTCATCCGGACCATCAGGCTCGGCTATGCGATTCAGTTCGCCCGGCGTCCCCCGAGGTTCAGGGGCATCCACTTCACTTCAGTGAAAGCTGCCGATGCTCCTGTCTTGTGTGCGGAGATCGCGGTCCTACTGGCGAAGGACGCGATAGAGCCGGTCCCTCCAGCCGATATGAAGTCGGGGTTCTACAGCCCCTACTTCATTGTACCCAAGAAAAGCGGTGGGTTACGACCGATCGTGGACCTGCGAGTTTTGAATAGGAGCCTTTACAAGCTACCGTTCAAAATGCTCATGCAGAAACGCATTTTCAAGTGCATCCGTCCCCGAGATTGGTTTGCAGCGATCGACCTGAAGGACGCGTACTGTCATATCTCGATCCTTCCGCGACACAGGCCATTCCTGCGATTTGCGTTTGAAGGTCGAGCATATCAGTACAGAGTCTTGCCCTTCGGGCTGGCCCTGTCTCCCCGCGTCTTTACGAAGGTCGTGGAGGGAGCCCTTGTTCCCATGAGAGAACAGGGCGTTCGCATCCTCAACTATCTAGACGACTGGCTCATTTTGGCTCAGTCGCAGGATCAGTGGTGCGAACACAGGGATTTGGTGCTCAGACACCTCAACCAGCTGGGTCTTCAGGTCAACTGGGAGAAGAGCAAACTCGCCCCCGTGCAGAGGATCTCTTTTCTCGGTATGGAGTCGGACTCGGTCGAACAGACAGCACGCCTCACACAGGAACGTGCTCAGTCGGTGTTGAACTGCCTGAATACGTTCAGCGGCAGGACGGCGGTCCCACTGAAATTCTTTCAGAGGCTCCTGGGGCATATGGCGGCCGCAGCGGCAGTAACTCCGCTCGGTCTGCTTCATATGAGACCGCTTCAGCACTGGCTCCACGGCCGAGTCCCGAGATGGGCGTGGCAACACGGCACTTTCCGGGTGGCAATCACTCCAGAGTGCCGCCATACCTTCAGCCCGTGGTCGGACTCCTTGTTTCTTCGGGCCGGAGTGCCCCTAGAGCAGGTGTCCCGGCATGCTGTGGTTTCACGGATGCCTCGACCACCGGCTGGGGCGCCACGTACAACGGGCATGCAGTGTCAGGGGTGTGGACGGGCCCCCAACTGCAGTGGCACATCAATTGCCTCGAGTTGTTGGCAGTACGGCTCGCCCTGAGCCGCCTCAAGGGGCCGCTTCAGGGCAGGCATGTGCTGGTCCGTACGGACAACACTGCGACGGTGGCATACATCAACCGTCAAGGTGGTCTACGCTCCCGTCGCATGTCACAACTCGCCCCCCATCTCCTCCTCTGGAGTCAGAAGCATCTGAGGTCGCTTCATGCCATTCGCATCCCCGGTGTGCTCAACCGTGCGGCCGACGAGCTCTCACGAGCTGCGCTGCCGGGAGAGTGGCGACTCCACCCCCAGGTGGTCCAGCTGATCTGGAGAGAGTTCGGAGAGGCTCAGGTAGACCTGTTTGCCTCTCCAGAAACCTCTCACTGCCAGCTGTTTTACTCTCTGTCCGAGGGGACACTCGGGACAGACGCACTGGCGCACAGCTGGCCCCGGGGCCTCCGCAATATGCGTTTCCCCCAGTGAGCCTACTTGCACAGACACTGTGCAAAGTCAGGGAGGACGAGGAGCAGGTCGTGTTAGTTGCGCCCTATTGGCCCAACCGGACCTGGTTCCCGGAACTCTCACTCCTCGCGACAGCCCCTCCCTGGCCCATTCCTCTGAGGAAGGACCTTCTTTCTTAGAGACGGGGCACCCTCTGGCACCCGCGTTCAGACCTCTGGAAACTCCATGTCTGGTCCCTGGACGGGACGCGGAGGTTCTGGTGACTTACCCTCCGAGGTACTTAACACCATCGCTTCGGCACGTGCACCGTCTACAAGACGTGCTTACGCCCTGAAGTGGAACCTGTTCGTCGAGTGGTGTTCTTCTCGCCGAGAAGACCCCCGAAGATGCTCGATCAGAGTCGTGCTTTCCTTCTTGCAGCTAAGGTTGGAGCGTAGGCTGTCCCCTCCACCCTCAAAGTCCATGCTGCTGCTATTTCTGCATACCACGACCACATAGATGGCAAATCTGTTGGTAAGCACGACCTGGTCGTCAGGTTCCTTAGGGGGGCGAGACGGTTAAATCCTCCTCGTCCCCCCTCCATACCCTCTTGGGACTTGGCTCTGGTGCTGAGAGCACTCCAGAATGCTCCCTTTGAGCCTTTGCAGTCAGCAGACTTAAAGATTCTGTCTAGGAAGACTTTGCTGCTGGCTGCATTGGCCTCCATCAAGAGGGTAGGGGACCTGCAGTCTTTTTCGGTCGACGAATCGTGCCTAGAGTTCGGGCCGGGTGACAGCCACGTGGTAATGAGACCCCGGCCTGGCTATGTGCCCAAGGTTCCTACCACTCCCTTCGGGGACCAGGTAGTGAGCCTGCAAGCGCTGCCCTCGGAGGAGGCAGACCCAGCCCTGGCTTTGCTCTGTCCAGTTTGCGCTTTGCGACTGTACATGGACAGAACTCGAAGCTTCAGGACCTCAGACCAGCTCTTTGTCTGTTATGGAGGCCAGCAGAAGGGAAAGGCTGTCTCCAAGCAGAGGATGGCCCACTGGATAGTGGATGCCATTGCCCTGGCTTACCAAGCTCAGGGTGTGCCTTGCCTGCTCAGGTTGCATGCACACTCCACGAGAGGTGTCGCATCCTCCTGGGCGCTGGCTCGTGGCGCCTCGCTAACAGACATCTGTAGAGCTGCGGGCTGGGCGACACCTAACACGCTCGCTAGGTTTTATAGCCTTCGTGTTGAGTCGGTCTCCTCCCGTGTTCTCGCCTCAGGTCAGAGGCACGGAGAGGCCCCGGCTTAGTGTCGGCTTGCTGCACTTACATGTGCTTATTCTCCAGAGAGTCCCTACAAGGCAGACCCTGTTGAGTCCTCCGATCTCCCTTCGGCAGCCGACGTGGCGGAGCGTCTGGCGCCAGGCCTTTACTCCGCTGCATCCTTGAGAACCGGATTTAGGCTGGGTTCCATATGAGTGACCCTACGGGGATCCCATATGTCTGGTTCCACGGTTGCTCCTAATCGAAGCCCGTGTCTTTCCCTCTGGGAGAACCCACCTCTCGTTGAGTGGAGTCACCCCAGTTCTTCCATATGACAACCCCACGGTTAGTCCATTATTCTTCCACATAACTCCTTCGGGGAAGGATGTGGCTTCCGCAGCGTCCCTTTTACACGAAGGGTACGCTTCCCAGTGTTATCCAATAGTCTCACTGAATGGGTTTGGGAACAGCAGTGATTGACACTCTCTGTGTTAGCCCTGGCCCACCGTCCTCAGGCAAGGGGGTTCAGGTGGCTTACAACAGAGCGCTGGAAGAGGGCAGCTCCTGTGGCGCTTTGGTAGGGATTCCTATTCGTCGGTCATCCGACGTACGTCGAAG
The DNA here is from genome assembly GCA_037194245.1 of Opsariichthys bidens. Taxonomy (NCBI): domain Eukaryota; kingdom Metazoa; phylum Chordata; class Actinopteri; order Cypriniformes; family Xenocyprididae; genus Opsariichthys; species Opsariichthys bidens. The sequence goes on from CM074278.1 coordinate 28,869,365, forward strand.
TGACCGACTGAATGGGAACGTCTCGGTTACATAGGTAACCCTCGTTCCCTGAAGGAGGGAACGGAGACGTACGTCCCGTCGCCACAGTTGCTGTACCCCGCTGATGCTGCCGCCTATCTGGTTCGGCTCCTCAGCGAAAACCTAAAGATGCAACGCACCTGCTGCTCATTATATACCCGCGCTGCGAGGAGTGAGCAGCTGATGCATATGATTGCATGCCAATATGCATTGGCTCGTTTTAGTTACACTCGAAGTAGATTGGCCTCTCTAGCGAGATTCCTATTCGTCGGTCATCCGACGTACGTCTCCGTTCCCTCCTTCAGGGAACGAGGGTTACCTATGTAACCGAGACGTTATATGATATCCCCCTGATCAAATGTGTCCCTTCTCTTGATTTCTCCTCTGCTGTTCAAATACATCAAACTGTCTGTCACTCACGTACTAATGCTACACGCCACTGACCAGAGGGCTGTCAGTCTGAATCTAAGCTCAGATGTTGATGCTGGGTTTTTGACAACTATCAAAGACTGTAATAGTTTTTCAAAAACTATTGACAGCCTCAATCTCAAACGTGCAAGAAATCTAAACCTAAATGTGTAAATCAAGAAAATCTGTGTATGTAATGGAGCCACAGTCATGTCAAAGCAAAACTGGTCAAACCCAGTGCAAACAAATAATTTTAAGGTGAAACCAATGCAAATATGTGCTTTCCCTATATGTGGTATTATACACACAAACGCACAAAGACAAACATCTTTTCCGATGGATGTTCAGAGGCCAGGAGGCTTTTGATTTCTGTCCAAGTGGTTTAGGACTGTTTGGTTTTCCCAGGGCGTGGGAGGAATTTTCTCAAATTCCCAGTCTAAGACCTTTTCTCAGTCTGGCATCTGGAACATGTAGTGAAAAAAAGGCGCAAAGGTATAAGCAATCCCTCGGATTATATAATTCACAACCTGCTTGACACACACATTCTGGTTTTATCTGAAAATGGATTTCTATTTTTGACTATCCAGGCTGTTTGATGCTTAAAGATTTATGAGTCAGCCTCCTATAAATAAAAAACCTGAACGTATGATGAAAATAATGATTATGATTGTATGATTATGCAACTATAGCTTGTCATGTGATGCAGTGGATCTGAAATACAACAGCTCGTTTATTTTGCTTTAGTCAGATAAGGTGAACCTGTCCACTGCTTGTCAGCGTTTGATCGACATGCCTCGTGTTATCAAACTGACAGCGAGGAATGAATGTTGGCATTCAAAACAGAAATATTCTCTCTGCAGGGCAGTCCGAGATTATTGTACATCACAGAGATTGCGAGGGGTCACTGAATGTTCTCCTCCTCAACCAGTCCAGGGGAGACACGCTCCAGGTCACTTTCCACATTTCATTTGCTCTGACAGCATCGGTAGGCTCCTGTGGTTTTGTTCTCTTAACTTGTTTCCAAGAGATACATGAGAAAACACACCCAAACATCTGAAGATCTAAATCACTTACAGACTGACCACAAACTATATTTTACTTGGGCATCGTAATACAATCTGTACTTAAAGGTGCAGTAAGCAATTTCTGAGAAGCCAATCAGCAGTAGGGGGCGTGTCCACTCAGGATGGGGGAGGAGAGAGAGTGAGCAAGAGGGAGATTTGAAGACTGTAGAAAGAGAGAGGCTGAGAGACATTACAAAAGAGAAAAATTCAGAGTAATATCACTGGGAAAAGAAGAGTTATGACCAGGCAAGAGCTTTAGGACCAGCGTTAATATTAGAAAAGCGGGAAGACCTGAAAAGGTTGCATTGTTGTGCTGCTAGTGACTAACAACAATCTCTTGCTTGTACTCTTGTGTATGTTCATTTTTTGTTCTTCTTTGTTGTTTGTCATCCTTGCATTATTTTGATAAAGATACATCCAAGCATTTTGGGGGCGGAGCAATGAAGGAAGGGGTGTGTTTTGTGGGGATGATTTCATATATCTTCAGTGTTTTTCAGAAATCGCTTACTGCACCTTTAAGACAACAAAATATTATGGCTTCAGTGTCTTCATGGATATAAATGTATCAGAAAAAGTACAGTGTAAATATATGGTGGGTGTTTCTTCAACTTCAGATACTTGTGACCCAAGGGTTGTTTTTTTATTATTATTAACATTTAACCTTTCTTTGTTGACAGATTTCAGCCTCTTTTTTGTATGTTTAATGAAGATCACACCACAACTGCAAAACTTTTTACTATGCCTTAATCATATAATAAATAAGAAAACAGATTTTAAAAAATGTGCATAATATGTAAAATGACAGCTATGAAATTAGCCTTAGACAAGAATGTCTTAATATTTAATTAATAATAATATTTCACAATTATTATTCCACCACAAAAAAAAAAAAATTTTTTTTTAATCAAATAAATGCAGCCTTTTTGATTCAAAAACATCTTGATATGGTAGTATATGTATATACACAGGTGGACATTGTGGACAAAGTAAATAAAACAGTGAGACTGATTTGCCCATAGCTGAAGAAACACCCATTTATGGTTACATACAGAACACATGAAGAGGACAAAAAAAGCTTTGATAAGTCAGATAATCCTTTAATCTATTTGAGCCACAGAATATAGGGTTCCAACAGCCAAAATGGAAGAAGATATAGATTATGCTGTGTTTCATTATTGCACGGGTGCATCGTAATGAAACATCTGACATAAGTTGGTATCTTAAAAAGAGGTTTTCAAATAAGAAAATAAAGATCTCACTAAATAATATGTTGTAGTATTTGCAACATGACTAGATTAGTTAGCAACAAACACTAAATCAGAGGGATATTCTACGACTCAAAACCAATCTCAACTACGAGGCAGCATAAGACGCTTAGAGCGATTCTTTTTTGGAACATTGTGGGTTATCAGGGATCATATGTTAATTAACTTCCTCTCATTAAATCGACAGTGTTTCTGTTCTCCACCATATTGACCTAAATAATCATCACAAAGCCAAAGAGAATGAAAGCAGGAGCCGAATTCAAAGTTGAATGCTTATGAACTTAGACAATGCTAAGCAAACAAAGAGTTCTTCCTGAGTCAATTGATTGGGAACAAAGCCGAGTGCAAAATGCAGGTTTCAACATATTTAAAAATGCCGACCAGTATAATCCTAAAAAGCAACACAGTGTTAGCCAGGAAATAATCATTTAGCGATATGTAAATGTTCCGAAGATTTAAGAAATCTTTTTAGATTATATATACTGAGGTATACTGCTCTTTATCTAATATTCATGCAGTTACACACTTCTTGACTAATGCCTTGGTGGGATATAAACCTCTTTTAAGGTTGAGACCTCACATTAGACTTCAGTATGAAAGCTGATGGCTCTTTAATACATTGCCGCTTCAGCGCTGAGCACCGTAGCCTAAAACCGCAACAAATAGCACACAGTCTATATTGCCGTAGGCAAGCATGTAATAGTAACAGCAATTATTCTTGAGAAATGGGGTCTTTCAAGGACAGCAGATATTGTTAGGACCACAAGTGCTCTGCATATCCAAAAAAAAACATTGTTTAAAATGAAGAAAAACTATTCTTTTATTAAATTCCGGCCTGAGTGTTTTATTCGAGCATATTTTGAATGCAAATATGAGCAGGATAAATTTGAACAACATATAACCACGTAATGTGATTATACAGTAAAGATGGATCACCTAAAAAAGAAAACATTATTAAAAACACTATGTAGCCTTTTTAGCTTTACTATATAAACATCTAAATGGTGCAGAAACTATTGTGAATACCCTGCTTTGAATTGATTTGCTTTCTACTATAACTCATATATTTATTCAGTCGGACTGAAAAAATACAGCTGCATGCTGAACGTGACTTATCAGTATTCCAAATCTTCATCAAAACAGATTAGCACACGCACTTGGAAAAGATAAAGTGTACCACCAACATCGCAGTCCAATGTTAACCTTTGGGTTCGCAGGAATTAGATAAGCCAACCTGTCTTTTGATGAAAGATAGAAATCTGTACATGTGCTCTTTCCTTGACTCACTTCAAAGAACCACAAACTACCCTAGAGTGGCAAAAATGACCAAAATGCAGGCTTATATTGTTCACAGACAAACAGATGCCAAAATGTGACTAAATGAAACATGCTCTTGTGAAACAACAAACAAACATATAAACCTTTTTTGCGAAATATGACCATGTCAATCAGTCTTATCCAGGAATAATAAATGGATAAAACTGTAAGTTGGTCCATTTCTCACAAAACAAAACAAAAAAACAACACACAAAAAAAAATTATATATATATATATATATATATATATATATATATATATATATATATATATATATATATATATGTATATATATATTTTTTAATAAATATATTATATTTATATATGGTCATAATGTTATGCCAGATCAGTATATATATATATATATATATACACACACATTTCTTAAATATATATATATATATATATATATATATATATATATATATATATATATATATATATATATATATATATATATATATATATATATGAATGTTTCTGTATTTATATATACATAATAAAATATACAGAGTACACACACATATTATGTAAACACAAACTTTTATTTTGGATAATGAATTTCTCTGCTTCTTCTGCATCACTGCTTTATTCCCTGCAGTTGGTTGTATAATAGTAGCTTGTGGCGGTTTCACATAACCACAAATAAGATAAAATTATAAAACGAGGGCTGGCATGTTTGCAAACAGACCTGTCTGACTGTTTATATTGCACCACACGGGCAGAAAGAGAGAGAGAACAGAGATGGACAAACGCAGAGAAAGTTGCAGTGACAGATATACAGTAGAGGTGGCCAACAGCTATGTCTTGGCCACTGGCATAACTATCACACTTTAGCTGCTGTGTCAGATGTTTCCCTTGGGCTAAGAGCCAAAAACACAAAGAGCCCTGAGAGCAGATAAGCAGACAGAGGCCTTGAAGGAGCAGCAGGCCTGAAGTCTCCATGGGCCTATTGGTGAAGAGCTCCAGCTGCACTGGAGGAGGGGGCCGCAGTATTGACTACAGCTGGTCCACCTTCCTTCAGCAGGTGCCTTGGCCTAATTACCAGTATGACGGTGCCAACAGCGGGTCTCCAGATACTTCCAAGCTGCATCCAGAGAAGAACCAGGCCACTGAATAAAGAAGCCCCTTAGAGCAAAGCATGCCCGCTATTCGTAATTAGGCGCTAATTGTACTGCATGCAGAAGGGAAGCGGTAAACAGACCAGAACTGTGAAGTATAAACTGTAGCATTGGAGTAAAGTTGAAGTACTGAGCTTTCGAATAAATATGACTGTGATGCACTGAACTGAACTAAGGATGAATTTTAGATATACTATGAAAAGTCCTGACTAATTAATAATCATAATTTGTTACATTTATATAGCGCTTTTCTGGGTACTCAAAGTGCTTTACATATACAAGGGGGAATCTGCTCAACCACCACCAATGTGCAGCATCCACCTGGATGATACGACAGCAGCCATATTGCGCCAGAACGCCCACCACACACCAGCTTGTAGGTGGAGAAGAGACAGAAGAATGGGTCTGATATGAGTTTTTATTGGCAGATACCAATGCTGATATCTAACACTATGCTGCCATATATATATATATATATATATATATATATATATATATATATATATTGTAGAGGCTCCTGGCCACAAATGTAGGTAAGGCAGATTCTGGGTCTTCACACTTTTGGCAGAATTCTAATGTTCTTGTATTATTCAGCCTGAGGGTGGCGTTCTCAATGATGATTGACAGACTTTAATAAATGCGACAAATGCATAGAACGCCATCTTAGAATTGCTTAACGTAGTATTTATTGCTTCCGAATGTTGCTCTAGAATATTGCAAGTTATGTAGAAATTCCAGTGAAGAAAAAAGAAAAACAATCATGTTTATTCTCAGAACAAACATAACACAAACACAACAGAACTACCGTATATAAAAGCTATTCACATGAGTATGTTTAATTTAAAGGTTTTATATTCTCATTAATTAATTCGCTTCCCCACATAGGAAAAACAGACACGCCAACTAGTTACTGACCTGATGCAGAGCGAGGTTCACATAAGGTGTGTTTGCTTACCTAATAAGTGAAGGCAGCCGGCAAGTTTGGCAGGTAAACAAAACAAAACAAACAAAAAACTGGACTTTCCAACACAAGCAGCCAGAAATCTTCCCCAATGGCTCTCTATGAGAGCGTGCCGCAGTTCCATTTTTCACCACAGATTTACACTGGAATTGTGAAGGGAGCTGTAGAGCTAGGGAGGGCTCTTAGACCGGCTGCCCCTCTTACTATCATGAATACAAGGTTGCCAAATTCATGCGGTACATTTTAATATATCCTGCTCACTATCAAATGAGATACGTATAATTCAAAGTACATTAAAATAGAAAATAGATCCAAGATTTTAATGTCAAAATGGTCAAAATATTCTTGATTTATTGGCCTGACCAATATTTCAATATATACATATTTCAATTTAGCCATGGTCAGTATTGATTTTATTCAATCACCGTAAATACTTCTCCATTGACTTAAACTGCGCATAAATAATGGATTGTGGTTGGCAACCTGAGATGTGCATTAGCTCAGAGGTGTATGATGTGCAATCCCATTCTTCATATTTACTACCAATAGAGCTTGTGTTTCTCAGCTTCTCATGTTCGGAGCATAGCAAAATGTTGGATGTTTCCAAACAATCAATAAGAGTGAACATTGAATGTTGTAATTACAGCCAACCCTTATTGATCCACACTCATTTAATTAGACAATCTTATCCTTCACCTCAAATAAAAGTGCTGAACACACAGGAGGGGGTTTAGAGAGCTACTACTTACAAACCACTCAATCAATGAGTCCAGGTATTTACGCTAATGCCAGGGGCAGCACGAATCTGTAAGAACAGGCTATTTTAATCAAATCATCCCTGATTTGAAGTGCCAATGTTCCAGTGAAAGACAATGAGAGATGTCGTGCCTTAGGAGGGACTGAGCATCTCAATCCGATAGTTTCAAGGCCAGATTGCAGATCAGACAAGGCAATGATGTGTTGTATTTTATAATGCCACCCTCCCCCTACGTTTTTTCACCCAGCACCAAACAAAAAAAAAAAAAATCCGCTTTGTAATCAGTCTTGTGACCCAGATTTCAGCAGCGATGGGTTATCAAGGTCATGGGGATTGGGGAGTAAGTGGAAGATGATGCAGCTTGAGGACCACCATCAGCCGCAGAAGATTCAGCTCTCGGGACCTCATGAGATATTCAGAGCTGCCTTGCTTGAAACATGAGCTTTTCAAAATGCGATCTCCTCTGACATGGCTGCACTCGGGCCAAGTACTCTAAATTGTAGGTTCACTGTCAAAAAAATCTGTGATTTGTTTGTGTCCAGAACCCTGAGTAGCCAAAAAAGTCACTTCAGTCACACTAAAAAAAAAAATGCATTGATGTCTTTGCACAAGGTCCAAAATATTAAACCAACAGGCATTTAAAAATCAATCAATCCATCCATCCATTTAGACTAAGCATCACAAAATATGCTTGTTAGGTTTTTAATGACAAAGCAATTCAATAAAAATGTCCATAATTAAGATAAAGGCCATTTTTACATTTTCTAAATTCAAACGCCAGTGGTACACGTTCATAGTTAATACGATGAACTAATATTATATACCCATAAAAATTACTTCGACACTATTTGGTGAAAAGCCAAAGCGAAAATTCCTCATGCTTTGACAGTCATTCGATTGGTGTGTGTTAAAACGTACGTAAAGTAGGTATCTGGACTACTGTAGGTCATCATATCACGTAAGACGTCACCAGCAAAACATTCTGGAAAGGGCTACAATTGCATCGCAGATCATTTAAACAATCAGCCAGCAGGAGACGTAGGTCTGGCTTGTGTCTGCACATAACAACAAATGACATTGTGTCCTCTACTCTAATAGAGTAGGATGGAAGAGAAGAATGGAAATCAATGTGCAAATTCCTCATAATAGTACTCTTTATATCCATCTATCCATATATATATATAAACAGTATTATAATGAATAACAAATGAAATGGTTTAAGTGGTTATTAAACACGACATAAAAATAGTCTCGCGATTCAAATGCTGCATCCTGTTCCTCCCGCCACGGCTGAATGGCAGTTTGTGGTTATAGCACAGATTGTTTGGAAGGGAAAGTAGCTCTTTTCTATTCCCTAGGATTTGTTTAGTCTGATTGGCGAACAGGATTGACTAATGATAGGATTAAGAGAGCGAGTGACGCCAGATGACTCCAGTGATGTTACTCAACCTCATTTTAATGCAGTCTTAAAGCTAATCTTGAAGTCTGCCTATGTACCATTTAAATCAATCAGAGTTTCATCCAAGTTCAAAGACAGTGCCTTCTCTCTGGCTTCACGGAGGTTGGACACGCTATCCTCAACATAATCATCTTAGCTCCACTTCCTGCCCACGTGATTAGTTTCACTCTAAGTAGCATACATCCCTTCTTTACCTGCTAGTATCAGTCTGCATCACACAGACATTATACCCATTCAAACTACCCAAACCTAGTGATTTTATAACACAACTCTCCCCCAAAAACTATTAAGCAGCACAAATATTTTCTTGTAGGTCAAAATGTTTTTGTCTAAAACACCGTGATAAATATACAGATCATGTGTGATTTGGTCCGTCCATTTGAGTCGCAGATCATTTGCTTTGTCCTTATCTGCCCTCCCTAATGTCACTTAAAGCTCATGGAAGCAAGAACATAATATATAAGTACAGACAGATAGACAGATTATATATACATAAATCTTTAAATTTAACATAATAACATGTAATTAAATGCAAATAAGCCGCTGTTTAGATTTAAACAGGCAAATACTTAAGAGTCTATGACTGGATCCTTATTGCAGTGATTATAATGTTTCTAGCATGTTATGTGTTTGAGAACATATCTTTTAACCGTAATTGATGAGTGTGTAGCTTTTCATTTCTTAAACAGCCACGGAGGAAGACGTATCATGACCATATTCCAGGATGACAAAGCCAAGATTCACCTTTTCATGCACGTTTTGATGGAAATAAGTGTCGTGATGTTATTTCCATCAAGAGGTGCATGATTAATTTTCGGTAAATATCTTGTATATTGTCAATGCAAGAGGTGAAAAAGTCTCCTCCAGCAAATCCCAAAGATTTTCAATGAATTTAAGGTCTTCATGCTCCTTCCCAACCATTCTTTCACAGTTTGAGCCTGATGAATCTTGACATTATCATCCTGGAATACGGTCATGACGCATTATCCTCCATGGATGTTTAAGACATGAAAAGCCATCCATCAATTAGGGGTAAAAGATATGTTCTCAAACATATAACATGCTAGAAACAAAATAATCACTGATCCAGTCATGACACACAGCACTAAAGCACTTGGGACAAACTTAAAGAGAGGGTTGGATACATTTATCTTGCAAAATAACGTAGGAGCTGACAGGAGACTGAAAAGAATGGGTTTGTCTGGGAGCGAAGGCTGCTGAAGTCTGTTCTCTCACCCCTGCGGAGTGAGAGATGACAACGTTCATTGTTCTCAAATTAAACAAACAGGAGTTGGTAAGGCGCGGTCTTGGCACAGAGCTTATCGGCGAAATGGAAAAACCCATTTAGAATCTAATCCTCCAAGATGACATTACATGTGCAGCGTTTAAGTGGCTTATGAGCATGCGTGGCTGACGGCAGGGGGTGAAGCCCAAACACTCCAGCAGCCATACTGACGTGTCACTTAAGGAGGCATCTGAGATCTCTCGGTGACTTCGGATAAACATCATCACTCAGACATCAACTTTATACTGCATAAACATCAACATTGCAGTATAACGTCCAATGTTCAAAAGATTGCATTTTATTGCATTTGTCAATATTGTTAATTATTATCATAGCTATCATTGATAACTTCAGAGAGAAGGATCTTAACTTTTAAAGACCTGTGGACAACAGTATTACCATGACAGTGATCTAAATTAACGTTAAAGTCGGCACAAAATGGAAGTTACAATAGTATTTTCTTCCCTATTGTGACATCTGAGTGAAATGGCTTCTCGAATGACTTGATTTTGTCCATCAGGAATGATTGGATGGTTGTGGTTTGCTATTGCTGTGATCTCATGTGAGTGAGTGACATTATGGTGACTTTAAAGAAGCACTCAGAATTTTATCATTTATGTTGCGCTGACTAGAACGGCAGGCATCTTGGATTTTCAGCATGGATCGCACAAAAGAAAAGTTTTCATTTTCTAATGCTGTTGTATACGTGACATTTCAAACTATATTACACAAATGTAAATATTTAATATATTTTATAATTAGCAAAAATTACTGAAGCCGCTTCTCCGCTGGAACTTTCCCCAGGAACGAGGGACTTTGGGATGGTACTCGGTGTGTTTCAACTGCAGAGACCAGGGTCTAAATGAAGTTCCAGGTAAAAATTTCCCCTCAGAAAGTCCCAGCTCGCGAAGATAGTACTTGTTTTCTTAAAGTTCAGGAACTTTCGGGGGTGGGACTTCATCGCTGAACATGCTGATTGGTTGACTCCATGCAGAATTTTCTTTCAACCACATTTTTAAAAGTCTGTTGCAGTGCGTCCAGTAAGAGTTGTGTGCTATTCGAATCAGCAATTAGTTCACCCAAAAATTCTAATTACTCACCCTCATGTCGTTCTACACCCGTAAGACATTCGTTCATCTATTAAGACACAAATTAAGAAATTTTTGATGAAATCCAATGGCTCAGTGAGTCTCTATTGCCAGCAAGGTAATTAACACTTTCAAATACCAAAAGGGGTATGAAAACATATTTAAAACAGTTCAACCTTAATATTATAAAGCGACAAGAATACTTTTTGTGCGGCAAAAAAATAAAATTTCGGCTTTTCAACAATATCTAGTGATGGCCGATTTTAAAACACTACTTCGAAGCTTTACGAATCTTTTAATTAAACTGCCAAAGTCACGTGAAGTACTGAAATTGCGAAACACTTATGATGTAATGAAGCCTCGTTTACTGAAATCATGTGACTTTGGTGCTCCGAAGTATTGATTCGAAAGATTTTTGGCGCACAAAAAGTAATCTCGTCGTTTTATTATATTAAAGTTGAATCCCTGCACTCACACAAACTGTTTTAAATATGTTTTAGTAGCTTCGTGGGCATCTGAAAGTGTTAATTGTTTTGCTGGCAATAGAGTCCTCACTGAGCCATCGCATAAAATATCTTAATTTGTGTTTCCCAAAGATGAACGAAAGTCTTATGTGTGTAGAGTGACATGAGGGTGAGTAATAAATGACATCATTTTTATTTTTGGGTGAACTAACCCTTTAAAAAAATATGACTGATGGACCGACGACGAGGTTATGCGGAGGACGAAATCCAGCGGGAACTGGAAAGTCACGCGTAGTCCAGTCACTCGCCTAATCCACGATGGAAATGTAGACAGCAGTGGGTCTGGGGGGAAAAGTTTCAGGGACAAATTTTTCCAGGTAATTTTGGTGGAAAAGCAGCTCGAGAGTACCTACACTGTAATGAATTACTTTAAAAATTACAGCATCATTTTACAGCCACTGGTTGTTTTTTAATAATACAGCATATTGCTGTACACTGCAATGCATTCTGGGGTCACCTGTTGGTTTGACTCAAATTTACAGAATATAGCTGTAAATTGACCCTTCGTAATTTAAAAAATACAGTTATTTACTGTAATCAGAGAATACAGGGAAATTCTGTAAATTAAATTACAGTAACACTACTGTAAATGTTACAGTAACTGGCTGGGAACCCTGCTGCCAGTATTATACTGTAAAATTTACAGTCATTTTTTAACAGTGTATACGTAAAACGATAATCTAAAAAGGATGCGCACATGATGCTTAACAAAAGGCACAAAATATGCATATTAGACATGCCAAATTTCATTATGTTAATAAATGTTCACATTTTGAATATGATGACTGTGTTTTGTGTTTTTAAGACATTAGCAGTGTCCTAGATCTAAACCAGCAGAATAAAGCAGGAACTTCTCCCCTGCCTCCAACAGCCACTTGTCATATCATCTTCTGCCTGGGCGGTGTGACGAGGCCCAGAGCAGGTCTGGGTTAAGTCTTCCCAGAACCGCCTAACCAGTGACAAAAACAAACAGCATTCACGTCTGTCACTGTGATAGTTACAGTCTGCACTTGACTACATAGAACTGCATATATTTCTGACTTATTTGACCTTCTGCAGCCAATTTTTTTCTCTTCCTGAAGCCTAGTATAAGGTTTTTTTCCCTGTTTTGATGATTCTCATCAGAAAATCAGAGTTTCAGTACCCATAGTTGTAGATTTTTTGGAAAATTTCTGTGAATTTATTGATTTTTATCAGTCACTAGAAACTGGATATTCAAAGATGGGTGGGCTAATGTGTTTGAATAAGCTCTGTCTACAGCTGCTGTCCCCTCACTGTCTTTGGGCTACATGAATCCCATCATCTGAGTCAACATACAGGAATCATGTTACTGACACTGTAAAAGCTTGTAAAGCATGGAGAGCCAGTTCGGTTGGGTTCAAGCATTCTTGACAGTCATGGCAATACCCTGATCCCTGCATGTACATGCTGTGAATTTCTGCAGTCAAGTCCCTAAGGGAAGACCCAAACTTAGCAATGGACTGCAAAAGGGTACAGGAGCTCTGGGAACAGCATCCATTTTGAGTCCTGAAGCTTGTCTGTATTTGTATGCTTTGGTCAAATGCCCAAATGTTGAGGCACTAAAAACAAGATTATCATACAGATGCTTTGTTTGCCTGCAGATCAGCTTTAAAAGTGAAGGGTCATCTTAAGTCAAGCTGTTCAAAGTTGATCCAAACCTGAATGAGTTTCTTTCTTCAGTTGAACACAAAAGAAGATATTTTGAAGAATGTTGGAAACCAGACAGTTGACGGTAGCCATTGACTTACACAGTAATTTTTTTTCCTATCGCTACTGTCAACTGTCCGGTTACAAACATTCTTCAAAATATTTTCTTTTGTGTTCAACAGAAGAAAAAAAGAATCATACCGGTTTGGAACAACTTGAGGCTGAGCAAATGATGATAATTTTTTTTTCATTTTTTGGTGAACTATCCCTTTAAGTCTCATTGAGAAATATAAAGTCACATTATCACACATAAAGTCACAATTACAAGAGATAATTTTGCAACTGCGCGATATAAAATCAGAATTATTATTTTTTTTGCAATTGCAAGAAATAAAGTTGTAACTGAGAGATATAAAGTCCCAATTATGTAAATTAAAGTTGCAACTAATATATATATAAAGACATTGTGAGATAGAAACTCATAATTATGAGAAATATTTGTCAAAGTGAGATATAAAGTCAAAATTGCAAAAAATAAAAGCTGCATTTGCGAGATCAGTCATAAATCAAGCGTAGCATTAGTTCTTGCAGGTCACGTGAGTCAAGCTCGCATCAGCTGATCCACATGTACCAATAGGAATACGACATTACCACAGTTTCCATATATAAGGTTCATTCAGTTATCTGTAGCTTATCTCAAATTACCCTCCTCCCAACTCCACCTCTCATTTACAATCAGGACTCGACCTCTGATATTCCTTCATAAGACTCATTTATATTGAATTGTGTTATAGTAAAATGCCATTAAGAACTAATGACATCTGTTGTTCTGTTCTGTCTACCCTAAGGGGGGGTTATTTCTGCTCTCCCTGCTCTTATCCATGCTAGGCAAGGTTTTTGCCCAGAACAGAACCATACTGTCAATCCAAACTGTATGGTAATTGTCAATCATATTTGACGATAGTGGTCTTGACAGAATAACGAGAGATAGAGCTGCAGTTGCGAGATGTGAAGTATGTTTGATGCAGCGTTGCAGAAATGGTGTTACAGAAGATGACCTCTAACATTTTGTTCCTATTAAAGGTGGCTACTAACACACCGCTCCGTATAGACGGTCTCTTCATGTATTCAACAGCTAAAACGAGAAGCGGGGCCTAATAGCTTAAATCTGTGCGTTTGCTGATGAAAAGCCCTTGGCACGGTGGGCAGATTTGTGGGAGGCTTACTATAAGGAAGCAGGAAAAGCCAAGCTCCCCCTGTGGGAGTTGTTTTTCATAGGGCTGTGCGGTATGCATGTGCTGCTGGGCCAGTTCAGACCTACCTCATGGCCGGCTGGTTAGCATTCCTGCTTCATTCTGTAATTACGTCTTCACTCCTACAGAGATCACCCAGAAGCCTGCTCTAAAAGCACGCATGTAAGTCATTTGAACAACAAACACACATGTAAAACAAAGTGCTTGTGTATTCCATACTGAATTATGCCATTCAGGATGGTTGATTGCATGTTAAATACTTTAACAGTGACATCTAACATACACAGATGAGCCCAATGTGCTGTCGGTCCACCGCATACTGCAAAAACATGGTAAAACCAAGGCATTGACTTTACAAGATTCCTAAAGGAGCCTTGTGGTATCTGGCGCCAAGACGCAGCAGACCACCTTCAAGTCCTTGTGAGGTGGAGCCGCCGCAGATCGAACTTGTTGGTCCAGCACATCCCACAGATGCTCACTTGGATTGAGATCTGGGGAATTTGGAGGCCAGAGCAACATCTTGAACTCTTCATCATGATCCTCAAACCATTCCTGAACAATGTGTGCAGTCTGGCAGGGTGCATTTCCCTGTCATGAAGGGGTGTACCTGGTCTGCTTCAATGTTTAGTACGTATCAAATTTACGTCTACATGAATGGCCGGACCCAGGGTTTTCCAGCAGAGCATCATACTTTTCTTACTTGGGTATATGCAAAGACATATACATGATATGGACACAAATTGCACTAATTTATTATTAGAAAACACCTGCATGCCATGCATGCATCAATTTGCATCAAATAATTCCTCTGTCGCTATGGCCAACAAGTGGGAATTGTCTCATCCAACATTAACATATTTCTCAAACAGCAGGATAAGAGCTCCATTTAGTGTTCTTTTCAAATTTCAGAAGAAAAAAGTAGGCTAGCACTTATTTTAAGTATAGTACTTGATGGATAATTATAGAGACACTGAAAGCTAAGGTGTGTAACAAACCACTTTCATAAAGGTTCCTTTCTTCCTTGCTTTCTTTGAGAGCGATGAAACTCTGAATCTACTAATGAACAATTTTAATAAGATCTCACCGTGTGCTCCACTAATGAAGGCTTTTCACAGTAGAGAGTGCATAAGCGTACAGAAACACATGAGTGCAATGTGACGTTCAACGACAGTCTGGGTTCAGCCTGACCTGGAAGCCACATTCAATGATGCTGACAGGCAATAAAAGACACAATGATGCGGTCTGTCCGAGCTCATTAAAGGTAAAGGGTAACAGAGGCTATTATAATGCCTATATATGGATTTCTGAAGGATCTTGTGACATTAAAGAAAACGCTGCTGAAAAATCAGCTTCGGAAATTACAAGAATCACCCTATACTACTATATTTACTATATTTTTGATTCAATAAATGCAGCACTGGAAAGCATAAAACATTTTTTAAAAATCATAAACGTTTAGTTTTGAATTCACTTTTAGAATCTTAGCAACCCCAAACTTTTGAACAGTATACATTTTATAAAATACATATTTATTAACCTAATGCCATTCTTATTATTATTTAACATTATTAAGCATATTAAAATGCCTTAAAAAGGCACAATACTTAAGATTTTGGGATCCAAAACTCACTAGAACAGTGTTACATATTTTGTTGACTTGTGTTCTTATATTATCCCAAATGTTTCCAAGAATGTTTATAAGCAATTTTAACCAGGACACGGATTATGTCCGTATGTCCGTATCATATCCACATCATACAAACTCGATTTCTGCTTTTATTTTGTAGAAACCATGAAAACACTAAAGACGCTTTAATATATTACACGTTTTTTTAGAGCAACTGTTTGGATACATTCATCGACAGAAAATAAATCATTATTATAAAGCTCAACACAGTAAATCGTATTGTTTAAATCTTGTTTTCTTGATTTACAGGCATGTTTTTACCATGACTAATACAGAAGTGTGCAACAAGTGTCTCATAGCAGCCGCAGACTGAACAGCATTGTAACATCTTTCAACACACAAATGTATCTGACGAAACAGTGCTGCGTTACCGAACACACTCATGACCGGAAGAATCGGAAGTGCTCATCTGTGGCATAATAAAAGCTCCACTGCTCTCGACACATGTTTGGACTCTTTTCACAAGCTGTAGAAGACAACACCTCCCATGATTCTGCAAAATGTGTGTCATCAAGCGCCTTTGTTTTGAATAAGTGACCTCTGGAAGCGAAAACTACAGTGTGCCTTTAAGTGTTAATTAAGTTGTTATGACAGTGTTAAATCAACAAAAGTGTAAAAAATTAAAATCATTGCAGTATGCATAGTAGAGTCCAAAAGGGTGCAATATTTTCAATAAATCATCACGCTCTAGTCCAGAGCTCTCTCAAACACTGAATGAAGGCTAACATGACAGCAGCTACTCTGAAAATGTGTTCACAAAATGGTAGACATCAAGCATGTGGCACAAACACTAAAAAATGTGCATTGGGCATTTTCTTTGTACCACCTATCAACGTGTCTTGTTAGACTTCTGGAGATGGATTAGTTTCTATTAAACAAGTCATTTGAATCAAGCATTTAGTTTGTGCATTGCAAATGGCACTGAACAACAAGAGGAAAAACAATTACACAAGCTATGTTGTTGTGTTGCAAATTGAGAATCTATTAGCAGTACGTAAAAAAAGAAATCTTGGTTGATGTCTGAACAATCTGGCCCATTCATGCAGCACATGCCATGCCTGCAGCACAGGGATTTAGACGATCAGCTGAGTGCAGCCTCCACTACAATACAACATTGTTCTCAAACGAAACGCTGCTTGTTCGCCTTCAAACTCTGTTGTGCGGCTTATCAGAAGAGCACAGCTCCAAATCTCCCTCTGAGCTTGCAAACTGAAATCAGTGTGTGTCCATTTCCTACTGCACACTGTCAAACAAGCACTGCGCTTGCCCAAAAGCCTTTTGAAATGCTGGTTTGTTGCATAAAGAACTTAAACAGGAGCTGAGGTAAGAAACAGAGATGAATGGGAAAAGGAAGATCTTGCACAACTTGAGAATAAACCTGACAGAAAAACAAGAGAAATTACACATCCAAAGTCTGTAAAAATCACCGTAAAACTATCTGCAAAATGTGTTTGGAGTGGACCTTTATGTCAAACCTAAATGTTTATTTTATGCAACCCCTCCTGTTCAAACCGCCCACTCTAAGCGGGACTCGAACCCGGGTCCGCCGGCATGGGAGTCGGGCGCTCTAACAAGAAGTTTCTGTAACTTTTATTTAAATTATCAAACACATATGCTGTTCAAAATGAAGACACCTTATGACTTTTCATGTATTAGCATAACATGAAAATGTCTACGATCACTTGTTTGCAAATGTCACTTGATGGGATATTTTGTATAATGCAATGACACAACTGTGATGTAAAATCTATGACTTTAAATTCCACATCCCTTTTGATGAGGAACCTGTGATGCAACACAGCATCAAACACGTACTGAAGGCACTTCTTCCTTTTCAACACTTATCTTCTATACCTCATCACTGAGATGCATGCATGTGAAACAAACCATGGCCCGCCTTCTTTGAGACTTGGAAATCTGTGTGCTTTGATAAGATTTGCAACCTGTACCTATGAGATATGTTTCTTGTTATATGCGAACATGAAATTTGTCTTGTTCTTGTCACCCTGACAACTGCAAAATCAACCAAGTGAGCTACAGTTACACGCTTTTTGTACTGACGACAATGTTAAAATCATGTTCTGTCTTGTTTTTAATTTACATCTAAGAATGTCTATCAGACTTCTCTGGAATTGCAAGTTTAAAAGTTCAGTAAGAACTTTAGTTAGTGTGTAATGTTGCTGTTTGAGCATAAACAACATCTGCAAAGTTACGACGCTCAAAGCTCAATGCAAAGGGAGATATTTTCTTTTAAAGAAATCGCTTTTTAGGACTACAACAAACGGCTGGTGAGGACTACAATGAGCTTCTTCCTGGGGTGGTGACATCACAAACCCCAAAATTTACATAAACCCTGCCCCCGAGAACACACAGCAAAAGGGGTGAGGCTGTGTTGGGCTACTTTAGAGAAGAGGAAGATTTGTTGTAGTACAGTGTTGTTGATGCAGTCATTTTATTGCCTCACAAACGAGGGTCAATTCAACGTAGTAGATGAGTTGAAGCAACTCCACAGCAACTACATACATTTATCCAATTAACATTCAGAAACGTCCATTCTATAAGTTGTAACTTCTTCCTGAGTCTCTCCATCAGTGTCGACTCAGGTTTGAACAATGTAAGGCTGAACATGTTACTGACAATCGGCATTTTGGCTGCGTGAGATTCTCCAGCTTTGTTGTTGTTGAGCAACCGAACCATGAGCAGCAGCTCATTTGCATTTAAAGGGACACACTCAAAAAATGTGTGATGATCTGTGGGGTTTTTTGAGCTGAAACTTCACAAACACATTCCGGGACACCAGAGACTTATATTACATCTTGTGAAAGGAGCATTATAGGTCCCCTATCTTAAATGTTTTTGAAGCCTTTTATGCTGACCTAGGCTGCATTTATTTAATTCAAAATACAGTAAACAAATAATATTTTTTATTGGAATTTTGATAGGTCAAAAGAGAAGCATTTATTTAAAGTGTTTTTTTTTGTTTTGTTTTGAATAATAATGTGTCTTTCCCACCACTTTTGATCAATTTAATTCCATTGTGGAATAAAAGTAATGATTTCTTTAAAAAAAAAAAAAAAACTCTTACTGACCATAAACAGCAGTATATATGAAATATATTGCTGCATACCTCCAAACCCTGCTATCTACTGCTCCCATATAATTCATTATATTGTGTTTTAAGCTCTTTTTCCATGACCTTCTTCCCCACACATACAAAATAAAAGTAATTATGTTTAAAACCCTCCCAGTGCTGCTCACCTGCTGATTATAATTGTTAAAGCTGTGGTCACAAACAACATAAAATAAAACACGCTTGCACCCAGGCACATGCTTTTTTTCTTATTGGTTTTGTGCACATGCTGCTTTCTGGCGCATAACAGCTCAACCTTTTCTTATTTGCTGTTTCACTTTAATACATCAGTGGTCTTTGGCTTGCCATGGGAAAGCCTGAAACCACAATAAATCACCCTGATAATCATCTACTTTTCACTTACTAGGCCCTAGAGGAGATACATGCTTTTCTTTAAATAATTCTGGTGCAATTTACTTATGCGTAAAAACTGATGCCTGTGGCTATGTAAACTAAATGCATTATAAAAACCCCAGCTCGTAGGAAACATGATGCTTACTTACCTATATAGAGAGAGGAGTCTTTCTTCCGCACATGATCATCTATGTAGGACACACCCAGGGGCTGGACGGGCGTTGCACCAATACCTAGCAGCACCTGGGCTCCAATCAGAAGCAGATACATCATGTTGGTGTTGGCTCTATTCCCGCACGGTTCATCAGCTTTAGAGGTGTTGGAGCACACGTCCCGCTCCTGATCCTTGCTCCATGACTCTGTAATCATGTATTGACTGGTGAGGAATTCAGGTAATGCGGAGAGCAGCGCTCCCAAAGCCATGACAATGCCTCCGCAGCCAATTAACCGAGGACGGTGGGCTTTAGCACCAAAATAACTAACGAAGAGAATGAGGGCCAGGTTGCCGATCTCAAAGCTACTGGCAATGACGCCCACATCAGCGCTCTGAAGATTGAAGCGCCGCTCCAGTGTGGTCAGCACGCTCACCTAGGATATAAACAAAGCAGAAGAATTACTGTGATTTTAATCGAACAATATTGGAGTTTTAGGTACAATATCACCATTTCACAAATTTTGTTATTTGACCCGGAGGACGATTATACTCAGGACAGGCTGGAGTTCAGGCAGTGTGACGGGTTAGGGGTTTTATATATATTTTATATATATATTTTATTTATATATATATATATATATATATATATATATATATATATATATATTTTTTTTTTATATATATATATTTTATTTATATATATATATATATATATATATATATATATATATATATATATATATATATATATATATATATATATGGTAGTATATTGTAGTTTTTTTTAAAATTCAAAATAGAAATAATTTGTAACATAAAACATGCCTTTACCGTTCCTTTTGATCCATTTCATGGATCCTTGCTGAATAAAAGTATTAAAAGTATTTCATTCAAAGTTATTTTATTGCTGACCACAAATTTTAAATTCTATCATCTATAGCTGCATTTTCATTTTGTCAGTCACCCAAGGCTGTTTATTTGCTTTATTTTGTGTTGACACTAAAGTGGCAGAGGCTGGCATCATAAATCTAAATAACACTGCGAGTCATCTTGGAGAGGCAACGTGACGTAAAGCTCAGCAGTGAAACCGTCTTTATATTCGCTAATATTTACACAAGATCACAAAATGAGATACAGTAACGCTGAATGCTACATGGAAATGGCAAGTCAGCTTAAAGTAATCAAATCCCCAATTAAACCAAACACAGCTATTCCAACAAGGGTGGAATACAAAGACATTAAAGCCATGACAAAGAAGAGAACCAATGACACAGTAAAACAATCGTTTCGACAAATCCTTTCGATCTGTAAAATCATCAACATGCTACTTGTCACACATTCATTATCAAGGCTTATGACAGGCTGGTGGAAGTGAAATAATGCCACCGGGCAGCCTTGAAGAGGAATCACGGGACTTTAATGAGGCAGCTTTGAGCTGGAGCAACGCAAATATGCCATGGCTGTGAAATGAGCATGTTACTGAGGCCACACTCTTTACTATAATCCTACTCCTCCAGAGCGAGCCAACTCCAGGCCTTTCTCAGATGCTGCGTAGAGTGGTCTCTACAAATCTCCCCACGCTGCTCTACAGATTCCTTTAACTGGAGAGATCGTTTCAATTTGATGGATTCGATAATATTCACTTGATTAGCTACAGCTCTCTGAATATTTAAATCTGATTGATCAGTCATAGCATTAAGCAATGTTATTAAGTGGAAAAATACTTTTGTATTATGGCTGTTAAATTATATTTCGCCGTTTTCCATGGAAACATGATTCTTTCTCGTTTCAAATCAATGGATGTTAGATTGCTAAATGTTGGCATTTTGGACTTGCTAAAAGATACTTAGACACGCTGTTGTGAGCATCTAAGATATGCTGCTGCTGCATGAATAGACATACATAAATCCAGAAGCAGATCTAGGCAGGTGGAGCTGGGGGAGGTGGAGGACTTCAGAGGAAATGCATAAAAAAAAAGTACTTGCATTGCGTTTAAATAAAACGATTAATAATAAGAAATGTTTTTCTTGTTTTCATTTCAATGAATTATATTTCTTAGCGAACGCCTTAAGATAACCTACAGCTAAAAGGATTTTTTAATGTTTATATATTCATTTTTTGGTAATCATGTATTTATTTATTTGCAAACTAGCCATGTAAAAAGATGTATAATGTACAGTCAATGAATGAATTTGTCCAAAAAGCATAGCATCCACTGTACATGTACTTGATGATGGTCTTTACCAATCTATCCAGTGTTATTTATAGGCCTCTTTGTGAATAACGGCAATTCTAGGGTCAACTGAAGTTCTGAATGACACAGCTCAAAGAGTGAATTGACAATTTCTGTTACCAAATCATCTGTATAGCATGACAGTAACATTCTGTGCAGAGGAAGACATTCCTAAACAGTTAAAATGCCTGATGTGAATAATGAGTTTAATGTGAGTCTTATACATAAGGAGGTGATGTTGTGGTCATAACAGTCTGATAATTCAGTTTGCTCTAATTCAGTTTCCTGTGGTTAGCCTGGTGCAATTTAATTGGAAAGTACCTTGGATTGTCTAACAGACCACTCTGTTTTGTGCAGAACTGATGTCCGTGACATGTGTAGTCCACTACAAGGCTGACTTAAAGGCGTCTTGTGTTTCAGTTAGTAATATGAAACATGCAAAACACATTGCACTCACTTAGTGTTAAACTGCTGGTATATGACTTAGATAAACTGCAAGAAGCACATTTACAGTCGACACGATTTGAATATCAAAGTTACTTGCTCAACGTCCAATAATGTTTTACATTTTGAATATCTTTCTCACAAAAAGGTTAGAGAGGTCTCCTATACAAGTTCTGTCTTAATATACTGTCAGTGTCATAATAAAACACGAACAAAATCTCAATTCATGAAATATTAAGAGACTATATCTAACCAGCATCATTCCCACTGTGCCAGTCGAGCACTATTTTAAGATTTGGCCTAAAATGTCCTATAAAAGGCATATGCATGTTTCATTCCCAGAGACTTCCCAACATTAGCAACATATCCAAAACACATTAATCAAAGGTTTTAAGCTTAGAAACATGTGAAATGAGGCATCAAGTCTTTGAAGAGGAAGAAAAGGGAAAAGTTTTATTATATTCAAGTCAATTTTTTTTCTCTTGAATGAATATGTGTGTGTTCTTTCTGTACTTTTCACACTGGCTCTGGTCAGTTGGCAGGCCCAAAGATATGTGCCAGCCTACAAGTTCTGGAAGCATGACAAAAGGACAGGACAGGCCACATCCCTCATCTGCCTCCACTTTCTGCTGGCCTCAGAGTTTGTGCCAACCTGCTGAAACCTGTTGACTGAATAGCTGGGTATCTCTGCAGACATCAGTGCCAGGGCGATAGGGCACACAGGCTGCCACTTTAATGCCAAGACACATTCGGCATGTCAACAGCATCAGCTAATGCCAAATCTTTGTTGACTCCACCCTGACATGCTCACACCCATCGCCCTTTAATCCTTCAGCATGAAACCCCATTATTATAGCAAGACTATGAATTATTGAACAATGAGACAAAAATGTCTATCATGTTATTGTTGAGTCAAGTCGCGCTTACATAAGCAATGACAAATTGTGTGGAACAACCAGTCTGTGTCATTCAAGCGTGAAATGTTTTCAAAAACATGTGCGGCTACCGGGCATCCTTCGGCAATCTGTGTTTGATTTTGAACATGAGAGAGACTCTGCATTGCCTGAACAGAACAACTGTAGTAGTTACCCTTTGCATGAATTGAGGTTTCTGCAAAGAGATTGTAGACCAATACAAACTTTTCACAAATTATTCTGGGTGCAGCATAAAAGTCTTGTTGTTGATTTTATTGATTTTGTTCTTTAGAACAAATTAAAGCAGGAGATTGTACAAGTAGGAAAATCAAAACAGTTTAAAAAAAACATTATAACTAAAAATAAAGAAGATTATATTATTATAATATTGGTATTATAAAAAAAGCATGGTTGAATGCTGAATACAATAATTAAAAAAAAAAAAAAAAAATAGCTGACAATGAAATATCTGGCTGGTCTCACTGCTAACAGCATCCATCACAACAGTTCAAAAGGAAATGTGACAGGAAGATACATGAGGTTTGACTTTTTTGTTGTTTGCTGTCAGACGGAGATTGATTTTGAGTCCAGCACTTTCAACATAAACAAGTTACTTTTCATCAAATAATATTAACTTAAATTTACAATTTTGTTTTACATCACTCTTAAACTGACCTTTTGTGACAGTTGCATTTAAAGCTGTGCCTAACATCATTTACTTGCTTATATCCTATTGAAACAGCTAATCTCACAGGCGCAAGTACGGTGATCTTATACAGCCACAGATGATTCTGATTAGTATTGCATTAAGTACAAGCAAACTGAGCGAGCACAAAGTAAATAAGTTGAGGTTAGATGAATAAGATATTTGTTTGGATATGTCACGTGGCATGCCTGCCGAGGAACATTTGCAAACACTGTCCCAGCCTTTTTGCATCCCAGTCAAGAGTACTTACATGTGCGCATATTGAAAGCTATACAAAGATTTGCACAAGTTGTGAAAGCTTTCAGGAGATTAAAAAAAGACACTAGCTCTCTTAGCACATGGGGAAAGTCCAGACTGCCCAAACTCAAGCTCAGGGCTGGGGCTAAACTTAGGAAACTGACACAATGTTCAGGAATGAGCCGCTGAGTCAGTCTATGAAGGAGGGTGGAGACTCCATCTCAAAATGGATAAGAATTACAGACACTTCTGATATAATCTAAATGAATCAGTCCAATATTACATGGGACATTTCAAATGCTACTTACATGACCTGTATGCTGATAAACTGTACTATTTTTAAGCTTGAACAAATAAAAGTGGATTTGAAGAAAACATTTTCATTGATCCCTTGCATGCTATGTATAAATAACCCAATGACCTAGACGTTAAACAAGCGCGCAGAGTATACAAACCTCTACCGTTTCACACAAATGTTTGCTTCAATAAGACATATTTGGAAATATTTTGGAGCAATTTGATGGCTGGCTTGTCTATGGAAAAACCCCAGGGAGGATAAGTTTAGTTTAGTGTCCTATCTATCTGTCAAAATAAATCTGGGCAATCTCTACATCTTCCAGTCCCACAAAGTTTTTTTTTTTTTTTTTTTCTTTTAATGGCAGAGCGCTGTGTTGATTTGGTTTCCAAACATCACAATTTCCATTCGCTGGGAACAAATCCAGTCCACAACAAGTGTACCCCTTTGAGACTGTTCCCATGATGTATTGTGGCTTTCTGGCACAGAGCAAATGATTGTTTCCTTTCCAAATATGGTCTGAACTCACACAGATATCAGAGACGTCCCATGGGTGTATGGAGGACATGGCTGGACAAATCCTTATCAAAGATAGTGAGCTATCCAAATCACTGACAGCTAGAAATGTGAGAATTTTCTTTTAAATACCGGAGACTATCCAAAAATGCAGACGGCTACAAAGCTGTTGTGTTTAACGTTTATAAGCCGAGCTGTCAAAATAGAAAAAGCTATTAAATCTTTAATGACTTTGAAATGAGCTTGCTGCGTAGAAACACTTGTTTTGTCAGGGATATATATGAGTTGTAAAGATAAAGACTTTCACGCTTCATGTAAATATTACTAAGGTTATCATTAAAATATATCTCTTAGACATCCAAAACAGATTGTGAGCAACACTGGTTTATCTATATAGAGACTATATCTTTGAGTTAACGTCGTGCCACTTAATAAAATAAGTTTTTATGTAATAATGTTTTTTATATATATATAAACAAAAAACAATCTGCTGTGCTGTATTGTCTACATTCATAAAATTCATTTTGAGAATCGATGAATTTTTCACTCAATCTCTAGAGCGCGTCTCTCTCTAGCCAGCGCGATAAATGTAAAAACCCGGAGTGGATCCGGAGCAGCGCTTCACAGAACGTAATTGTCTGTCGCTCCGTTCCACTAATTTATCCAAACCTACGCCGTTCCAACCAAGTACAGTACTTGGCCACGCATAAAGCTTGATGCTGTTGCTTCTTTTAGTGCCAATTTTCCTTGCTAGAGAAGAGATATCCAAACTATCAGTTGCCAAAACCATAAATTATTCTATATTAGTAATATCACACTCGCAATATCAGCAGGTCTGTGAGAATCCCCTGCCGCAGTCCACATTATTTTTCTTTTTTGCACGTGTGATATTCCTTAAACGTGTTTTACATTGAATATGACTAAAGTTATCTATCATACCAGCACACAACTTGAACCTGACAGCTATGCTTTACTACATGAACACAATGCCACATCCGTGTCACGTTTCATGCACTAAAGAGCAAACTGAAAAGTCAAACCAAATGAGCCAAATAAGTTCATTTCCAAAGCCTGAAGTGTAAACCTAATCCTCCAAAGCCAAACGAAAAGCATCGCTTTACTTACCAAGTATGCCCCAACTGTGCCCTGTGCCAACATCAGAGCGCATTCCGCCACTAAAAATATCTTAATATTTGAGAAACATGAGGGTTTCTTCTCATCCCGCTGAGGCTCCTCTGAGCTCCTCTGCTTTTTCACCTGCATCCTGAACAAGCCTAGAAACGCAGCTATAAACTACTAAACGTCAAGTCGATCTGTAACACTACAACTGTTGTTTACAGTCAGACTCGTGTGACAGACTTTTCATTGAAACTCCGCCGATGAATGAAGACGAACTAAACTCTCCTCCTGTGCTCTCTATCGCGTCGCTGGTTTTTACTCCAAACATCTTTCTTTCCTTCTGAGTCTCTCGGAGCTCCCGTCGTGTTAGTGTTTGTTCGTAATGCTCCGTCAGCATCGCTCTAGTCCGCAGGCTTGACTCTCCGCCTCGGTCATGACTGATATGTGAGCGTTTCTACCGGACGACTGTCTTGTACGCGATTCAAGCATCGGTAGAGGCGCTGTACAGCTGAGACCATGAGCCGAGTTGCTTTACTGACTTGTGTATTCAAAATAAAGGCACGTTGAATGGCAGATCATAACAATTTTGTTTGTTTCAACACTCTTTATCTTAAATATGTAAACGATTTTTGTGATATGCTTTTGTTGTGTAGGCTAAATGCATTATAAAGTGACACATAAATATCAGTAACTAGGATTATATTAGGTAAAAGGGAACTGTTATTAGTGCAACATTTTTGAAAATCCTGTGGAAACCCATACACAGATATATGATGTTAAATGAACAATGCTAAGGGATCCGTAGAAGAGTTTAGAGAAAAACATTGGTAAACTTAATTAATTAATGCTTTTGAGTTAAAATAATTTGGTTTAAATACATTCAAATATTGATAAAAAAAATAAAAAAATCAATAAACCAAAAAAAATAAAATAATACATCATACCTCTATAAAAGCCCGTTTCCACCACTGAAAAAGGAGACTTTTTTTCTCAGAATTGCGAGTTATAAAGTCAGAATTCTGATGTTTGTTTTTTTTTTTAAGAATTGCGTGTAATAAAGTCAGAATTGCAAGTTATAAAATCACAATTGTCAGATATAAACTCGCAATTTGGACTTTTTTTCTCAGAATTGCATGTTACAAAGTCAGAATTTCGAGATATAAAAAAAGTCAGAATTCTGACTTTATATCTCACAATACTGACTTTATAACTCACAATTCTGACTTTATATCAAACAATTCTGACTTTATATCAAACAATTCTGACTTTATATCTCACAATTCTGACTTTATATCTCACAATTCTGACTTTATATCTCACAATTCTGACTTTATAACTCACAATTCTGACTTTATATCTCACAATTCTGACTTTATACCTCACAATTCTGACTTTATATCTCACAATTCTGACTTTATATCTCACAATTCTGACTTTATATCAAACAATTCTGACTTTATATCTCACAATTCTGACTTTATATCTCACAATTCTGACTTTATATCAAACAATTCTGACTTTATATCTCACAATTCTGACTTTATATCAAACAATTCTGACTTTATATCTCACAATTCTGACTTTATTTCTCACAATTCTGACTTTATAACTCGCAATTCTGACTTTATAACTCACAATTCTGACTTTATATCTCACAATTCTGACTTTATTTCTCACAATTCTGACTTTATATTTCACAATTCTGACTTTATAACTCACAATTCTGACTTTATATCTCACAATTCTGACTTTATACCTCACAATTCTGACTTTATATCTCACAATTCTGACTTTATATCTCACAATTCTGACTTTATATCAAACAATTCTGACTTTATATCTCACAATTCTGACTTTATATCTCACAATTCTGACTTTATATCAAACAATTCTGACTTTATATCTCACAATTCTGACTTTATATCAAACAATTCTGACTTTATATCTCACAATTCTGACTTTATTTCTCACAATTCTGACTTTATAACTCGCAATTCTGACTTTATAACTCACAATTCTGACTTTATATCTCACAATTCTGACTTTATTTCTCACAATTCTGACTTTATATCTCACAATTCTGACTTTATAACTCACAATTCTGACTTTATATCTCACAATTCTGACTTTATAACTCGCAACTCTGACTTTATATCTCACAATTCTGACTTTATATCTCGCATTTCTGACTTTATAGCTCGCATTTTTTACTTTATAACTTGCAATTTTGACTTTACATCTCACAATTCTGACTTTATAACTCGCAATTGCAAGTTTTAAAATAAGATAAAAAGTCACAATAATCTTCTTTTTATTTTATTTTTTCAGTGGTGGAAACGGGCTTCAGTACCTATTGAGTAGAAACTAAATATTTTCCAAAATAATACTTTACACATGTTTATAATATTATTTTCATAGTCTAAACTGTCTAAATTGGATTTTTATAGTTTATACATGACAACGGCTGTGTTTTAAATTCTACAATTGGGGTCCCTCGCACAAAGATGACCAGATTTGGGGGTGGGTGGGTGTTCTCTAAAAGATTGAAAACCCTTCTTTTAAACTTGGCCTTTCTCTTTAAGTTTTCAATAATAATACAGTATAAAATCAAATTACCAGTTCACACAACATATTTCCCCTTATGGGTTTTCAATCTTTTAACTTTTTATCCTGAATTCTTATCAAACATGAAGAGGATTCATCATAAATATATTAGGCTATTTCATTTCAAGTCGACATAACATATTTGTTTTTCATCAATCATTTGCAAGTCTGATCATCTCATATTATATTACTGCAACTGCAGCAGACATGCCTCACAAATTGTCTCTTTGGGATCCATCTGGTGGAGTTTCATGGCTTTGAATGGCAGAGCGGCAGCTTTGGTCACAGTACAGTACACACTGTTCTGGTCAGAGTTTTGAGGAAGAATAGTGTGAAATTCTGACTCAGCAGTAGAGGCTGATGCTTGCCACACTCAGGCCTCATGGCCCACTGCTGGGTTTGGTTACCATGGCAAACATCCTACAGCTGCTGTCTTTGCTCAACTTTTCTTGTTATTTAACATGCATGCATGTCTTGCTTAGATAGAACCAATGGTAAATAGTTGAATAGTTAATACTTGGAATGTTGGCTTGACAATCTACCAGTACATTAAGCAGGTTTATTATCATTAAATAAAATCAAAACTATTAAAAACATTTTTGTTAATTGGAATTAAGCTGAAATAAAATAAATATAAATATTGGACGAAAAGCTTAAAATAAAAGAAAATTTAAAAAACAAATTAATAAGTGGAAAATAACTTAAACTAAAACTGTAATAAAAACAAGTGAAACCTAAATAGTT
Source organism: Opsariichthys bidens (assembly GCA_037194245.1). NCBI lineage: Eukaryota > Metazoa > Chordata > Actinopteri > Cypriniformes > Xenocyprididae > Opsariichthys > Opsariichthys bidens. The sequence goes on from CM074278.1 coordinate 28,898,690, forward strand.
ACAAAGACAAATAAAAATGACAAAAGTGCATAGCAAAATTACTGAAAAAAATTGACCTAAAATTCAAAAGAAAACCAAAAATATGACAATAAAAGCTCATTTAAAATATTAAAGGTAGGGTAGGCAATGTTTTTCATAAACACTTTTTGTTATTCTTGTTGAAACTCTCATCACATCCTGATAGCAATCAATAATAGGAGAGCTCTAAATATAAAATTTTTTTTTTTTACATATATCTTCTGTGGAAGTCTGAGGACCAAAACACGTTCGTTCAATCATTGCATTCAATGCGATGTCATACTTGCCTGTAAACGTGTGCATTTCCATCCCGCTGCTCACCCTGTTCGCGCAGACATCACACTTCATCAGTGATTTCCATGAGACAATGTGGAGTTGTAGACAGACAGTAACCGGGTGCCACAAACAAAGAGCAGCCTCCTTTTACAGTTCCACCTGAACCAAAACAACGAACTTATGCTGCGTTCATGCCATAACTACCGTAATTAAGAGATGGCAAGCATAACAAAATGAAACATAACAAAACCAATGCCAGCAGAAACAAAAAAATCTGTTTTCAGGCCTTCCGGCTTAAGCCTAATGTATACTTTGGTTTTTAAATTTTGCACTATCAAATGGAGTATACTTTGGGCTTTAAGTCTCTCCAGCACTGGAAAGCTTCTATAATATTAACGCGGGTCAATATTTCAGCAGTGTTGTGAATGAAGCAATGGTGATGAAACTAAATCTCATTTTAATTTATCCGTTTAATCATTTTAGTCTGATGCTGCAGTAGGTCTGCTAAACTAAATGAGGTTCCTCTCACACTGTACAAAAGATATTTTTACAGCAAACTGGATGATATGAACAGCAAAGATGTAATATCTAATGCCAGGACAATGTAAGAGCATAATCATTCAATTTGGAACATTTTATGTTGGGCTGCTGATGTTACCTCTCATACGTATACATCTTCTTTCCCTCCTATTGTGAAATCAATGAGCATAGACAAATTCCTTGCATCCTAGATATGGCTTCTTTGGGCCTCATTGAAAAGGAAACAGGATGCGATTTATTTAATCTGTTAAACCTCTGTGGGTTCAACCCTAATAGGACAAAAAAGCTAAAAATACAGCTTTAAAACTAAAAATTAAAACTAAATATGATCCCAAAAAAAACAGTTTTTTACCTAAATGCATAAAATATGCAAAAAATCACCATGCAGTTCTTTCCTGCACACGAGTCTAGTGCATCATGGAAAAATTTTGAGCCACTGTTTCAGGCAGAGACTTGACATGTTAGCATTCATTAGTAGATGGAAAACATGCATTAAAGTGACTCGCTAGGGGCGGAAAAACATCTTTACAGTATAAGCAACCCCTCTGACAATGTTCCATATGGCCCATGCATTTTTTATGTGGATTTGACAAAAAATTAGATTTGATTTTATAAATAAAATAAAATAAAACTAAATAAAATCCTGCTTTAATTTTTTGTTGGGAATTATCGTAGAAATTATGTTGCAAATGATACTATCAAGAATTAGCCTATGTTTTTATATGGGCCACTCATAAAAATGATTGGGAGAAATTGTAATGCTCAATAAGGCAGCAGAAAATAGCATACCGCCTTTTTCATAAAGTCATTGCCTGTTTGTATGGTTTTAAATGCTTATGCACATTAGCCTGAAAAGTGAAATTTAGCGAGTTTTTAACTACAAAGTCACAACCGGAACCAAGACTAATTGGGAAAAAATGCATGTGGCGATATTTCTGCAAAACGACATTACGTTGCTTTTTGCACAGTCGCACACTTTCAAAGTGAAATGTCAAGTAAAAGGTGCTAAAAGCTAGCTCAGTTTCCCTCAAAACAGAGGAACGTGAATTGGGCTATGTTTTATGTTGGTGTTGTATGGCAGCCCATTTAAAATGTCTGGTGAGTCACAAAAGGTTAAAAGGTTAATGCTCTTATCTGATTTGAAAATAATGTACCACATACACTAGAACACTCCTTGTTAACGAAAGCAAATATGAGATAAAAATGCATTTGCATCATCAACCATCCCTTTTTATCTTGCTTCTACAATTAGAGTTCCTTAATCGTGACTTGCGTTTTATGGGGATCGTACCCGAGTGCTCTTGGAAGAGCAGTGCTGCAGCAAGTGAGCTATTGAGCAAGTTTCCATGCTTGAAAAGCTATACATTTAGAGCTGGTTATATGATGGAAACATCAAAATATGCTCAGGGGGATATATTAGGCAGCAAGTTTTGTCATCAAAGTTGGTGTGTTAGAAGCAGGAAAAATGGGCAAGCATAAGGACTTGAGCAAGTTTGACAAGTGTCAAATTCTGATGGCTAGATGTGACCAGAAGTGGTCCAAGGAAGGAACAGTGGTGAACCGGTGACTCGGCCAAGGCTCATTGATGCACGTGGGGAAGCAAAGGCTAGCCCATGTGGTCCGATCCAACAGACCGGATTGCGCAAGAAGTTATTGCTGGTTCTGATAGAAATGTGTCCGAATGCACTGCATCAGTTTGTTGCGTGTGGGGCTGCATAGCCGCAGACCAGTCAGGGTACCCATGAGGACCCCTGTCCACTGCCCAAAGCGCCAACAGTGGGCATGTGAGCATCAGAACTGGACCACAGAGCAATGGAAGAAGGTGGCCTGGTCTGAAGAATCATCACGTGGATGGCCGGGTGCGTCGCTTACCTGGAGAACACATGGCACCAGGATGCACTATGTGAAGAAGGCAAGCCGGCGGAGGCAGTGTGATGCTTTGGGCAATGTTCTGCTCCGAAACCTTGAGTCCTGCCATCCATGTGGATGTTACTTTGACACGTACCACCTACCCAAGCATTGTTTCAGACCATGTACAACCTTTCATGGAAACAGTATTCCCTGGTGGCTGTGAACTCTTTCAGCAGGATAATGCACCCTGCCACAAAGCAAAAATGGTTCAGAAGTGATTTGAGGAGCACACCAATAAGTTTGAGGTGTTGACTCGGCCCCCGAATTCCACAGATCTCCAATCCAATAGAGCATCTGTGGGATGTGCTGAACAAACAAGTCCATGGAGGCCCCACCTCACAACTTACAGGACTTAAAGGATCTGCTGATAACAGCTTGGTGCCAGATACCACAGCACTCCTTCATGGGTCTAATGGAGTCCATGCCTCGATGGGTCAGGGCTGTTTTGACAGCAAAAGGGGGACCAGCACAATATTATGAAGGTGGTCATAATGTTATGCCTGATCAGTGTATATTAGTTAACTTACCATCTCACTAAATGCACACTGTCCAAATCAGCCGCACACTAAGTACGAAAATGATTTGAAACTGATGTCTCCTAAGGAATTAAAGAAGCTAAAGGTGATTTCATGTAATTACATTACATAAAAGAATGCTCTGTATCAAAAACCCCTATTATTTGACATCAACCGCAAATATGCATCCATTACTTTATGTATAAAATGATGACTGTCAAGTAAACCAAACAACAGATACACACACTCCCTGCTCTCCTGAAGTTATTTCCACTCTGCATTCCATGGAAACTCCCTTTATACAAACAAAGAGATACGAATACTTGACATGTTTCCGTTACGGATTCTGTTCTCATGGAACTGTCTGCACATATAATCTTTAAATTGAAACATCTGTAGACTTTATCATATCTTAATATCTTACAGGTTGGCAGTCGAGGGATATCAAACAAATTCAGAAGAAATGCAACGTGTTTCCATTAGCATTAGTGTTCTTCAGATGCATTAGTATATCTAGGCACTTCTGTAACAGCTCACATTATGGGGAAGGCAGTCAGCAGGCTCTATCGACTCTAATGACTTCTCCGTGCACAACGAAGGCTTGCTCATTACACTAATGTGCTTTATGGTGCACAAACTGCATGATATTATGACAACAACCAGTGGCCCTATATTTTATTGGAAAGCACAAATGAAACACAGGCTCCCACAGCTAAAATCAATTTACATTTAATTAAATGGGCTGCCTTTTGCTTCATAATGAAAAGTGGCACAAATAGATACTGTTTTGGAACAAATGGGAACATATTATAAAAGGAACAAATTAATGGTTTGGTGTCATTGTGCGTCATTTGAGCCTTACTCATGGGTTTGTGGGTGTAGACCGCCTATATAAGACAAAAAAAGGGTTAAGGGATGGGGGTCTAGATTTCTCCTCATTATGCTTCTAGAGGCGATATTACAGTGTTGTACTTGAACCTATCGGTCAGGTGCAGAGGAATCTGGCCTGTGGCGGAGCATAATTACTCACACCAGCAGGTAGGAGTTTCACCTGGAGACAGAACATATGTGATGTCTCCAGATAGCAGAATTTAGTAGATACTTTGCTGCAAGATCCCAACAGATTCCATTGACCATGAATGGAAGCCAAAATCCAGTACATTTTCACATAGTTCAAAGTGAAATGTAGTTTGCCCTAAAATTTAGAACTAAATGAAACCATGTGTAGGTAAAGATTGCATGCCTAGTGGTAATCTTGAAACAAGTGTTGTTTCTTGAAACAGAGCAAAAACGTTTATTGTGTTTTAACTGGTTTTAATATATGACAGCTGCTTTTGTTGCTGCTCTGATAGACGCAAGACCACACTGAACGCTCTGAGCTCCGTCATTAAAGTTGTCATCAAAATGTCATCCGTCATCAAAATTCTCCGTGTTAGAATTTAGGAATGGCGAGAGAAAATGCTTGGTACGTTTTTCGTCTTCAAGGCAAACTTGGGTCTTCAGCCAACAAAGTTTAAATCCTGTCTGGCTATTGCACTTCCCATAGTGTTCACGCATTAAGTAAGTAGGCAGACAGTAGACTTTAATGGCTGTTCGAACACATTCAACTACATGAGCGTTTCCACTACGAAAGCAATGCGTTTTCTACTACCTCCGGAAGTGGTTGAAAGTGGACATTCTCAAAACATTTTAGACCCCGTTTACACCTGTATTTGGCATCATTCATTTGTGATCCCATCAACCAGCTCCAGGTGAAAACAGGGCTGTGAGGGAGAGAGTGTGGAGGACAAACTATGTGTGCGAATATGCATATTGATAGGCGAAAAACAGTATGTGAAAATAGTATGTCTAATTTCATAGAATTTGTATAACAGTAGGCCAAAGGTACCCGAAAAACCTAATACTTCCTCTGACATTCAAAAGTGCGCATCAGATGGACAGTTTACTATCCCATGATGTCACAGGAAAGGAGTTGGGAATAGCAGTGAAGCGACACAATTGATTCTGTAGGTCACGTGACAATGTATGTCCAGGTTTTAATGGTCGTAAAATAAACTCATTGTAAGATTAAAAATATCCAAAGATGTTTTAAAATGAACAAAGACATTTGCTTTGCCGTTTCAACCCCTCTCTTGCCACAAGGGTCATTTGGGAGGCACAAAGGTGCTGATAGTGATCAAGAGGCCAAGATGTGTGTACATCGGGGGTCTACCAATTGTCACACCTTGAGAACATTGGGGGAAGTTATAATCTTCTGATTGGTCAGTTTGAGCGTCTCACATTTGGGTTTCAGTCACATGGTCAAGGAAGGGATAAAAGAAGATTGTTGCTCTGGGTCTCTTTTACTCTCTACCTCTTCTTTTCGCTGGGGTCTCTTGTCTCTGGCTCTTTCTTTCTTTTCTTTTCTAAAGTCTGTCTATCTCTCCCCCTTCCAATTTCTCCCCCTTCCTATCTCTCAGGTAACATTCAACATATATGCTGGGTACGAGTAATGGTATAAGTTTTGATATAAGTTTTTATCGTCTCATACATCAATTTTTTAACCATTTTAAGTGTCAAGATAACCAGATACTGTCATTAAACTGTTTCATTACAAACTAGATCTGATTAGGTATTAACTTTGAAGTGCATTCTATTGCGATACTCCCACATATTTTTCTATTGTAGCTGCGCTCATTTCCATCGTTGACATAAGTGGTGGTAATAGACAAGAAATGTACAGTTTTCGACCATCTTGCTGATAACGTTTCTTTAGTTATTCGGCAACCCTGCGGCCTGAACCACCCTTACACTCATCAAATGCACTGCATGCATTGTGCGATTTTGGAAGCAGGAAGGAAGAAGAAGAAATTTACATACAATAATCCCAATTCATTAATATAGAAAAAAAGTTTGTGGCACCTGTTATGAATTCAGAGAAAGTTTGCATGGGAACTTTTTCTGTGCACATAAATATGTGAGTTATTCACAATTATAAGTATATGATGCTGATCGGCTTTTGTCTTCATTCTTCAATATTTATGCCACTCTCCTCAGATGTCTGACACAAACACGGTCGAAAACTGTAGTGGGTAGTCGTGGCCTGGTGGTGAGGGAGTCGGGCTTGTAACCTGAAGGTTTGATTTCCACGCCGGCAGGAATTGAAGGTGGGGATTGTGAATGAACAGCACTCTCTCCACCTTCGATACCATGACTAAAGTGCTCTTGAGCAAGATACCTAACCCCTTATTGCTCCCCTTGTAAGTCGCTTTGGATAAAAGCGTCTGCTAAATGATGAAAAAATGAAACACACACTGCTTTCAGTCTTCTCAGGAGAGGATTTTTCAAACATACTGTAACATACAAAGAAAACACACGAGAAGGTGGTTAATAACCTCAGGGTCCAGCCTTGTACTCGCAAACAGACATGACAATACCGCTGTCAAAAAGAAACAGCACCCTTGGGAAACATCCTGATTATAAAGATATCGCACTGGCATTTAAAGGCTTAGCAGATGTTGACTGAGAAAATGTCAGGCAACGTTCTTTTTTCAGTTTTACAGTCCTAGCTATTAATAGAGCATCAGTATCTGTTCTGTGTTCGACACACACACACACACACACACACTCACACTGAGACCTCTACCATCTATTTTTACCCCGGTATCAATAGAGAGGCCAGCATGTGCTTTAAAACGTCAGTGGCAATGCAGCGAGAGGGTTTCAAATATACAGCCTTCCACATCTGATGGGCTGCATGGGTAAATCACAACATGGGTTATGCTGTCCCATGCTCTCAGAAAGAAAGAATGACGTTAAACTTTAACTGTCTAAAATGGCATTTCCAGTTCTGCAGGTGTTTTGTAGTAAGTATTCAGGAGTTCAATAAACTGGAACAAACTGCTTCTTAACTGCTTTCCTGGAAGCTGCTACCATGCATAATTGTTGACTCTGAACCGAATCTGCACCTTTCCTTCTGGGAAAAACAATGAAGCCACACACTGGTGCAAGCAGGCGAAACAAGCTTTAAAGAGATGGGAAAGCCTCTGCCTATTGATTCCCTTATAAAAGCAGGCAAGACAAAACTGAAAGGTTTTGAAGAAGTCACAAGGAATCTTCTACAGGTGCAGTTCTATGCTACAAGACGGGCTGGACAAGTTTAGCCATTGTCTAAGTTTTCATAAAGCTATTTAGTCAAATGTGAACTCATCTGCAAGCGAGAGAGGAAAAAGCCAGAGCAACACAAACAGTACAAACATTAGTCATTCAAGTTGACATGCAGCAACAGATAGACATATCATAGTGCATTTTTCTCCCAATCTCAGATTTCAATGAAATCTACAACTGAAGTTATTGGCGTCAGTTTCGAATCCACTTTATGGTCTGTTGAAGTTATTAATTTCACTGCCACAGTTGAAAGGAAGGAACATTATTTCTGGCAGGCTTTCAAACAAACACAAAAAACCACCAGCAACCACAACTGCCGCATATTTAAATTAGGGCTGTGAGAATCAGTGAGGGAAGGAACTATAATCCCACGAAGCATTGTGAACAGCATTATCGAATAAAAAATGAAAATATCGAAATATCTCTTTTAAAATGTTGACTTAAAATATATATTTTAAGTTGGTCGTAAAATATGCACATATATACTAAGAATTTGAGGGCATAGGAAAATCAACTCAATTAGGCTCGATATGCGGAGCTACATTTTTTGACTCTCTGATTGGTGGAATTTTCTGTGCAGCATCATGGGTAATGTAGTTTTCACCACGATTTACGCAGTTCGACACAATTATAAGATGGAAAAATGTGGGCTGACGGGTTCAATAGAAGCAAATATCATTGATTATCAACCTCGTAGCTCACAGCATGCTGTCTACTTTCATTTAACAAATTTTCAACCCAACCCACAGAATAAATCAGATAATGCAAAAAGTTTGCAGGCAAATTCAACACACAAATTACCACCCATATCCGGGAGCGATTTACTTGGTTTGATGCGTCGTTTGACAGCTAAATTGTCCTCAAAGTGACAGCTTTTAAAGCCCAACGCCACTGTTCTAATGCCCTGTCCCTTACAGTGCAAATTGACTTTAATAATCCAGATATTCATGTGACGTCTGTATTAAGACCACAGAAGCGACACAGGATTAGCAATCATTAGCTGGGCTTTTTCTCATGAACATGATTTGTGCTTTGATTTCCCAGCACTGACAGTCTAAAATTGCACTTTATGATTAAAAGATTTCAGTAATGAAACTTCAGTTAGATGAAAAGCTGGTAGAAAAGACCAGCGCTGAGCCGTCAACATTGGTGCTCCTGCACTCTAATAGCGTTCCCATACTTTGAGTGTTGGATCAACCCCCAGTTTTAAATTTCACTGGGTAAATAATCCCTTTAATTAAACTTTCCCACCCAGGCGTTATAAAAGCTGGCAACTAGAAATAAACAGACATGCTATCAAATATCTCTACACAAGGGCCTATTCACAGTTATTTTGCCATTGGGAATGACTGAAATTCTCCCTCCATTTATCTCTACCTGTAATTAAGAGTTCAGAATGGAGAAGTGCCAAAGCACAAGCAATAGGATGCTTAAAAATTCATAAGGGTATGTAGATCCAAATGACTGATGTTTAGTAAATGTCTTTTGCTGTGATTCACTCTTCTATATAGAACATTATATTCTATATAGAAATTGTGGCATAATTTTATGGATTTTTGGCACAAAATGAGTAAAAAAAAACCCCCCTAAGGTTCAATATAGAATGTGTTTTTCAAAGAGTTATAAAATAACTAAACTTAATCTAAGTCTGTGGGTCATTTTAGCAATGCGGTGCCTTTTGAAAACTTTTGTAAACCTTAAAAATGCTTGTGCTTGTGTTATGTTGTGTTTTGTGATTTCTATCAAAAGTGACTTTTAAAAATATGTCCAGATGCAGTTACATTGCATGATAGGTAATTGGGTACTTAAATGTAATTAAATCAACTCATTATTTGCAAAATTGCAATAGAATCAGCATGTCTGAAATAAAGAGCTGAGTTTGCATATAAGGGGGCAAAGCTTGCTACATAAATACATATCATCATGACATCATGATCATATTTTTAAATAAAAATTGGGTAACACTTTATTTAACCGTGTCATTGTTACATATTTTACATGTAATTACTATAGTAATAGCTATAAATTATGCATTATTACATGCAATTCACTCTAAACCAAACCAAACTCTAATCCTAATACTTAAATGTCTAACTACAGTGTAACAAAGACACCTTAAAATAAAGTGTAGCCAAAAATTGCATACATTCTATTACTAATATTCTGAGAACATGAAAATGTACTTCATTACAACTCCTATAACTTTAAAACAGACAGAAAACCAAACAGTTCAGACAAATCATACTGTTATTTGTACTGACAATATCTAAAATTATTCCTAGAGTTTGATACTACATGTTTATGGTGTCCTTTCCCTGACTGATACAGCTTTATGGGCATGATGGATTTTATAGCAAGGGACAGACAAATTGCCATAACCTCCTTTCAAGAGCACATAAAATACGCTAAAAGGCCTTCTTTCTGCTGGCACAGCCTGGTGAGTTTACCACCATGGATAGCGACAGAGAAAATAAACAGCATGTTTAGCAATTCAGAGGCTCTACGCTCTGGAAAAGGCCAATAAATTCAGCTAGAGTTGAAAAGCTGCTGACTGTGCTTTCACTGGCCTGACTGTGACAGCAGTTTGGAGACAGGGTGCCGCGCCACCTCTCAATTCATTACAAACCCATTGGAAGTATGGATAGACAAGAATGCACTGAAGGGCAAACATAAATGTCTGTCATGTCATGATAGGAGCCACATCTTTTACTGTGGCGCAGTTGTAAGCAGTGCATCTTGGGGAGAAAAATCCCAAAAGTGTCGGCCAGATTTTTATCTAAACGAACAAAACAAGAGCAAATCCATGCACAGAGAGATGTAGACAAAAACAGAGTCAATCTTAATAACAGGGAAAGGCAGGCAAAAACAGAACTGACAACAACGCACATTATACAGTACATCCACAATGGACAACAAACAAGGGAAACACTAGGGTATAAATACACTAGAGATAGGCTAACTAGGAACAGGTGAGGGTAATCAATCACTATGGCGACTAACAAGGGTATAGAAACAGGAAACTAAACACAGGATGTGAACACTGGGAATGATATTCTTCAAAATAAAAAGAGCATATATACATATATCAAAAAAAAAGGGGCCAACTTAATTGGCTCCTTTGTGGTCCAGTCGGGTCCAAACATAGAAAATGACTGAGAAATACAAAAAAATACGAAAACAATTTAGCCACTGTGCAGAAAAAAGAGCACAGCAATGAAAGGGTGACACTCCGAAATGTCAAGAAATAAAATCAATAATTCAGCCACAAAGCACACAAATGAATTGGTGTGGCTGTAAAAATATGGTAAAATTGAGCCAAATAAGAGGTTGAAATCAGATCAAACCCAGATTTATTAAGCTGTGATAAAACATGCATGTTCATGTTTGTTGAATCTGTATTGAATTTTGATGTTATGTATAAGAAAATGTCCCCCTCTGTGTTCAGGTTTTACTGTAGTAAAATTAAAGCAAAACCTGACACTTAAAATCAACTTAAAAAAAAAAAAAAAAAATCTTAACCTTGACAAAAAGTAGTCTTTGAGAATGTCTAAGTATAAATCCAGATCCACAACTTAATAAAAAATAAGCATTTATATCTTAAAAACCACACGAGAATTTCTAAGCCACTTTATATACTATATAGGAATAGTTACACCATGGCATTACAAATGTTTTTCTTTCTTTACTCCCACCAGATGGCACAAATCTACCTTCAAAAATTGGATTTTAAATATTCTAATTTAACATTTTAATGCTGCTTTAATTGAATATTATTTAATAATGCTTTAATTGTAAAATAATATATTGACTAATATAAAAATACATTATAAAAAAGTTTATTATTTTGAAAGGGGAAAAGTACCTAATAAAAATTGTAAAAAATATTGCCTAATATCATAAAATAACTTCAATATTTTAAATAATATTCAAAAAATATAACTGAACAAAAATATATTACATTGGTTCTCCAAAAAAGAAAAAGAAAAGAAGTCACACTTGAAGGCTTCGGTCACTTTTGACCACGAAGAAGCCAAGTGTGACCACTAAACGAAGAGGAACCAGACGGATATATACTGTGTATGTGTGTGTCTATTCCGTTTTAACTACACAGAAGAAGATAGATTATAATAAATTTGTATTATTATTAAAGTTTATTATACCTTTTTCAGCATAGTTAAAAAATTATGTCGTTTGTTTTGTTTGGGATTTTGCACCCACCCAATTGGCTCATATCCTGTGCAGCTCTAAAGAAGGAAAAAGCTGCTTGATTTCATTTGTCTTTTAAAACAATGCAAGCCAGGCATGTACTTGCCCTTTTGTCGTGGCAACCACCTCAGCTCTCATTCAACCAGTGACATTCTAGAGATATTTATAAATGTTAAATAGTTCTCTCTGTGGATACAGTCAGGGACGTTGCAATTTAAACAGGGTAAATGTGTCCTCTGAGAGAAATATAGAAAATACAAAAGACGTCGTTCCACTCCACACGATCATGAACAGTAGCTCAATGCATTGGTGCATTCATCTGAGCTGAGAAAGATAAATCTGAAACCGTTTAGCCAATTCCTGTTTACACGGTCACAAGTTTTACTGGCAGGTCAAATGGAAAAAAAAAAAAAGTCTCTAAGTGTCCAGATAAAGACCTTGCTATTCCAACAATCTCGACGAGATTTTCCTCCAGCATGAGAACTTTCTTAAAGCTAGTGTGTCTGTATTTATTTACAGTGTTTAATAATAAAATAATGGCAGTACTGTTGTGAATCAATCAAGCATCCAAAGTACATACGAGTGAGTATAAAGTGAAGGAGCAGAGGAGTATTGTAGTAGCTTTGGTGAGCATTTAGGGACCATTTGAAAGCATTTACCATATTTATCCCATGAATTATTCATTTGTTTCTTTTCCCTCAAGCATGAACATATGCCAAATTTCTAGAGTCAAATTCAGCTCACATTTAAAAGCAAATCACACAAGCCACATTTTGTGTCTCCAGACAAACAATTGGCTGCATATTCATGCTATAATAGTTTTATCTACAGCATTTTATTACAATCTGACATCCTGACGACACGTTTTTGAAAGAATTCTGGTTATACTTTATCTTAAGGTGTCCCTGTTATGGTGTATTTTACATTTAAGTACTGAGTAATGTTAATTAACAATGTTTATTTACTATATTGTTAGGGTTGGGATTATGCTTTGGTTTAGGGTTAGGTGCATGTATAGTAATTAAGCATAATTTTTTAGTATGTTACATGTAGTATTTTAAGTGTATGAAACATATGTAACAAAAGACACTGTAAAATTAAGTGTTAACAAAACCTCTTCTGCTCACCCAGGCTGCATTTACAACATAAAAAAAGAGTAAAAACAGTATGTAAAATATTATTAGACTTTCTATTTTAATATATTTTCAAATGTAAGTTATTCCTTCAGTGTCCTGTCCAATATCCAGATTTGCTGCTCAAGATTTTTTAATATTGGCAATTTTGAGAAACGAGAAATGGAGAGATTTTTGTTGTAACCATGACACATTTTTTCCAGTTTTTTTTTTTTTTTGATGAATAGAAAGTTCAAAAGCATAGAATTGATCTGAATCAGAAATCTTGTGTAACAATTTAGTCTTCTTACTGTTACTATTTACTGTCAATCTTTTCTGAATAAAAGTATTAGTTTCTTTTAAAAAAAAATTAAACTGCAATGTATATTAATACATTTTCAACATTTCAAGTTAATCTATTATGAACGAATATGAATTTGCCTATGAACAATAGTTTAAATCTACACTAACATACAGTGGGTATACGGAAAGTATTCAGGCCCCCTTAAATTTTTCACTCTTTGTTATATTGCAGCCATTTGCTAAAATCATTTACGCTAATTTTTTTCCCCTCAGTAATATACACACAGCACCCCATACTGACAGAAAAACACAGAATTCCTGACATTTTTGCAGATTTATTAAAAAACAAAAACTGACATATCACATAGTCCTAAGTATTAGGACCCTTTGCTATGACACTCATATATTTAACTCAGGTGCAGTCGATTTCTTCTGATCATTCTTGAGATGGTTCTACACCTTCATTTGAGTCCAGCTGTGTTTGATTATACTAATTGGACTTGATTAGGAAAGCCACACACCTGTCTATATAAGACCTTACAGCTCACAGTGCATGTCAGAGCAAATGAGAATCATGAGGTCAAAGGAACTACCTGAAGAGCTCAGAGACAGAATTTTTGCAAGGCACAGATCTGGCCAAGATTACAAAAAAATTTCTGCTGCACTTAAGGTTCTTAAGAGCGCAGTAGCCTCCATAATCCTTAAATGGAAGACGTTTGGGATGACCAGAACCCTTCCAAGAGTTGGCTGGCCGGCCAAACTGAGCTATTGGGGGAGAAGAGCCTTGGTGAGAGAGGTCAAGAAGAACCCAAAGATCGCTGTGGCTGAGCTCCAGAGATGCAGTCGGGAGATGGGAAAAAGTTGTAGAAAGTCAACCATCACTGCAGCCCTCTACCAGTCGGGGCTTTATGGCAGAGCTGCCCGATGGAAGCCTCTGCTCAGTGCAAGACACATGAAAGCCCGAATGGAGTTTGTTAAAAAACACCTGAAGGACTCCAAGATGGTGAGAAATAAGATTCTCTGGTCTGATGAGACCAAGATAGAACTTTTTGGCCTTAATTCTAAGTGGTATGTGTGGAGAAAACCAAGCACTGCTCATCACCTGTCCAATACAGTCCAAACAGTGAAGCATGGTGATGGCAGCATCATGGTGGTGGCAGGATCATGATGTGGGGGTGTTTTTCAGCTGCAGGGACAGGACGACTGGTTGCAATCGAGGGAAAGATGAATGCGGCCAAGTACAGGGATATCCTGGTCGAAAACCTTCTCCAGAGTGCTCAGGACCTCAGACTGGGCTGAAGGTTTGCCTTCCAACAAGACAATGACTCTAAGCTCACAACTAAAATAACGAAGGAGTGGCTTCACAACAACTCCGTGACTGTTCTTGAACGGCCCAGCCAGAGCCCTGAATTAAACCCAGTTTAATGACTAAAAATGGCTGTCCACCAACGTTTACCATCCAACCTGACAGAACTGGAGAGGATCTGCAAGGAGGAATGGCAGAGGATCCCCAAATCCAGGTGTGAAAAACTTGTTGCATCTTTCCCAAAAAGACTCATGGCTGTATTAGATTAAAAGGGTGCTTCTACTAAATACTGAGCAAAGGGTCTGAATACGTAGGTACCATGTGATATTTCAGTTTTTCGTTTTTAATAAATCTGCAAAAATTTCAACAATTCTGTGTTTTTCTGTCAGTATGGGGTGCTGTGTGTATATTAAGGAGGAAAAAAATTAACTTAAATGATTTTAGCAAATGGCTGCAATATAATAAAGAGTGAAAAATTGAAGGGGGTCTGAATACTTTCCGTACCCACTGTATATTAATAATATATAATACTGTAAAATTGTTGCCCACAATTAGTTTTTTTGATAATGTATTAACTTATTTAAGGGATTGTACCTTCAAGTAATCTGTTAAGAAAAAAAAAGTTTCATCCCTTCCAAACAAGGGATGAAAAGTACAAATTACCCTTTCAGAAAATTTCCACTGACAGACATAAGCAGCAAGCAACAGGATGTCTCATTTAAATTCAGCCGCAGTTTCTCGTTGATATACACACAGCGATAAAGGGACGGGTAATGCAAAGTGAGACACATGCTTTAACGTTGAACCGATAACATTTTCTGGCACATTGAGAAATGCAGGGAGCAGCTTCCACCCCCTTCCCACCAAATCACATCTAGTGGCACTACAAGCAGCTGTTTGTGAAAGGCTGGGGAGTTTGAGTCTGCCTTCTCGATGCACAGCTTGTGGCTCTACAGCAAAGTAGCTCAAGCGTTTCCTTCCTGAGGGGGATATGAGAAAGCAATGGTCTCATCTTTCCCTTTTGTAACGGTTCCTCGGCAGATGTCTAATGATGTCTAATGAAAGCTGCGTCTCACAAAGGACAGTGGTTATACTATCCAAACGTACTGTAATAATAGAGTGGTGCAGGGATGACATATTTCTTTAGGCCAAAAAAAACAGAGTTAGCATTTTAGCACCTCCGGTTCCATCGTCCTGAAGTCAATGGGTTTTTGGATGAGTTAAATGCTTGGAATAAGGTATATATGGAGGTTTTATTCTGCAATATAAATTAAATATTTAATACTCTCTTGTGATTATTAAAAGCTTTTACTTGTCTTGTGAAAGGCAGTTGAAAACAAGTGGCTGACTACAGAAGTTGTCGGAGACATTAAACGTCATCAGCCGAACAGAAAAACAGGAAAACGTGTCCGCTTTCACAGCCTCGTTGTGTTTATAATCGCATTCCTGCAAATTATTATAACTCAAACTATCAGGGAAATGCTTTTTAAAAAGACTGAAAGTGTTGTTGGGGTTTTTCCCCCTAGGCAACCAGGGTGATGCTAACGGATTGCCATACCTACGTCATACCTGCACCACTCTATAAATGCACAAAAAAAATTGTACCTTTTGAGACATTTTGTCCCATATGTATCCCTGAAAAGGTGCATACCGAAGTAAATAAGGTACAAAGTTGTTTTACATTAAATTTACGGCCTATTTTAAAAATTATTGTTCCAAACAGCAATCACAACATAAATTTTGTGTTAGAACAACTTCCCAGATTTAACTTGAGAATACTTAAATATCAAAGTTGTTAACTTCACATTTTAAGTTGACCAAATTTACGATTTTTGCACTGCTGTGACAAGCTGTTATACCCCTAAAGATTCAATTTTTGCACACTTTTTTTTCTGAGAGTGTTCTTCAAACTTCAGTATGCAAAAGCTATTATCATGGTTAATAAAATATGTAAACAATTTTTTACTATTTTTTAACTATCCTACAGTTTTTAGCTACAAAAAAGATTTTTAGACATTGTAAATAAAACTAAATTATTGGAGTACATTTTACAAGAAAATACTACTTCAGATTTCAATATTTCATAGTTTGATTCAGTAATTTTAAATAATATTATACTGTAAATGGGGTAGTCGTGGCCTAGTGGTGAGGGAGTCGGGCTTGTAATCTGAAGGTTGCCGGTTCGATTCCCACGCCGGCAGGAATTGAAAGTGGGGATTGTGAATAAACAGCACTCACTCCACCTTCGATACCATGACTAAAGTGTCCTTGAGCAAGGCACCTAACCCCTAATTGCTCCCCTTGTAAGTCGCTTTGGATAAAAGCGTCTGCTAAATGATGAAAAATGAAAAATGAAATGAAAATGAAATCAGTTTGGATATTGCCACATGAAGCAAATGTTTTTCAGTGTAGCGTTAAGCTTGACTTATCACATGGAAATGTTGTGGCAGAATAATATGGAGGCAGTCATGGCCTATATAGGTTAGAGAGTCAAACTAGTAAACTGAAGGTTGTGGGTTTGATTCTCAATAACATCAGGAAATGACTGAGGTGAGCAAGGCACCCAACCCCCAATCACTCCCGGGGTGCCACAGCAAATGGCTGCCCACTGCTCCAAGTGTGTGTTTGTGTGTGTTCACTAATTTGGATGGGTTAAATGCGGAGGACAAATTCCGAGTATAGGTTACCATACTTGGCCTTCACATGTCACGTTCAATGTAATAACAAAAAGATATGAACTCATAATTTCCACATAATATGTCTGCATGACAACCGTGAACCAACTGTAATAAAATAGCAGAACAGTTTGGGGGAAAAAATGAGATTCATTTGCCTATGTGCAGAAAGAGCTAAACACATTCCTTTGAAGATTATCCTATTGGCTACTGAAATGGCATTAAATCCCATCACTCACAGCTCAAGGTGAGCAGTTCATTGGACGGTTCCTTAAGAAAATCCATCCAGCTGAATAATTGAAGTGTCTGAAAACTATCCATGAATATGCAAAAAGGGAATCAAAGTGTCTAAACCTCACTCTTCCATCAGCCTCCTCTGGGATTCAACAGCACATCTGGGCTGCAGAGGAATAAACACTCGCTGTACAGCACTAAAGACCTTTGCCTCAGAATGATGGGTTACTGAAATGAAATGAAATAAAATGTAATTAAATCAAATGTGCTAATGGACTGATAGTTAGTTATGTGTGTGCCACTGCTTGTAATAAACATGTAATAAGCATGCAAGAGCTTCAACCAGCTGTTGACTTATTTGATTAGTCTAATATGTAATCATATTTAAAAGCATGTGCATTAATTATAATCAATTATTTTATTTTTTTAAGCCACATTTAATTGACCCTTCGCAAAACCCGCCCCTGTTGCAATGCCCGACAACCCATGCTCTCTCACGCCACATATCATGATCTCCCGCAGCGAAAAATACATCGCGGAGCAAAGAGGACACTGACAACGTATGAAACAGTTTCATATTTAAAATATTGTAATTTTTTTAAAGCAGTTTCATAAAATACTGTATAGTGGCTCCTTAATGTGTCGTGACAGATCCTTCAAACGATCATCTCTTCAAACTAGTTCATTTATAGCATCAAATAAACATGAATGAACATCAGAAGGAATGTTGTTTCAATCGCGGAGAGACGTGAATACACACAATATTTCAAGTTAACCAATGCTAATCTACTATAGGCTACTCCCTGACGGCTTTGTCGGAGTCAGCGGGATTTGATCCAAGAGCAGCTTTATTTACAAAAACGTAGTCAGACAGGCAATGGTCAACTCAACAGCAAACAGAAGTAGAAGGCAAAAGGCAGACACGTAGTAATACCCCAGGCTAACGTCAAAAAGGCAGGCAGATAAACAACAATACGAAGAACCAGGCAGGATCCAAAAACAGGCAAAACAAGAAAAGGATAGCGCTCAGAAAAGTTACAGGAATAACAATACTTCGCAAATAACATTTGTAGGAGGGCTAACTTAAATAGTGAACTAGATTGCTTGCAGTTGGACCGTAATCAACATAAGGGACTTATGGGAAATGTAGTGTGGTGTATGGAGTCCATGAAAAAACCTCTGGTGGTAGGTGGATGGAGGACAACGGAACGGATTCATAACAGTCGGATAAGATAGCGGAATCGGCGTTATGATTGGTTTGGTCCCCTGTCAATCAAACTGTTTGCGAAGGGTCAATTACAGATGGCTATTTTAGTATTAGCACAACAGTTTTGTGTGTTTCACTCACATTCAGATTTTTGTTTTTCAGTTGCAAAACTGTGGTTGTGTGACTTTAAATAAAGTAAACATAATAATGTTTAATGTATATTATAAGCAAATCCAATGTAAATTTCAGACAGGCCTTCTACAAGAATGGTCTAATCCCACACCTTTACTCAGACAGTTGGCTATAAGCTTGAATCAGGAAAGAGTGGAATCTTCAAACATGGAAGAGGGTTTAGATTAGTCCATAAGGAGGTTCATTTGCATAAGCGCACACACAGACTCAGCTGCTTTACTTTTCATGAATAAATGTTCGCAATAAGTGGAGGTTTAGGACTATTGGGTTTGTGACAAGATATGAAAGTTCATGCAAAATCCACCAACTGTGAATACTTAGTCTGGTGGCTGTTATAAATGTAATGGCTGACATTTTCTCAAATGCACACTTGCTTTTAATCAACACATATTATATCCGATGCTCTCCAATAAAATTATATGAAACATAATTATATAAACATATGAAATAGACAATATTCCCAGATACAACTGATTAACAATTTGAGATTTAAAGTCCAGCTGTGGTGAAAATCAAGTTTTTAATGTTGTTTATATGTCTGTGTGGTGTTTTTAATATACTTTAAGTCAAACCACGTGGAAATTCATAAGTCAACACCATTGCTGAGTGTTTTGTCTTTAAAACTGCTAATCATATTGATTGTGTCCGACGTTGTAAAAAGTGATACCATTGTGCAGTAAGTTGACCAAGTGGATCTCTGAGCTTGCAGCTGTCAATCATGATGTTACACCCTGTTTTTATAGCATCAAATAATTAACTAAAACCAAACTTATTAGAAAAATGAACCCTTGAGCATATGTCTGTGTGATAAGAACTACCCAAAATGACAGAAACCCTCTTTGAAAAAGAAATTATTTGAAGTGTAATTGGATTTTTAATTCGGATCACTTCCTATTCGATTACATGGAGAGGTCGCGGTTTAAGATCTATACTGATCAAAATGCTCTTCACTTTTCAGGACTTGTGCGACACACTTGGTGGAACATAAGATCAAATAACTATTGTCAGGTTTATGTCCCATTCGAAACCGAAACTAAACAGAGCAGGGAAAAAGGAACTAAAACCCATGTTTTGGTTAAATATGGACAAACCCAATCATTGGGTTTAAAAATTTAATTAAACCATTTAAACCAATAGGTTGGGTTTGTCCATATTTGACGTAAACATGGGTTGAAATGACCCAGCATTTTTTTTTTTTTTTTGAGTGTAGTGACTCTTGATATTCCATTTTGCTTCCTTTAGTTCCTTTTTCCCTGCTCTGTTTAGTTTTGTTTTCCTTGGTTACATATTTCACTTTGTTCTAACGCTGTATTTATAGCCCTGTGTTTTAATTGTTCTGTGTCAGTTCTCATTTAAACATGTTTGCGTTATTCTCCCAGTGATATGCATGTTCTTTCTGAGTACCTTTTGGATTATCAATAAAAATTTCTTACTCTGAATTTGTTTGTTACTCTGACGTCTCATTCGTAAGTGGAGGCTGAACACAATATTTATTAATACATAATATACATTATTTAAAAAACAATAATTAATGCATAGCTACATATCACATTAATATTAATAATGAACAATATAATAATAATAATAATAATAATAATAATAAAGCACTATATTTAAGTGTTCAGCCTTCACCTAAAGCTGATACATAGACACACACATACTGTATATTTAATAAAATAAAAACAAGTAAAACGCTGAAGTAAATTACACTAGCTCACCTGTGCAGGATATATGATGTCTCTAAGACACTCCTGCAGTATTTCACACATGTGTATGGAAATTAGAGCAAATATAACCTCTGACAGCTCAGAAATTGAGGAACTGACCCTACGGTACATACAATATTATCTACATTCCCATTGGTGCCACCATCTACAATATATATATATTTCATTTCACAAGACATTAAAACATTTTCCTAAGAGAATCGTAACGACCTTCCACGCTGTGCACTTCTAACCCTGCAGCGAGAAATCAGAACAGAATACCACATTTTACTGTCTGACAAGCATGTAATGAGCTATATCACATTATCTATGTGTTCATATGGCCCTTTTTTTATCACTGCTGTGACGTTTCCAGAAAATACAGATGGCTAAAAATGGAAACAAACCAGGGGACACTAAGCTGTGTACGGATCACTCATAAGTAGTTCATTCAAGTATGATTCCAGGAGGGCTGTTTTCATGGCATTCAAACCCTTTACAGTTTTTTTTTTTTTTTTATTTCATGAATTAAATTCATAGTGCTTTTTATAAAGTCAGAATGGAGAATGGCTTTGGCAATAGGAATAGAGAAATTTGAGAAAACATTACTCTTTTAGATTTAAAATAAATTAATATGAATTAATAAAACATGCTCACCTGCAGTAGCCAAATCATTTATAGCAGCTGCATTTTTAAAAAAAATTGCATGCATTAAAACAATGTTACAAATAAATAGCTTGAAATATACATGAATCGTAATTATGTAGCCTATAAAAAAACATAAGAAGGGATGTTATATTAATAATATATTGCTAATTAGCTGTGATGAATAATTAACAAACCATACCATGTTTTGACTAATTCCATATGTGAGCCTTAATTACTCATAACTATAATCAATTCAAGTGTACCATGGTCTAAACTGAGATGTGACGAACCTTTTAAAGCAGAGGCTCGACTGACAGGTTGCCATTTTGAACCAGTACAATGCTGAGTTATGAGTTGACCCTTTTTAAGATCTCGACTTAAAAGCTGTTTTGTCATTTATTTCTGCCCTGATTTACAGACTGAAGGTACTAGTTGCCAAAAATCAGAGCCAGTCTGCAGATATTGCAGTATACCGCAGATATATAGTTGGAGTTGAAAGATTTTACAGAAAATTGCAGTGTATGATGGGAACAAACTTCTTTTTAGCTTCAGATATTCAGTCTGGTCATTTGGGGGATATTTTAAAACACCACATTTTTGGAATCAGTTTATGTAATCCAGATTACTTTACTACCCAGCCAATTTACTCCTAAGAGTACTAGTTTACAGAAGGGTACATATGCACCTTTTATTTGGGAACAAAGTTGTCAAACGGGCCTGTCTCAGTGACAAGCTGTTGTACCCTTAATGGTGCATTTTTTACAAATTTAAATTTTTGTGTATAAATGTGAGAAACTGCACACTTCAGTCACGGATGAAATGAACCACACATACAGTCCATGAGGACACCCTAGATTCTGAAAGGTTTCTACACAGGCACTATTTAAAGCATCCCATCAGGTAGGATTACAGCCGGGCATGGGAGCAGAAGAACTCAGGATGGCAGATACGTGCAGATGGTCAGCTAAGTGTATGTGTTAAAAGTCTTTTTTATTTATGAAATAGCAATAGTGCTGACACAGGGATTCTGTACATAAACACTTTTATCAAATATTTGATAATACTGTTACTGAGCGAGGAGACACAACTGCTCTCAACATTGATACTTATAATCAGAAATGTTTCTTGAGCACTAAAACAGCATTTCTGAAGGATCATGTGACACTGAAGATGCTGAAAATTCCGCGTTGCATCACAGGAATAAACATTTTACAATTTTCTTTTAAAAACATATCTTTTTTTAAATCTTACTGACACTGAACTTTCGAACAATTGCATATTTAAGTCCTCCACAATGATTTATATGCACATCAAATAACTTTCAGAGACTTATGTACACATACAGTGTATGTAGGTCACTGACTGTTGAGTTTCATGTCGGTAAAGGTGTTGACGTACGGTACCCCTCTGCCTGTAATATTTCACAAATAAATGCAGCCTTTATGAGCATAAGAAACAGCTGACCATCTGCACGTCTCTGGCGTTCTTCTGCTCCCATTCCAGGCGGTAATCCTACCTGATGGGATATTTTAAATAGTGCCTCTGTAGAAACTTTTTCAACACTGAAATAAGAAACATTATTATTTTTTGAGTACCAATTATAAGTTTTAATAATGGAGCACCAAAATCATGTGACAATGATGCTAAAAATTAATCTTTGCATCACAGAAATGAATTGCGTTTAAAAAATATATGTTCAAAGTAGAAATATTTCACAATATTATTGTTTTTACTGTATCTTTGATCTGGTCTTTGTGAGCATAATACACTTCTTTCAAAAACATTTGAAAATTTTACTTTAGTATTATTATTTAATTATTTATTATTCATTATTATTATTTTTATTTTAAATATTCTATGCAGTACAGGCAATGTTGAGGATCCCAGCCACCCAAAACAATAGTGACGGCTGCAGTCAGGAAAAGGCTATCTTTTGGGCCAATAAATCAATCATATGGATCTGCTTCCTTCAGGCCACCCATGTCTTTAATGAGGACACTGTACAACTGCCACACAAACTATAAACTCGATCAGTATGTCAATGCTAGCATACAAATGGTTATTAATCATTAATTAATCAGGTGTGCATATATTTATCCCTACACTATGTAAACAGATTCTGTGTGTTATTTTAGAATTGATATGTGAAATTATTATTATTAATTTAGATGTTTGGTTATATTATGCCATGGACAGTAACATTATTTTGATTATACTGAACTCTAGTGGCCAGATATGGGCAAGACATGTCATCTTACATTTCACTTTTACCTTTATATTTAATAGATTTTTTCATGTCTTTGGTGATCCACAGAACATGTAATACCATGAAACAACACAAATCTATTTTAGATAAAACTACAGTGGGGACCGGGGGTTGTGTGACACTATATATCAAGGTAAAATAAGCCATTTTACAAACATTTGGCTATTATAATTTAAGAGTGAACATGATTTTTGAAACCAAAATACAACAAAACCAACTGGCTAGAGAAAACATTTGTGCGACATTTCACTCCATAATACAATTTATATACAAAAACCTACCAGGGGGGGTATTCCAGAAAGCAAGGTTAACTCACCATCACACATACCCTGAACTCTCGGTTGATTAACCCAAACCTCGCATAGTCGAGGTATGCTGGTTCCAAAAAAGCATCTGAGAGTAAGTTCAGCCAACCCAGAGTATGTTCCCGGTTAACACACAAGACATTCTCAACCGAGCGACGAATCCATGATTCACCATAACCTAATAGTTCACATCGTCACCTAAGTGGTGGTTGTGTAATCATTTTTTCAATCTTTTTCACTGAGAATAAGAATTATTTTGTTTGTTTAATGTTAAATATTTAATAAAATATATATATTTTGTTATAGAAAATATAGTATAGAAAACGTCCTGTTATAAAAAGGAAAAAAGCACATCTTATTTTGAATTTTAAATAAATACATGCATTACAATTGAATAAACATTTAAACATTATAATAGTGCTACATTAATTAAATAACACGTCTGAATACCTCTTAAGAAAACTAACCCTCCGGAGCAGGATATGTTCAGAGAGTAAGTTGCTATGGTTGCTTACATACCCTGAAAGTTACCTCCGTTTTTGGAACCGAAAGTTGAGGTTAAACTTAACCGGGTATGTCACATAACCTGCTTTCTGGAATACCCCCGGGTGTTTGTCACATGAAAGTAAACTAGCCTACTCACACCACCTTGTGGTTCAATTTATGAATAACAACGACTGCGAACACTATTCACAGTTTCTGCAAAGTCTGTAAATGCTGGTAATTTACTGCTTTTATATCAGCCTATTTGATGTTGTGATTATGTTCAGAAATTCCAGTTCGTTAAACTCACCGGCGGCGAGCACATCAGCATGACGGGAGCGAGCACGTCTAAGCTCCGCCCTCTCCTCAACTTTGTTGACTGCGGCGGGCGCGCGCCGGTTCACTCGCAGCATCTTTCTAAAGGATATGACTAGATTAAACGGACAGAGAATGGATGCAAACGTCGTGGTACTCGGCACGGACAATGTTGGAAAATCTGGTAAGTTTTTAATTTCTTTGATAATATACTATACATCCATAAATTGCATGTATTTGTCACTTTTTAAACATCTTTGCCATATAAGCAAATGCTCACACAACGTTGTTTTGCAGCACTTACTGTCCGATTCCTGACTCGTAGATTCATCGGGGAATATGGGGATATTGGTATGTTGCCTCATTCACTGAATGATTCATACTTTACCTGTAATATTTGACATTTAACTGTAACTTCTGCTCTTTCTCTAGAGTCTCTTTACACTCACAATGTTGTTGTGGATGGACGAGAGCAAACTCTGAACATATGGGATGCACCATATTCACAGGTGATTCAGTGTTTCAGAACCTGTTGTAAACATCCAGGTTAACTTTTTTTTTTGTCAACTAAACCAGCTAAGACGTGCTGGTGTCCTAACCTGGTCGTGGTGGTCTCTGGCTAGATTTAGGAGTGTTTTGGACACTTTGTCAGGCTAGACCATCAATTCATATGGCAAGCCGTTTTAACTTTTATTCATTTTCAGGATATGAACTTGTGATATCAACAATTACATTTTCACTAGTAACAATGTTAATTCTTGATATCAACAATTCAATTTCCACTAGTAAAAACTATAATTGTTGATATCTGTAATTGTATTTTTACTAGTGAAATCTCGCCATAGGCTGCCATTCAAATTCAATTGTTGATATCAAGAATTCATTTCTTTCTAGTTGAAATTCCAGTTTCACATATCAGGAATACAATTCTTACTAGTAAAAATGTGAATTTCTGATATCAACAATTACATTGTTATGAGTGCAAATGTCTATTATTGATATCAACAATTGAATTTCTGCTAGTAAAAATATTAATTTCTGATATCTGAAAATGAATTTCTTATATCAATATAATTTTTGATATCTAAAATATCAGAAATGAACATTTTTACTTGTAGCAATTCAATTGTTGATGTCAAGAATAGACATTTGCACTCGTAACAATGTAATTGTTTATATCAGAAATTTGCATTTTTACTAGTAAGAATTGTATTCCTGATATGTGAAACTGGAATTTCAACTAGTAAGAAATTAATTCTTGGTATCAACAATTGAATTTGAATGGCAGCCTATGGCGAGATTTCACTAGTAAAAATACAGTTGTTGATATCAACAATTATAGTTTTTACTAGTGGAAATTGAATTGTTGATATCAAGAATTAACGTTGTTACTAGTGAAAATGTAATTGTTGATATCACAAGTTCATATCCTGAAAATGAATAAAAGTGAAAACGGCTTGCCATACATAGGCTGCCATTCACATTCAATTGTTGATATCAAGAATTAAAGTTTTTACTAGTGGAAATGTAATTCCTGATATCAAAAATTGCCATTGTTACTAGTGGAAATGTAATTCCTGATGTCTAGAATTCATATCCTGAGAATGAATAAAAGTTAAAATGGCTTGCCATACAATTTACCTTAGGCTGGTTTCTACAATTTTTTTTTCTGAGGTGAATAACAATTAAATGCATCATCTGAAATATTGAATTAATATGCATTGGTTGTCTTCTCAGCAGGATCTGTCCTTCGAGTCCTTGATGTGTGAGAAAAGAGTCCAGTGGGCGGATGGCTTTGTGCTGGTCTACAGCATCTGCGACCGAGCCAGTTTCAACGCGGTCTCCAGACTCATCCAAATAATCAAAACCGCTAAAGACTTTCTGGGCTTGGAGAAGATGCCCATAGTTATTGTGGGAAACAAGAGAGACCTGCACCATCGCCGGACGGTCCTCAGCGAGGAGGGCAGGCTGCTGGCGCTCTCTGCGGACTGTCAGTTTTATGAAGTCTCGGCTGCTGAGAACTACCACAGCGTCCTCATGGTTTTCCACGGGCTGGTGGATCGCATCAGGGAGTCCAGGGTGTCTGCGAAAAAGTTAGCAGGGATCAAGGGCATCGTGAAGAGCATGTCGGCAGTGTTCGCCCGCCGGCGAACCGATTCGTTGTGAAGCTGATGAGAGCTCTGGAAGTAAAGCTTACAGTATGTGGTCTGATCTTAGAACCATCGAAGGCACGAACTATTGCTGTGGCTCCCAAGAGAGTTCGGGATCTCTCACGTGACTGCAGCTGGAGAAATTGCTCTAATGTGTCGTCC
Organism: Opsariichthys bidens; assembly: GCA_037194245.1. Taxonomy (NCBI): domain Eukaryota; kingdom Metazoa; phylum Chordata; class Actinopteri; order Cypriniformes; family Xenocyprididae; genus Opsariichthys; species Opsariichthys bidens. The sequence continues at coordinate 28,925,366 of CM074278.1, forward strand.
AAGTTGATGGCTTTCATTGAGAATGTGTTGAAAGTAGAGTTCTCAATACAATGCTTAAGATGCTATGCGGTAGCAGATTATGTCAAACAAAAGTTGAGATAATGTCCCACAGTATGAGCAGAAATAGGTCATTTAATCTCATTTGCTTACTTTAAGCAGGAAAGAATTCAATGCTTCTGCAAATAATCGTGACGAGTGTTGGCACCAGGTAAACACTGTGTGATTCAGTGCATTCATGATTCAATGCTGTGGTCTAAAAATATGAGCAGAAGCAAGACAACATTGTCTTCTGCTTCTTTTATCAAACACAGAAGTCTCCCACAGTATCATACCAAGGAGTTGTCGTCAGCGCAAGGCTGCCTTTCAGTTTAATCTCTATGGACTGTTTGATGATTGCGTCAATGCGCGTTCAGATAACAGCGTTGTGTCCTCCCCCCCAGCTTATTTTCTGAGGCCATTCAAGTGCTTTATGAGGAACCGACCACTGTGTAATTGTGCTACAAAATCTAATAAATCACATAAAACTTCCCCTGAATGCCAATGAACAGTGCAATGTTACAATCATCAGCATATGATTTGCATTGTTACAGCAAAACCGTGTATTCCAAGAATGTTAACTTCATGAAAGATTGCAAATAGTGAAACAAATGTCGTATACATGGTGTACAGCTGACACATAAATGTGTATTTATTTGTCGTATATTTATACACAACATTGACATTACAAGTATCCATTTTGATCCGCTCTTTTATTCTGATAAAAGCTCAGCAAATGTTGTAATTATTCCCATTAATCGTATTAAAATATGGGAAAGGGTCAAGCTTAAAACACTGCCACAGGCTGTTTTGTTCAATATTCTGTATATGTTGCATAAATTATCTAAATTGCTGTGATTATTTGCTGTAACTGTCATTCTGGTATCAAAGAGATAAAAATATGAGGATTTTTCCATCTAGCACATTGTCTACTCAAAAACTAATAAGAGGCAGAAACATGGCAAAAAATATGATTATGAAGTAAATTATTTATTCTCACATGGGTCACAACTGCAGTGTTTGTGTAACGAATGTGTTGTGTAATAGTCAAATATTCCTCACATTATGGTTTTGCAAGGGACATCTTTTGGAAAAAGTGTGATCACCAGTTGTTGTGACTGTTAATACAATAAAATATAATTGAAAAGTAGTCAAGCTTGCTTGTGTCATTAATGAGATTTGCAACATCTCTGCAATTACAGTTATACAATCAATCACAATCATGCAAATTATTTATATCATTTTATGCTATGCCTTTAACACATTTCATTTCATTCATTATTACTAATAAAGATATTCTCCACAATTGTCTTTGTTAGTTACACTACGTAGCTAAAAGTTTGGGGTCAGGAAGATTTTTTTGTTGTTTATTTAGCAAGGATGCACTAAACTGATCAAAGTACACGTAAAGACATTTATAATGTTTTAAAATATTTCTATTTTAAATGAATGCTGTTCTTTTGAACGTCATAAAGACTCCTGAACAAAAGGTTTCCACAAAAACATTAAGCAGCACAACTGTTTTCAACATAAAAAAGCATATTATAATGATTTCTGTAGGATCATGTGACACTAAAGACCGGACTGCTGAAAATTAATCTTTGCCATATAAATGAATACATTTTTTAACATTCTTCTTTCAAAAACATAATCTTAACTGGACCCAAACTTTTGAACAATAGTGTATATCAGTTCTCCAGAATGATTTATATGCACAACAAAATAACTTTGCTTTATTATAGACAAAAAAAAAAAAACAGTTCAAATACTCCATATGTAAAACTATATGTAGGTCACTGACTTGAAACGTTAGAAATCAACGCTCCATTCTCACTCGGCGTTCCTGTTGTTTTGCACTGTGCGAGTGTTAGAAGAGGAGGAGGAGATATGGGTGTAATTTGTCAGACTCTTCCTAGAGGATCTGTTGTTGGATAATTTCTTGTTTCTACCCCCAAGAACTACTTTCTGCTGCATAGGAATCTGCTTCATGATCTTCTTCTGCAGCTGTCGGGTCTCCTCCGATATCTCCTTGGGCACTGTAGTTTTAAGAGGCTGCTTTTTAGAGTTGTCACTGGGACGGTTCATGTGGTCTCCTTCGCTGGACTCCAGCATCAGGGAGCCACTCCGACATTCTTCTGCTCCATCTTTCCAAGCCAGTTGGGAACCTCCTTCTGGCTTGGAGGATCGCCTAGGAATCTGTTATGAAAGAAAACAAAGCCATTCTTTCGTTTTCCACATGTGAAGGATCTCAATGGTAGCAAAGATTATGGAATTTGGCAGTCAAGTACTGTTGATTCATTAAAAACCAGCAAATGTCCTAGAGCTGTATAGCCGAAATAAAAAACATCAAGTATTCTTTGTCAGACATTAACAATAAAGAGAGCCAAAGAGTGTGTACTTCAAAATGTGGACTTGTATTGTGGAATATTGTAGAATAATTGCTTTGTTTTCAATGGCTAGGCCTAAATGTGCATGGGCTGTCTCCATTTTTGACTATAAACTTATTTTTTGGGGAATACTGATTCACTGAAATACCCTGAAAATACCATCAGGAAGGACCAAGTCACTCAACATCTCCCCACATGTGGACTGATAGCCAGCTGCTAGGGGCAGAGTAACTTTGGTGCCAGACCTATTGGAGTCTACTCCTTTTGTCTAGCTATTTTATGGGATCCCAAACAGTCCCAGGCCAGGGGTTAATTAGGGAGGGATGGGTCTGTCTGAGGCCAATTACAACTCTTTGTCACACTCTCTGACCTCTGTTGCCTCCAAAGTCTAAGTGACTGAGCAACAGTGAAGGCTTAAGATCAGCCTCATTAAATGGATAGTTCACCCAAAAATGAAAATTCTGTCATTTATTCACCCTCAAGTTATTCCAAAGCCGTAGGACAGTCTTTTTTTAAACACAGATATTTGATTCATTTATTTTTTAATTTTGAAAAATGTCTTTTGTTTTGTTTTCTCCAATGATTTGGACCACACTCTCTTTTACGTTGTTGGCAAAAACAGTTTTTTCAAAATATCTACTTTTGTGTTCCACAGAAGAAAGAAAGTTGCAAAAGTTTGGACCTACATGAGTAAATGATGACAGAGTTTTAATTTTTGTTGTAACTTATCTCATTAAGTCTTGTGTAAAGAGATATTGGAAAACATAATAACAAAAGACAACCAAATAGGAACCAAAATTAAATGCAAAAAGAAAGCACAGGGCCTTATTGGCAAGGTTCTGGCACAGAAATTGCAAAAGCAAACAAAACAACACCAAAACAAATCATAATCGTATAGGCAAAGGTTCATGGCACAACGCCTAAAAGAGTGGTTCCGGCACAAAAAAATCAGAAAAGAAAGGCCAAAGAAAGATTCTGTGGAATTTTCCATAGCCAGGCAGCGAAGAGCACCTTATCTACTGCTAAGAACGTGAATAAACGAGTGTCCTTGGTGAAGAAACGAGTGTCCACTGTGGTGCTATCAGAGATCTTACACTCCAGATTTTCCACTCAGTTAAACTCACGCAGATCCTTAAGAAACACGCAGACACAAGCATCAACATATCTCAACCTCTCACTTCGACAGATAACAAGAACAAAAACAAAGAAACTCTCAGACAAAACAACCCAGATATCTACAGAGGATAAGATCATCTGTGAGACGTGACTTGGTTCTCAGTCTATCACGATCTTCATAAATTTTTAAAACAACATTATGTGTAACAAAAGATACCAAGGTAATAACGTGTTCCCAAAACACTCTAAATCTGTTTTAAGCAAAATGATGGTAATGAGGTAAGTACTGAGGTAAAGAATAAGAAACCTGGATTTATTTATCAGATTTGTGGTAAAGGATATAGTGAGGACTCAGAGCTCAATGGGCTTTTGATAATTAGAAAAATAAACAAAAACTGTCCCAAAGATGAAAACTAACAGTTCTACCAGAAAGACTCGGGAGGTAAATTCATTTGCAATGAAATTTATTAACAATCAGCAAGCAAACATAGTAAGATAAAGTTCTTTGGCGTAGGCCCCGTCCATAGCTTAGATCCTGAGGGTTGCGGACTCTGCATTTCCTGCCTGAAGATGAAGGCAGGGTGTGGGCCGACCCCCGGGAGGTATGGACAGGGACCATCCTGGTGGTGGTGGTGGTGGTGGTGGTGGGGGGGTTTAAGTTGGTCTGCGAACATGCGAGTACCGATCTTATATACTACGAGTGTTGGATAACGTTTGGTTAGATCTAAATTAGTAGTGACGTAACATTTGAGTCTTCCTGACAGAACTTGCGCTAGAGCTTTCATATCAGAGTAGGACTAGACTAGAACAATTCTGGGTAACAATCTGGCATAGGAGAAAGAACAAAGTGAGAAAAAATAGGAGAGGAAACGAGGAGGTGAATGAGAGCGATCAAGAGAGACAAATGAACCAATAATCAGGTAACAAGAGGGGAGACAATAGACAGTAGTGCACATGGCACATAGAAACAAACATAATAAAAGGCTTGCGTTCACACAAAACAAGCAGCCAATAAGAGCTCTCACCGACTGCGTGCCCACACAAATTGATGTTTTATTAAAAAAGTTCGGGAGGAGCATAATTAACATAATTAACATGAGAGGAGTGTATTCAGTTAATCAACTCAATTAAAGGGTTAGTTAACCTAAAAATGAAAATTCTGTCATTAATTACTAACCCTCATGTCGTCCCAAACCCACAAGACCTTTGTTCATCTTCGGAACTGTTATGAATCCGTTCCGTTGTCCTCCACCCACTTGCCACCAGAGGTCGCCCTTCCACATCATGGATTTTATTTACGGACTACATTTCCCATAAGCCCCTCATCCAGTCACTGCTCACCCTGCCAGCTGTAACGCATTACCATCACACCTGATTCACATCTCACCCCTATTAGAGCACCATGCACACACACACATTCAGGGCAAAGTATTGTTTTCCCTGTAACATTTCTGAGTGTTTTCCTTGTCTTGTTTGCCTGTTTTCGTACCCTGCCTGTTTTCATCGTTTTGTTGTTTATCTGCCTGTCTTGTTGACCCTAGCCTGGAATATTACTGCGAGTTTGCCTTTTCCCTGCTACTTCTGTTTGCTGTTGAGTTGACCATTGCCTTTCTGACTACGTCTGTGAAAAAAGCTGCATTTCGATTTAAACCTGCCGACTAGCTCATCATTACAGGAACACAAATAAAGATATTTTCGATGAAATCCGAGAGGTTTTTTATCCCTCATAAAGCAACGTAACTACCACATCCAAGCCACGTTCAACCTTAATGTTATGAAGCATCGAGAAAACTTTTTGTGCACAAAAACAAAACAAAAATAACCACTTTATTCAACAACTTCTTCTCTCCCTTGTCATTCTCTTCCGCTGTTTATGTTGTATAGACATTGCAGGCTTAAATGCAATTTAATTATTTAAAAATCATACAATGTGATTTTCTGGATTTTTGTTTTAGATTCCGTCACTCACAGTTGAAGAGTACCTATGATAAAAATGATAGACTTCTACATGCTTTGTCAGTGGGCAAACCTGCAAAATCGGCAGTGCATCAAATACTTGTTCTCCCCACTGTACAACGTATCACTAGGTTAAAAGAGTGCACGGTCCAAGCGAAATCGGAACTGGATGCTCACAGCACAAGCATGGGAGAAAAGCCCATGAAGTCTCTGGAAGGTCAGGCAAATGACCAAGGAGGGACAGGAGTGTTGAGCCGAGGAGGATGCTGGAGCTGAAGGGATGGACCAGTGAGGCTCTGGCATGTCAGGTGTCCTAGCAGAGGGTCAGGGAGTAGCCGGTAGAGTAGGCAGCAAGGGTGGAAACAGGTAGGCTGGTAAAACTCGGGAAAGACAGGGACCAGGGTGAGGAAGGGGAACATCATGGTGATGGTCTTAAGGGTAGTTTTGCCGGTTTAGTGGGTGTGGCGCTGGCCAGCCCTCAGAATGGCGACAAGAGTCTTGATGGAGTATTTCCAGGGCTTAACAGAAGACTTTTGGAGCTGAAGCGGACTCTAGCTGGCAAGCAGGACTAGAGGAAGCCAGCTGAGAGACGTGTGCTGCCAAGACATGCAGGACAACCACGAGACAAGAGGCCAAGGTGAGTGAATGAATACTCAACCAGAGCGCTCACAACAAGAGACACGAATGCCTGAACCCCAACACTCATCCAAGACCAAACTAGGCAGAAGTGTTGGGATCCGAAAGCTACACTCCACAAATACAATGTATCACATGGACAAAAGAATGCAAGACAAGAAAGAGACTGAAGTGACAGAACCCTGACATTATCCAACTGCACTCATTTGGTTAAATTGTTCATGCAATTCGTTGTATAACAGACGTCATCTTCCAGCTGCTTTCTGGTTATTGTGATGTAATCATCAACACCTCTGTGCGCAGTCCTTTCACTTCACATGTGTGTTGTGAGTGCTAACGGTCTGTGGCTAATTACAATTTCAGACCATGTTTCCACGGAACAAGCAGTGGGTTTGTCCTATGGTGCACATCTTACAACGTGACTCGCCTGCTGTTTTTCGAGGAATCCAAGACCAATATGGCAAGAAGAAAAATGAGGAGCTTTGAATGATTCATGATCTTTCTCTCTGATCTCATCTGGTACACACGTTGCAATATAATTAATCAAGGACAGGGATCAAAAACATCTTTTATTACTCAATGACTACTGGGTCAAAGAATCCACTGCATCTAGAAAAAGGTTTTCAGAATGTCATGAGAAAATAAAGCTCTGCAGGCTGGAATCAGTTCAGGTCTTTATGAACCTCATTTGAATGATTATTAAATGTCACATGCACATTTAGAGTCCATATTTTGCAGGGACACATGGACAACTGTCAAACTGTGCAATTATTCATATGAGTGACAAAGAACGAAAATTTATTTCAATGATTTTTTCATGGCTGAATTAATTTTATCATTGTGCTCAGTTCCAGTTTGAACTGCATAAAAGTGAAGGGGTGGATTCTGGAATCCACTGCCGCTTCAATATATATATATATATATATATATGTATATATATATATATATATATATACTGTATATATATATATTGAGTGATTTATCATGAAGTTATCTTTCTAAATATTGAAATATTTAGAATGACTAATTTCAACTTATGTTAAACATTTATTTTCCTTTTCATTTTCAAACACTAGAAAATAATGATGTATATTGTCTGTACCTCTGATTGAGAGAAAAGTGCAACTTATCAGTATGTTTTGGAAAAGTGTCCCGTTCAGAGCAGAGCTCAGATCAACTTCAGCCTTGAAGAAGCTGTGAATCATGTGCATCTTTATATGTGCGCTCAGTGTTCTGTACAGGTCCGTTATGGGTACTAGTGGACAGACCCGCAGATGCCTTGTCCTGACTTAACATGACATCCGGTGCCTAAGTTCAGGGTCTGATCGTCAGTATCATGATGGAAGGAGATATGCTTATGACTATCTGTCCATGTGTGGAAAATGACCAGTTTTGTCTAGTTTTCTTAACTAATCGGAATCTTAGTAATGATGTAGTTAGTGGACTCTGTTAGAGCATAATTGTTGTGGAAATGGGAAAGTACGGGGGGAGAGAGAGAGCGGCCTACGAACTCCTTGTGAGACTTGAAGCTGCTTCTGCTGATGAAACTGCAGACAATTCTTCAGTAAAATTTTCTTCAATTTATTTTTTTAAAGTCTGACTCCGGGTCTTCATTGATCATGTCTGGTCTTTTGGGTCTTTAACTGTAAAATCCCCTACAAGAGCAAGTTACATAAACTAATACTTCAGTACCGTCAAAATAAAATCAAAAATGAAATCAATTCTGCTTAAGCTCAGAGAAGCTTGACACTATAATGAGATTCATTTGATTTTTGGCTTGGGTTTATTTACTTAGTACAAGGATTTTTGAAAGAAGTCTCTTATTCTCATCAAGGCTGCATTTATTTGATGAAAAATACAGTAAAACAGTAATTTAATGAAATATTATTACCTATTAGCTATTTTATGTATTTTAAAATCATTGCAAAGCTGAATTTTCCGCAGCCATAACCCCAGTTTTCAGTGTCATATGATTCTTCGGAAATCATTCTGATATGCCGATTTGGTCAAGAAACATTATTATTATTATTAATGTTAAAAACAGTTGTGCTACTTTTAATATTTTAATAAAAGCATAAGCATAAATTAGACCGAGGACAGTTAGACAGTGCCAGGATATCACTCATACACCCTGATTCCCTGAATAACGTCAGTCCACGTTTGACAAGTCACCAAAAGAAATGATATAAACTATCTGTCTCCTTGTCAGCTCGGAAATGCGTGGTAGTCTGGCATTGTCATTACCTAACATGTTTGCCACTTACTCTCTTTGTGAATAGAAAAAACAGAAATAACTCTGTCGCATCTGATGAATGGTTAACATTTGATAACTGACAACAAAAGAGATGAGCTTGTTACAAAAGCAAAAACGTTTTGATTATTAATCCATTTCCCAGACCAAATACCACAGAGAAAAGTCAATAAGTAAATAAGAAAAGTCAAGATAAGATTGTCACAGTAAAATCAAATACCATTGATGGCACCGTATGACAATCTTATATTGACTTCCACATTCAGACTACTTCTGGAATGCTCTGTGCCCAAATGGACCCTCTTGCAAAAAATGGCATTGAGAATTAAGTTCACTGTTAAAGAAATTCCAGTAATCCAATATTCCTGTGCCATTCCTGAGATCTCTAGTGAAGCCTAAAAAGGCCACTGGCCGATCTGATTTCCAAACATATTTCTAAACATGGCCCTTATACATGTTATGCAACGCATCACCTTTTTTTTTTTAACAACATAATGTGTTGTGTTATTGATTCAGTATCTCATAGTGGCTGCAAATGCTCGTAATCAATAAATAATCCACTCCATATTAAACACTACTGTTTTAATATAAATAAATAATTATATATAAAATTAATAATAATAATAAATGCACACTACAGTTCAAAAGATTGGGGTTGGTAAGACTGAAAGTCTCTTCTGTTCACCAAGGCTGAATTTATATGATTTTTTTAAGAAAAAAAAAATGTGTAAAAACAGCAATATTATTAAAATTTCAAATAACTATTTTTATTTTAATATATTTTAAAATGTAATGTGATGGAAAAGCTATATTACAGTCTTTGTCACATGATACTTCAGAAATCATCCTGATTTTGTGCTCAAGAAACATTAAGATTCTGATTATCAGTGTTGAAAACCGTTGTGCTGCTTAATAGTTTGAAATTGTGAAACTTAATACATCCTTGCTGAGTAAAATTACTTTAAAAACAATTTTGAACGATAGTATAAAAAACGCCTAAAATAAATAAACTGATTCCATTCAATTACTTCAGTTTAAAGCATTATTAAAAGTTGTTAAATCCAGACAGGAACAGTAGTTCCTCATCTGCCTGCAAAAATAGTCAGATCTATAATACAGACAAGCTTCACCTCATCTGTTTTTGATTAAATCCTCATGTGGGCATCTCCTCTTCACACAATGTTTCACAAAAGCGTAGAAAACATGTCTGCACACGCGCTTGTGCTGCGACATGGGTGCCCCGTCTTCTCAAAGAAAGAGAAACGTAACCTGCTTGACAATAATCTACACAATACAATCAGGATTAAAATGTATTTCAATTACATTGCATCCATTTAGACTTAAAGTTCCCATATTATACTTTTTCAAATATTATCTTTCATGCAGTATTTTATATAGCTGTTTGTGAATGTAAAATATCTGCAAAAATTCCAGAATTCAAAGTGCACGATAAATGGAGTTATTGTCTCCCGAAAGAAAGAACCGCTTCCGATCTCTCTGAAATGAGTTGTCGTAATTCCAGCAAGAAAGTTGGGTAGGTCTGAGGACTCCAGGACAGGAGTGGACTGTACGGCCTATGTGGAGATGGGAGAGGATTCATTGGCCATGACAGGACGGACAGGAATGGCATGATTGGCGATAATCCGACAGACAGGAGTGAATGGATCAACAGGAATGGGGGAAAAAAAGGGAGGCACAGCTGTGGCCTTTACGGTCGTGGCACGGCATGGAACCAAAGGACTTGCCGCAGGTTGTGAAGGATGCCTTATTTGCATCCCTCTTCTCTCTACTTGAATGACAGAGATTGTGATACAAGCTCATCCAACTCAAGGGAAGCTGACTTTTGCACCACCAACGAAAATAGTTCCAAATGAAGCCACAGCAGAATTAACCGCTGCAATGATCAAATAATTCAATGACTCACTCTGAAAGACATTTTTTGTTCCTGAATGACTCATGAAGAGCTACTGGTGTGACCATGAAACCTGCAAAAAGACTGACTGGAAAGTCCCACCCACTAATGCACAGTCTGATAGAATGACTGAAATAAGCCACTTTTTTTGGTCATTCCGATTAAAATCATTCTGAAAGATTGAAAGATTCAGTGGACTGTTTAAATGAGATGTTATCTAATCCGAAATGGTGTCTACATGCGCACTTGTTTGCCGCCTAACTACCTGTTTGCCGCCTTTAATATCGTATGCGTGCTATTTTTATGCAAAGTGTTGCTCTTAATAAAGCAACAGTGTGAATTTGTAGCATATTACTGCTGTAAGGTATGAGAAAAACACGGGCGAAGGAAGCTGACCCAAGGGGCATCTTAATACTACCCCTCCCTCCTCCGAAAAGCAGAAGCGTGAGGATGAAGGTCCGAAGGAATGATACACTGAGGTCCTTCAGTGTATTTAATAACCGCAATGTTTTAGTTTTACTCCAGTTTGATTTTGCCGCCATCATTTTGCATTCTGACGACCCCCGACATTTTAATGTTCAGAAACGTTTGTCCCAAACCTTTCAAACCGATTACAATTTCATTTTTATTCCGATCGAGGTGTTTATATGGTACTTTTTTTTTAATTCGAATTGTCCTTTAAACAAATCACAACACTCCATGTAAACGCAACTACAGACAACCATAGTGAGATAAACTATGAAAGGTTCCTGCGATGCTGATTTGACTAATCCGATTCGAGGATTGTAACTACATATGCTTAAAAATTTCACCTTTGTGAAGTAAAATGAAATGATAAACCTCTTAAATTAATCTTTTTATTAAGTGAAATCTCCGATATTAAAGTGATCTTAAACATTTCTGAAGAAAGGTCATCATTTATTAAAATAGTGTCGCTCTCAGTCTACACAGAATCCATGAAGGAAATATTCCCCTGCTATGCAGAGCTGGGTGTGTGATCACAGCAGGAGAGGGTGACGGGGTTGAGGTGTGTGTGTTTGTTTGTGTCTGTATGTATTGAAGGAGGTCCATTCACATGTGAAAAGTCCACGTGAACTAGATTCCAGACGCATCAAATCACGTGCGGGGCCAAATCAAATCAAACCTGAGGATGACTGACTCACTCACCAGCCTATAATAAGAAAGGTTGTGCAGTCTCTCTCTGACTGTGCCAAAGGAACCCAGGACAATGGAGACTCCATCCTTAGCCAGGTTGAAACTGGTTTGAGGGGTTTTCTCGATATTAGCCACCACAGATTCATAGATCCTAAGCAACTGCTGCCCTAATCCACTGACCAGACTCGGCAGCCCATTACTCTGCAAGAAAAAAATAGCATCTTAATATGAGTGTGCTAGGATGATTAACCAAACATTTTTCTTTGCTTTTATGGAGATCTGTTTATTCTTCTTCTTATGTGTAGTAATAATAATAATACATGTGTTGTGTAATACTGCTTCAATTTGCATGCCCATCATTAGAAATTATCATCCAATGGGAGTCTCTGGTGCATTTCTTAAGGTGTAGATACATTAGTGAAATTTTAGTAAAACTTTGTGGCCAAAAGTGTTCCATAGTCTATTGTCAATAGGGTCTTCTGCTCACACAGAAGTCATTTTCAAACCAAGCAGCTTTCTGTTGGTCAAGACAGCAAATTCGAGTGAGCAACTTTTTTGCCCTTTCGCAAAACTCCTGATTGTGCGGATTCTTCGCCCCCAAAATTGTCCCCGCAGAACAATGGTAAATGTGACCGCGTCTCAAGTCGCATACTCAAACAAACAAACAACTCCAAGATCAAATTGAGAAATCGCTTTTTTTATATATTTTTAAGAACTAAATTGAAGCTAAAGAGGCCAATAGTTTAAGTTTATGTAAGTGGTAAATATTTACAAAGGTTTTGAATGACTAGAGTGAAGACCTACTAACCTCGAGCTGCTCATGCTCATTGTTGGTCATCTCCTTCTGAGGACTGTGCTGTTGCCCATCTTTCAGAAATGCTGCCGCAGAGCTCGGGAGTCCCAGTATTACACCTCCTATAGTCTTCATTGTCTTCATGGTGTATTCAACCTTAAAAATATAAAATCAACTTTTTTTTTTAATGTTTATTGCTTTTAAATAATTTTTATAGGTTGTGCATATAAAATGTATATACTTTAATGCAAATGAAATGTCTTTTTTGAAGGAAATTACTTCATTAATACATTTATTCATGAAATTAAATAAATACAGTTCATATACTGAGCAGGGATGCATTAAATTGATCAAAAGCAACAGTAAAAAGATTTATAATGTCAAAAGTTTATTTCAAATAAATGCTGTTGATTTGAATTTTCTATTCAGCAAAGAATACTATAACGGTTTCCACAAAAATATTAAGCAGTGCAACCATTTACAAAAATTTTAATAATAATAAATGTCTATTTTGCACCAAATCAGCATATTACAATGATATTTTGAAGGATCATGTGACACTGAAGTCTGGCTGCCAAAAATTCAGCTTTAGATTTTAAAATATATTAAAATTGAAAACAGTTATTTTAAATTGTAAAATTATTTCACAATATATATATATATATATATATATATAAACAGATCCCAAACTGTTGAACAGTAGTTTACTCGTGCGCAACACAGACACTGATTTAAACTGTAAAAAACCTTTCATATCTGAGCAAACTGAGCAGAAACTGCTGTATAATAAGAATATGTCCCAGACACGATTCCTACAGATCATAATCTAGGACTCAGATCTCTTTCTAAACCCAAACACATTCTAAAGGCTGACTCAACAAACACCAACATTTCTAACAAAAGTCTAAAACTGCCTATTGGCGTTAAAAAACAAAGCAGTTATTTTCACTTTGCCCTTACAAACCTCAACAGGGTAAACACACTGACACAGCAAAAGTTAATGCTTGTTAGGTAATACGCAGACATCAGGGAGCGATTTGTGAATTGTTGTAAAATATCCCTGAAACAGGGCGATAGCCCATCAGAGACTAATTTAGCAAAAAGAACAAAACTTTTATGACACAGCTGCTATTTGACTTTTGTACAGACAATTTTCTTTAGTCTTTTTGAGTTTATACTGAACTGTTGGCAGTGCCCCGTTACACACGTCCTGTGGCTGTTTAGCCAGGAGCCAATCTTTGATCAGTGTCATTTTGTCATTCAACTGTGTTTGATAGCTTCACAGCTAAAGAAATTCCTTCTTTATGTCTATGCTGACTCAAACACAATCCTTATTGGCAAATCTAAGGAACCCAGGAGAAAAGACATGAGGACCAATCTACACTTTAATGCCAGTAGTGCTTCACTCCATACTTGATTCAGGGCTTTTCAGACGTTTTGATGCCACAGACTCCCAAATGACGAGGGACACCCTTTTTAAAATACTAAATGAAGCTGTATATTTTCATGTATTTACTGTGAATTTATTAAATATAATATTATCTGAAATCTTATCTATCAATAGAATATAATTAAATAATAAAATATTTTAAGTTTTATAATGTTATATATATATATATATATATATATATATATATATATATATATATATATATATATATATATATGAGATCAACGTCATGACAATATACAGTATGTTTTTTTTCCATTACTTTCACTCATCAAAACAATTTAACCAATTTCAGCTTCATTTTTTTAAGTTGCAGACAAAATTTTTCGAAAAAAACACACAAAAAAAATAAAAAAAAATAAATGACTTTTACAGTCATTTAATTATGCTAAACTGAACTTAAGTTTTTAAATTGAATTAGGGGGGAATTTTTTACAGTTTGAAAATCCCTGGCTTGATCAGTCCTTACAGCTGTGCTTATAACTTTGACAACATTGCCACGGTGAAATAGGGAGTGAATGCATGTGCTGGGTCATGTGCCGAGTTACTAGGCTCTCTGTTTGAGTCCACTGGCTTGGCAGGATGTGGATACATAGTAATTTGGTGTACTAAGTGTACTAATTGAGCGAGCGGTATGCACAACTGTGGTTTCCGAAACGAGGGAGACGTACAACACAGCTGGTCCTTAATTTGCTGTGGGCTCTGTGAAGAGTTATACAAAATTACATAACCAATCACTTCAAAAAGAAACATGTGCTCAACACTCAAGCCACATTTTGTACTAGTTGGAAGGACAAACTAACACTTGAATACTGTTTGCTGCTTACCAGGGGACTCACGCCAGGGATCTGTGTGACCAGTTCCTGACCTTGACGTTTGGAGCGCTGAAGCTGTGCAGCTGTCTTCTCAAAGACACGTCTGCAGATGGTGCCGGCCAGCGCTCTCAGTCTGCTGAAGCTGGGCTTCGGGCCAGAGGCTCCAACATCAGGCGCCTGCTCTCCCATACTCCCATCATCCTCTGCAAAAAAAACCAAAAAACTGCTCTTACATCTTATGTGAGGACTTAATAAGCGGAAGGGAGGTACATAGACCGCTTTCATGTTCTCTTATAGAGATTCAAACACACACATCTTATTCGCTCACTCTCTGTGACAACAGATGACTGCGAAAAGGATCGGAGAGCGGTTAAAACTCCTTTATGCAGTAGAAATAAAAAAGTCTCTTACGCTTAACAAGGCTGTATTTGTTTTTGATCAAAAATACAGTAAAAACCAAAATAGAGTAAAATATTACTACAATTTTCTATTTGAACATACTTTAAAATGTAATTCATTTCTGTGATGTCAAAGCTGAATGTGTTGATTTCCTCAAGAAACATTTCTTATTATCATCAAAGTTGTGCCGCTTAATATTTCGGTGGAAACTGATACTCCACCATTTAAAAGTTCGGGGTCAGTCAGATTTTTAAAAAAAAATAATAAAAAAAATAATAATAATAATACTTTTACTCAGTAAGAATGCATTAAAATGAACAAACGTAAACGTAACAATAGATATAACAAGAATTATATAATATTATTACTATTGTTATATATAATATTTGGTAACACTTTATTTTACAGTGTCATTGTTACACATGTTACATGTAGTTACTGTAGTAATAACTATAAATTAAAAAATATATTTTAAAACTATTATTTTAAATTATTATCATGTTAACGTTTTAGTGTATTTTTGATCAAATAAATATATACAATTACTAATTACTTAATTTTTTGTTGACTACGATAATGCTTTTAAATGTTTTTGTTTATCAAATTTTTCCCATATTTTGTTTTACTTTGTTGCTTTACCATGAATTGTTTTGTGCAGGCTTCACTGTGCCAATATACCCTTTTCCTCCAGGCTTGTAAAATGAAAAAAAACAAAAATATGATGAAAGTGAAGAAAGAGTTTCTCAACACTAAATCTTCAGGCCATAGATGATCTAAGGGTTAAAATGAGAAATTCCTCAGGAAGCACTTCCTCTATGTGTATAAACAGAACAAACATCACCCAATTTAATAATGACACACATATCCACTAAGCTCAGGGCTACAGAAGCATTCAGGCCTTCTCGCTCAATATCTAACATTAAATGCAATCCAATTCAATTTCCAAAGGCAGACAAAACAGACACTAAACAGATTCTCTCTGCTGAATGTACCATTAAACATGGCCACAGAAAGACACAAGCATGAATAAAATGTTATAACTGTATTGGGAGAGAAATAACCGGCAGTGTGCTTCTTCTTTAGGGCCACGTGAGGAAGGAATTACAACATTCGACACACTTTCACACTCATGGATAAATAAAAGATAAACCAAAGAGAGCTGTACACAGGAAACTTCAATTCTCTGTTTCTAAGGAATTAAAGGAATCATTGCCTCTGAGCAGAAAAGTGTCGTCGGGTTCACCCTGTACGACGATTTTGAAAATCTTATAAAATTCCTCTGATCCTGGTCTTTGATTGCTAGTTTGACATGTTCGCTGACAGCCGATTTTGCGCCGACATTGCAATCCAATTTTACCTCTGACGAATTTCTGACAGTGTCAGATGTTTTGAGGCAATATCCTGCAGTGTGGCTTCTCCTATGATAACCGTCAAGTTAAAAACCAGTAAGAACGCAGAACCTGCAGACACAATTAGCGAGAAAGCATAACAAACCACCTCTTGCTGCACACACGTCTTTTTTTTTTTTTTTTTTTTAAAGTAAAGCCATGATTAAAATAAACACTAGAGATTGTTTTTGTTTGCTAGCCACCATTTCTGTCCCGCATGTAAATGCAGCTCACAGTCACTGAACGTGTCACGGATTGATTATATAAAACTCCGAATGAGTCTTCTTGCGTCCGTCCGTCCGTTTTTAACTCATCTACAGTCTAATGACAACGGAGATCCCACAGTGTTACTATTATAAATCATGCACTGTGAACTCAATGTGAACGCATTACAATTTATGTAATCAGATTACTTTTTCAAGTAACTAGGGAAGTAGCGAATTACTTTTACATTTACAACAAAATATCTGAGTTACTTTTTCAAACGCGAGTTACTTTGTATTCCCATTTATTGACAGACATCTCTCCTGTCCCTATGTTGAGAGATATCGAGAGTAAGTATTGCCGTGTTGTGTGTGAACATGATGGTTTTTGTAGACAACATGCAAATCTCACTGCACAAAAACAGATTTAGTATTCCTCAAACGAATAAAAACAGTGAAATACAAACTGAGAAAATTATACGTAAACCTGCAATAATTAAATATGTTAAATAATACAGGTGTTTTAGGTATTTAATCTCAATTTATTATTCTATGGCTTTGGTGCTGACCTTTGATGATCCAATACCACTAAACTAATAAGCAAAAATGGCTTCCAATATTAGTTTCACTTCCTGTCTCCCGAGATAATTTAATCTGATTGATTTTCGAAGGCAGCAAAGATGTATCTGTCATGAATCCATTCCGTCACCTTTCACTCACTTACACGGACTACATCTCCCAGAATCCCCGCACCTGTCACTAATCACGGTTCCAGCTGATTCTCATTATCCCACCATATTTAAGTCCAGCACACACACACTTAGTTGCTAGGTCTTGTTAATCCCAGTGTTACTTTTCCAAGCGTTCATTCCCGTCTTGTTTACCTGTTTCCGGATCCTGCCTGTATCATCGTTTTTGTTGTTTTCCTGCCTGCCTTTTGATCTTTTGCCTGGACTATTACTACGAGCCTGCCTGTTCCCTGTCATTACTGTTTGCTGTGTCATTGACCTTTGCCTGTTTGACTACGTTTTTGAATAAAGCTCGCAACTGGATCTCATCCCTTCAACTCATCATTACAGTATCCTTCGCTGCCTCCGATATCCCATAATCCTATGCTTTCCATTCTGTGACAGTTGAGCTAAAAAATAAAGATGGCGTCTGAAAGTTGCGGTTGGTGGTCAGTTTGTGTGTAAATGTTTTTGACTATTGTTTTCCACTTTTGATGTCATTTCTTGTGATAAATTAGAATTAAATTAGATAAATTATCATTTCAGTGAGACAACAAGTCAGCAGTTGAAGTTTTCTTCTCCTGCATCCTATTCTCCTTCAATCTGAGGCTTATTTGTTTCACTTTTGGTGGGAAAGCCAAAAACAAGCTTATTAAAATTAGTTTTCGTAAAAAAACAAAACAAAAAAAAACAAGCAAGTAAGCCCAGCCCTGGTGAGAAAAGCAGTGAAAAAGTAATGTAACAGATTACTTTTCATAAAAAGTAACTAAGTAACACAATTAGTTACTTCATACACGTGTATCATACATTCAGAGCAATATGTCGCTGTTGCTATATTCACATCCAGCGCCACGTTGTTCAAATAGCAAATGCAAATGAAAACGATGTGTGTTCAGGCACACTGTTGACGTGTTGCTATTTTGAAGCAACTGAAAACGACTACACTATTGACCAACAAAAATCTGGTCTAATGTCAATGGCACAGTATTTTATATAGGCGGGTGATAATGAAACACTCTATTTAAAACTTCCTATTTACAGATGTTGCTATTTGAAGCCATGAATGTGAATACGTGCCTCTGGACACATCTCTGTAGAGGAAGAGATACACAGTGGACACTTGAAGATGAAATATTACAATAAACAGACAGCAATTGAGGCAATGAGTCACTAGACTAGATCAACACTTATTCAATCCAGAGCTCTGTATTAACTTTAACAGTGGCTCCAATACTTCAACCACAACAATATAGTCCACAACACAGTATAAGATTTTTACACTACTGCGGTTGATATAAAAATAGAATTGCAAAGACAATGTTAACATTTAACACAACAGAAAATGGATGGTTTAACTAGTATGGAAACATATTTCTGCGACATAAGAAAAAAAAAATGCTTTGGTGCATTATAATTATAACCTAAAGGTCAATAAGTCGTAATTGTGACAAAAATCAATTATGACATAAAAACGTTAACCTCTATGTCATAATTATTACTTTTTGCCATCCATGATTCATCTCATGTTTATGATTACCACAGCTTTTTTTCTTGTGTGGCAGAAATGACCTTTCATAAACTAGACATTGTTCAACAATAGAGAGACAAATATTAGAGTCAAAGCAATGTAGTCACACTGACTATGCACATGTACAAAGTCTTATAAATCATGTTTCAGGACTTTAATAATAACGTTTTGGTGACATCTAGTGTCTTTAAAAGCACATGCACTTTTCTGCATTGAAATGATTTGATATGATTTTCTTCCAAGGAGAAATTCAGGAATGTTTAAACAAATGTACACCCATATTCTGTAGGAATAAAAGGGATATAATAAGCATATAATATTATTTGAGTACCTGTTTCAGCTGAAGATACAGGAAAGACATAGTCGCACAGGTTTTCTGTCACACTTAGAGCCCTGTTGGCTCTCTGCTCGGCCAGGTAGACAAGTTTGCTGTTAAGGACATACTGTATGCCGTCACTTATAGCATTCTTGCTCTGCTGGTACCCAGTTGATACCTTGCCCAACACAACGTCAGAGGTGTGTTTGATCGGACAGGCGACACTATCCTTGGCGGTTTCCAAAGTTGAAGTCATCAGCTCCTTGATATTTGCTGCCAGCTGTTATAGAAACAAAGAAAGTATCTGAGTTTTAAATGTCTGCCCACAGTTAAAAGTAATCCAGTTAAAGGGTTAGTTCACCCAAAAATGAAAATCCTGTCATTTATTCCACACCGTCATGTCGTTCCACACCCATAAGACCTTCGTTTAACTTCAGAACACAAATTATGATATTTTTGATGAAATCCGAGATCTTTTCTCTGCAAGACTGCAACACAATGACCACTTTCAAGGCCCAGGAAAGGTAGTAAAAGACATCGTTAAAATGGTCCATGTGACTACAGTGGTTCAACCTTATTGTTAAGAAGCGAGAATACTTTTTGTGCACAAATAAACAAACCAAAATAATCACTTAATTCAACAATTCTCCATTCTGACGTAAATGCGTGCACTGTCTATAGAAAGTAAACAGTGTAGGAGACTGATATGGGAGTGAAGAAATTGTAAAAAAAAAAAAAAAAAAAAAGTATTCTCATTGCTTTATAACATTAAGGTTAAGGACTATTTTAACTATGTCTTCTCTACCTTTCTGGGCCTTGAAAGTAGTTGTATTGCAGTCTATTGGAAGCCAGATAGCTCACAGATTTCATCAAAAGTATCTTAATTTGTGTTCTGAAGATGAACGAAGGTCTTACGGGTTTCGGAGCAACATGAGGGTGTGTAACGGTAGCACTTTATTTTACAGCCCTGTTCCCCATGTACATACTATGTACTTATTATAGTAATTACAATAACTGGGTAATAACTAGGTACTAACCCTGAACCTACCCCTACACATAACCTTAACCCATATTGTTACCTTATGTTATCCACTACTTTCTTATGTAAGTACATGTAAGTGCACGTATTGTAAAATAAAGTGCAACCTGAGTAACTAATGACAGAATTTCTATTTTGGGTGAACTAACCCTTTAACAATAGCATTAAGACAACAGTTTTGGACCACATTACCTCTGCAGGTGGAGACTGCAAGGCTGGGACCTTCTCCTCCAGGTGTGCCAGTCCTCTGCAGGCCATTGAATTGGCAGCTATAACTATGAATTAAACATGCAGAGAATTAGCATTCTATAGCTTGAGAGTGAACATACAATACATATAATATAGGCTATTAACACATTTTTCATAAATGCAAATATGAGCAGGCCTTTTCAAATAAAGTACAAAAAAATTGTAAAAACTTTTGAAATAACTGCTGAGCTGATTTGGAACTTGATAGACTAAAGCTGCATCTATTTGATCTAAAATACAGTAAATATTGTGAAATATATATTTTTTAATAATTTCTAGTTACTGTTTTCTATTTTAATATATATTAAAAAAATTAGTTTATTCCTGCGATGGAAAAGCATCATTACTCCAGTCTTCAGTCACATGATCCTTCAGAAATCATTCTAATACATATAAAAACATTTTAATTGTCAATGTTAAAAACTGTACTTATTTCTTCTTTTTTTTGTGAATTATTATTATTTTTTTCAGAATTCTTGATGAATTCCTCATTGATCAATTTAATCCATCCTTGCTCAATAAAAGTGAACTTTTGTACAGTAGTGTATGATTTAATTCATACTGTCTATGATTTAAAAATAAAAAGTCAAATAAATAAGATAAATTCAAAAATAAAAGAATAATGTAATTCAGTTTAAATACTTTATATATAACATACAAATTTTGGTAACACTTTATTTTACAGTGTCATTGTTGCATATGTTACATGTAATTACTGTAGTAATAACTAGAAATTATGCATAATTACATGCAATTAACCCTAAACCAAATCCTCATCCTAACCATAACCCTATAGCAAGTACATGTAGTTACTTAATATTACTCAGTACTTAAATGTATAATTACACTGTAATAATAACACCTTAAAATAAAGTGTAACCCAAATTTTCATAATGCTGCTGTTACATATACTAAATGTGGATTATGCCACACAAGACTGCAAAATATTTAGCTCATTACAAAAAGGGAATCACTGTCGAGTCAAGAGTGCTAGTAACATGTAATTACATCTCTCAGCAGATTAGTCTTGTGTAATGCTCAAGTGGGTCCTTTAAGGGTTCAAATATTTAACATTATTGCCCAATTATTGAACTAATCACAAACCAGAGTTCAGTTTTGCAACGCCAGACTATAACCCTGGCAGCATTGCATTTCTCAACTTGTATTTGAAATTACAGATATATTGGTGCAAAATTCACAGGAGGACGAAAACAGACAAAGACATTTCCAGGGACCGCACTTGGCCTTGTTTAAGTTAAATAAATGACAGAAAAATTAGACATCCAGTGCAATAAGCAGGCCACTAAACTTATAGACATTGACTTGAAAGCACAGCATCCACTATAGCGGACATGACAGAAATTATTGATGAGTCATACTGCGTCTAGACAGAGTCTCTCCCACTGGAGCATCAATATCCACATTTGAAGACCAATATCAGCTCAGTATAGGCTCACCAGATTACTTGTTATGCAGGGTCTCACTGAAACAGACTTTCTTGCAATACAAACATGGAATATTAGGCTACTTTTTTTCTTCTACTGACTGATAAATCGCCAAACTAGAAACTAAACTTCACTCCTTTAAATCAAACTGAACACATTTGCTTACTAACAGTCTCACAAACACAAATACATTCTAATTGCTAATTGTTTTCTTTGATATTGGACAATTGCAGCAAAATTATATATATATATATATATATATACAAATCCTGTTGCAGTCGGGTTGATCTTGAAAAAAAATTCTCCTGAGGGGGACGTGAAAGCAATTTTACATTTTATCTAGTTAAAAGTGTCTCAAATGACTTCTGTAAAACAAATGTAGCCTCTTTCCTACACTCACACACACATTTTTCTGAAATTAAAATAAAATGACAAACAATCAGTGCCTTAATGTGTTTGTCGAGCAAAAGTTCATTGACCAAATATTCCAAGTTTGAGAAAGGAAAGAGTTTTTGGAAAAACATTGCCGCATGAAAAGGAGATCCAAGCTGTTTATCGTCATTTTTTCATATGAAAACAAAAGTTTATGAGAGTAAAATGAATATATTTAGTTTGAAAACATTTCAGAGTAATACTGATCTTGTTTTGTTAGAAAAACAATAAGTAGGTTTCATAAAATTAGACTGTTGAGCAGTCATGTTTTACATAAAGTCAATGGAGTTCTCATATTATGTGTTCTTATGAATTTCATGTAACAATATTCAAATAAAATCTCTCATAAATATTGATTAGATTAGATAGATACACTGATTTGATTAGATACACTTTGGTTTTAGTTGAAAAATATTAAGTTATTACAGTTTTATAAGCTTATACGTTCCAAACGCACCCTGGAATTCCAAAGGTGAATACATGTTTTAATGCATTAGGAGGGTTAATCCAGTTTAATAGCATAATGACTTTTATTAATAGTACAAAAGATTTGAAGACTTACGCTGGGGCTCCAGTACATGGAGAGCAGGTTGCATGCTCCATACAGCCAAGCTGCCAGCCCTACTCACACCTTTCTCGTACACCTCACACACCGACCTTATGATGGGATGAGACTGTTTCGTACTGATGTACGTCTTCTCAATGGATTCGAGAGCGGCATTGACAGATCCAAGACTTGCGATTCGAAGAAATACGTTCTGTAAGGAAAAACTTGTCAGTGTTTAATCTAGTCATTCTTTTGTGAATTGGTATTAGTCCTACCTTTTAATACAAACTGCTGATAAACAGCACTGACACTCAAAAAGAACACATGAAAAAGTGAAAGACAACAACCTTTTAAGAGAAAAGCTGAGCAATCAGCAGGAGGACACCACCTGTCACACTTGGAAGCATTACCTGATCCTTCAAAACTTCACCAATGTCCTTTTTTTCAGACGCCATCTCCAACAGCCTTCAATGAGCTGGTGAAATACGTGGAGAGAAACTTCAGCTGGTCTAATCCCACATGTACACAAACATCTCGTGACAGAATTATTAGACCATGAGTAGGCGACTGCTGCATTCTAAAGCATGTGTAAGTCTAGTAATCTCACAGTAAAGCTCAGTATATAAGACTGTCATCAGCAAATCACAGTGATGCTCGAGTCTGAATCGAACTACACCCACTGAACCATGATTACAAAATCTCTCCCTAAATTATGTAAATGTCTTTTATTGGTAAATTCCAAAGTCTGTATTTACTATGACAAGCTTTAATCAATTTACATGTGCAACAGACTATGAAAAAAAAGACAGTAAACAACTTTTGCCTAGATGGTTCTAGGCATCACCCTGATGAAAAAATCTCCTAGCTTTACCAGTGCAAAACTGGTAGTTAACAAACCATCCTAACAAGGCTAATTAAGACCATCAAACCATCTTAAACTGGCAGTGGTCTACTATTTGATAGTGACTTACAAAGATGGCTGAAATGTAACCACCACAGAGCTACAAATCACTGAAATATGAAGCATGTTAGGCCTAAATTTTAAGTTAGCATTAGCACAGCATTGTTTTTCACTCATGTTGCACGTTTAGTGTGTTCTGTAATGTAATAACACATACAACCGCTAGATGCCAGTGTTCTACAAGCAACTGTTATTTCAACTATATAGTTATCGCCACTAGGTGTCAGAATTTCTCCATTTACAGTTACTACCACATTCAGTCTGAAAATGAGCCACTGGTTCTTTTGAGACAATGACGAAAACTGTAAAACGTTGCTTGAGTGTATTTGCATATTAACTTTCAAGCATTTGACATTGAGATTCAGTTTACAAATGTTTAGAGAGGCTGACAGCTGTGAGTGTAAATTGTCTGGACAGAACGAAAATTTACATTAGCATGAGTGATAGATGTCTTGGTGTATTCATAGCATTATTTTAGCATTGTTGATATAGTATCATTTATATATTTTTTTTATTTTCTTAATGTTTTAGACACTATGTTTTTTTATTAGTTTTTCTTAATATTTCTTTAGAAATATTCATAATTTTTTAGCTTATTTAGTTTGAGATATTTTAGTATTTAAATAAAAAATAGAGATGTTGCCTTTCCAACTAGATATAAAAAATGACTAGATATAATGAGGTAAAATAAGTTTACAAGGGCTATGTCTAGAATTCAGAAACCCCTGTTATTAGCGACACTGGTGGCCGTTAAGTGAACTGCAGCCAGCTACATATTGCTCCTTCTAGCAATGTACAAGAGATTGAATGTGATTCAAGGCCTGGCAGCAAAGTTCTTTTTCGTTCTTTGTTTAGAAGTAAGAAGAAGAAGTAAGAAGAAACACCTTTCTTCTTACAGAGATATACTGTTGATGAACATCCAGTCGCCGTTCATGTTGCTGGGAGTGACGTTTAGATGAATAACAAGTAAATATGTGCTGCGCACTTCCTCTCAATAACAAAATAACTAAACTTTATGGAAGCCCGTTTCCGCCACTGAAAAAAAAAAAGATTATAATTCAGAATTCTGACCTTTTATCTCAGAATTCTGCTAGAATACCACTGCCAAGCATTCAGGTCAGGTTATATTTTTAGGTAATAAACTTTCATTCTTCCCCAAACTGAGTTCACGTTAAACAAATGTGTACATACATAAATGTTTCTGAAAGCATTTGGCCGTTTCTTCAACTATGGGCACTTTTGGCCCTGTAGACTTTTGGAAAATAAACTTTCTTAAATGTGTGAAAATGCATTCAGAGAAAATTTAGTTTTAAATGGGTTTTGAATATTCATACAAAACTGCTTCAAGGTTACTCTTACTGCCATTCTTAAACACAAAATGCAAAACAAGTTTGTGAATTTGCAAAAAGACAGCCTGTCACAAACTTAAAAAAAGTTTTTTTAAGCTATTTGTCTTTGAGGCGCTAAACTGACTAATAAAAAGATGAAGTGCTGCTTTTGAATGGCTGCATTAGATAAAATAATTTGAATCATAATTTAAACAAGAATTCATTATATCAGGTACAGACAATACAGTCAAATATAAGTCTTTATATATTTTCACAGATTTTTTTTTTTTTTTTCTTAAAAAGCACACATTCTTCTCTTGGACTAATTTATTCTCAGAATAGCATTTTCTTTCTTTTCCCCCAGTTAACAGGCATTGTTATTCAAGTGACAGAATCACATGAGCAAAGCTTAAGGCAGCAGTGCTTTTCAGATAATTCACTGAGGATTTCTTCAGTTTCTTTAGAAATTGTATAGGCTAAGCTGCTGGCTTGTCGTTTGACTTTTTTTTTTTTTAGTGAGAGAAGTGTGTGTGTTCTGTACACAGAAATTTCAAAACTGTTTATTGCTCACTGCTTAAAAGAAGATGTCTGAATCAAAGACCACATTTGTGAATCACTCTTTGTGTTTATGTATATATGTGCACATGCTACATAAATGGCAGCGGACTCATCTATAAAACTTTTGTTTAGGTTTCATCTTACCTTTTATACCTAAACATGTTTGAACTGGTATGCTTTTACAATTATGCATACTAAGGTCATAGACGGGTTTTCATTGCGTATATGGGTTCGTGGTTAGGTAGAATAAATAAGTTGTTTTACTTGGGTTCCTGTACAGGGGGTCACAGTGTCATCTATCCAGAAAAGGGAGATTTCTATTGAGGGATGTCTGGTAACGTCAGTCATTATGCTGTATTGCCGCACCATCGTGGGTTAGACTATGAAAGCAGATGATTAGATGAAAGAAGATTATTGTGACTTTTTATCTCACAATTCTGACTTTTTTTCACAGAATTGCGAGATATAAAGTCACAATTGCGAGCAAAAAAGTCAGAAATGTGAGATAAAAAGTTTTTTTAGTTTAAGTTTTTTCAGAATTGCGACTTTATAACATGCAATTGTGAGTTTAATTCACGCAATTCTGAGAAAAAAGTCAGAATTGCAGTTTATATCTCGCAATTCGGACTTTATAACTTGCAATTGTGAGTCTATATCACACAATTCTGAGAGAAAAAGTCAGAATTATGAGATTAAAAGTCGCAATGATCTTTTTTTTCAGTGGAGGAAACAGGCTTCCATATTAGACTGATCTTAATTTGAAAGAAAATGTCGATTTTTACAATTTGCAACACAATTGCAGAAGATGGCCAATGGGAATTGAATTGATTATAAGCCAAGAGTTCCTCTCTGTCAATAATTATAGAGTTGTCAATAGTTCAGTGCTGTATGAAGCACAGTTCACACAGCAGTCACTTTCAAACCATGAAGCTTTGTGGCAAAGCTGTGTGACCAACTTGAATCCGATGTGAAATCTGTGTGGGGAAGTTTTTCACTGATACGTAAAATTTCAGATTGATTAAATTATTGGATTACAGCCACATAAATTCGCTGAACAATGGTAAATGTGTCCTTTCTGCACCGGGTGGTTTGCACCACATGCTTTTACATTCCACTGTACTGCTTCCATTGTTTTTCCATGTATATATTTATTTATTTATTTTATATTTACATTTATTATATATTTAACCCCTGGAATATGAATTTTACCTGGGGGAACCCTGCCAAAAAACAGATTGACCCCCTGGAAACCGATCTGTAATCAAAGCGCAGAAATTATTCAAGGAAATAGTTAATGATTGTGCTATTATTTTATTTGCCAATGTACGTTGTCTACACTCGCATTTCTAAAGTTGCATACCAGTTATGGTATCAGAAATGGTCAAAAAGAAACATCTTTCACTATGAACCCATCTGTCTGTTCCTTTTGAAAGATGAAAGCTGTTTCATGCAGTGGTGTGCATTACTGTCTTGAAAGAGGAAATCAAACCAGGACAGAGAGTGAAGTGAATGGCCCAGATGCACACTAAAAAGGGAACACAATACTGTACATTAAAATCTCTTCAAACCCCTCAATGCCGCTCAGCTGACAGCTTCATTGAACATTACACATCAAACAACAGTTTCATATGCAATAGTGAAGAGAAGACTCGGGAGAGTTTCAAAGAAAAAGTTTCTTACAAATAATAAGAAACATGTAATGGGCAACAGAATATAAATATCTGAATATTTCAATAAACTCAGCTAGAATGCATGAAGTCTGAGCGGCTGTGAATTATTTTGACATGTATTCACAAATATAAAAATATGATTTATAAGAAAATTCCCCATGTTTACACAGGTTTAATGCACAAATGAAATGGTTAGATAATGAGACAGCAGGCTCAGCTCCAGCATTTCCCAACTTAAAAGTTACTGAGATCTCTATCATGCTCTCTCACCTTTTAGCCCTTGAGCAATGCAGTAAACCTCCGGTTGCTTGAGGGCAACTGCTGCTGTTTTACTTTAGGTATGTTTGGATGAAAGCATTTGCTTAATGGTGCCTAAAGATAGTTAAAGATGGTGACTAAAATAGCAGCACAGTCAGAGTGTAGCACAGGAGATCATCATTGGAGATAGAAAGTCATTCACCACTTTTAATTTTAGATCCTCTTTAAATGAGCCTCCAGGGTCTGTTTTCAGTAATTCGAAGTATCTGACTGATCTTATATCGATCTCTCTGTTTTTGGGAGGGCAAAACAATTTGATGAAACTACACATTTTGAGTGGACAGACCAAATAGCTTCACATCAAAAAAGAAACAGACTGATGTGAATAATGTTTTTTAGACACTTAAAGGTACATTATGTAGTTTTTCGTCCACTAGAGGTCGCCTATTCAAAACAATGTAGTAGCTTGATGATGCCAAGTTTGAGCGTGGAATCATGGGACATGCGGTCTTCACCTCGCTGCCGGTGGAAAAGAATCAGGATGGGACTCGTGCAGAAATCATGTTCATGGACGCTTCTGCTTTTCCGGTCATGAGTATGAGGTAACGCAGCTTTGTTCATCATACTATTTGAGTGTGTTGAAAATGTTATAATTTACTCTGTGCGTTCGCTCGCCGGCTGCTGTGAGACACTGGTTGCACAATACAGTAAGATCGATTTTAAAATATCATATTAAATGCTGGATGGCTTGTGTTGATGAATGGCATGCAATTCATTTTTAAATGTATTATATGAGGGTGAAATTCTGTATTACTGTTACTAAAAATAAAGCTGTGATTATGCTATGTGAGCTACTTGACAAATGTGTTTTTCTCTGAGGCATGGTAAAGCATAGTACTCGCAAAAAATCAAGAAAATTAGATTTAAGCGATAAGACTAAACGTGTTGAGCTACATAACAATAATTCGTTTTCTGTCTATAAATGTATCAAAACAGATGTTCTCTTGTCTGTGTTCCCTCATGTAATATATTTTAAAGCAATTTTGGTGTTTCCATGGTTTCTACAAAATAATACCAGAAACCGAGGGTAACGCGGATATGACACCATTTACAAGCGACTCCCTCAGACGTCCCGGATCCTTGAATAAAATTTCATTTTTCTCACGATTTACAAATAGTTGGAAACATTTGGGATATTGTAAGTACTCAACTGAACCAAATATATAACACTGGCCTAGTGGTTCTTGGATATTTTACTGTAGAAATTTTGCATGTTGCAGTTCTAATTGCATGCAATGCACAATCAAATTAATGTATTGGGGGTTGAACGACTTCAAATATTTTAAAGTCAACATTTATGTGATGAAAGTCGAGTTAATGAACAAACAAGCTTGACCCTTGAGCTGAGACTCGAATTCCCCATTCTGTTTCTGACCCAGTCCAAGTGCTTTGCAACATTTGGTTTGTCACGTTCAGCGTAGACAGCTTTTAGCTGTTGCATGATGTGACACGACAATGGTCGCATCTGGTGTAGACACGTTATAAGTTTAGAACGTCGAATAACTTATGTGAAACAAGCTGTTGAAATTGTGCATTCACCCGATCAGTATTGATCATCCAGATGGTATAATCAAACATATCTTGTGGAGCGCTGTTGGAGTATGCATTTATTTGACATTTATGTTTACTGTTGGATTCGGAGTGTTAATGTGGAATTCAAAGATTTTGTAACTGTTGCGCCCTCTATAGGCCATGTCTAGTCGACGTCAAGCTTAAAGCGTCACAATCGACTCACGTGGCCTGAAATCGTGAGATCGAAATCATGAAAACCTTTCACTGTAAGTTAAATTAAGTAGATATTACATATAATTTGGTAGAAAACAAAGTGTTGCACATTTTATTGGTGCTAAGATGAGCAGGCAAACTTTGTAACTGCTTTTTATATCTAGATTAGAAGGACCACAATTTTTAAATCGTGTTCAGGGACTACTGAACAGACATTTAGAAGATTATTTTAAAATGCAAATGATTGAAAATCAAAATAAAGCTCCGCAAACACTTGCATTTTTACAACACTGTAGTAAATCGGGTAATCAAATGTTCTACACACACTTGCAGTCTTCATGCCTGCTTAAACACTTGAGCCAAATATAGGAAATATGTCATGTAATTAGACAAGTGGTCCAAGACTGGAATGTATTATCTGCAAGTCTAGTTTTTTTCTTCTAAATATACTTTTAAAATTAAGCGCTCTTCTTTATCACAAGAGCTTTGATGTTTTTCAGCTAACACGGAGAACGAGTAAACCTTGTTCGTTTACATATGGTACAGACATTGTAACAATACAAATGTGCAAAGTTACACTTTTTGTCAAAGTATTATAATTATGTGAAGCTCTTCCTATAAAAAGAAAAGGAAAAAAGGAAGAAAGAGGTTTTGCTTTTATCATTTGCTCTGTAACCCTGATCAGTCAACCAATGCAGACAGATAGCAGCTTTCAAGACTCATTATTATTGACTGCACCTTTCAGATTCATTTCATTCTCAACCACCCACGCCCAGACACATGCTAAACTGACATTTCTGTTACTGAACATTATTTCACAAGTTATTTTAGAGGACCCATATGTGCAAATAAATTAGCAGTCAGACTTTGATGGTTATTTTTAGCAGTTAGCTACTAATACGTAGATGTTGCTACTACACCATTACCATTATTGCTATTTTCACTATTGATGGCCATTCAAAAATTGCTGTCTTCTTACTAATAGATTTGGAAACATTTCTTTACATTTCAATATTTATCTCAAAAACATCCATTACCTTTGATGGAACAGTTAAGCTTATCAGTCTTCGTAATAGCTAGAAAGCTACAGGCATGTGAGTTTTATCACAGTTGGAGTTTGTCCATCCCTGTAGACTTCTGTTGTTGGATGTTCAGATGATTATTATGGAAATGACTTGCTTAAAGCAATGTATTTGGAAGAGATGTCTTAAATAGGTATCTTGGACTTTGCAGTCAGAGCAATTGTAGTAGACCAGCAGACTTTCCAATTGAGTTCTGAGCGAAATTGAGTCTTTAGCGTGTGGTCTATTCTGTGACAGATGCGTTTGGTTCCATTTTGCTCAGATTCAGAGGAAACTGTGGAAATAATATCTAAAATCTGTTAAATCGTTTTTCTATGTTGGTATAGTTTCTTTGTGGAAAGTTAGAGAGTGAGCTTGTGGCTGACAAAAACACTATTATGATTTACTCACCCTCAAACCATCCTAGGTGTAAATGTCTGTCTTCTCTCAGACGAACACAATCGGAGATATATTTTAAAATATTCTGGCTCCTCCAAGCTTTATAATGGTAGTGAACAGAGGTTGTGTTTTGAAGCCCGAAAAAAATGCATCCATCATTAATAAAAAATATCCACATGGCTCCAGGAGGTTAATAAAGGCCTTCTGATGAGTTTTGGCAAGAAAAATATCCATATTTAAAACTTTATGAAGTAAAATAACTAGCTTCTGGCAGACGGTCATGCATCGATTTGCGTATGGGTCAACCCCTGACCCAATAAATGACGCAATGCCAAACGCGGAAGCGCATAGCATAGAGCAAAGCAAGACACCGGCCACAAATTAGAAGTCTAAAACGAGAGATTTTAAGAGAAATGTCAGAGGATTTCGATATGAGAGAAGAGTAGCTTGAGTTTGTTGCCGAGCCATATTGGTTTAAACCGCGAGAGGCGTCTTAGATTACGAAACTCCTACATTGCTTCAGAGGTTACACAAGTTGACTTGCGCAGTATGCGTATGGTCGTCAGGTGGAATCTAGTTGTTTTAGTTTATAAAGTTTTAAATATGGATATTTTTCTTACAAAAACCCATCTGGAGCTGCGTGGATTATATGTATGATGGATGCATTTGTTCTGGGCTTCAAAACAGGCCCCGTTCACTACCATAATAAAAATGGGTTGAGCCAGGTTATTTTTTAAATATATCTCCTATTGAGTTCGAAGGTAGCCATATACACCTAGGATGGCTTGAGTAAATCTTGGGATGATTTTCATTTTTCGCTGAACTATCCCTTTAAATTTAATTGAAAATGGATGTGTATTGCAAGACCTCCAGAACAAACACAAGTGTCCAGTGTCACTTCCGTCGCTTCATTGGCATTCACAAATCCTCTCCCGTGGCCTCATGGGAGATTGGATGCACACAGAATCTCTCTCCCAAGTCATCCGGGTACTTTTGCCTATTGTTCTAAGAGTACTTTGAATTTGGACACATTTCTCTTTCCACATACTGTTTTTTGCTTACTATACAGTTGGCATATTCAGATGCGGCCAAGGAGAAAGAGACGTCAACCACAAACCAACAACAACCATTATTACAATTTTAAGCCACATCCCATCACTCCCAAGGTTTATGACATGGACGTGCAATCGATTTGACATGCTTAGAAGACTAACAAATCTGTCCCCAAGGATACATTAAAAGGAGGCTTAACCAGAGTGAATAGACGGCTCAGCATATGTGGATAAAGACGGCGTTTCATTTATTCTTCTTCTTGGTTGTGTATCAATATGAAATGGAAAGAGGAAAGGTCAGCTGTGAGAATATTGCCTCCACTGAGCTCTGCATACAGATAGTTTACCGATGACCTTGAGAGAAAGGCCCAGACCATTGTAAAACTTCTATGTTTTTCCACTCTGCCATGCTGCTGATACATATCCGAATAGACAGCAGCTCCTGCTGTGTAATTTGCTTTCTGGTGTGTTTGTTATGCAGGACTGACTCTCACCTAATGATGCAGCTTTCCAGAGACACATTATGGTAAAATACGAGCGTTGTGGTATTTTTTAATAAGGCGCTCAGTGCTCAGTTTAGTTCATGTCTTTATGTTATAACACGAGGGCAGATTTTTGGATGATGCAGAATGTTTAATATACACTACCATTTAAAAGTTTGAGGTGAGTACGCTTATTTATTTCTTTACATCAACGATGCATGAAATAATCAAAAGTTACAGTAAAGGCATTTGTGTTACAACTTTCTATCGTCAAAGTCATAAAAAAAATGTATCTTGGTTTCCACAAAAAACATGTTTTCAACATTGATAATAATAAGAAATGTTTCTTAAGCAATGAATCAGCAATGATTTCTGAAGGATCATGTGACACAGCTTTGCCATATAAAGTACATTTTAAAATATATAAAAATAGTTATTTTAAATTGTAATAATATTACACAATATTACTGTTTTTACTGTATTTTTGATCAAATAAATGCAGCCTTGATTAGCATAAGAGACTTCATTCAGAGACTTCATTGGGAATGATAGCATATGTAAATGTTTTTAGTTAAAATAGTTCTTTTTTTTACATATCAGACAGTATTAATGGGCACAGCAGGTGATATCTTCCCACTGCAAGGACCTTGAGTGCAGATAAAACAAAAAAAACAAAAAAACTAACTTCCTGGAGGTCACAGTGAGTGTTCAGCCTTTGAGCAATTGCTTTTCATCTGTGTTTGGGTCTAGAATTGTCTCTCCAGTGTCTGATTACAATCCTCAGCATGTACTTGAATCATCGGTAGCCTGTGATGAATCCTTATAGAGATGTGAACTTCCTTAATGGGCCGATTTACAGTTAATTAAAAGCAATTCAATGATATAACCTTACAAAAAAACCTTTGTATGCAAGAAATGAAAGTCGAATGGTGAATGTAAAATGAATCATGGACGCATGGTAATATGTTTTGGAGATAACCCTGAGGCTTTGCTGCTGTCGGCTCTTTCAATTCTGTTAGATGGCTTTAGGCTGAATAAAAGTCGCGAGAGAGCAAGTGTAGCAGAGGAACTGATTGTGTTGTAAGCGATAACTGTCTCACCTCAATCGTTGGTGTCAATATGAATTCACTTCTGCAAGGAAAAAGGTTAATCTAATTATTCAATTTCAGTTGCTTTATCTCTCCACTCTGTGGGCAGATTTTTAGATAGTGAAGCTGAAAGCACCTTTGATTTGATTTGTGGTTTTCTTGGGCAAGTTAGACACTTTAGTTGAATGTATATAATCTTTGCTTTTATAGTTTTCTATGCCACAATTTGCATTGTAAAAAGCGCTATATTAGTAAATGTGACTTGACTTGACTTAATAGTCCATGTGAATTGCTTTTTCCAACTCATTTTACTTCGCTAGTGAATATCTAAGTGAAATAAAGAAAATGGAACACATGATTTGGTTTTATCCATCGGCAGTTGTGGTTGCTGTGCAAATCTACAAAGTCTGTATGTCTTTAATACTGTCCCATGTTCATCTTCTAAGAATTTGTAAGGTCTGGGTTATTGTTAAATATGGCTTTTAAGGAAATTCAGAAGCACGTAGAGGTCTGTTACTGTAATGATGAGTCAGCGGCGTGCGGATCCATTTGCAATTCTTTTATTAAAACACTCAGACAGGCAAGGGTCAATAAACAGCAGTAACAACAGCGAAGGCACACCATAAACATAAACAGGGACAGGCTGGGGTCGAGACAGGCGGCAAAGGTACAATATCCAAATAACAGGCAGAGGTCAGGTAGGCAGCGGAGATTCAAACACGGGTAAACAGTCCAAGATCACAATGAAATAACAATCCACAAGGCAAACGCTCAGAAATGATCACGGTAAGGCAAATCAAGACTTCGCGTTGAGGTGGTGTCTGTGTGGTGCTTAAATAGTGAGGTGATATGTTTCAGGTGTGTGTGTAATCAGACCCAAGTATGAGGGTTTATGGGAATTGTAGTCCTAAATCTGCTAGTACTCGGGTGAGAGCTCCCTCTGCTGATCCGGAGGACGTGAAGAGGGAGCCTCGCTCGTAAAAATTACTGTGTCAGAATAAAGAAAAAAATTTTGGGAAAAAAAGGGATTGTTCTTCTGGGAAGTATGTGTCATCAGGTGCATTCAAGTCACTTTCTTTGGAGCAAGATGGTGGCCTGGAGAAATTATGTAGTCCTGCTATTTCTCCAACGAAATAGTAAATCGTGCACTTTTTAGCCTACTATTTTTTTCCCACGTCATTTCCGTGGCTAAACAGCTAGTTATTGTTTTAATGTGATGATTTATAAATCGATGGAAAGAAATAGTAAATCGTGCACATGATTTACAAATCGAGGGAACGAATTAGTAAATCGTACACACAATTAATTTTTTTTTAGTGATAGCATTGTTAAAGTGACGGTGATTTACAAGCAGTTACCAGAACCAAAACTCACATGAATGCGCACAAAAGTTTTATTTAACTAAATCACGAACACATAACTAATCTTAACAAACACATGTACACAGTCACACATCCTTGGTTAAAATGGAAACTAAAAGTGAAAGAATCCGAACAGAAACGGGATGAAGCTATGGAAAAAGAGTCATGTAGCCATCTGAACAGAACCGTCAGTTTCTTATCTCAAAGTAAACCACAGCAAATCTTTGCTATGGTTATCAGATGCCTGGTTCTGTTTGGATGTTTGCTGGTTTGCTGGATTATTCATTAAATATAATGAACAATTGACCCTTCGCAAAGACCCGCCCCCTTTACTGTTGCTTTGTCCGACAAGCCATGCGCTCTCACGCCACACATCATGTTCTCACGGCGTGAAAAAGAGGACACTAACATCACGTCAACAGACGTATGAAACAGTTTCATATTTAATATATCGTAACTTTTTAAAGAAGTTTAAACAATAAATAGCGTCTAGTGTCTCTTTAATGTGTCGTGACAGATCACTGTAGCTCCTTCAAGCGGCTCGTGAACCGATCATCTCTTCATACTAGTTCATTTATAGCATCAAATAAACATGAACATCAGAAGGAATGTTGTTTCAAGCGCGGAAAGACGTGAGACACACAATTTTTGGAGTTCAAGTTCACCAACGTTAATCTACTAACTCCCCTGACTGCTTTGTCTTATGTGGGGTTATGATTGGTCAGATCGGCTGTCAATCAAACTGTTTGCAAAGGGTCAATTGAGTGTCTGATTGTTCCATACGTAGATATTTATAAAAAAGCCTCTGACATCAAATCACTGGACCTTCACTGCTCAGTTGAAAGAAAGAATAAAGATGTGGTGACCTGCTTTTTAGAAATAGATCAAAGTCGGGCGCTGAGAGTATGGATGTCACAACAGTTCAGCCACAGTGTCAGAGCCGCTGGTGTCACCTTTGGCATTTCATGCCGAGCACAGGTAGAGATTGTGTTCTGGTTCTCACTTTTATGTAAAGAGCAGCACTAGCTGTCATATCCCATCATGTACCCAAAGTGCTTGGAGCACAAAGAGTTCCCACAGTTTCCTCTTGAAATTATCCAAAGAGAAAACTTGACACCAATTTCCAAAAAGAGGTAAGGACATGTTCAATAAGGTGATTTGTGACTGGTGCACCTGAGTTTTTTAAGGGGGACAGGTCTGCTGTTTTCTGCTGAAGCGTTCATTTCCAGGTCAAAAATTACTGACTGAGGTTGACTTCTTTCTTTCATTATAAAGTATCGAAGTGTTTTCTGACTCGTCAGTTCAGAGGTTTTCAGTTTGTCTTAAATTAAGAATATTTTCCTTTATATTCGTGCCAAGAACTACTTCATCACAGGCTCACATGTTAACTCTGTGACATTCATTAGCCCTCTTATAAAGCTTTTGTGATTTATGGAGAATATTGTGGAATTTTAATCTTATAGAGATCAAAGATGTCAAAATAATGGAATCGGGATGAATGTCACCAGTGTTTTGCAAAGAATGTAATAACTTAATCTTTGGTGATTAGTAGTTCTAGCTCTTTTGAGTGCGGTTTTGCATGTATTAAAATAAAAAAAAAAAATCAAATAAATCAAATCAAAAATGTTCACTTTAATGTCTTTAAACTTTTTTTCCTCATCAGCAACACTAAAATATTCATGCATGATTGCATAAATGCATAATTTATTTATAATTAATTTTATCTGAGGAATAGGAGATGTGCTTATGCTATGAGATACTATGGGCATAATTTATAAACCATTGTTTTGGTTAATGGAAATTGTCTTACAAAAACATGATTTAGTTTGGAAGACAGATATTACAATGGAGCATTCCAAGATAGGAAGGCATGTCCAAACGCAAAGTTAGCTTCACGTCCAGTCTCCTGAAACTTCATCTTATTACTTTTTGAAGACCTTTGACATCCCACAATCCTGTGATTTCCATTGTGTGACCGCTGAGCTAAAAAATAAAGATGACGGGATGGGGTTCAATCCAAAACGATTGTTTAACAGCATACATGTTGAAGATTAGCCGATGGACTATCGATTCATTAAACGATAAGCTCATTCAGAAATCATTCAGCATAGTGAATCCTCCCCTCCATTGATATCCATTCATAAAAACAGCCTCTGGTTTCCTTCTCTGCATATCACAGCATTAGCTAATGTTATGATTTTTTGACTAAGGTTGCAGGTTTGCCTTCAAGTGGCTTTGATCTTGTTTGTTCCCTTAGTTACCACCTGTGTATTGTTTAGTTTCTGGTTATCTTGTGTGCCTTTAAGCCCTCTGTTTGGTTCAGTTCACAGTTTGTAAAGCTGTTGCATTCTCTCCTTAGCCTTAGTTTGAATTATTGAGTGTGTTTACATGCACGTTCTTAAACTGATTATACTTAATAAGCCGACACGCACGTGGTCATGTAAACGTGCTACACCACTTCCTTTATCGCCATACGCTAGCTTTTAGCCCATTACCTGATTGCGCCTGGCATGTAAACACCTTGACCCACTTTTTTTTCTTTTTTTTTTAATACAGTCTTGTAAACTCAGGTTATTGATTTGCATGAAAACCGGGGTATTTCAATAAACTGACTTTTGGTAGTTATCAATGTATTGGTGTGCATATAAACATGCTCATTGTGGTTACCTTCTTTGTTGTTGTATACATATAAAGTTAAATGACTGTTATTGAGATCCACCTCTCCTCTCCTTCCTTCACCTGCCCGGCCGTAACAGAAATGAAGCTTAAAATAAAATATAAACATCAGATGG
Source organism: Opsariichthys bidens (assembly GCA_037194245.1). Lineage (NCBI taxonomy): Eukaryota > Metazoa > Chordata > Actinopteri > Cypriniformes > Xenocyprididae > Opsariichthys > Opsariichthys bidens. Next base: position 28,962,942 of record CM074278.1, read on the forward strand.
AAAACTCAAAAATTAAAATGTACACTAAAATAAAATGAAAAGTCAATGAATCATTCAAAATATTAATAAATACAAGATATATATTAAATACTAAATAACACTCCATTGCGGATTTGCACTCTAAATGTTTTAGTCATCAAGTCTCTCCTATTTATAAAATGACATAATTAACAATGTACATGACTGTTTAATTAAAATGTCTTGTTATATAAATAATTCATGCATAAATGCCAAGCCACATTTAGATAACAACAGTGTTTGCAGATCTTTGTTTAATGAGACATTGATGTGTGACAGCATTTCCATCTTGATGGATTGTTTACAGACACCAGAGGTGGAGAAATGAAGAGCTCCAGAAATAGACATGAGATTTTGATTGAGAGTAATAGTTGCCCTCAAGTAAGGAGGCAGATTCTTTCCCACTCACCATGTATTCATTATCTGGAGACTTTTCAGAACAATTTTATTAGCATTCACCAATATACTTTAGAAACTTGTGAAAAACCTATAAATTTAAAGGTGCAATATGTAAAAAAATGTGGCCACTAGAGGGCGTACAATCAATACAACAACAACAACAACAACAACAACAACGGCGTAGCTTGAAATATGGGAACTGTCATCTTCAACTCTGCTGATTTAAATCAATCAGATGGGAATCATATATCATGTTCATGGATGAGGTAAAGTAGTAGTTTTATAAATGTTGCGCTTGATGACATGATTTTATTTCATTACAATGAATTAGCCGCAAGTAAAGCAAGGTTTAACACTAAATTGGTTGTCATAGATGTTACTGCATTTGTCCAATTCATTGGTGTGAAAATGCCACGCAGTTTTATGTGTTCAAAACAATCATAGTAAAAGTACAGTTGAATGTACCCACATCATTTGCAAAAAGGCTGATTGTATGGCAACAAACTAATCACAAACCAAATGCAATAACGCTGTCCTTAATAAACATTACTCGTACAGAATGCAACTCATACGCAGTTTTGGCATTTGGCACATTTGATGTAGAGACAAGTGTTTCACTAAACCTACAGTATAAAACAAAATTACAGCCAACAGTTCATAACTTGCCTTGAAGTATTCATAGTGAACATCACCTCACCATTTTTCACATCATATGCGTAGACAAGAACAAGACATTCAAACAATAAGACTAACGCTGTTGATCGATATAATAATCACAAGTTTTCTATCAGTAACGGAATCCAAATAGTTCCTCTCCTGTTTGTCGCGAAATTCTCTAAATTTAGGAAATGCGACACCGATGTTGAGCCTAATTTTATTTCTTTTCTTGTCCCAAAATCTTCTTGGGTCATTTGGTTGACGTTTACAATCATGGGACTGTGTTAACGACTGCGCGAAACAAGCTAGTTGATTGATAGACGCTACAACTACTCTTTCCGCATTTGTCCATGAGACTATGTTGTCATGGTTTCCACAGCAGTAAAAGCGGAAACCAAGGGTAACGCGGATATGACGTCATTGACAGGCCCGGAGCCTTGGTTAAAATCTTAATTTTCTCATGATTTACAAAAAGTTGGAAACATTTGGGATATTGTAAGTACTCAACTGCTCAAAATACTTAACACTGGCTTAGCGGTTTTGGGATATTTTACTGCAAAACTGTTACATATTGCACCTTTAATTCAGTTAAAGCTAGGGTAAGCGATTTGAAGAGGTTTGCAAGACAAGCTCGCTTTGAAATCATAAGACCCACCCTCCCTTCAGAGTACTTTCCAAAGCCACGCCTCCTCCAAAACACGTGAACACGCACAGCCAGAGCAAAGTCTGCAAAGCGTGAGGAGGAGGGACGGCATTACATTATCTCATGACAAAACACATAACATTATAATGAACGTGAACAACTTAATCAGCTTGTACCACCTGACTGCTGCAGATTCATTTCAGCTTTGACATAGAAAGGCATAAAGTCTGAGGACGTGAACAGCACAGAATGAACTGAATGCAATGATTGAATGAAATTGTTTTGGTCCACAGAAGATATATGTACAATTTTTAATATTTAGACCATTTCTATTATTGACTGCTATCAGGATGTGAGTTTCAACCAGTATAACAAAAAGTGTTCATGAAAAACCTATCCTAGCTCTAAACTATGTATAGTTTTCCCCAAAGACTTTAAAGAGAATGTGGAGAGTTAAGTCCTTAATTGCTTCTTTTTTCCTCACTGCCTCGTTTAGCTACTTCTTGATGAATTTAATTGGACTCATTTGACTCGCTCACTTACAAACTAATATAATGACCTTTATGGCATCAGATGTGTGAAGCAAAGGTTAGGAAATGGAAAATCTATAGTCCAAACGATAAGCACTTAGACGTCTTTTGCTGCTCAGTATAAGAAAAGCCGTTATTTTATCACTGTTAATTGCTTTCTTTTTCTCATAGCCTTGTTTTAATTTGCAGCTGCCTCTGCAGGGATAGAATCTGAATCACTCCCTTTACAAACCCATGACCTTTCTGACATTTAATCTGAAAAGTACAGATAATAAAGTAATATGACAACTGTAAAATATGGAACGGCAGTTTGATATCATTTTGAAAGAGACATGGTCTATCATTTTTAGGCTGAATCTTGTTTATCTTGATTTTGAAGTAGAAGGTGACCTTACATGAACAGACAGATAGTATCTAGTATTACATTATTAAGATGATGTATTCAATATGAGACAGAACTCCGTGTTGTGCTGTATGGCAGAAAAACAACATTTTTTGCTGTTTTCACTGTCATTGAATTTAATGGAAACCAAAGGATAAGCAAAACAAAATCCATAAATTGTTGTTTGATCTCAGCCTAATAATGAGATGATAATGTATTTTCACACCTATTTACATTTAAGTGTCAGGGTTGGTGGCAGCAATCCAGCACTACTGTAGTCACGTTGACAGTTTTGACTGTCTTCCTGGATCTCAAAAGGTACAATGGCATTGCTGTCCATGTCTTGTTCAGATACCCTTGGATTTTATCAAAAATATCTTAATTTGTGTTCTGAAGATGAATGAAGGTCTCACAGGGTTGGAACGAAATGAGGGAGAGAAATTAAAGACAGAAATTTCATTTTTGAGTCAACTAACCCTTTAAGGGATTCATGTAAAATTAACAAACTATTATGTGAGTTTAATTTGATTTTTTAACCTAAAATATAAAACGAAATGCTATGATATAACCTCTTTAAATGTTAAATCTTATTGAAGTAATCTAAAACCTTTTCTTTTTGTCTCTCAAATATGCGTCACTCTCACAAGCATAATCATAATTCAATGTGATTAAAAAGACTTATAAAGGTCATTTCAAACACCAAGTGGTCTAACATGAGCGCCAGACAGAAACTTGACTGTCTGTGCTTTAGAAATCTCACACATTTCTTGTTCTACTGTTTCAGTGAATTGGCTGTGTCCTCATGCCTGGTTACATTTGGTCATACAGCCACGACATTACTGACCTTTATTTGCTCAAACACATGCAAATTAAGTCTTCTGTTCATTGTTTTATTTATTCTTGTTATTTGAGTGATAATAAAAGCACTGCAGCGATTGGCAGTCAATACTCGACCCAACTCCACTGAATCAGTAATTTAAAGATAACAGAATCAAAGCTACAGGTTCATGAAATGTCTTTGCTGAGAATATTTTTGAGAACCTAAGCTCTAGCAATAACCTTCAATGCAGAGCACACTTTGTAATAAACATTTGGGTGTGTGTAATTGGATCTGTGTTTATTAGTTCTTTTTAAGAATTAATGTGTTGACCAGCGCACGAATACCATGGAATATATATTGGACCTTGTTTATTATGATCAAAGTCTTTCATGTTGGTTGTAATCATTCAGTCTTGCCTTGAAATGGAATTGGGAAAAAAACACTGTTATTTCTCTGATGTTTAAAATCCGAGTACTGATCCCTCTGACCATGACAGACCTTTTAAATTATTGGTGTGACATGCAAATCAGACACCATAGGTGATTACCAAATTACATGTCCATGTTTATGAATTCAACATGAAACGCACAAAAGTGGTGTTAGCTCTCCGTACCCGAGTAATATCTGTTATATCTTTTATTCCGTGACATGCAGACAGATGAAAAATCGTTTTATTAATGGAATAAGATGGAAGGACCACTTTCATTAAGGCAGAAATGATGCATTTGTTGTACTTTACTTTTCATATTATATTAATTCACTGGAAATTTCCATTCAGCTTATTCCAAGAATAAATTATTCCACTTTCACAAGGATATTAAAGGGGTCATGACATGGATTTTTTTTTATTATTATAATTTTAATATGTTCCTTGAGGTTCACTTATGATGTTAATAAAGTTTTTTGCACAAAAGAACAAATATATATGAGGTGAAAACGTCCTTATATGGTTTGGGATGCAGCTGCTGTCATTCAATATTGGCTGCTTCTTCTTTCAGGAAAAGTTTCTTTGTGACCTCTCCATTACACGGTGTCTCCTTTACGAAACAAAATGCTCAGAACAAATGACGTGATCCGAGATGCCGCTAAAATAAACCATTCACTTGTTTCCGAAGCTGCGATCCTTCTTTTGAACAAGATGTTTAAACTGGATGTGGCCAGTAAGGCCAATTTGATTTCTCATGACATGACCCCTTTAAGCAATTAAGTGATATTATGCATAATTAAAATATTTATTATGAACATTGATTCATTGTAGAAATAAAACATTGGGGAGCAATACGTATATACAGTTTAGACACACTTTGCCTTCTTTCAAATTTGCTTGCATTTACATTAGAAATGTAACAAAAATATATATCCTAAATGTATGGTGTCCAATACATTGGGTAGGTGTGTAAATTGTTAATATACATAATTATGACTAAAAAAAAAGGAAATGGAATGCTTATATTTGTATTATGAAAAAAATATTCTAAAGAAATTACAGCTGAAGATATTTTTCTTTTGTGATTTAAAGGTTCGCACAAAAATGGAAATTTTGTCATTAATTACTCACCCTCATGTCGTTCCATATTACACACTCACCTAAAGGATTATTAGGAACACCTGTTCAATTTCTCATTAATGTAATTATCTAATCAACCAATCACATGGCAGTTGCTTCCATGCATTTAGGGGTGTGGTCCTGGTCAAGACAATGTCCTGAACTCCAAACTGAATTCCAGAATGGGAAACGAAGGTGATTTAAGCAATTTTGAGCGTGGCATGGTTGTCGGTGCCAGACGGGCCGGTCTGAGTATTTCACAATCTGCTCAGTTACTGGGATTTTAATGCACAACAATTTCTTAGGTTTACAAAGAATGGTGTGAAAAGGGAAAAAAATCCAGTGTGCGGCAGTCCTGTGGGCGAAAATGCCTTGTTGATGCTAGAGGTCAGAGGAGAATGGGCCAACTGATTCAAGCTGATAGAAGAGCAACTTTGACTGAAATAACCACTCGTTACTCGAGGTGTGCAGCAAAGCATTTGTGAAGCCACAGCACGCACAACCTTGAGGCGGATGGGCTACAACAGCAGAAGACCCACCGGCTACAACTCATCTCCACTACATATAGGAAAAAGAGGCTACAATTTGCAGAAGCTCACCAAAATTGGACAGTTGAAGACTGGAGAAATGTTGCCTGGTCTGATGAGTCTCGATTTCTGTTGAGACATTCAGATGGCAGAGTCAGAATTTGTCGTAAACAGAATGAGAACATGGATCCATCATGCCTTGTTACCACTATGCAGGCTGGTGGTGGTGGTGTAATGGTGTGGGTGCTGTTTTCTTGGCACACTTTAGGCCCCGTAGTGCCAACTAGGCATCGTTTAAATGCCACGGCCTACCTGAGCATTGTTTCTGACCATGTCCATCTCTTTATGACCACCATGTACCCATCCTCTGATGGCTACTTCCAGCAGGATAATGCACCATGTCACAAAGCTCCAATCATTTCAAATTGGTTTCTTGAATATGACAATGAGTTCACTTCACTAAAATGGCCCCCACAGATCTCAACCCAATAGAGCATCTTTGGGATGTGGTGGAACGGGAGCTTCGTGCCCTGGATGTGCAGCCCACAGATCTCCATCAACTGCAAGATGCTATCCTATCAATATGGGCCAACATTTCTAAAGAATGCTTTCAGCACCTTTTTGAATCAGTGCCGCATAGAATTAAGGCAGTTCTGAAGTCAAAAGGGGGTCAAAGACAGTATTAGTGTGGTGTTCCTAATAATCCTTTAGGTGAGTGTAAATCGATGCTTTTTGTGCACCAAAAAAGAAAAATAATGACTTATTCACCAATATCTAGTGATGGCAGATTTCAAAACATTGCTTCGAAACTTTACAAACCTTTCATTTCAAGTCAGTGGTTCAGATCGCGTGTCAAACTGGCAAAGTGAGCTATTGAAATTTCGAATCACTTATGATGTAACGAAGCCTCGTTTACTGAAATTAGGGACTTTGGTGCTCCAAACCACTGATTTTGATCTTTGGCACAAAACAAATATTGTCACTTTATAATATTAAGGTCGAACCACATGAACTGTTTTAAATATGTTTTTAGTAGCTTGCATTGAAAGAGTTACATGTTTTCATGGCAATAGAGTCCTCACTGAGCCAGTTTCATCAAAAATACCTTAATTTGTATTCCGAAGATGAACAAAGGTTTTAAGGGTGTGGAATAACCTGAGGCTGAGTAATCTTATAATTAACTGCAAAAACTAATGAAGCTATTTATTTTTCATTACATATTCTTAGAAACAGAAAAGCTATGTGCTCTTCCAACTCATTTGACATGTTGGTTGCTTTTCCCTGATGTCTAAAGCAAGGAATAGGCTGAAATCCTCTTTTAAATGATCAATCAAGAAACTGCATACACAAATATTGCATGTATAAAATACCCATGAATGCTGAGCATGAGCTGAATGAGAAACTGAGGGATGTTCTGATTGGGATTAAATATTTCTGCTCAGACTGCGAATATTGTAGACTATCATTTGCATTTCAAAATTGCATCCACCATATCTGATACTCTGCTCATCTTTGTTCCTGAACGCTGCTCTGAATCATTTTGTTGTTGTTTACGTTACCCTGAAAGCATTTTTAAAAAAATCTATTTTTCCAAGCCTGTATCGTAAGCCTCTTTTCCCCAAGTAAAGAAAAGAGCACTGCTTAGCTTCTGCATTCTGTCAACATCTCACTGATGAACACTAAAGACGAGTCAATTGTGACTCCTCAGCAGTAGAGTATCAGTATAGAGTGTCCTCTCTGTAGAATTTCTATCTAATCAAGTGATTGTTTCTTTATTTTCTGTCAGGGCAGTACAAAGCAGATGCTATGATGCAGACTGTAAAAGGCCTCTTATTTCCGACCTCTTCAGTTGTTTACAATATCTTCTATAATTGCAATTAGGGCTGCATGATACTAGAAAAAACTGGCAACCTGATCTCACCCCAGATAGCAACTTCTGCCGGCCCACGCCTGCCACGTGTGGTATAATGATCCGTTGCAACATGCGGGCGGATCGCTCCTGTTTGGCAGATCTGAACCACAAGCAGGCCACAGCAAAATCACATGTCAACCAAGATCAAAGAAACAAACCAGAACCGGACCTGAACCACAAAAACTTTAAATATAACTTAGAAAATCATTTTAGCATTAACAAGCAGAATGATTCAATTAAAAACCCAGTTTCATAACAATATAAAACTACATTGTAAAAATCATTTAAAAGATTTATTTAAAAAAAAAAAAACCCGCAAAGAGTAAACTATATCAACAAACACAGATATGAGCAATCATCATATGAACCTCAACAATGGTGACAACAAAATATTCAGACAGATATTCAGATCAACTCTGGACATCGCAAAAAGCTGCTAAAAGACAGAAAAAAAAACACAGCAAAAATAAAAGCAAATAGAATTAAGGAAAGTAAGAGGACAATTCAGCTACATAATTTATTCATGCTGTGATGCATGCTGGGAGTTTTGTACTATTGTTCCCAGCATGCATTGTGGCATGTCACTTTTGTCACCGTAATCTCGTAAAGGAACAAAACCGACCATCATTTAGATCTCGTAAAAGAACAAAATCGACCGTCACTGAAATCTCAAACAGGAACAATACCGACCTGTAATTGAAATCTCGCAAAGGAACAAAACTGACTGTCATTGAAATCTTAAAGAAACAAAAATGACCATCTTTGGACCTCGTCAATGAAAAAAAACTGACCGTTATTGAGATCTCGTAAAAGAACAAAACCGACCGTCACTGAAATCTCGAACAGGAACAATACCGACCCGTAATTGAAATCTCGCATAGGAACAAAACTGATTGTCACCAAAATCCCATAAAGAAACAAATCTGACCGTCAACGAAATCTTGTAAAGGAAAAAAGCAGACTGTAATTGAAATCTCACAAAGGAACAAAACCGACTGTCACTGAAATCATGTAAAGTACCTAACAGAATTCAGCTACAGAAATTGAATAATCAAATATAAAATAACACTGAATATTCTTCACTGTATGAATTCAATGTAATTAATCTTTGTTAAAGCAACAAAATTGATTTTCTCTTTGTATTTTGTTGTTTGATTAACATTAATGATCATCCAGCAGAAGGTAAATTAGGCTGCTGTCACTTTAAGAGATAAAACACGGATCCAATACAATGATACTCGTCCATTTTCTTTCTCAATTATTTACGTTCACGTAAGCCATATGTGACTGTGCTTACGAGGATACTTGCTGAGAAGGGCATTTCAACATTATTTTGTGTGTCTGTGTCTGTTCAAGCATAAATAGAGGCTATTTCGCAAATTCTTGATCGAATGGCTTAAAATTGCTTTATTTGTTTAAACTATGACAGCACCTAAAACACGTGCAAATGATAAACTTTCACTCTATGAAAATTAAACTTTGCAATTATTCCGAGCATCGCGTGCATTTCAAAACATGGTTCCCTGTCCATATGGATCACAGATACTTGACATCGCACATCCTGTGATGTGACTATCGCGGATGCGCACATCATGAAATCTTTGCTGAAACGATTCATCATGCAGCCCTGAATGCAATAATTCACCAAAGAATTCTTGTAGCAGCTTTAATTGTATCTGAGTGTCCTTTTGTTTGCATTGTAGCAGACGGTGAAGGATTTCTATGAGTTTCTATACTGAGGCAGGAGCTTTCACTGGCCTTCAGCAGCTCTCGTTATTTGAATGACGTTTCTGAAAAACGTGAAATATGTTTCTGAGTCAGGGATCCTTTTGTAATACAAAATTAGTTTAAGCTTGTCAAATTGCACTAAAATGAAATTTCAATGCAACCCCTTAAAAAATAGTGTGGTGTTAAAAGAATTGATTCAGTGGGCAAGCATACATGCTCATTTAATTGAACAACCAATACGAATTGACATGATCCTACAAGCATACAAATCCCAATTATCTATTTTAAAAAGAAAAATGGTATCCTTGAAGTGATGAAGATGAGCACAAGAAGCTCAAGAAGTTTATCAAGTGTGAACCCATAGGGAATGTTGATTTAGGCAAAATAAAAAGGATTTATACAAAACAAGATAAAGAAAAATTGTAGCTCTGAACAAAATCAATCTCACAGGTTCATCTGCTGTAAAATGAATCAAATAGCAAGCTTCAGAACAGACTTTGGCTTTAAATATTTGGAACAATAGCTTCTCCATAACAGAAAAACACTTGAGCCCACATTTATGAAACAAACGTATGACGAAAAACTGGACGTTATGTTTGCAATTACAAGGTTGGCAGTTTTTTTTGGTGCAAAACCTGTCGTAAACTATTGGGGCAGACTTCTAAACCATTAATTTGCGCGTGATATTGAAATGACGGTTGTTTTCAGCATCAGATCATTCATATGATGGGATTGTCATGAATCACATGTGAACGTGTCGTTAGATGATTTCTGTGCTCGAATGTTAAGTTGATAAATGAGGCCCTTGGAGTCTTTAAATACTATTACCAACTTTTAAAGAGTTCAGACAACTTGGTTGGTATACTTCTGTTAAGTCATTTTCAGATTGTTACACTTATGATTTTGCCAGGACCTTTCCTTTCTTCACAAGTGCCTTTAGCACACCCCTGCACTGGATGGCCTCCTTATCCTTTGAGCCCAAGGTGATGAGAAAAGTGATGGGCAGGATAAATCGCCCACTTTCTCCTAGTATTGAATGTGAAGGATGTTGGGCTGACATATTAATTTTTTATTTATTTTTTTTTTTAGCTCAGAAGGGAAGAAAAATAAAAGGTTTGAAGTAGGTAAGATTTTTGAGACAGTTTATTAGAATTTAAAAGGTTTCTATTTTAACGGTATGGTTTATGTAAAATTAGCAACACATTATTGGCTGTTTGATGACAGTGAAACCAAAGGCCAATATCGTTGTGTTGACTTTTATTCAAATTCTGAATTATATAGACTGTAGCCTAGAAAGTGCGTAAACACCGCTTCCTTTACCATCAATAACAATCTGTCACTCATCTCACAAAGTTTCTTTCAAAGTTTTCTACACTGCACAGTGAAACTCTTTTTATTTTATATCATGAAACTTTGTTAATGAGAGGATTTGCGAACACGCAGAACGTAAACTCTGGCATTTTGACCGATGTTTGAATTCTAAACTCCCCTGATTGGTCACGGCGTTCAAGGGATCAACAAACACGTCTTTGATACGCTACATTGCTTATATCATTTTTTATTTGCAAAGTAATTGCAAATTTTTTTATTTTTTTTTCATTATAGTGTATGGAGTGTACATTGATGAAAAAAGTACAATGTAAATCAAAAATGTGAAAAAAGTGAAAAAAAAAAAGAAGGAATTCATTCACAAAGCACTATAATTTGTAAAAAAAAAAAAAAAAAAAAAAAAAAATTAAGGCTTGCTTTCTTCCTGGATCTGAACTCACAGAGTTGATTTTCTTTGACAGGAAGGCAACAGGAAAACAGTCTTGTCGATGATAGGATTAGGCACACCAGGCAACTAAATCCTACAACAGATTGATTTTTTTTCAATATAGGTCACAGAAACTACATCTTTGTATTGAGCCTTCCTTCACATAGAGACAGAGTTCATGTTCGGCTAAATTACGATCCCCTGGTAATTGAAAGACTTAATAGATGTGACAATCAAGCTATTGATGTTAAGGCGGTCTGGATATATCAAGTCCCTCCTGAAATCTACAATCACCTCTATGGTTTCCAGAGCCTTGATGATGCTGTTGTGTCTGCACCACCTGTTCACCTTCTGTTTGTGAGCAGAATATGTGTCCAGTTGTTCTTCTCTCATCTGAAATGTGCAGTAATTTATGTGGAAAGAGGATTATTATATGGATATATGTACCATATGGTTTCTCAGCTTGTGTTGCTTTCTTTGGTCTTAAAGTTCTTAAAGGAGCCATATTAAGTGTTGATTTTGTTTTTGGGCTAATGGAATAGGTTTTTACACATTTTTAAATTGTTGCAGCAACTCTCTTCCCAGTCTGTCAGTTATGCTCTGTTTAGTTCCTGAGTCCGCCCCTCCTTGTGAAAATGTGCTCTGATTGGTCGGCTGGACCAGTGTGTCATGATTGGTCAAAAATTTTGAGCGTATTTGAGTAATGTCACAGCCCTTACCATGATCACAAATCTCAACACACCTTGGCCTCCTTCAATCAAACCATTTCTTTTTTTTTTGGCGTATGCCATGGGCAGGGCTGGGTAGGTTACTTTTGAAATGTATTTCACCACAGATTACAAAATACATGCTTTAAAAAGTAATTTGTAACGTATTTCGTTACATTACTCAAGTTTAGTAACTTAATCTAAATATTTTAGAATACTTTGGAATAATGTGGAACAAACACAAAAAAGGTAATTGCAAGTTTTTATCTCACAATTCTGACTTTTTCCCTCAGAATTGAGAGATAAAGTTGCAAATGTGAGTTATAAAGTCAGAATTATGAGATATAAACTGATAATATTGAGAAAAGTCAAAATTATGATAAACTCACAATATTGAGAAAAGTCAGAATTATGAGATATAAACTCACATACTAAATTCACAATTGCAAGAAAAAAAGTCAATATTGCAAGTTCATATCTCCCAATTCTGACTTTATAACTCGCAATTGTGAGTTAAAATCTCGCAATTCTGAGAAAAAGAAGTCAGAATTGTGAAATGCAAACACAATTGTGAGGGAAAAAAAAACAAATTGTGAGAAAAAGATGCAGTGACTTTTTTACAATTATAAAATGACTCGCAAACAACTATCACAAAACATGAAAACAGTCGAAAACATGAAACTTAACTCTGCTTTTTCAGACCGTCAGAGTCAGAGAATCACCAATCGCTGTTTAAATGACATTAAAATTCAAAGTAATCACTTTGGTAATTTAAAATACTTTTCAGATGTAACTGTAATCTGATTACCACCCATTTAAAATGTAACTGCAATGAAATACAGTTACTCAAATTTTGTATTTTAAATACGTAACTAAGTTACTTGTATTTCGTTACTCCCCAACCCTGGCCATGGGCAAGAATCATTTAAATGAGGATTATTTTGACACGTTTGTTCCCGGAAGAAAACTCAAGACTACAATCAAGGCATTTCATGAAGTTCATAACAGTGCACGCTGATAGAGACTAACGTCCTTGACTTTGTGCTTTGTAACTTTGCAGACCTTTTTCATGCTCAAACAGCAACATCACACACTAAAGAGAGTGGTTTTGGCCCGATTTAAAAGAAGTAGAGGTGAAGGTTACATATGTCCATGCACATCGCTAATAATTAGTTGAAAGGGTTCTTGAAAAAATCACGTAAGTTGCAATCTCTGTGAACCCTTCCCACTGGAAACCTTCAAAGGCTTCACCAAAGGACCAACCTAAAAACCATCTGTATCTGGGTCATGCTATAATTAAGGATATTTGGCATTTGATAGTGAGAAGAAAACCGTAGTTTTTACCAAACACTAATATAATGTTACATATGATTTATCTAAGATTTTAAAGCCTGCACTAGTCGTTTTGATAAGGATTTGTCATTTTCCTTTTTCTTTTTAAACATTAAAAGTCTTTAAAATAAGGATTTTGATTCAACTTATGTAATGTTTTAGAGGTTTGCGCCTTAACACTGGACTCCTTTGATGTTGTTAGTTTAATGTGCACAAATATCTGCCCTGGAAAAGAGGTCGTGGGAAGGATCAATAATTAAATTCAAATCAGACTTTTTTTGTGTGGTGCTTTTACAAATATCTCCAAAGCAGCTTTGCAAAGAAAAGTGCTTTACAATCCCCATTGTTCAAGCCAAAGTGGCGTAGGTGGAACAGAAAAAATCCATTTAAAATATAAAGGCTAGAAAAGGATGAAATCTTAGGAGGAAACTTAGGCTTATTGTATTCTGTTGTATTTTCAGTCCATCCTAAATACATTTTGATCATTTATTTAGCTGATGCATTTATTCACATTGACTTACAAATTAGCAAAAGCACATTTTTTATCACTTAGACAATTTTTTTGTAAATTTTAATAAATTTGTAAAATTTTAATAAAATATATTAATACTGAAGACTTTTGAGGTCACTTGCATGCCTATCAATGACTGAGACGCTAGATGGCGCCAGTTGCATTTGAAAAAGAGAGCACATCTGCAGTCTGAAAAGAGATACATTTTTTACGGCAGTTTTACTAAAAATATTAAAAATGGAATAGTTGTTCCCTTGGGTTTTTCACGTACAGATGACAATGTTGGCAAAATGGTCTCCATTCAAACGGATCCGTGAAAACGACTATTATGCTGCCAGGCCAGTAGTTGGCGACGTCACTTTGCAAAGAAACACTACGCGCCTGTAGACCGAACACGTACTGTAATACGCATGCACATGACATTAGCGTTTTCACAAATTTGTATTTTTGTAGTTTACACGGAACCGACAATGGTATCGTTTTCAAACACTTGCGCTTTGAAGCCCTTTTTCAAAAGTTTGCATATTCAGGCCCTCGAAGCGCAGCTGTCGTGTTCCGTTTTTAGAAGAAATTTTTTTTTGAAAACAAGTGAAAACAATTGAAACCAAAACCATCATTTCTGTAATAAATGTACCCGTGTATCAACCTGCCAAAGCCATGAGATTTCAGTAAATGTGGCTTCGCTACGTCATAAGTGTTTCAACGCGTTTCAAAATATTTCAGTGGTTCACAGTTTGATACACGCTCCGAACCAATGATTTGAAACAAAAGATTTACAAAGCTATCAAAGCTTCACGGAGCCGTGCTTTGAAATCTCCCTTCACTAGATATTGTTGAATAAAGTCGTTATTTTGTTTTTTTTTTGGTGCAACAAAAAGTATTCTCATAACATTAAGGTTGAACCAGTGTAGTCACGTGAACTGTTCTAAATATGTTTTTAGTGGCTATCAGGGAATTTGAAAGTGTTAATTATCTTGACGTCAATGCAAACTTCACTGAGCCATTGGATTTTATCAAAAACATCTTAATTTGTGTTCCAAAGATGAACGAAGACACGACATGAGGGCGAGTAACTGACAGAATTTTCATTTTTGGGTGAACTAACCCTTTAAAGGTTAAACTAAGCAGGGTTTTACTGTCTGATATCATAGGTAAAGCATTATAAATTCCACAAAGAAGTTTTTATTAGTTCTTCAGAAAAAAAAAAGAACCCAGCAACAAATACACTGGTTCTGAAAAACCTCCAATGAAACGTCTTAAATTTTTTTAATTATTGAAAGAACCATGAAGCCAACTCCAGACTCTATTACAGCCCATGAAAAGATTCTTTTCTTGGTTAAAATGTTGCAAAGAACCGGCACTTAAACAACCCTGAAGAGTGAATGCATTTGAGCGGCTAAATCTATGTTTTTGCACTCGCTACAGCTTTTTGTTTTACATAACATGTTTTATGTATTCTCAGGAACATGATAGTTGCCATTAATGCGGGTTTCACATTTATTACAAGTCACTTAGAATCTGTTATGAATATGAATGTCTGAATGTGAATTTCTTTAGAATGGTTTGAAATCATTATGTAATTATTGAAGTTGCGGCTAAATGATTAAAAGAAACAAGGGAACTGTAAAAGCAATATGTTTATTACTGCTCCACATGAAACAAAACAGACAACATAATGACACACAATACAATATCATCATATATCATGCACAACAAAAGAAAATAACAGCTTATTCTTTTTCTCAAAACTCATTGTTGGCATCATGCATTTAAATAAGGATTTAACAGTGTAACCTCTTTAGATTAATGTCAACAGTTCATATAAATACCATATCATACTCACATCATTCAATAATGCGTTTTGTCCATGTAATCTCTTAATCCCTCTTTTCAGCAAACATATATATATATATATATATATATATATATATAATGGATATAACGAGAATGAGTAAATTAGGCAGACAATCAATGCCTAAATACATTTTAAACACACCAGGCACTGTTTCTCCAAGACTCAACGTGTACCTAATGTTTCCATTTGTATGGAATATGAAAGTGCAGCTGTGGTTCACGTAATGGCAATGCACTAGTATGTACATATGTGCAAGTATAGATCTTCACTTCACTTATGACAGACTGCCAGAAAAGGCTCACTCCCCTTTCATTTTCCTTCTCAAGTACACTTTCTTGCAGGGCTATTACATTTACTGAGGTTGAAAATCTGGGTCATTAAGGCGTATGTACACCCTGCAGTGACACGGCAAACACAAGAAGCACAGCTAGAGGATGTCACGTGACTTTCTCATAAATACACTCTCAAACATATTGATTATTACGCATGATTCAAGCACTGTCAGAACACCTAACATCACATCAACAGAGATGACAGTATTTACCCGACACTGAAATGAAAGAAAGCTTTACAGTTTGTCAGTCTCCAGTTGGACTTCGATACCCTGTGACAAAAGAAGCACCTTCCCTGAGAAGTATGGTGTAAACACATTCATGACCTACTCGTGCACCAATCAAATCTCTTTTTAAAACTAAATAGTTCTCATTGATGTGACGGTATATGTTGGCCAAAGTGCAACCTTTTCTTCATGAACATTCAGGAGTTTTATGCACGGTTGAATGGACACTGAAGTATATGTTATTAAAGTATTAACAGCATCTAAAATGTAAGCATTACATGAACAGACACGTTTCAAAAGGATTTCGTTGGATGTTTCAAATATACATTTCTGTTCAAAAGTTATGTTTTTGAAAGAAGTCTCTTGCTCACCAAGGCTCTGTTTATTTGATCCAAAAAAGTAACAACAGTCATATTTAGAAATGTTATTACAATTTAAAATAACTGTTTTCTATTTTAAAACATTTTTAAATGTAATTTATTCCTGTGATGCAAAGCTGAATTTTCAGCATCATTACTCCAGTATCACACGATCCTTCAGAAATCATTCTAATATGCTTTGCCATTTCTATATTCAATGTCGAAAACAGTTGTGTATATAATTTTTTATATATTTATTTATGCATTTTTATTTTGTATGGAAAACTGTCCAAAAAAAGTCATTTTACTCTAATTTTGATCAATTTGATGCATCATAGTTCAATCTTTCCAACCTTAAACTTTTGAATGGTAGTGTATATAATAGTACATTGTGACAATATAATATTCCCAGTGTACTTTTACCTTCCTTCCTCCTTTTTGTTTACGAGTAGTTAGATTTACGGTGGGTTTGGGCTCCAAATTTAAAACATTGTAAAATGTACTGTGCAAATATTTTAAGAGGCAAATTATGTTCATGTCGTGTAGTTAACTTTGAAAATCAAGCGTGGAGTTGAAAAATAAGGATTGTAGCCGCTTTCATTGCAAAACATTTTTTGGTTCTCTTGACAAGAATTTAAATTAAAAAAAAAAGACTAGATGAACAAAAGTTGACTCATTAGTTGCAGTTAAAGTTGACTTTAACTGGAGTGAACTAGTTGAGTTAACTTAAAAAGTTAAGGTTGCCTTATTTTTTCAAGTTGGCTCAACTTAATTGTCCTTACAAGAAGTTTAAAGTTCAAAAGATTACCTAGTAGCATATATAAGTTGATTGTAACTGGAGTGGATAAGTTGAGTTAACTTAAAAAGAAAAATTATCTTTATTTTTTTTTTTTACAGTGAACATTTCTAAAACAGAGGGATTTTTACATTTACAATGCTGTGCATATGCAAGTTCTTTTAGATTTTAGATGCTGTCAATACATCCATATTGCACATAACGTCGTAAATGTGAACACACAAAAATGTATGTGTAAACAGCAACGCCACATAAAGAGCCGCATGTATAAATATGGATTCTTATGAGATCGGGCTGCCCTGTAAAAATATGGACTTCAAATGCAGGACCTCCTGAGGCTGGTTAGTGATTCTGAATCTATTCAATAACAAGTCTACACATTAAGCGATACCATCTTCAGAGGCTGGGTTAAGCTTCCTAAAAAGATACGGTTGAATGTTTCCAATTAATACCAGAAAATCATTCAAGAACCAATGTACATTAATTTGCATTTGTAACATCTCAAAACGCCACACGTCTTATTTGTTTGTAGATGAAAGCAATTTCCTTACAAACAAGCAATTCAAGAGCAATGCCCTTTGTGACAGCAGATGGAGATGCTGAACTACTTGGAAAAAAAAGAACGAAAAACCCTTGATGTAAATGACATTTTCAACAAAAGCCACAAGTAGCAATGGTCTAATTAATCTGCAGAAAAGAAAAATGTGATTGGCATATTTAGCAAAGCACAAATGATTACAAAGCTTAATCACCTGAATCAGGAAAATAGACGGGTATTAAATATAACTGAGTAATTTACACAGCTCATCAGTGAATGAATCAAAAGATGCGACGATCTGAATATGTTCCGTTGAGGAGAACAGGCAGGTATGTGCTGTTGTCTCATTGTTCTTGTGAGCAGCTAGACAACCAGAACAAGGCCTCGCTTGTCACATCCGTATCTCTAATCAAATTACACTTTCAAGGATGGATTGGTAAGGTTTCCACTATTCCTTGTTTTTACTGTCAACCGTCAACTTATCTCCCCCACTCACCATATTCTTCTCTGGATCAGTTCCTGGAGTCGTCTGGGTCACTCTTTTCATGCGAAACGGAGATGGTGAGCATTTCAATGAGCCCGTCATGATGGAGTTGTTTTCTGACTCTGTGAGTACAGCCGCGTTGCGACAGTAACGCTTCAGTCCTTTGCGGAAATGGATGGTGAAGAGGCCATAAGTGATGGGATCCAGAATTGCATTAAAAAGTCCAAAAATAAACAGTATGTGAGTGAGTGAGTGAGAGACAGTCTCTTCTAAATCCTCAGGAAGGAACCAGTACCAGAGACCCAGCAAGTAGTACGGCGTCCAACAAACTATGAACGACGTCACAATCACTATGCTCATTTTCAAAGTCCTCATACGGGCCTTTGGGATGTTGCTGTTGGAACGCCGCAAGTGGACTTCCTTTGAAGATACTGTAAAAGTGAGAAGATATTTTTGAATGTGCAGTAAATATATGATGATCCAAACATTTTTTTTTTAAAGTTAATTGTACTTTAAGGGACAGTTCACTCTTATATTACAATTCTGTTATCATTCACCCACTCTCAAAAACTGTATGCCTTTCGTCTGTGGAGCTCAAAAGCAGATATTCTGAGGAATCTATCAACTGGATATTATGACTCCATATAATGAAAGACTGACATGATGGAGCCCGGGTTCAAAAATTACCAAGACACTTTCTTAAAATGTCTTTCTTTGTGTTTCACAGAAGTAAGAAAATCATAGGCCTACAGGAAACGGCGTGAGTAAATGATGACAGAATATATATTTGGGGGTGAACTATCCCTTTAAGTATATTTTTCAAATATTTGAGCTTTATCGGAGAAATTTAGGGTGTGTTCACACTTGTAGTTCGCTTTGTTTGGTCTAGTCCTGATCCGCTTAGCATAAACATTGTCATTTTTAACACTGAACCTTTACCGAACCTAAAGGCATAGGGATACGTTCACAACCGGATTGGTCGGCTATATAACTCTTGAAGAGCTTATAAAGTGTAAAGGAGTCAAAACGGTGGCAGGATTCCCTCCATCACACACACACACAAATGAAAATCTGCTGTAAGGAGATGCGGTTCTGATGCCTGTACCCAATTTTGGTTCGTTTTAACATCTTTGGTCCGTGTTGCGTTAATATTTCGTTCGAACCACACCAGAGTTTGTTTGGAGGTGGACAAAGCCCATCTCTTCAGCAGTCCCTACCAGGGTTTGAATGGCAGCGTTCACACTTATTCAAATGAACCGCAATATTGTATCCAAATCCAATTGTATTGGAGCAATATTTTATCAGGGTATATCTACATTTTAATTATATTCATTTAAATATGAGATTTCTAAAGCTTAATATTTTGAACACATCGATTCATATGGTGACGGTGACATTAATACAGTATGCAACATTAGCCTCCTTACAAATTCAGACTCCACTTACTGTTTCCTTTGGTCATCCTTCGGGAGATCTCCACCAAGATCCTCGTGTAGCAGCAGATCATGATGGCCAGAGGTATCAGGAAGAGGCAAATGAAAGTGAACATATTGTAAATGGTCTCCTGCCAGTGTTTGACGAAGCTCCCTCGGGTGGTGCACTGAGTGAAATTGGCTGGTACTGTGATGGTCACATTGTGAAAGAGAAATATCTGTTGGGGAATTCAGCAAATCAGCATGTTACAATCACACCTACTTCTTTAAAGCATTTGTTCACTAAAGAATTTCCTGATAGTTTACTCACCCCCATGTCATCCAAGGTGTCTTTCTTCAGTCGAAAAGAAATGAAGGTTTTTGAGGAAAACATTTCAGGATTTTTCAGGTTGAAGGTCCAGATGGCAGTTCCAATGCAGCTTCAAAGAGCTCTACACGATCCCAGACGAGGACCCTTAGTCTTATCTAGAGAAACGATCAGTCGTTTTCTAAAAAAATAAATAAAAATTATATACTTTTTAACCACAAATGCTCGTCTTACACTACTCTGTGATGTGCTACGCATTACGTAATCACGTTGTAAAGGTCACGAGCTGAAGTACCGAGCAAGTGTTTAAAAAGCAAATGTGCAAAGATCAACGGCCTTTACATAAAAGGTAAATCAACCATGTCAGACGATTTTGAAATTGGAGGACTCATGTAATGCGTGGCGCATTGCAGAGCTAGTGCAAGACGAGCATTTGTTCGTTTAAAAATTAAATAATTTGTAGTTTTTTTTAGAAAATGACGGATTATTTCACTAGATAAGACCCTTTATTCCTCGTCTGGGATCATGTAGAGCCCTTTGAAGCTGCATTGAAACTGCAATTTGGACCGTCAACCCATTGAACCCCAATGAAGTCCACTATATGGAGAAAAATCCTGGAATGTTTTCCTCAAAAACCTCAATTTCTTTTTGACTGAAAAGAGAAAGACACAAAAATCTTGAATGACAGGGGTGTGACTAAATTATCAGGAAATTTTAATTCTGAAGTGAATTAATCCTTTAACATCATCAAATATTTTAATAAACTTTTTAAACAACAATGGCAGGTCACATTAGTCAAGCTCGCGTCAGCTTACTCTCAGCTGATCCACGTCTACCTATAGGAATACAATGCCGATCACAGCATCCCTATAAGGTCCATTCAGAACATCAGCAGCTTTATCACGTTTCTCATGAGCTAATTACCCTCCTCCATCCCCAGCTCCTCCTGTCATGAAATCAGAACTTCAACTTCTGATATTCCTCTTCGAATCAGACTCATTTTTGTCAATTATTGTCATTAAGACCACTAATGATATCACAAAACCTTTATGTTGGTTCTGTTCTGTTTACCCAAAGGGGGTTATCACTGCTCTCCCAGCTTTTATCCATGTTAGGCTGCATGGATGAGCGGGGAGGGTTTTGCCCAGAACAGAACCATACCGCCAATCCAAACTGTATGGTAATTGTCAATCAAATTTGACAATAGTGGTCCTGACAAAATTATACACTAGCTTGATTTAGAAGCTGTCAAAATGACAACTTGTTCTTTTGGAAAATTAGCCCCGAACTCTAAGTGACTGTTCAGTGCTAAACGTTCTGCACATCTAAAGCCAACTAATCAAGTGAACACTATCAGCTGTGCAAATTAGATGTGGCTTATATCCCCTTCAGCAAAAGGATTCAGTCAGTGTTCCCAGGATCAGTCTTTTGCAGAACATTTCAGAAATATTAGGATGCCTGACTACATATTCTATCTATGACAAGGAGATTCCTAAATGACAAATGAAGACTGGCATACAGGCTGAAGCCATCTGTCTGTTTATGCCACAGAAATGATTGAGAAAAACAAAGGACAACATAAGATCCGCTATAGCCCCTTGTGACCTTGTATCTTCTACCATAACTTTCTGAAATGACCTCATTCAAACACAATCTGCTATGTCCTAATGTGTTTTACTGTGGAGTTTCGGTGCTTGTTATATGCCCTCATTCTTTTACCTGGCTGACCCGTCATCAGCCTTCTCTGAACTTGAAAGCACACTGATTTTAAACGCTCTAGTTCATCAGGAGGAGCAAATAACGAGGTCTCAGCATTTATTACATCAACTGCACAGTTTTTTAAAATGTGCACGCCTCCTCTGATTGAGAATCGCCCCGTATTAACATTCATTCCACAGTAATTCTTGCTGCTTTCATCTTTATCATTTCAGATATTGTAACTGAAGGTCTGCTGTATTAGGTTTGAATGCCATTTGTGAGCTTATTTAAGAAAATGTCCAATTGAAAAAACATCTGATTAACTAACAAACTAAATAATTCAATAATTTATCTTGTGTGTGTGTGTGTGTGTGTGTGTGTGTGTAAGGTCCAGGTATACCCTACGTTAAGGGAAAAAAAAAAATGTCCAAAAAATGTCAAAATGTCCTTTTCTTTTTGGTCCCCGTGTTGTTTTTTGAAAATGTAAAAATGCATTAAGTTTTCTGTGATGTGTAAGTTTACCAGTAGGGATAGAGGATAGAATATACAGTCTGTATAATAAAAAAAAATCATTTTGTCTATGGAAAGTCCCCATAAAACCTGAAAACCCAAAATGTATGTGTGTGCATTAGTAATGTTGAGTAATGTGTCTCCGCGTCAGTCAGTCATTATGTTAAATCTGAGGTGAAATTAAAGGGCTGATGAGAGCGTGTACTGTAATTGCTGAACACTTTCCAGCTCTAATTCTAATTTTACAACAGGTCTAGGGAGAATACTGAATACAAAATAAGTTACTGATTTGAAACATGTAGTTAAATAAGATCTAAAAGAAAATGTCAAGGGAAAATACAGTAGCCTACAAAATGTAATGATACATTAAAGGGATAGTACACCCAAACACAAAATTCTGTCATTCTTTACTCACCCTGATCTTATTCAACAATTTTATGCCTTTCTTTCTTTCATGAAACACAGTCTTATGGAAACGAATGGTTATCTGAGATGGTCAAGTCCTAAAAGCAGTACCACACATATAAAACAACCATACTGCAAATGGTTCCTTTGTGCGAGGGACACTAAGGTGCACCATTTCCTTCTGCCATGGCTTTCATGTCTTTTATGATGATTTCAATATGCGCATATTCAAATTTGGTGCATTGTGACGTCGAGTAATGGCATTAGGGACTTCAATCCTGGCGTGAAGTGCCATTAAATGTAAATGAGATGTGAGACGGAATGAAGATTATGACTAATGATTTAAAAACACACAGAAGTACACATTATACTTGATGGCATTGGAGCAGTTTGGAAACTGTTCAGTTTCTTCTTTTGTGTTCCACAGAAGAAAGAAAATCAAATATGAGGGTGAGTAAATGATGACAGCAATTTTAAAAACCATATGGCTGACTTTAAAGGGCTAGTTCACCCGAAAAATTTAATTACTCATTCATGTTGTTCCAAACCCTCAAGATCTTTGTTCATCTTCAGAACAAATTAAAATATTTTTGATGAAATCTGAGAATTTTTTTTTAATCTCCCATGGAAAGCAATGAAATTACCACATTCAAGGTCCAGAGAAGTAGTAAAGACATCGTTAAAATAGTCAATGTGACTTTCTTCTCTACTCTTCAACTCTGTCTTCAATGTAAACTGACAGGCTAGAGAGGAAATTGTTGAATAAAGTCGCTATTTTTTTTTATTTTTGCGCACAAAAATCTTCGTAACATTAAGATTGAACCTCTGTAGTCACGTTGACTATTTTAACGAGGTCTTCTCTAGACGTTGAACCGTTTTGACTTATTCATTTTCAGGATATGAACTTGTGATTTCAACAATTGCATTTTCTCTAGTTAAAATGTTAATTCTTGTCATTAACATTTTTACTAGTAGAAATTCAATTGTTGATATCAAGAATAAACTTTGTTACTAATGAACATGTAATTCTTGATATCAGAAATTGCCATTGTTACTGGTAGAAATTGAATTCCTGATATCAAGAATTAACATTTTAACTAGTGAAAGTCCATATCCTGAAAATGAATAAAAGTCAAAAACGGCTTGCCATAGAACGTGGTAATTTTGTTGCTTTCTATGAGAGATTAAAAAAAAACCTCTTGGATTTCATCAATCTGTGTTCTGAAGATGAACGAAGGTCTTACGGGTTTAAAACGACATGAGGGCGAGTAATTAATGACAGACATTTCATTTTTTGGGTGACCTAACCCTTTAAGAAAAAGAGTAAAAATTGTCAAATACATTTTTCATTTAGTAGTGTGAAAGAAATTGTGCAGATTAAACAAGAACAAATATAAATATTTAAAGTCGAAGCTCAAGAAGGCAAGCAGTTAAACCCCTTGTCATTTCATTTTGATCTCTCGACTTGATTCAGGGCGTTACGCCAGACTCTGGGGTTTTTTGTGAATTTAGTAATGCCGCACACAATGAAAAACATGAAAAATCACTCAAGCAGTTCCTCACCTGAGGGACAGAGAGCACCACACTCATCGCCCAGGCCACGCTCAGCATTATTTTGTTCTTCCTCTTAGCCTTATTGATGGCCAGAGGGTTGAGAATGGCCGACTGCCTGTCCAGGCTTATGACCACGGTCACGAACGCACAGGAGTACATAGCCACGAGCTTCAGAAACATTAACAATCTGCAAGCCAGATCCCCTGCCAACCACTGAACCGTAATGTTCCAAGCCGCATCCACTGGCATGACGATGAAAGTCACCAGTAGGTCAGCGACGGTGAGGTTCATGATTAAAATACGTACATGGGATCTGCGCTTGTTGTTGGTGCTGGCAGCCCACAACACGGCGAGGTTGCACACAGCTGACACTGCGCAAAGACTGAAGGTAATTATCACCCTCACTTTCGCTGCCATGGAAAAGGTGGGCAGCTGTAATGCCGCTTCACCTGCGCTATTGTTACACGTGGGCAAGGTGTAGTCGCAACTGCCGTTCAGAGCATCTGTAGTCAGCTGGGGAAACATGTTCTCAGATGTTGGAGGGTTGTCATTCATCACTGAAGAGCGAAAGCGTGTGTTTGCTGCATTCGTTCCACTACCTGCTGCATGCAATGACTTTTACAGATGATCCATGATGATTCCAGGGGAAGAGACAGCGGAGAGACACTCTCTTTTATTTGAGTGGGATTTAAAAAAAAAGGAAAAGAAAACATGAGCTTTTTTTTTTTTTTTTTTTTTCAGATATTACACTGTTGCAGAACAGCCGGATGCATTTCACAGTTACAAAAATTGCCATTATAATTGAAGATTAAGGTGCCATCATAATGCAAGTTGGACACTGAGCAATTTTTTTGATGGTTTTAGAATAATTATTAAATGTCGAAAACAATCCGTATTTGAACAAAAAAAAAATAATTTTCAGACTTACCTGTTGAAATGATCACTTCGAGCATTAAAGGAAATCCAGTGACCTTGAAATAAGTAGTTGTTTGTTCATCTCACTGTCTAAAAACCTTGGTTAATTCATATCATCCATATATTTCTAAAACCGATCTTCAAGTCCAGCTCTTCTCAAACACTCGTCTAGACAGATGTCATCCAACAAGACACCTGTTCGCAAGGTGACAGTCGTCTTTGTGCAAGAGTTATTCAGCCTGATTTGTAACTAAAAAAGACGCAAAGAAAGTACGGAGATTCTGTGGAAAGTAAGTTTCAGATAATATTAACAAGTATGAATCTCCGATTGCAACCTCAGTTGATGTTTCTATTCCAGTTGGAGGGTGATGTGTGAATGTCCGCGTGCGTCTGCTGATTCTGGTGCAGCGCGCGCATCCACGGACTTTCCACCTCTTAATTCCCTCGCGCGTCACTTGACAACACCCGAGCTCGCGCTCGCTCTTGCTGCGCGTGTCAGTTTGAACTGTCATGTACCTAGTACGCGGGTCAATTGTATTGTCGAACTCGCTGTGGTCCATGTTTAGCCATGTAATTTCACCTAAACTAACCAAAGGACGAATTGCTGACCTGTGTTTATCTGGGGATATTAATCACTCATCACTGAGGGAAACAAAAAGTTCTTATATTGAAGAGTTTTAATTATGCACACAGCATTTTCAAAAAAAAAAAAAATTTGTAAAAGAAAAAAAAAGTGCGCTAATTGGTTGGCGCATGTTTTCACGCTGTGCCAAACAGATGTTCACAAATCGAACTCGTGATCACCTGGGGAGGTTACTATAGCAACGGTTGCGTCCCAATTCGCCTATTTATACTATGCACTAAAAGTGTACTGTTTTGTGACAAAAAAAAAGTACATACTTCTTGAGTGTGTAGTAGAATAGTAGGCAAGAGTTGTCGCAAACGACGCACGTACTATATGCACTATGTACTCAACCATTTAGTATCATTAACTTTATAAGGTTGTTTTGTAATAGAATAGTGGATAAGTACGCAAATTGACCCTTCGCAAAGACCCGACCCCTTTAGTTACTGTTGCTTTGTCCGACAAGCCATGTGCTCTCACGAAGCAAAGAGGACAATGATAACGATATATATCATATTCTTTAAAAGAAGTTTAAATAATAAATAGCGTATAGTGTCTCTTTAATGTGTCGCTGTAGCTCCTTCAAGCGGAACCGATCATCTCTTCATTTATAGCATCAAATAAACATGAATGAACATCAGAAGGAATGTTGTTTCAAACGTGGAAAGACGTGAGACAATT
Organism: Opsariichthys bidens; assembly: GCA_037194245.1. Taxonomy (NCBI): domain Eukaryota; kingdom Metazoa; phylum Chordata; class Actinopteri; order Cypriniformes; family Xenocyprididae; genus Opsariichthys; species Opsariichthys bidens. Next base: position 28,989,129 of record CM074278.1, read on the forward strand.
TTTGAAGTTCAAGTTCACTAAAGTTAATCTACGAACTCCCCTGACTGCTTTGTCAGAAAAAATGGCGGCAAAATGGGTTATGATTGGTCAGATCGCCCGTCAATCAAACTGTTTGTGAAGGGTCAATTGTGACACACAAATTATGATTTTCTAAATTACTATTTAGGACGGAGAGTATGCAAATTGGGATGAAGCATTAAGACCCGTTCACACAAATAACGATAAAAATAGGCTCTAAAAAAATCATTCCATATATAAAATAATAGCCTGCACACCACAGGGGGACAGAGAAATTATATCGTTGGAATCACTTTCAGAACGATTTTTCCAGCTGATAAACAATAAAAAATTGACAGCCAATCAGAATCCGTCCTGCTTTATGAGCTCGAGTATTTAAAGTGGCAGAAGACAAAACTGTTGTCTTTCAATATAGCTGCTTATCATAGTTATCTTGTTCTTGGTCTGAACAGGCCTTTTACCGTTAATTTCTAGCTAATGTGTATTTAGCCTTAATGTTTAGTTAATGTCATTGTTTTAAATGTATATATTTAAAGGCTATAAAATAGTTGACGTTTGTCAAGCCTACTGCACTCTAAAGAATAGCTGTAAAACAAAACACACGTACACAGTATAATACCGTTTTCCATTGAAACAGTAATAAAACATAAAACAATGCATTCTGGGTAATATTATTTGTCGTTTTCGAGAAAGTTTAGGCTACCAGAATGCCTTGTAATATACAGAAGTAATATACCGTAAAAACAATGCATTCTGGGTAATATCTGTCATTAGCCTTAAGGTTACTTTCTCGCAAATTACAAAAATTTATAAAAAATGAAAAAGTAATGAAACAGCAAAATGCAGTAAAAGTAATGCATTCTGAGTAATATTATTTGTAATTTACAAGAAAGTAATCTATAGGCCAATGACAAATATTACCCAGAATGCATTATTTTACTGTATATAACTTCTGTATATTACAATGCATTCTGGGTAATACTTGTCATTAGCCCATTCTCGCAAATCACAAATAATATTACCAGGAATGCATTGTTTTTACTGTATGAAAATGATATTTAACTGTTTAAATTTGTTCATTTTTACAGCATTTTATAGCTGTATAGCTGTAATGGGTTCATGCAAAATAGACCGCAAAAGTACCTATAGAAAATCCTTTAAAAAGGATTGATTCTCCTGAAAGTCAGACTGAACTAAGCCACTGCTGTGTGACTAATTGGATAAAACCATACTCTCAAACATTTTTGTGATGCCACGACCTATGGAGTCTCAGGTCTGAATAAAAAAATAAAAAAAGATTTGCAACTTTTCATCTCACAATTCTGACTTTTTTTCCTCGCAATTGCGAATTAACATCTCGGAAGTACGGCATCGCAAGTAAAAGTCAGAATTCCATCTGTGGTGGAAACAAGCTTCCATAACAACCCTCCGGAATGCAAATGTAAATCTATTTATCCAACTTTACCCCTCGTCTCACTTTTGCTGAACTCACCTCGTTTCTGTGAGCAGTCAAATGTTCAGATCTGTTGGCATATACGAGAATTCACTTGGAAGGTGATTTGTAGTTCAGGTTAGAAAACATAAGTTATTTATACCCGGTTCGTTTAGCATTCCGCAGACACATTTCAAATAGATATCTGTAATTGAGAGGCCAGTTTCACTGACCACGGAGGAAAAGAGCCTGCGAAAAAAAAAAAAATCGGAGACCTCCAGCTGGCCTTTGAGAACATACTTTGATTGAAATCAATAAAGCCAAATGGGTGAATCAGAAATCTATAGTTAAGCATGTAATAAACTTTATTTATATTCATTTGATTGAATTGAATTAATGACTTCATTATTGTCCGATTTAATATATTTATTTAATTTATTCAGACAAATATTCTCCGATCATAATGAGATTAGGCTAATCTCCTAAATGTCTGAAAGTGAATTATTTCATTAATTGTTTTTTTCTTTGACCACTTGCAGCTCTTTTTCACAATTATAACCCTTTAATTAATTGTATAACCATAATATAATGATAATTTACTCACTGAGGCATGATGTGGGTTTTGCATTGCACTCCACTATTATGATGAAGCCCCAAGCAGGTCTCAACATTGGCACCCGGAATAATTGCCACATTTGGTTATGTAATGAGATTAAAATATATCTTCTAAGCATTAGCATGACAGTAATTGATTTCAGTGAGGCTTTGCATTAAACAGAAGGTGTCAGCACTGCTGCTGTAAGGAAAATTAATTTCATAGTGACCCCAAGGTCCCTCCCACCCACCCCGACCGGGAGACAGGAGAGGGTGCTGTGGCAGAAGTCAAGCTCAATTCAGCTTCTGAGGGTGTTGGAGACAGATCTGAGCTCCAGACCGAGTTGGCCCCATTTCCCTGCTACGGGGAACTGAGCTGTCTGGCACATCAACACGGCAACAAATACGGTCCTCACCTGTCTCCTCTCATTAAATCTTGCCATGTATAAACAAACGCAACCCCTCCTTCCCGAACACACTCAGGTATAGACATCCTGTCACCGGGGAGAATGGAAGAACTTCTCCACAGGTATAATATGCATTGCAAACTTGCTTAGCGAGCAATTGCAACCAGCTGAGAATTTAAATGACAGACTTTTATATTGGAAGATTGCCTTCTATAAGAATGGGTGCGTTTGTGAGTCTTTCTTATCCTTATTTCCTATACATTATAAGGTTCCTCTTGCCCTCATTCAGAGAAAGTTCATTTCCAGAAATCTCATGAAAGGAAAGTTACCCTTACAGCAACAGAGGAGCATAAATTGAAATGAACATTACTTCCCCTCACATTTCTATTGGGTAAGAGATTGCCCCCAAGAGATATGCGCACTATTTTGGTCTGTTCAAAGAGAAAACTTAATCAATCCTCACTTTGTTAATAAAGTACAGAATGAGGAGTTATGCATGGCTATGTTATATCAATCCATTTTTGCACGCAGTAGGAACTTCCAAGTAGCTTATAGTTTTTACCATCTCTGGAATGTTTTCTGTCACCTTTGATTTTTATTCAGTGGTTAGTTCACACCTCGAATTTGATTGGACAAGATATTTTCCAAGAGTGCTGATATACAAGTCCAACAACACAGGGACGTTTCACATTTTTTTTGCAGTGAGTTTCAGTGACTCCTTTTGCATCCAGCTAACAAAAAACTGTGCTGTGATTTTGCAAGTATCATTGGAATATTACTTTTAAATATTCTCTGAACCATTTGAAAAAAAAAGTAGTGAGTAGTAATGTTTAATAAACAGACTAATGTCAAACTAAAATGTTTCAGATTTCAAGCATAGTCAAGCAAAGTCTTTTTAAAGGCATAGTTCTCCCAAAAATGAAAATTCTGTTATTTACTCGCCCTCATGTCGTTCTAAACCTTTAAGACTTTCATTCATCTTCCGAACACAAATGAAGATCATTTTGATGAAATCTGAGAGATTTCTGTCCCTCCACACACTATTACCAATTTGAAGCTTCATAAAGTTCATAAAGAGATCGTAACACTAATCCATTACTTAATTGATATTCTAAATAGACACCAATACTTTATTTTTAATCAGACAGTTTCGTATGATTGACACAAAATCACTAGTAAAATAGTTACGCTTTTCTGTGAAACCAGTAGCCAGCTAAATCGTTGCACCAGTAGGTGGCGACAAAAGTCTTAAAGGCCACTGTGTTGACATAATTTCCAATGAAACAGGACGATAGGGCGGGATATATAGAAGCTCCTCCCCTTTTCCAAATAGCTAATAACATTTCGTCTAGATCACAGTTCGGCTCAGCTCATAAAACCCAATTCTAACCGTTTCTCTTCCATATTGCTTTAACATATAACATTGTTTGTAGAATTAAAATGAATCCAAACGTTTTGTGGTCTGTGCCGACTCGAGTCTCGGGACCGGAGCAGACTGTGTGCGTGCTGTGGTGGTTCGCGTGACATTAACGTAAAAACACACTTCATTCGCGTCAATGGAAAGCATATTTCTCGTTCCCTATCCTCTATTTCACGAGTTCATGTGCCCATATAATTGTACCGTAAGTGGCAAACATATTTGGCTTGTTGTCTGCTATTGAGGGGCTCAGAGAGGATATTCTACTCGAGCTCCGATTATACCTTGGTATTAATTGGAAGATTAGATGGGCGTACTCCTCCCAAAATTACGTTTAATAACTTTACTTAGTGCACTATGTGCCATTCACCATACAGAAACAAGTAAATGTGTGAACAAATGACTGATTTAAGCTGCAGCTTCGGCGCTTGTTTATAGTGTAGGAGGGGGCGGGACTTCAAATTCTAGAGAGCATTTGATTGGACAGAAGATTTGATGAGAAGCTGAACTCCACGGTGATGTCATGAAAATACTTGATCCATTTCAGCAGAAGTGAGAGACTGAAAGTCTCCTATATGTAAATTTTGTCATTGTTTTGGAACAGACCAGCTTATTCATAACCTTAACGCTAATATATTCATAAAAGTTAAAAATCTTAAATTTTGATTTCAGGGAGACTTTAATGAGTAAGTCACTGAATTATTCATTTGACCATTCAGGAACAAAACACCCAGAACTAGAACAGATCCACATTGGCTTTGAGCAAAAACAGACAAAGTAACTGGCAACGTTGTGTCTAAAATGTAAGTCACTCCAAATTAACTTAATTTGTATTGAACTGATGTAAGCAGTGTCATGCAAGCCTGTACTGTGTTTTTATCACACTAATAACTTCTCAGAAAAGACTCGTGCCGTCTTTGCTTGATTTTACCTTTTTAAATTTACTAATCTTGTGCATAAATAGCAGATCCTGCATCCACAACACATTCTTTCTAATGTAATATTGCTTCATATATGAATTTATGTATACCTCCATATGCTGTGTGCATCAAATACAAGCAATCAACCTGTAAAAGCAAACAATCCATGAGTGAGTTGTACACAGAACAGTGACACGCTAGTCGCACGCATACAGAGTTCATTCTCATTTGCTCATTACAGTTAGACCGACTGAGTCTGTTATATGTTTCATCAACAGAATTGTCTGAAATGAGGTTGAACGTTCATCCAGCTTTATTTTTGTAGTAAAGGTAATTTCACTCTCCAATATTGTGGCATGTGCTTTGCACTGAAATACTTATTACCTGTCTGCATAATCAGTATGCATGAAAAAAAAATTCTCATAACCTCACAAAGCCTATAATAGCCAGCAGCCATGTCACCCTGTTGCCCAAGACTGGTTGCCCACTGAAGCTGAGCAGGGCTGAGCCTGGTTAGTACCTGGATGGGAGACCTCTTGGGAAAAACTAGGTTGCTGCTGGAAACGGTGTTAGTGAAGCCAGCAGGGGGCGCTCACCCTGTGGTCTGTGTTCATAATACCCCAGTATACTGTAGTGATGGGGACACTATGCTGTCAAAAAGCACCGTCCTTCGGATGAGACGTTAATCTGAGGTCCTGGCTCTCTGTGGCTGTTAAAAATCCCAGGATGTCCTTCGAAAAGAGTAGGGGTATAACCCATGACATCCTGGCCAAATTTGCCCAATGGCCTCCTAATCTTCCCCATATACTGACTGTCTTCATCACTCTGTCTCCTCTCCACCAACAAGCTGGTGTGTGGTGGGTGTTCTGGAGCAATATGGCTGGCGTGGATGCTGCACATTGGTGGTGGATGAGGAGATTCCCCCTTGCATATGTAAAGCGCTTTGAGTACCCAGAAAAGCGCTGTATAAATGTAACGAATTATTATTATAATACATGTTCCAGAATCTATCAGTACCACGTTGGACTTTTATATGTTCGTGTCTTTTTTAATCAAATGTTACAGCTCATTTTTTATGTTTACACAGGTTAATGCACAAGAAACAACATTTACCTTGACCATCAGCAACCAAAGCTCTAATATTCCATTATAATAACATAATATTCATTAAACAAAAGTTGCATCAAAGTCTTACTGTTTATGCTTGTGTACATGTTTAATTTTTTTCATATTTATTTTTACATAAGCTACTGTATAATAACATTAAATCAAAGTCATTTAAATTAAAACAAGTCATTTCACTTGGCGGAAGCATCAAATTCTCACCAAGCTTTCGATTAAATTTCATATTTGAAATCACCAATGAAATCTAACAACAATGGTCTCATAAATTTTGTTTCTAAATGCTCGAATGATGACAAAAAAACAGCATTTTTCAGGCTGGATCAACTTAACGAGCATAAAAGTTTCTATAGAGCTTTTAACTACAGCGATGACTTTACCAATGAGCGATTGGCTCTTATTTAGAAGGCGGGACTTATTCCGCCATATTGCGCGTTGCATTTTCTCCCATTCATAAAAATACAAATGCACCGTCTTTCAATATTGATTAAATATAAAAGTTTAGTTAAAAAATCCTCAAAAAGAATGAAAGCGTAGTCGTTGGCACAGAGGTGTATCTAATGTAACCGAGACTACACTAATGCTCTATGCCTGCAAGTGAATTAATAGGTCTATATTAATATCTGCACCATCTCCTCTCACATAATTTTTTTTTTTTTTTTTTGCAGTTATGCCACACTTTAAGACCTCATTCAACACAAAGAGCTCAAAGAAAAGCTGGTTCTGAAATTATGTGTATGCCACTGCTGGACAATGTTACACTCTATTTAAAGTCACATTACATAATAATGATTTAAATTGGGTTTAAGTATGCGCCTTTCTTGCCTCATGGGTGAATACATGACTGATGCACATTCTCATAAGCTCTTGTGCCCAAGGAACCAGAAATATCCAATGTTCACATATATATACACACAGATTCACAAAGGAGTTATACAGGCGTTCATGTACATTGGGTAGGCAGAACATTAGGCTGACAAGCACATGGTACAGCATAAATAGGAGAGACCCTCGAGACAGGACTGCGTTTAAAAGGACAAGGAGCACTCATTCACAGCCTAAGATTTTTGACCGTGAATTCGCTTGAGACAAAATTTGATTGCAGAAACAAAAAGCCTCCTTAAATCGTAGTTTGTGAAGCTCACGGTGTATAGAGTGTTTTTGGTAATGCTTAAATTCTGAGGTAAAAAGCTGTACTTTCATGGCTTTTAGCATTTCTCTTCAAGTGTTTTTATTCTTTCAGTTTCAGAGAGAATCAGAGAATGATTGTGAGACATATGAAATTCTGTCTTATTCTGCTCACATGTACTCATTAACAGCGCTGGGTAGGTTACTTTTAAAACGTATTTCACTACAGATTACAAAACATACTATAAAAAGTCATTTGTAACGCATTTCGTTACATTACTCAAGTTTAGTGACTTAATCTGAATACTTTGGAATACTAATAAGTGTGGAACAAACTTTGCAAGTTTTTATCTCACAATTCTGACTTTTCCCCCCAGAATTGTGCGATATAAAGTTGCAATTGCAAGTTATGAAGTCAGAATTATGGTATAAACTCACAATATTGAGAAAAGTCAGAATTATGAGATATAAACTCACATACTAAATTCACAAATGCAAGAAAATAAGTCAGTATTGCAAATTTATATCTCCCAATTCTGACTTTATAACTTACAATTGTGAGTTTAAATCTCACAATTCTGAGAAAAAGAAGTCAGAATTGTAAATTGCAAACTCACAATTGTGAGGGGAAAAAAACTAATTGTGAGAAAAAGTTCCAGTGACCTTTTTTACAATTATAAAATGATTAAAACAATTATCACAAAACATGAAAACAGTCGTGGATCATCCAGGTCATGACAGGACAGTTAAGTTAACAGTTGAGCAATTTTTTTATAAATTCAGTCATTTTGTCTTGTTCAGGACAGTACTAAATAAAAATAACAAAATTGTTATGATCTCTCGTAAAAGTATTAAAATGTTGATGAAACTGAACTCCGCTTTTTCAGACTGTCAGAGAATCACCAATTGCTGTTTAAATGACATTAAAATTCAAAGTAATCACTTTGGTAATCTAAAATACTTTTCAGATGTAACTGTACATCCCTTTAAAATGCAACTGTAATGAAATACAGTTACTCAAATTTTGTATTTTAAATACTTAAAGTTACTTGTACTTCGTTACTCCCCAACCCTGCTCATTAATTATCTCAGGTTGTTATGAAAACCCGTTAAATGTCTTTTTATCTGATATGTTGTTAATTAGATCTAGCTCTTGTTATTAAAATTTAAACTTTAGCAGAACAACAAGTTATGACAATTCATGAGGAATGCTGGAATATATATATATATATGAAGCCTGACTCGGTCTTGTTGGTGCATGGAAATGATGACCAGGAGAAAGTGGAGAGCAGTCAAGTAGGTTGAAACATGTTTGTCAAGAGGCTATAGTTAGATGCACCTCCATATGATGCGTTTTGAGGTATATATACAGATAAGTGTGCAGGCAGGTGTGGAGTAGGTCAACACCAGCAGGATAGTGTGAATGTGGCATCCAGGTGCATTAATCAAGTGTTGATTCAGTCCATCTGTGATGCACCTCTTCTCTTCTGAAAGCTGAGAGAGTTCTGGCACCATGGTGAGGTGCTGAATGTAATCCGTGCGACAATTGGCTAAAGTGTGACTCAAAACAAGCACAAAACAAAGCAAAACCTTTGTCAGAGCAAAGACCGCAGACTGAGAGAAGAAAACAATCTGCTAAAAATAAAAAAAAGAAATAAACAATTAGCTTAAAATTGTAAACGGCACATGTATTTGTCTCGAACCGTGCGGTGCGGACGTCACGGTTCAGTTCATGCAGTTAGATTAGGAAAACTAGGAAGGTAAATCAGTGGCAAAATTTGAGAGCTTTGCTTCTGATTTGAATGTGAGAATTTGTGATAGTAATATAGCAATCAGTGTTTCAACCGCGGAAATACGTCAATAAAACAGCCTGTAAACAATGTCACACATTTACCTCAGAAAAGTCATTCCGTGTCCACTGCTGTTCGCTAAATCGTAGGCAGGCGGTAGGTCGTAGGCAGGCAGCAGGCAAACAATAGTCCAGTAATCCAAAGCAGTAAATTCAACAAGGTAGGCAGCGAACCATCAATAAATGGAACAGACAGGCAGAAAACAAGACAAGGAAAACCGCTCAGAAAGGACAGTGGTACACAAATCAAGACTTCACACCTTTGTGAGTGTGTGTGGAGCTTAAATAGTGAGAAGTGATATGGATCAGGTGAGAGTGCAATCAGTCCAGGTGTGAAGGCTTCTGGGAAATGTAGTGAAGAGTGACTGAGGAGTGTGTGAATTATGGGAAATGGAGTCCGGCGAAAATAACAGTTCCGCGGTAGAGTGCCCTCTTGTGGTTATGGAAGGAGCTTTGGCTGGTAATCCTAACAAAATTATTATATTTCAACAGCAAATTGCAGAAACATAATTTTATAATTAGAAATAGAATGCAAAAACTATGTGCAATTTACATGTTTTTACATACAATTTTTAATTATTGTTAGAGTGTTGATGATTACATCTAAACATAAATAGCAACTGTATTTAATATAGTATAAAATAGTATGAATTCTGTTGTTAATTGTAACCTGTATTATTATAGAAATATTCAAGTAAGGGCCCCCTATATAGTTTACGGCAATAGTATAATTGGTTGAATTTCGTTTGAGATACAGTTTGTTCAGTAAACCACTATTTTAAAAAAAAAAGGTTTCGTTTTCTCACCCTGTGTGTACCGAACCATCATTTTTGCGTACCGTTTCACCCCTATTTGCAACGGTATTTCTTATAATTGCAAATGTATTTATTGTAGGCTGTTAAATTACAGTTTTTATTTTTACAGTGATTTACAAGTGACAGGTACGCAGACACACAGAGGATGTTAATGAGTACCAAGCTTTATCAGAAGGTGCTGATGACGTATACAGTCCACCTACACAGAGAACTTGGAGTTCGTGCATAGAGAGCCGTATTTTTCATCTCGTCTTGTAATGGTGGGGTCAAAGAGGAACGCACTCTCAACTTTTAAAATGCACTGCTCACCGGGCTAACAAGCAGGAAAAACAAACTGTGAGATGACTAAAATGTGAAATGTACTGCTAGCTGCTATAACAAGCAGCATAACAAACAGTCGGAAGCAGGGAATGTGAATGACATGAATGGCAGCTCTACAGTATTTTTTTTTACTAGTGTTTTAACAGCATAGAGCTCACAAAGCAGATTGTGAAGAACACCAGCTTTTTACCAAATTACATAAACCAATAGATGTGAACTAACATTTGAAAAGGGCTTGCTTTCTTCAAAAGCGGACTGTGGTAAGAGTGAATGAAGAAAAGTGCACCAAATTAGAATGATTTCCGAAGGATCATTTGACAATGATGACTTGAGTAATGTGGCTTCGCCATCACAAGAATAAATTGCATTTTAATTTATGTTTTATCAAATAAATGCAGCCTTGGTAAGCATATAAGACTTTTTGTACATTTGAACATTTGAAAAGGGCTTTCTTTTTTCAAAAGCGGACTGTGGTAAGAGTGAATGAAGAAAAGTGCACCAAATTAGAATGATTTCTGAAGGATCATTTGACAATGATGACTGGAGTAATGTGGCTTCGCCATCACAAGAATAAATTCCATTTTAATATATGTTTTATTAAATAAATGCAGCCTTGGTAAGCATAAAAGACTTCTTTCAAAAACTTGTATATGTGTGTGTGTTGTATATATGGTTTATGAGTTGGGATTGGTATCGAGAAATGGTTACATTGGCTCCAAATTTCCAAGAACTGGGCATTCGATAAGAAATTATGTGATTTTCAATACAAAATTTTTCAGTTCAAGAAAATTTCACACAAAAAAAATTGTGTGTGTGCTTGTTTTCATGATTTATGAGGACACAAATTTGTATAATGACATGGGTATTACACTGTATTACGACGTAAACATGTTTTATGAGGACAAATATGTTTTATGAGTCCTTATATTTACAATAGCTTTAAAAACATACTAAACAATGTTTTATTAAAAATGTAAAAATGCAGAATGTTTTCTATGACGGGTAAGTTTAGGAATAGAGTTAGTGTAGGGGAATCGAATGTACAGTTTGTACAGTATAAAAACCAGTACGCTTATGGGATGTCCTCACTAAGATAGCAAAACAAACCTGACTATACTTGTGAGGACCAAATGTCCTCACTTATGTTATGAAATACTTTCTCAACCCACTAATGAGGACATTTGACTGGTCCTTACTAGATAAAAAGGCTTATAAATCAACCAAAAGATGTTTTTTTTATTTAAATCTAATGATGGCCACATGTTTCTGTGATGGGTAGGAGTAGGGGTTGGGTTAGGTGATAGAAAATATCATTAACCTGATATAAAATCAATGGAATGTCCTCACTAAGATAGCAAAACAAACGTGTGTGTGTGTGTATGTTGTAATGATCAGTTTTTACATGCTTGATTTAGTTAAGAAAGCAGTAGCAAAAGACATCAATACAGAATCAAATAAGCATATAATTACAACTGTGGGTTAATTAAAATATTGTGTGATTTAGCCGAGACAAGCTCACAGTCTGCATTCCACTTCATTTAATTGGGCTCACTTCTCATTGTAATGCTAAAACAAGAAAAGACATCTCTCTGAGGAGGGCTGCGACAAAATGAAGTTCGCAAAAACATGTACAACCATGGGCAGACCATAAAAAAAAAGTAGTCCTTCAAACTTCTTGTGATGTCCTCGATTGAGTTCATCAACCTCAGACGTCCGTGAGGGAAAACATAAACACCGGAGAGCTGCTTTATAGTAGAAACTGAGGTGTAGTTCTTATTTAAAAGGAACACTGACATGTTTTTCATGTTTAATATGGTAAAATTGTTTGGCTTTAAGCAATCTATTGTATAAAATGCATATATAAATAAATGTGAGCTAGTTCAAACATCCTCATCGCTATGATCAGATGCTTTCTTAACTACTGCTTTCTCACCTCTTGTCATTTAAGTTGTGTTTACTTTGTTGTTGAAAGCACGCTGCACATATTTACATAGTTGGGATGTTCGATAACAATATATATCACAAACTTCATTTTACCCCTTAATGAAGAACAAAAAAAAACTTCGCTGTGAGTACACTGGGGCCTTTACTCAGTGCGAAACTAATGGAGAGGTTTTAGCACACAATTGCTTTCCAGAGTGGTTTGGATAGAGGATGTTTATACCTTTCAACAAGGATGCTCAGTAAGCTTGTGCAACCTATTATTTTCTGTCTGATATCCACTTCCCAATAATAGCCCTTACAGTTGCCTAGCACAGCTGTAGGAGGCCAGAAATGTGTGGGGAAGGTGCATGGTGTCATGTTGAAAATCTTTCACCTCTTTCGTAATTTCATTCATTAACAGTGCGTTCCAGAGGGAAAACAATCATGTTGTTGCATGTCATGTCATTCCAAACAGAAGTAGTTAAAAATAACTACTTCAGAGCCTTTTAATGCATCTTTATTTGACAAACCACACCAGGCACACATGTTTGCCTAATGCAAACTTTTTTCTGCTGGGCTCACCTTTTCATATATTTTTAAAAATGTTTATATTTATTTTGTGAAGTGGCATCTTAACTTCGATTTCAAATAAGTTAATATTTTTAGGCACACGACATGCTGTGATCTCTTTTCATTACCCAACATCAAGCCTTGACATTAACACCCACCAACCTGCCAAGCGGCGGCGTGTAACGCAGTCATTCCTACTAGTCACTTTGGTGGGTTAAATTTTGTCTTTTAAAAAGGCATCTAAAATAATAAACTAGTGCAATGTAGTGATGTCAAAAATATTGATTTTTCGATACTGAAATATCTTAAAGGCTACCCACAGAATAGATACACGATAGCTGGGCTTCCTCGCTCACTCATCTCTCCGACAGCGAGTTGACACACAACTTTACTGCGCCCAAAATACGTGCACATAAAGCCGCGTCTCAGTACTAAATTGAGTTCTTTTTCGATGCTTATTGTGCTTAAACAGTCAAATACACACAAAATAATGTCAAAATGACAGACTTGACAAGTACTGCAAAACTGCATTATGTGCAGTTTACATACAATTTTTTTATTATTATTTGAGTGTTGAAGATTATATCTAAAAGTAAATAGCAACTGAATTTAATAATTTGGGCTCTGTTGTTAATTGTAACCTTTAATAATAATTGACTTAATTTAAAGACAGACACAGTTTGTTCTGTACACCACTGTTTAATAATAATAATAATTATTATTATATATATATATATATATATATATATATATATATATATATATATATATATATATATATATATATATATGTATATGTATATGATTGCACAAGACCGTGGAGTGTCCCTTGTAATTTTAGGCTTCAGAAAGGTATTCATGAGCAGCACCTTTGTGGCCGAAGTGGCTTTTCTAACTCAAACAAGAGCCAGTGTCACCTTATGACCTTTTATTTTATGGTTCCCCTATACTGTAAGATTCATGTGGTGTCCTATTGTGAGAAAATATCAGAACAGCATGCAGGAGCTTTACTTGTAATCACTGTGATGACAAAACATCACTGCTGATTATTGAATGTCCTGGGGGACCATTCATCAAAAGCAGGACTCTCAATTTTTCCAATGTTGTCCTGGCAATCTGATGTCTCAGCTCGTCTCATTCATGTGAGCATAGTATACTGTACACGTTTGAGCAGACACACTTGGCCTTCTTTGATGCCATTATTTTAATAATGACTAAACAACGCTGTTTTTGGGATTTAGTTTGATGAATGAATAATTCAGCTACAATGTTGGATGCTACTTGATGGCCAATGTAAAAGTCCTGAAGCAGAACTGCTGACTGTAACTGTATCCACTGTACTGCATACAATGTGACAATATGAAGTTTAAGAATCAAGAAATATTGCTGCCAGATGGAAAGGATGATAAACAAATACCAAAAAAGAATGACCACAAAATAAAACTCCATGATAATGAAACTAAACAACATAACTGTGACAAAGACTGTCACAACGCTGTCTCAGTTTTAGTTGGATTGTTCGTTACATTCCCTGAGGAAATGTACCAAGGTCGGTTCTGTCAGATCTTATACAGTAACATCAGCAAAATACAAATGCTTTTTCTCCATCCCCTACAATTTACTGTCGCTATTTTTCCTTAAGAGATCTGAAATTATGTTGTTGAAAACAGAAAATTGCTTTGTATACAATAGAAAGTGTAATTATATAAGCTTTCACGTATCTCCTTGTGGTCAGTAAATGATTCATCACAACAGGAGATGAGGTTCTTTATGTTCATTTTCAGACTTATATGTTTTTATTTATTTGCTTCAGTCGGTGCTGGTCTTTTATGCCTTTTATTCCCTTCCAAAAAATGTGTTATTATATTATACAATATAAGTTCTAAGTTCTCATTTCTGACTGGATGGAATCTGTGCGTTCAAACTGTGTAATGCACAGGTAGTTCCAATCTAGATCCATCGAGTTGTAGCTGTACACAAAAACAACAAAATAACATTAATAATAACGTCAACTTGTCAGTGTCGGCATGTGTTCATGGTATAAGAGGGTTAATCCACGTGCGTTTCACGGTTTTAATGCGCTTCATGTCAGGTTGCTCATATGTCGACACAAGTTCAAATCCAGCTTGCATCACTTGCTGATCCTATTCTTCCCTCATTCCATTCTCCACTGTCTTATCAATAACAAATACAGGGATGGAGAGAGACTATTGACAGTGTTGTCAACAGCCATATGACCAAAAAAAAACCAGCAAAAAAGTGTGCACCTAAGCTAAGCTGCTATTACAGAGATAAAGTCGTGGCAAAACACCGTGGAGCAACTTTCAATTGAAGATTTAGCATGGTTCCAATATAGTATAAGTATTCCTGGATAATGGAGGAGGTTAAAGGACTTTTCGTAAAACATATTAAGAGCATCTTCCCTTGGACCATGAGTGGTTTTGATGCACTAAATTGCTGTGAGGTACAGGTTGCTCCATTAGATTGAGTGCAGACCCAAGTTACAGTCATAAGCAACGCTTTTAACAGCTGGAAAACCAAAAAGAGTTTTTTTTTTCTTTTTCTTCGCTGTGAACTGATGCAACTGTATTCTGGATGTATGCCAGAGTAGATCATGAATAAAAGTTAGAGTAGAGAACTGAAGAGGGGATTTAGGAGGAGAACACTTAGACAGAAATGCACATGCATTTAAAAAATATACAATATTCAAATTTGGACAACAAGGAGTAGCGTAACAACAGTTAGAATATCTTGTTTTCTACCCTGCACATCATATTTCTGTTTAGATTCAGTGTAAGAGACTCGCCTGGACTGCTGATGTTGCTGGTTTTAGGACGAAAGAGCAAAAAAAGTGCAAACACTATGGGTTTGGATTCTAGTTGAGGCATCAGACATGCATCACTAAGAGTCAGTGTTGAAGTCAAGCAAGGTAAAGGTTGGCATGAGGACAGAGGGACAGATATGGATAGAAAAAGAAAAGGGGCACATTTATTGACTCAGATTTCGGGGAGGAAAACTATGCTGGCATCAGAAAAAATGACATGCAATGCAAGTTGAGATATTGAGTCATTTTGTCAAACTTTTTGTTGAAGAATGTCATTAAAGAATTCTGCACTATAGCTTTGCATACTTTAGGTATTCTAACAGTTTATACTTCTTTCAAGTTTCGTTCATATTTTCTCACTATGACCTCCCATGTCACCAATCCCCCAGCTATCACCAATTTTACACTGAATCCATACTGAAAGTGTGATATTTTTTTTTTTTCCACATTTGACAATTCTCTGGTACTAAAAGATGAGAGATAATTACGGTGCATGAAATGACAGTTAGCATTGTTTCCTTGACAACATTTATTACATCAAGCAAAGTAGTTGTCATATAGTATATGAATGTTATATAATGATTAATAATCGGATGTAGGGCTGTCTAATCAATTAATCATGATTAATCGCATCTAACATAAAAGTTTGTATTTATATAATATGTGTATACACACATATGTACACACATTATAAACACAAACTTTTGTTAGATTCTATTAATCGATTTGACAGCACTAATTACATATTTCTGTTTCACCTTTAACTTTTTAGCAATTAATAAACGGCAGCTAAGTCCAATAAAAATGTTACTTAATATGTCATATTGATGTTATTATTGCTGTTTTTCAGACAACAGCAGCTATATGGAACAAGGATAGCCATTTCTTTTTATAGATAGATAGCCTAAAATGTGTAAACGCTGCACTTCAATGCTGCACGTTTTCCCTCAATCGGAAAATTTAATTGATTATTTTTGAACAAAAAAATAAAGTACATTTCTTGACTAGAATTAGATGTCTATATGAAACATCAATAAACATACTACAGTTAAAATTATAGTCAAGTACTTAACAAGTGCGTTGGTATGTTTGTCAGCCATACATCCAGATTAGTAATATTTAAAATGAACTTTTAAGTAAAATGTTTTGATATTATAACAAAGCATACTTTTTAGTGTACTTAAATGTGTTAAGAAACATATTCATAAAAGTGTACTCCCTTTTGAAATGCAAGTACAGTTTTTTTTTTTTTTAAAGAAATATATCTTTAAGATTTGAAGACTACAAGTGCACATTCAATACCAATAAGCATACGTCTTTTTCACAAGGGAAATTACATTTTCCTTAAAGCTTTTGCTCCTTATTGCAGGTTATTTTGTTTGGTGTGTACTGATTCTGCCTGCTGACGACCTGCGGCGTTTTTCAAACTAGAGACTCTGATGTACTTGTCACTTCTTGTTTCACATCTGGGCCGTCCACTTCTCTCTCTGTCCTTATGTCGGATCCGGTTTGTTGTCTTCTTTAAAGACAGAGGCGCATACCCATGCCTGGAATAGAAACGCAAGCGCACTCAATAATAAACTTCATAATAATAAGAATACATTTGTAATTTCCACACTTAATTATGTAGAAGTGAACTGTGCAAATCTGCTAAGGCAATAAGAAATGTGTTTCTGTCTTTTCATGGTGGACTGGAGTAACTGTCATGTTTGGTCAGAGGGCACATTTACACGATGTGTTTTTCACATATAGACCACATCATTGTCAAAAAGATCCCTGTTCGCATGGTTCCGCCAAAGTGACTAAAAATGCTGTATTCTGCTGCCAGGCCAGTAGTCGGCAGTGCCACTTTGTAAAGAAACAGTACACCTATAGACTGTAACACTTAGACATTATAAAATACATTGCTGTGATACGTCACCGCGTCCGCCATATTGCTGAGGGCAAGACTGCACTGTAAACAAACGCAACAAAACTGGCGAGCTGCGTTTTTTTTTTTGATAAAAACAAAAACAATGTTTATATTTATCAACCGGTTTCAGTGGATTGTGATGTACGTGGTGTAAAAAAAAAGTTCCATCTCTGGTTACTTAAAACCTCGATAGTAGACTTTAAAATATTTATTTTAATAGTTAAAGCTCAGACTTGTCCTGTATTTGGCTGCTTTGTTCTTGGATAAGAATTGTGAAGACGCCCAGAATGAGATCATTTAATTTTTCACATTAAATGAGAAAAAAGATTTCTTATTTTCTGTCTATCAACCCATTTTAGCTTTTCTTGTGTTTAGAACTGACAAGCATTGAGAAAATGAAGCAAATCGTCAAATACAAATCACACAGGCTGGAAAAAACGTCCCTTCTTATAGCTACTTCCCAATGTCTCCTCAACTCTTTATCGCTGGGAAACCTTCAATGTGTGAGAAAAGTAAGCTAGTCTTACAGTCATTCACAATTTCAGTCACCTAACGGAAACGTGTTTGTCTTAAAAAGTCGATTTTAAGAAAATAACGATGCATATTTAAATTTAAAGAAATTTAGCTTATAAAATAAGATAATATATGCTAAAACTATAATATAAATCATGTAAACCCAACTTTCACAGCTAATTAGCGACATTGCTTGCTATTTTCTGACTGACTCCGGTGGCCAACTACCATCAACATTATATAATAACCAAATACAACCAGAAACAATGTTCAGCCTTACCTGTGAAAGGTTATTCCCCGAGACCTGTATTCAATTGTACGGCGATTTGTACAGCACACGAAACAGCCATTTTCCTCAATTCCAGTTATGAGCGTTATGGGAACGTTGCCCTGCACAATATGGCGGCGCCGTTGACGTACGATCCAGAGGCCAGTGGGGCGTCTATGTATTTTATTAAGTCTCTGGTGTAACACACATGAACATGAACATGACATCACTATTTTCACAAACGTGAATTTAAATGGAGACGATAACAGTGTTGTTTTCAAAAACTTGCACTTTGAAACCCGTTTTTAAAAGTTTGTGTTTTTAGGCTCCCAAAACGCCGTTGTCATGTAAACGAACAGCCAAAACGCCTACAAAGCTTCACGATTTTTAAGTTAAAAAAAACGTTGTTGTGTAAATAACCCCTAAGTTTTGTTTGAATCGTATTCTTGGTTTGTTTTGCTCTATTTCCTGTGTTAGTATTTGTTTCCATAGTTTTACTCATTGGTCCATGTTTACACAGTACATATATCCATGTGTTTTTAGTGTTCTTTGTCAAAGTCAAGTGGTTGTTCTGTTTGCCGAGGTTTTGTATTTTGACAATGTTTTTGAGTTTGTCTTCACCTCAACTGTTGCTATATCCAGCCTTTATTTTCATCTCTGCTTGAACCAGCTGTGACAGTAACAGCAAAAATAGGGCTTTGTGTGTGTGTGTGTGTGTAGATAGACAGACAGACTGACAGGCAGAAAGATATTTAAATTGATAGACAGACAGACAGACAGCTGTCAATTTGTGCAAAACAAACATGGAGGCAGAGGTCATGAGATGTTTGGAATTGTGACTGAGTAGAACCTCTTACCTGGCGATTGTAATCTCTGGGGAAATGGGTTTTTTAAAGAAGATATTATCAGGGAATACAATGCCCTCTTTATATCCATCTATAATTTCCATCATCAGACCTTTCTCACCCACTCACATTGTCCTCCTCTCTCGCTTTCTCAGTGTAGTTTGGCTTTCTTTATTTGAACCACTCAGAGCTTCTCTACAATCCACCCTCTAAAAAGGTGTTCAGTATTCTCTGGTGAACTTTCCTCAATTTCTAGGAAACAAACGAATGACAAATAAGCGCTTATTAGGTTTAGTGTGTGTGGAGGAGTGCGACCTATTCATATTCACCTCAGTTCAACTGCATTTAGTCATGTGTGACGCATAGAGGTTTGTGCAGAAATGCCTAGCATTTCTGATTAGTTCCTCTGACCACGAGGTGAACTGCAAACGAAAACATTCCCGTACCTTGTTTTTTGTCATTTTTTCCAAGGAGAGGGTTGCAACCTGCTGCCAATATGAGTTGTGACATCACGAAGAGTGTTCATTATGTCAGTGTTGTGCGGCAAATGGGAATGGTTACAAAGCAATGATGCAATATGAGACATCATGCAATTCATTCAGTAGTGCATTTATTCTTTTTGTCATTCGCTTAGTTGCCTTTTACATCTTAAGCATTTACACATTTGATTGCCATTAAAGCTTTTTTGTACCTGGAGAAAGAGTTTCTTTAGCAGCATCTACACTTGCTTTTGCAGTTATTTATTTATTTTTACTTTTTTGGTTCAAAGAAATAACTATAATTGTACATCATCTGACAGCTGCTACTCAAAACTCAAGCTTGTTCATTTGCAAGAGGCAAAGTGGCTCCTTTGTGCCAAAATCCATCCTCCCATTTACAGCACCTGCCTGCCATTTTTGCATAAAATTGCTGAATAGTCATTATAAGCAGCGAACGTACCATTTTCAAAATGTATTACTTGTGGATTTACAGCTTTGAAAGCTGCATTTTCCCCACTCATTTTCTTTTTTGTAAACATATATTACTACAATTTTATAAAACTGTTTTATATTTCAATATATTTTAAAGTATTATTCTTGTAATGACAAGTTTAATTTTCAGCATTATTACTCCAGTCTTCAGTGTCACATGATCCTTCAGAAATCGTTCTAATATATATATATATATATATATATATATATACTGGTCAGGTGGCTATAATTACATGGAAATTGAGAGACCACAAAGCATGTGGCCATTGGATGTACAGAAATCATTGTAATGTTTCTCAGCATTGCAAATCATATCAACTCCTGACAAACACGTTTATTATTATTATCTGAAATATCACCCAGTGAGCCTGTCTAATGTCTAAAATATGTTATTTATTTTAATTAATTGCTTTTCACTAAACTCACAAACTCACTGCAGTTCCATCATGAACCCCCGTTTGGGAAACCCTGTCGTAATGTAATATTTAATGCACTTCATGTTGTTGACAGCAAAGAAAGAAACATATTTCTCTCTCTTTGTATTTTTTATTAGTATGATACAATATTATCCTACTCAAATCAATGTGATAAACGAGTTAGGTCAAAAGTAATCAAAAAGTAGTCCAGTTAAACTACCTAAAATATGTAATGTAATGGATTACTTTATTAACTACAATTTTTGTCATGTAATTTGGAATCAGTAGTGGATTACAATTTGTAAGTAATCTATCCAGCACTGTAGTGTTAGTGTGTGTATGTATGTATAGAGACACTTGTTGCAATAAATGATTCAAGTATTCTGAATTAAAGAATGGGAATTTTTTTTTAGGTTTATGACAATCTTGTCAATCATGTAGGATTTGGGCCAAATTTTTTCATTCGTATCCGAGCTTATGCGTAGCACCCAGAATGACAGACGTATTTTTGTTGCTCCAGAGGGATATTCCCTGCATGCCAACAGCCTGCACACTTCAAGACTTGCTGATAAGAGTGCACATCTTAAGCTCTCCAGCATCAAATAAAAAAATATTCTACAGCTAGGGAGAGGGAAAATCATTGCAGGAAGGTAATTCATGTGAGGTGAACCTCTCATCGATGATGACTACATGTTGAGGGCGGATTATATCCCATAGGGAGTGTGGTCTGGATTCCTGTGTTGTGTCTCTAGTGGTAAGAATAAAAGGTCATGCAATGTACTGAAGAATTTCAGAAGGAATGAAGTGTCATATATGCTTCTTGTGATATTGCGATGACGGATCCCCTGCTGCTGATGCTTGTTATATGTGTTATTTCTGACACGATGTCATTATTTGCTAATACCATATGCACAATTTTACCTCCTCCTTTCACCTTTTCATTGTGTGGTTCATCCCTAATGACGCTCTGAAAGTTTGTTTTAAAAATACAGTGACCTACAGTACATACTGTAGATGGAGGATCTAGACGGAGGAAAGATTTTTACCTGTCTGCACATTGAAAAATCGTGTCTTTCTGAGGTCTATATGTGGCTTCTGTGGTACTTTGCAATTATATGGTGTGATCTCTCGCAATAAGGGTCGAGGACGCATACAGTCACCTAGGCTTCAGAACTGAATGCATTAAAAAAACAGTTTTCATTGTTTGGTTCTGTTAACCATTCCCTTGTGTGTGCATTCTTCTGCTGATGTGCACTGACTATGTAGGTGGCTGGTGGGTTTTAAAATTGAGAAGGCAAACTAAATTGAAATGGTCTGGAGAGTGTATTTATTTATTCATTTTTTCTGAAATGCATTAAGAAGGCCTTTTGGTCACTTTCAGTGGACGCAATAGCTGCCCACTGCTCCGGGTGTGTGTTCACTGTGTGTGTGTGTGTGTTCACTACTCACTGCTGTGTGTGTGTGCTTGGGATGGGTTAAATGCAGAGCACCAATTTCGAGTATGGGTCACCATACTTGACAATACGTCACGACTTTCACTTTCAAACTAGTTCATTTATAGCATCAAATAAACATGAATGAACATCAGAAGGAATGTCGTTTCAAGCGCGGAAAGACGTGAGAACACACAATTTTTCAAGTTAACCAACGTTAATCTACTATAGGCTACTCCCTGGCAGCTTTGTCGGATAAGATGGCAGAATTCGGCGTTATCATTGGTTAGATCGCCTGTCAATCAAACCGTTTGCGAAGGGTCAATTAAGGTAGTTGGTGAAACTGCCGAAAGTGAAAATATTCAATGGCGATTGGCTAGTTTTTTTTTTTTATCAACAGAGGCAAAATCTCTTCTGCTATGGATTTTGCTTCCTCTTCCCATTCTCTATCCTCTCAGACTCAACTTAGCAAAGTGTTTTGAACGACTCTTATTACATTTGCAGATTTCCGGGGAAGCGAAGCAAATTAGGAAACACAGGCAGGTAAAACAGGGATAGAAAGCAGAGAAAACTAAACCAAACTGAACATATGCGTAACACAGTGGTGAAATTTTATGTTGTTACAGTGGTGAGATTACAAAAATGAAAAATACACATTCTGATATTTGAAATGAAATGAATAACTGGACGTTTTATGAATATAAAATTGTCCTTTTTCTGTTTTTCTTTTTCTTCTTCGAGTTCGAGTCCCACTTGGAGTGGTTCAGACTGCACAGGTTACAAACATACATTTAATACGTGTGTATTGAAATC
Organism: Opsariichthys bidens; assembly: GCA_037194245.1. NCBI lineage: Eukaryota > Metazoa > Chordata > Actinopteri > Cypriniformes > Xenocyprididae > Opsariichthys > Opsariichthys bidens. Next base: position 29,011,640 of record CM074278.1, read on the forward strand.
TTTCTGCATTTAGCAATATTTTGGAACAATACAAACTACTGTTTAAAGCTTGGGGTCAGTCATTTTTTTCTTTCTTTTCTGAAAGCAAAATTAATAATTGTATTCAGTAAGGCTGTGTTAAACTCATAGCAAGCGATAGTAAAGGCTTATATTGTTAGAAAGGATTTCTATTTTGAATAAATTCTTTTTAACCTTTTATTCAACAACCAATCCTGAAAAAAGTATCACGGGTTCCAAAAAATATTAAACGGCACGACTGTTTGCAATACTGATAATAAATCAGAATGATTTCTGAAGGATCATGTGACACTGAAGACTGGAGTAATGGCTGATTAAAATTCAGCTTTGTATCACAGAAATATATAATATTGTAAAGTATATTAAAAATGGAAATCTATTATTTTAAATTGTAATAATATTTCACAATATCAATTATTGATCAGATAAATGCAGGCTTGATGAGCATCTTTCAAAAACATTAAAAAATAGTAATGAAAAAAACAGAGTGCTTCCATGTAAGCTGTAAGAACTAAATAAAGTATCATTTGTAATGTGAAACTAACTAACTAACGGTATGTGGCTTATTTTAACCCTTTATTCAGTACCGTTTATGGTGACTGTACTGGGGCGTTTATGAAAAAAACAAAAACAAACAAACAAAAAACTTTCACCTGTTTGTTCAAACCGTTATTCATGAAGGGCAATCACTGGATCACATTCATTCCACTTCTAAAAAACTGCCATTAAAAACTTCCTTAAAAGACTCGTTAATGTAAGAGTTAAAAATGTAATTCAATTATGTGATTCTCATACCTAGTCAGAAATGATCAGTCCCGTGGACCCATAAAAAAGTCAAGAATTCACATGTCAACTGATATGCGCGCGCATCAATCATAGCATGCGACTTGCTCCCGTTGCTGTTGGTGGATTTAGAAGATAGCAAGATTGCACCTCTTAACCCCTGCTGAGTTTACTTCACACGAGTTTCAAAGGATGATACACAGGAGTTTAGTGAGTCACATCAGCCCGGGAAGCAAGCTCAGAGGGGAGTTTGCTGCGGGGAGACACCAATTATTAGCTTCATTATTATTCAATGATAAAGTACTGCTCTATTAATAGGCTTGCAATCTCTCTTTGACTACAGCTGTGACTTATTTATTCCAGAAAATTAAATTTCTATGTTCAAATGTCTGTGGAATTGATAATTACATTGACACTCAAACACTAAACACAAATATTCTCACACAGATGACGTCAATCATCAAACAGACCCCAGGTGGATTGCATTTTGTTCTATTATAGTTATCGTTTAGGTGTTTCATGTTACATTGTAGGTGACATTGAGTCCCCTAAATGGCATCTAGTAATACCTAAACATTTTTTTAAGTGATTTTACGGTTAAAGTGCCTGCGAACTGGAAATTACAACTGGCTTTGCTTCAGTGTTGTTAATGTATTTCCATGTGAAACCGAATATAATATATATTTATAGGGTGGAGTTTTATTTTAGCGCACCTCTTCTCCATCCCTCGCTCATCGACTCGGGAGAGGTTAAGGATATTCAACACAAGCCATAGAAAGGGAATGCCAATCCAAGGAGGAAGCAAATTTTCAGATTTTGATAAAAGATTACCATGACAAACTTTTTTTCTGTGTATTAACTTGCACAGCTGCGCCTCTGTGAACAAGGTGAGGTAACAAGGTAAGGTAAATATTCTTACATATTTTGCTGTTGGAACACAGTTCAGATACAACTCATGCTTGAGAAAACATGAGTGCTGAGTGACTTAATTGGAAGTGGCAAATAGAGGTGGACACATTTGCACTAATGGATTTAGAACACCACTTAGATTACTGGAGAAAAGCTTTCTGCTTGCAATAGTGTTAATAATAGTCGATGATGAGCACCTTTTAGAAGAGGGATAATGAGGAGTCCGTGTCTGAGAGTGAGTGAAGATATCGCATTATGTGCATTTCACAATGAAGGTTACAATAACGTATAGGACACGCTCATTCAGTTGATAAGGACAAAACTGCTGTTCTCAACGTACAAAAGACAAATCATTTCAGCAATGTGCATCATTTTTCTTATGGGCTGCTGATTGGGATGTGCAGATCGATCTTTATAAAGCTACATTCCATTCAAATGTATTTATACACAAACTACCATTCAAAATGAACTTTCGAAAGAATGCGCTTTTGCTCACCAGAGATTAATTTGATTAAAAATACAGTATTTTTTTATTATTATAATTCTCATAGAACTTTAATCTATTTTTAAAATGTAATTTATTCCTGTAATGTCAAAGCAGTTTCACATAATTTTTCAGAATTTTTTAAATAAATAGCTTTTAAAAAAAATATTTTTGATAAATAGTAAAGACTTTTTCATTATTTCAATAAAATTATGTTTTCTAAAATTTTCTATCACTTTTAAACAATTGAATGCGTCCTTGCTGAATAAAAATATTCATTTACAATATATAGTCACTTTTTATTTCTAATTTCACGATGCTTTTAAAATCTCTTGTGGTACACAAAAGCTGACTAAGAGTCTTTGAAATGATCACTCTGCTCTTAATTCTTGTCTTGCAATCTGTTTTTCATCTCTGAGGTATGATAGTATCCCCCCCCCCCCCCCTCTCTGATCTTCTCTTTGGTTTTTGCTGTTTTGTGTATCTTTATGGTTTGAGCCTCTATGTTCAGTTCATTTCCCTTTAAATTGTTTTGTTGCCTTTTTCTTTGGTGTTTTCTCCAACTTGATCAGCATTGGTTTCACTATTAATGATATCGGCCTTGAATGGAATCAGACTCGTCATATACAGTCTTTGCTTTCTCACCGTCAGCTCTCAGTGTGGCTGATCCTTCCTATAGAGACTCATTTCACCAGATCCACATCATTGAGAGAGATATGCACAGTGTCTATTATCAACACTCCTGTTCACCTCAGTCATGATGTGTCCCTGCAAATCACAATTATTTAGTTAGCGTAATGGACAAAGTCATTTTGCCTGAATCTAGATAGAATTTACAAATTTATTACAGGCAATCTAGCCAAGTCTATACTAATAAAAGTGTGCTGTGCATGAGCTTTCCTTAAGGGTCAATCAGTGATCCCTATTGAAATTACTCATTCAAGGTGTTTCCTTTCATATGCAATACAGAAATGCAAGGCAGTGAGTCATAATTTCTAAGATGAATCATATTGAGTGGTTTTTGTACAGCTTTATTATTCATAATTCAATGCATACCCAGCCAACAGTGTTGGTTCTGGAAACATAAAAAATGTATTCTTGACGTTAGTAGAACGTTTTTAAAAGGTATGTCACTTAAATGTTCTTTCAACTTAATTTCGATTAATAATTCAACATTCTAGGAACGTTGATCTGTAACATTCCAAGAACATAAAAATGTCCTCACCTGCTGTGAACAAACACTGGAAGAAAGAGAAATAAGAACACAATCTATGACTTTCTTCAGCCAAAGCTGTAGATGAACTGAAGATAAATGACATTAAATCAAGATCTCAAGATCTCATTAAACAACTCCACGAACAACATTATCAGCTTCACTTATTACTAACCAGACTGACTTTATTTCTGTCCACAGAAGCTCTTATTGAGAATGAACAGAGGTTTAGATGTCGATGTCTTATTTTCTGATCCATCATGGAGATCGGCGTCTGCTTTAGCTCTTGACCCTTGACTTTTGTTGAGTCATTTTAGCAGTAATCACAGGTGTTATTTAAAAACTTTTCTGCACTGATAAAGCAGCTCAGCATATGTGTTTTAAAAACTGACATCTTATTATCTGTAATTGCTGATTTAAGTCTCACAGCTCAAACAACACGTCATGAGATGACTGGAAATCAATGTCCATCATTTGCTGCAATACACGCTGGGAGCCGTAAATGTGTTTTGTAATTTGGCATGAAGCGTGTCACCATTGTTGTGGTTCATTTGTCAAATGATGACGTCTGTGAGTGTATAAATGACACATATAATGTTCACAACAAAAAGTTAACGATGACAGTGTTATGTATAGACTCAACAAAATCCAGATTCATCATCTGAAATGCAACAATGGTGTAACAAACACTTTTTTTTTCACATTAGTCAAATTTTGCATTTCTATATGTTTCAGCAAATGCAGAAAATAAGACGTTTTATTAAATGTAAAACGTGCTTTATCAATGCAGAAATGTTTTCTGAAAACTCCTGTGCTAAAAAGTGAAAGTCAATAAGACAATAAGACATCGACACGTAAACCTCTGTTCATTCTCAATAAGAGCCGTGTGACAGAAATAAAGTCAGTCTGGTTAGTAATAAGTGAAGCTGGTAATGTTGTTCGTGGAGTTGTTTAATCAGATCTTGAGATCTTGATTTAAAGTCATTTATCTTCAGTTCATCTAAAGCTTTGGCTGAAGAAAGTCATTGTTTGTGTTTTTATTTCTCTTTCTTTCAGTGTTTGTTCACAGCAGGTGTCTGAATGATTGAAAGAATGTTTAAGGAACATCACACAAACCTTTAAATAACATTCTAATAGCATTAAGGACTGGACATTTTTATGTTCCTAGAATGTTGTCTCTGCACTGCGCTCATTTTGAATTCAGAGCTTTGAGTCTGACAGCTCAAATAACACATGTTATGAGAAGACCGGAAATCAATGGCCATCATTTGACACAGGTTGAAGTGAACAGTCAAATGCGGTAATAATCTTTCAGAATAGGTCAATCGTTTCCACCTGTCAAAACCGAGGGAATGAAATGCAAAGCAAAAAAAAAACAAATAACATATTTCTGGAGGTCTTTTTTTGAAGCAACAGGATGTAAAACACCAATTTCATTTCGGCACTAAAGAATGGGGCTGCTAAAACTCAATTGCTTTAAAAGAATACATTTCTATTCATGTGTCTGTGTTTAACCAGGATTAAAGGGAAAGTTACTTTTAATGTGTTTGCATTATTTTCTAAAAAAACTAAACAAAAAAACAGTAACTAACTGCATTAATTAGTTACTTATTATGGAAACGATACGTTTGAGTTACTTTTTCTCTCATGGACTTTCTTGCTTATCTTGTCCAGTTTTCTTGATGTTAGAAGAATGTTTTTAAAAGGTTTGAAGTTCCTTAAATGTTCTTTCAACTTAATTTTGATTTCAAATTCAGCATTCTAGGAATGTTGATTTGTTACTTTCCAAGAATACTGAATTAACAGAGGTTTAAAAATTGATGTCTTATTGAAAATGTTTCATTTGAAATCACCATCATGGAGATCAGCGTTTGCTTTTATTGGGCTCTTGACCCTGCGCTGTGCCGCTGACCCGGATTGCAGAAAAATATGAGCAGGAGAACTACTTTAGAAAACAAATGATGGCATTTTTGCCTATTAGTGTGGTGGAATTGGCTCATCAAAGGTCAAAAGCGAAAACATTGGTTATAAATGGCAAAATAAAGTAACTTGTGTGACTTATTTGAAAAAGTATTGTTTTTCATGTAAAAGGTAATCTGGTTCTATAACCTGTGATACCCTGAGCACTGGTTTTAACTACTGCGTAATGTATAGCAAAATTATTTGTCATTTTGAGTAAATTTCACATATGTAATTAAATAAACTACTTAATTAAGTGCAATTAACAAAGAAAATAAGTTAACTTTAGCTTGACCAGTTATAGTTTAAATATTTATACTTAGATAAAATTTCCTTTGCAAACTTTTTACTCAAACAACACACCACAGAATTAAACCACGCTTTAAAAGTGAACGCATTACTTAGAAATAAAATAAGTAACACAGTAAAAACACGAGTCTCTCAACACTGAACACAGACACCTCAATACTATGTACACAATGACAATATCATTCGATGGATCCTTTTTGAGTATAAATGTGTCATTTTGAGTAGAAAATGAACTCCAAATGTCACACAATGGGGCAAATTACAAAACCTAACAACAATGCAATGATAAAACAGAAACATTCATTATTCATGCCCCAGTGCATGATGGGAAAACCAGTACCAGAAAAGCTAAGTAGTTTTACTTAATTTTATAAAGTATATTTATGCTTTAATTTCTACAAACTTGAATTACTAATACGAATAGTGATTAATATAGATTTTTGGTATTCTTGCCTGAACTAACTTTTTCATGTAGAAATTACTTTTGTTTTTTCTGCAGTTTACTTCACCACAGAATCGTTTGAAATTAAAAAGCCCGGGAGACACTCAGTCATTTAATAAATTAAGGATCTAAAACATAACATCCACCATTCCATCCAATTTTCGACCCGCTTATCCTACGTGGAGCTTATTCTAGTGTCTTGGACCGTTGGCAAGGAAACACCCTGGATGCACAGAATATAAAACAGTTCATCAATATATCTATCTGACAAGCATATGTTTCCTACAATATGATTGAGATAATTCTGTATCCACTAGCACAAGTGTTTTTGTATTGCAGTTTGGGAGGCTTATTGGCCACTAATCTCTGGTATTAGAAGGAAATCATGTGTCTGGGTCTTTAAACTGGCAAGTGGCCATTACAAAATAAGAGTCTTATCTCTGTCGGCTGTCTGACTCCCAGCATAGGTGGTTTTCACCCCTCGTTCACTGTTAATGATCTCTTTACAGTAAACATTCTCTGAATCTAGTCAGAATTGGTTGATCCCAGGTACTGATCAAAGAACTTTCAAGGATTTGAGAATTGTGCATCCTGGACCTGCTGGAAAAGTATATGGAAAATACACCTGATATCTTCATAATATGATCCGCCTATATTGTAAGTGTGTCTTACTGTAAATCTGAACAATGCAAAAAAAAAAGAAAAAGGAGGTTGGAGGTTGTTAGTGTGATTGAAATTGACAGTTTTTTTTCCAAAACTCTTTGCTAGCATCTCAGCTTATAATTCATTGTACTGTAGTCTCCTTGGACAGAGCGGCAAAATACATTATTTATCATTGTAAACTTCAAAAAAAGAGAGAAACGGAATGGATTTGAACATTGAACTGGATTTCATTTTCTGAATGATGTATTTGACCTTTAGACAAGTCACTCTGAGCCTCAAATTGTGTTAATAAATTAGCCTCCACCATATCCGTGCACTAAGATCTTTAAATCCATTCTTTACTAAACAGATTTCATAAATCAAAGAAGTACAAATGCTTGCTTGATGGTGTCATTTGTAGTCACATAACAACAACAATGGTAATATATTCAAAGCCTGAAAGCAATTTTAGCTGAAGAAAAAGAAAACAAGAAATTTTGTAAAATTATTATCTTTTGACCAAAACAAAGCGGCACAAAATGGCTTTTCCTCTTTCATTTCAACACGCAGCTTGAATGCATCTCTGTTTGATGCAACTTGTTCAACAGTTGTTTCTTTAGGCGGCTTCGGGCAGCCTCAAAATACAAACATGAAAGGCTCGCTTTCTAAATGATATATCTTTTGAGGTTGGAATAATGACTGTGCATGTGACATGAATCTGAGAGTGCGGGAAAAAACACAAATACACCAAAATAAAGTCAAATAAAAAGTCTATAAGAGATCATGTAGGATGAAAATGTGAAATGCATATTCTAATTGCATCCCACGAGTCCATATACTAAATAAAGAACAAACCAAGAAAATATCAACAAAAAAGCTATAAAACAATAAAATATCTGTAACTGTGAAGATAAGTTAAGCAGTTTGATATTTATTTCAAACTACTTTAACCATTTTCATCAGGCATTATAACATATCTGACTTAACATTTATTAAGTTACCTTTTTTTAACCAGTAAAAACAATAAATCTGATCAATTCTGCAAATCAAAGCAGAGGAACAAACAAATGCACTTTTTCACTCCTTGGTTTAAATGCAGCTACTGGCAAAATACAATAACCTGTAAAAACAGTGACCATTTTGTACAAGTACATTCCAACAAAAAAAAAACAAAAAAAAAAAACAGAGGTCTCTATCATTTGCGCCATTTACGTGAATTTTTGACCTTAATCATTCTGAATAGCCCAACGCAGCTTAAAAAACAGCCTCTTGTGCTAAAACCTAACAGTATTTGAAGACATTCACAATCGCAACACGCAACATTATCTATAGTCTCAGAAAAGATTCACTCCACACTTGCACAATAGAGGGTAAACATTTTGAATATTCGATATCTCAAAATAACCAAGCGTTGAATGTAGGAAGCAGAAAAATACTTTTGTTTTACTCGCCTCCAGGCATGTTTTAAATAACCCAAGTTCAATCAATAAATCCAATTGCAATGTTGTTATTTTTTATGTTTTCCAGGAGTTCATATCTGCTTTTTTTTTCTCTCTTATAAATATCTTGTACTTTAAAAAAAATCTAAGTGTATTTTTTTCATATTAAATAGCTTTAAAAAGTGTGTTCTATGCGTGTCTCTGTAAATACTTAACTCGGGTGTAAACATGTTCTTTATGATAATTAATTTCAAAATGTGTGGCATTAAACATCTGTGACAGTTCAAAACACATCAACACTCACAACATGTCAGTCTCCTAGGCAATAATAAACCAAGAATTAGTGTTATCATCTACACAACCGCAGCTGAAGTGTATTGTTTATCCATAAACCACATTAATATGCTTATTCAGGAACATTGTATTCTTGGGTGAACAATCTGTGCCTTCCCAAATAAACTTCAGCTGTTCCAGGAATACCTAAGGCAATGTCATGCATGCAAATGTGTTGCCCAATCACACCTTCAAAACCATTTCATAACATCAATATAGCCTGAAACCACTCTGAATAATGTAAATGTGATAAAAAAAAAATATCGCTACATATTTAATTTGGGCGGCCTTTTACCTGAAATTCCTTTCGAAATGTCATATTGCAGCCCTGAGATGGTTGAATTAATGATCAAGGTGTGTTTGTGCAAAGACAGCCACTAAACAAGAGTTTCTTTCTTGATTAAACACTGCCCCCTGCAGGTGAGATCTGATCTGACTTCAATAGAACATGGTAATGTTTATTAAATCGTGACGTATTGTCAAGTATGGTGATCCATACTCCATATATATATATATATATATATATATATATATATAAATATATATATAAATATATATATATATATATATATATATATATATATAAATAAATATATTATATTATATATATAATAAATATATATAATATATATATATATATATATATATATATACATATAGGCCTAATATAGGCTGATTAATTCTATATAGAGATAGTGATTTTAAACTTTATGCAAGCAGTGATGGACAACATTAATGAACTCTGGCTTTAATCTTATCCTTTTGGACTTTAGGTCATCAATCAAACACGGCTACCTTAATAAAAGAAGTAACGTGCCCAATTTCTCAAATATTCTCTTTCAGCCTGCATATCAGAAATAATAAAAAAAACTCATTAAAGATGTAAAACAAGTGATAGTTCACATCTGAAGGAATAATAAAGACTGGGGAAACATGTCACAGATGATTCATTTTAAAGTTCACAGTCTATATCATCTTTATGTAAAAAATGAGAAGCGTTCATCATTCTAAAATTAGCTTTCACTGTCTGATTCCAAGGGCATCTCATCTCTTGACCTATGATTTTCTATACAGCCCAATACTGAAAGCAAAACACGGCATTTTTATAATCATAAATCTGGTATTAATATGCACAAATAATTGTTTTCTTTCAGAACTGCACATGGGAGCAGTTCAAATCATCAAGCAGAATCATGTATAAAAATAGAAAGTAGGTTAAGTCTGGTAATCTCATTCAAGACCCTGCTTTTATGTAGAGAATTTAATATTGCATTTCATAACAACTATTTAATAAACAGTAGCTAAAGAGATTTTAACATTTCATTATTTTGAATTTAATATAAATCTAGTCTGAATCCAATGTAAACACACTTTCAGAATTCAAACTTTAAAATGCACACAAATTCTTTAAAATGGCATAAATAAGAACGCTTGAGAATTCATTTACTTGCTTATAACAACATAAATAGTGATCATTATATGAAATATGTGCGAAATGGATAAATTGTTGTTATGTTGTTACGAGACAAAGGTATATCATCTTGTATGGCCAGTTTTTAAGCAACAAAATAGTTGCATATATGTCAAGAACAACTGAATTTAAATCTAACAGCAGTATCATATCTGAGATGCTGCCGTCACGTGCTCTCGGAATTATCGAGTTTCCGAGGTAAAAAAAAATTGCACGTGAAAAAAAAACGGCCTCCCATTTCGAAATTTGAATACGTTGAGCTCGTAATCCCGATTTCAGAAGTCGGAAGGCAGTTCTAATCCAGGAATTTCCGTTCTCCAATCCTGAGCCAGTCATTGGTTAGTTAAATCAGGAAGTACACACTGACTTGTCCATCATCTAAAAACATCCGATTTAAAACTCGAGTTTACACAATTACCATAAACACTTTCTAAAATTACAAAAAAGGACAATGTTACACAACTTAAAACATTCATTTTAAAATGTAGCGTGTTAGCGAATATGAACTAAACCAAACAATACTGCAGTGAACGTGAGTGAATCGCTCTGTTGAGTCGGATCTTGCGAACTGATTCACAACGGCAGTCTAAACGATTCATTCACGACAGATCTCACGGAGGACTTTTGGGGCGAAAAGAACGTTTATTATCAGCAGAATAGAAGAAATGTTACAAATAAAGTGTAAAGATTTTGATTTTGATGAAACAGTGGGATGCCAGTGGCTGTGTGAAGACGCAATTACGTCATGACGTAACACTGGAAAAGTTTCAAACGAACTGTTTGAAAGAATCGATTCCGGAAAATGAATCGGACGTCCTATAGCTAAATAAAAACTTTGTCAGTCATAAATAATACATTTTAAATGGCCTCTTATTAGTCATTCATTTCTGTAACCACAGTAATGATTTACTAAATGGATCTGAATTTCGTCGTGTGTTTTGTATGTAGCATGAACTTTCACCTCAGTTCCCTCAGCCAAGCAGGATCGTGTGGATTTGACAGGACATACTCTGACTAAACTAAACTTTTAACTTTGAGTATGCGCTGCTTTTCGACTTTTTAGTCACTTATTCTTGAAAGAATTTTGCTCAGTTTTGTTGCACACATGGAAACTTTCATTAGCTTCACTAACCAAAGTCAAGGAAGGGATCGCATATTCAGGTCAGTGCCTCTTATCAAAGAAAAACAAAATTGAATTGAAATCATTTCCAATGAAGCACGAGCTAGACTGTGTCTGAACATTTTGTTTGTTTGTCTGCTTTAGAGCAACCCAATATGCGTGCGCTTTGGCGAAATACCTTCTGAGAAATGAAGCGAAGAGAAAAGAGCTGGTGAAGAAGCTGCAGTTTCTGGAGGCTAATATGAGTTCTGGGCGGAAGCGTAAGAATGAACATTTACTGTTACATGACACAAAACAATCACATTCAAATCAAAAGTTCTTTCATTTCTTTCTCAGTAGCTGCGAGTATGTATTCCAGCTTTACTAGAACTTAAATATGAGATACTAGGACTACAGGTGCTGGTCATATAATTAGAAGATTTCACTAATTCCATTCAAAAAGTAAAACTTGTATATTATATTCATTCGTTACACACAGACGGATATATTTCAAATGTTTATTTCTTTTAATTTTGATGATTATAACTGACAACTAAGGAAAATCCCAAATTCCGTATCTCAGAAAATTAGAATATTGTGAAAAGGTTCAATATTGAATCAGCCAATTCACTCAAAACACCTGCAAATGCCTTTAAATGGTCTCTCAGTCTAGTTCTGTAGGCTACACAATCATGGAGAAAGACTGCTGACTTGACAGTTGTCCAAAAGACAACCATTGACACCTTGTACAAGGAGAGCAAGACACAAAAGGTCATTGTAAAAGAGGCTGGCTGTTCACAGAGCTCTGTGTCCGTGCACATTAATAGAGAGGCGAAGGGAAGGAAAAGATGTGGTAGAAAAAAGTGTACAAACAATAGGGATAACCGTACCCTGGAGAGGATTGCGAAACAAAACCCATTCAAAAATGTGGGGGAGATTCACAAAGAGTGGACTGTAGCTGGAGTCAGTGCTTCAAGAGCCACTACGCACAGACGTATGCAAGACATGGGTTTCAGCTCTCGCATTCCTTGTGTCAAGCCACTTTTGAACAACAGACGGCGTCAGAAGCGATTTCCTTGGTTGTTAGTTATAATCATCAAAATTAAAAGAAATAAACATTTGAAATATATCAGTCTGTGTGTAATGAATGAATATAATATACAAGTTTCACTTTTTGAATGGAATTAGTGAAATAAATCAACTTTTTAATGATATTCTAATTATATGACCAGCACCTGTATTTATGAGACACTATTTGCATTTATTATTTCTCTAGTAATCTACCTTTACAGTTCAATAACATATCAACTTATAGTCACCACGAAATCAAAATGGACGAATCTTATATGTTTTAATGAAATATTGCAGTATCCATTATGAATGATTTATTCTTTCACATCATTATTTTATTTTTATTCATGTGGCATTGTAAACTTAAATCAAAATGACATCCCCCTCCCCACTGAAACAACATCTTTTCTCTTCTCTGACGCTGTGTTTACTGGCATGAGATCCAACAATAGCAAACCACAACGATCCAATCAATTCCCAATGGGAATCAAGTCCTGCCCTACATATTTTCTTGTTCGAGAAACCGTTTTACTCAGATATACGCCACAACAAGGAAGAAGTTTTTTAGCTTTTGCTATGTTTCACTTTTACGGGCCTCACAACAGAAAAGGTCATCACAGAAATTACCAGGTTTGGAGCAAAAATGGCATTAAAATGAATAAAAATGCAGTATATATGGAGCAAAAGTGGCCCTTAATGAATTCTTGTTTTGAATTTTTATAATAGAATTTCCCCACAAAATGAATTAATGACTAAAACAGTTAATTCTCCCCAAAATGAAAATGAACCCATTATTTACTCGCCCTCAAGCCATCCTAGATGTATATGACTTTCTTCTTGGAAAATTTTATTTTACAGTGGAAAGATGTTCTTTTAGGCATTATTGTAAACTCCAAAGATAAACAGACTTGCACTTATTTTATGAATTGTTTTATTTTAATGGTCAAATTTCATATCCATAAGTGTAAAATTTCAGGCAAAAAAAAACATGTTTTATAGCATTTAAAAATGTAGTGAAATATTATATTGAATCTATATTGCCCTCGAAGAAACAAAAAGCTATTCGAATTTTGCAAGCATGTACACTTTTTAGTGTATTCCTATATATATTTTTTATATATCCCCACAGCATTTGAAATTTGTGTATTGCTGTAACTGAATGGAATGTGTTTCTCATTTCAATTAAAAAAAAATATTAACAGACAACTGCAGATAAACAACTTTCACATCATGTATAAGTATATCATTTAACTGTTCCCCATTGTCTAGAGTTTAAAAAAAAAGCAAACAAATTGCAATACATAGCAATATCGAATCGCGATTCTTAAAAATCACATAGCCACCCAAGCATTGTGGGTGATGGTATCGAATTGGGAGATGGGTGTATGGTCCCCCAGCCCTTATTAGTAAAAGTACTGGTTACATAAGAAGTTAATTTAGTTTTACGGAATTAATTTAGTGTCTAGCTTTTCACAGAAAAGAGAATAATGTCATCCATAATGGGTCTGTTGTGCTCTTTTTCAGTATTCAGGCTTGGGAACACGGTGAACTCTATCAATGCGGCAAAGAGCACGCTTCATATTTCTGACCCCGTGCTGCGCTTTTGCCTTACTTTTGCCAACTTCAGCCGTGCCTTGTACTTCATCTGTGACAACACACTCTGGGCCAGAAGTATCGGGCTAATACAAGATATCGACAAGGAGCGCTGGAGCTTGAACTCCACTCGCTTCTATTTCCTGTCATTGGTCATGAATCTAACCAGAGACGTCTATGCGATCGTCCAACTCATGGTGCAGAAGTCTCGGGACAGACACTACCAGCAAAAAATCGACCAGCACCTCAATGAAAGCCCGGATGTGGCTTGTGTCATAGTGCCTCAGCTTGATGCGTTCCTCTTCCTTCTCCTCGAGAGCCTCAGAAGTCAGCCGTCTGTGGCTCTCGATACACTTAAAAATGTTTGTGATCTTTTCATTCCACTTGACAAACTGGGCATTTACCAGACAAACGCAGGGGTGGTGGGCTTCTGTGGGCTCGTTTCCTCTCTTTTAGGCATACTTTCAGTCTTAAGGCCCAACCTCAGAATCAAGCCATGATTTATTGAATGAGGAAAAGGCTTTAGAGTAACATCCAGAACGTCTTGAATAAGGTGGCTTTCCTAACAAATGTTTTGATTTCCTTTTAGTGTGAAATTAGACTTCCATTAAGCTTACTTTTGTGAAGGGATCAACTTAATTGTTGTTTAAGGGAGATAGGAAAATAGAACATTACCCATAATGCAGCAGTGCACCTGCAGAAAAATACTAAAAAGTAGCATCATTTAGATGAGGTTTTGTAGTGTGGGTTTAACCACATGCTGTGAATGCTTTCATTAAATAGAGTGCCTTGCCATATCTGTTGTTGTAGAAGCCCAAGTGAAATAATACACCTGTCCAAGCGCCGTTTAGTACTTTTAAGTGATTATATCACTTTGGTACTGATATTGAGATGATGAGGGTACACATTTATTTTCCTGGCAATAGATACCCTCTATGGTGGCAGATGAATGAAATATGTGCTTATTTAGTCTCTTCTATATGGAAAACCATCTGTGAAATTAGATATATTCTACCTCATCCTGGCATCCTAGAGTTGTTTACAGATGTGTATTTTATTTAAGTGTCAGACAGGGCTTTGTTGTTATTTACGGTTTTGGTTTATCATGACAAAAGAGAACTTTTATTACATTGTGATTGTAGATAATTGGTTGTCAGCACAAACTGCTGTAGGAACGAACCGTGAACTTTAATAAAGGACATTTTATGCACTGTTAAAAAGTTTTGGTTTATTTTTTTATCATGTCTGCCAAAAGAATATCGCAGCAGTTTTACCCTCACATGAAAAACATCTCTTATGGATACAGAATATTTAAACATCTTCATGAATTTGTCATGACTTGGTTGAAATATTCACTAGATTTAATACCGCAATGTAACGGAAGTAGCAATAGATATTGTCTGCCGTATTTTGACGTACATCCAAGTGAAACAAAGACAAAATGTTGGACGGGCACTTGGTGCAATCCATCAATTGCCGATTGGCTAAATTTGAGGGTTTGTTTACATGACAACAATGTATTAAAAATGGAAAAGGTTGTCCTTCTCGTTTTTCCTGTTCAGACGACACACTAAACAGTCCGTAAAAACGATCCGCATTCATACGGATCCGTGAAAACAACTCAAAACGCTGTATTCTGCTGCCAGGCCAGTAGTTGGCAGTCACTTTGTAAATAAACGCTTCATGCCTGGTTTCTATACATCATTTGTTGATGGGATGGAGGAAGATTGACTAAATTTGAGGGTTTGTTTACATGACAACAAATGCACAAAAGTGCGATTTTTGTGTGTAGATGACGTCAAAACGATCCCTGTTCACACGGATCTGTGAAAACGACTAAAAAAAAACTGTATTCTGCTGCCAGGCCAGTAGTTGGCGATGTCACTTTGACTAAACGCGTAATACGCATATGCGTGACATCACTCAATTTTGCGTTTTTTTGTAGTTTGCACAGAGATAGTAATGATACTGTTTTTGAAAACTTACACTTTGGAACCAGTTTTCAGAAGATTGCATTTTCAGGCTGTTGTCACAGCCAGTTTTGGTTGAAAATGGTGTTGTGCAAATGACCCCTTCGTTAACAATATGAACACTGTGCCACACACACAAAGCTGCGAAATTCAGAAGACGTGCCCGTAGCATTAAGTTAATGTGGTCCAGTTTATTTAAGGCATCTACATCAATACATGAAGTTGCCTCATGAAAGAAACTGTTAACAATATAAAGAGCAATGCTAATTTGGCATTTATTTATCTATGAGTTTTCCAGCCAGATAACAAATCAGGATCAAGAATTAGAGGAACTAACACTGTAGTGACATAAATAACAGATCAGCAGTCTCCACAAGAGAAATGTCAAAGCGCAAAAGTGACACAAAAATACTTCCATAATGTACATGAGGCTATGGGCTTGAACAGGAATGACATGGACGTAGAGGGACTTTGGAGAGACTCTGCTTCTAGGACGTTTGGTGTTCGCGTCCGATCGTTAAGGAAAGCAGAAGAGCGGCGAGATCCTCCATCTGTGTTCTTTAAGTCCTACATTCTGGGAAAACAGACATACTGTATACTTTCATTCGCAAAAAACACGACCCAAACGCAAATCAGGATTCAGAGGAAGCCTGACACAGTCACCTTCATGCTTTAAAGGGAAAGAGCGCAGAGTTATTTCAAACTTCAAGAAATGAAACCGATAATGACAATACGTCGATAACAAATATGTCGAAGAACATTTTCAACAGATAAGGTCATTAATTAATCAATACATTTTTGTTAAAAAAAAAAAAAAAAAGGATAAAGAAATTTAATGTGCTTTATAGCATGATTGTTTCTGCTGTTTAGTCTCCAAATAATGAAATCGTCACATCATTATTTTAAGGACACAGTGTGCTGTAGTGGTTTGAGCACTGGACCCTGGACACAAAAATCATGAGAATATTATCACTGCTGTATGTTTGTTTGTTGTATTTGATTTTTTTTTTTTTTTTTTTTTTTTTTTTCATTTTGATGCATCCAGATTAAGCACCTTTGCTCTCGTTTCACAATTGGCTACAGGAATTTGAGATTAAATTTGGATCCTAGAGCTCATCATTGTGGCTAGACAGAAATGAGAAAGGTCTGGTCTAATAGAGAGTCTGATGAAAGTGCTTTCACGCAGACGATCACATGACGGAGCGCACCCTCGTCTGTTGGGATCACCCCAGAGCTGAGAAAATTCCAGGTTTCCCTTATTCTATCCAGTGATTAAACACTCTATTATAGATGTCAAGATCTTACAAGTGTACAAATATACATTCAGTAAAATATCAAAATAGAAACTGTGCTTTGATAACAGACAGCGAACATGGTTAAGATAATCATCTCTCATCGTCCAGGCTTTATGATTGTACCATAAAAGCAGCCCGCAGCCTTGAAGGTCAGAGCTGAAGTTAGAAGATCGAGGGCAACAGTTACACGTATGCTGCATTTGGGTGGGGTGGGGTGGGGTGGGGGGGGGCTATTTTGGCTTAGGTTGTGTCTCACGTCTAACAAAATTCCTCAACACTTTTTACACGGACAAACAAAAAAAAAGTTTAAAGGGCTTAAGTCACTAGTCAGAGGTCTTGGCCTTTGTTTGATAGTTTGGACTTGGATCCTCTGCCTCCACACAGTTACCCACAGTTTGTGTGGAGGAAAGATGTGGAAATGCCTTGTCGTTCTCACACTTGGTCCTGGATTATCTCCACTGAGGAGTCTTTTGGTCCGTACGAGCAGACTTGGAAGGAGGAGGAGGAGGAGGAGGAGGAGGGTGGAATGGCTGGCACTAGGAGGGCGCTTGCGTGCGGTCATAGTCCAGAATCAGGCCTTTGATATGCGATAGTTTCTGATGAAGATACTCGCAGCGTTTCTTTTCTTCCCGGTATCCTGGAAACTTCTACAAGGACAGAGAAGATCATAAACATGTTGTAAAACAAACAAGTAAATCAATATTGATACTTTAGGGGTTTCCGCACAGGAACTAGCGGGCGGTCCCTCGAGAACTACATTTCGAGGGCAATTTTTTTTTGGTTGCATTCGCACCACCAGTAGGAACTCTGAAGGGATGTAAGCCTTAAGCACGGCATTCAACCGCTGGAGGAAGGAAGACTCCGTGATCTGAGGTGTGTTTTTTGTTGCGTGTCCTGAGACGGAATGTAGACACAAATTATGTGATTGAAAGAGCAAAAAGGAGGGCTAAGAGCAGTGGGGAAAGTTACTTTTAGAAGTTACAAAATTTTGTTACTCCCTAAATCGCGTCACTTTTCCATTGATAGTTGTGCTATGTTACTTTTTCTCAGGCTGGGCTGTTTGTTTGTTTTTTTAACAACAAAAAAGTTGTATTTTTGGCAAGTGTAAAGGCCCTTCCATGGAAAAAGTGAAATGAATAAGCCTCAGGCTGACGGAAATGCAAATTCACACCTGTACAGTAGAGGGCGCTGCCGTTCTGGATTGCGGGACGCTGTTGAAGTAAATAAGTAAATGTATGCTCACATTTAGTCTACAACTAGTCTACTAGTCTTTAGTCTCTGCATGTACTTCCAAGTTCTCTCAACATCAGGACTGGAGAGCTGTCAGTCAATAAATGGGAAACTAAGTAACGTGCGTTACTTATTTGAAAAAGTAACTCAGATATTTTGTTGTAAATTTAAAAGTAGTGCATTACTTCACTAGTTACATGAAAAAAGTAATCTGATTACGTAACTCGCGTTACACCCAACATTGGCGGGATGAAATCTCCAACAACTCGCAGTGCTACATATCATCAAGGCTGAGAAAAGAGTTAGCTAGATTACGTTCGTTACCTGTCTAATGATGTCTGCTTGCGCTGAAATATAATTAAGTAATTGTTTGTATTTAAAAAAAAAAAAACATATCGTATGTCATTATGTTGTAGAGAGCTTGCTGATTAATTTTTTTTTGAGGTTCAGAACTTCATAGTGAGAATCGACGCTCCCTGGTTTTCACACTGCATTGTGGGACTTTTTAGGAAGCGAATGTTTTTCGGTAGGTTTTTTGGATTTTAAAAAAGCCTACTCAGTGCCTCGGCCAATCAGCGTACACTTGTTCCTATTGTGATGTGTTCAACCCTGTGGGAGCTGTGGGTGGCTTAATGGTGAGGGAGTCGGGCTTGTAACCTGAAGGTTGCTTGGTTCGATTTCCACGCCGACAGGAATTGAAGGTGGGGATTGTGAATAAACAACACTCTCTCCACCTTCGATATCATGACTAAGGTGCCCTTTAAGCGAGGCACGAAACCCCTAATTGTAAGTTGCTTTGGAAAGCGTGTGCCAAATGAAATAAATGCAAATGTAGCTGATTTTGCCCCCAGAGAAGGCTTTCCTATGACTAAAATCATTCCCAGTTCCTGTGGTGCGAACACGCCAAAAGCTGGTACTTCATCCGATAGTTATAGGACCTATAAAAACGTTCCTCCTGTGCGAAAGCCCCTGTAACTCAAATATTCTTAGTTGTCCAAAATAGAGACGTCTGCAGGACTTCAGGTGCACTACATGAAATGCTCAGTCTTCATTTAAACCCAGAATACAAGGTCTGGTGATGTTAATGTTAACGGAAAATTATTAAAAATAGTTGTCATTAATAAAAAGAAAAAAAAAAGATAATAAAAGAATAAATTAGAATAGAATAGAAATATTAAATTAAACTTAAAAAATACCTAAAAGAACATTAAAAATCCTTGGTAGCTAACTAAAATAAAATAAGTTTAAGTTGAAGTACTAAAAGATTGAAATAAAAATCAATTAAAGCTCAATAGAATTTTAAAAAAGTAATAATGAAAATGAAAATGAAAATATAAAAATAGCTAATTCAAATTTTAATTAATACTATAATAGTATATAAATAATTCTAAAATAACACTGAAAAGTTAATGGTATTTTAAGAATTTATTATGCAAATATGGCTAAGTTAGTATATTTGAACAGTCCATATATATTCAACATTTGCTTTACACACAATCCAATTCTCTTACCTTCTTATACTTCCTATACTTCTCCATTATTTGATCTTCCATTACCTAGAATAATCAAAATCAAACATATTAATCTAAAATTACCTCTGACATCATGCATTATGTAACTGTTATGTAAGGTTTGCTAAGGAATTATCAACACGGACACGTGCTTCCACAAGTAACTTTTAAAACAGGCCATTAAAGTTGCATTAACAATGTACAGTATTGTTGAACAATTTGGCTTTTTATTAAGACTTTTTATACTTTTAAAAGAAGTCTCCTCAGTATGCTCACCAAGGTTGCATTTAATTGTTAAAAAATACAGTAAAACAGCAATTTTCTATGATAATATATTTTAAAATGTAATTTATTCCCGTGATGGCAAAAGCTACATTTTCAGCATCAAAATTCCCAGTCTTCAGAGTCACATGAGCCGTCAGAAATCATTATAATATGCTAGTTTGATGCTCAAGAAATATTTCTTGCTATTATCAATGCTAAAGACAGCTTAATATTTTTCTGGAAACATGATACTTTTTTTCAGGACTGTGATGCATAGAAAATCTTTTGTCTTTACTGTTACGTTTGATCAATTCAGTGCATCCTTGTTGAATGAAGGGATTAATTTCTTTAAAAAAAACGCAGATGTCTTTTTCTATACCTTATACTCCTGTGTCCCAGGAGACAGTGTCTTTATCTTGGAGCCCAACTGTACAAAGATGTCTGTGACTTTCCCTATGCGCTCATGAAGGTCTCTGTACTCGTCGTATTCCGCACAGAAATCCTCTTTGTACCTCTGTCGTTGCTCCGAGTCTGAAATAGTGTTGTATTTTCTGAAAAGAAAAGCTCCATGAGTGAACCTAAACATTCAAGTCACTGGGAGAAACCAGTAGGTGGCACTACATATCAAAATAAACAAGTATTCTTCATTCTCAGAGCTGTTTGTGACCTCTGAATCTGTGTTTTCAAGTCTGTAAAATCTCACACTACAGCTTTAAATGTGCAGCACTGTTCATTTTCTATTCCTTCATTCATTCACAATGCATCAACCATCTCCACCTGTAAATACAGCAGCACAAAGCAGTCAAGTAAAAATGAAATCTGGTCTTACTTACAATAAATAGTCAGGCAGCTCATCTGGCGAGGCACGGGTGACAGGTGTGTTGGGACGATCGTGGTCTACACATTAACACAAGAATGATAAAATGGTTTATGTAATCTCACTACGCAAACATATCAGAGCACCACATCACGCAGCCCGGGCAGATGGAGTCATTTATCAAATGTTGCGATAAGGGACGTGGAGGGCGGTCGACGCCGGCAAAGGCTGCCCGACAAGACGTCAAGCTCGAGCCGGCTGTCAAAGCGGGCGCTGCACATTTTACAATGGGTCACCCAGCTGTTAGCGAGTTAATCATCCACTCTAGTACGAGGGAAGGGCGCAGAGAAGCAGTCACCTCGCACGCACACATCTTTGCACTCGCACACAAACACACATGCACATTTCCTGAATTGCTCGGCATGTCTGAACCTGTTCTGCCACCATTTGACTTGAAGTGAAAACATCTTGCAGCGAGCCACTTCTGAGAGGAACAGCAGTGGCAGAGCCGAGACGGGTGTTTTTTCTTTTCTTTCTTGTATGTAATGGGAGTTGTGAAACATTAAGTGCATCTAGTAGGGAAATGCCCTCTGAGAAACAATGACTCCATTGCCCTTATAGCAGTGCAAGTAAATATTGATCATGATCACCACAATCCCTGCTAATATCACTGCCTGACAGAGTACCATGCAACAAGCATTATCATAAACTTAGAAATTATTAAGTGAATGAACATTGAGGTATCATGTTATACGATATTTTGGCTCAGAACAGCTTAAAAGGTTGTTAAATAATCACTTTATATTTTCTTTTAAATAATTACAATATATATTAAATGTATTAATTGTAAATTATTTATTAAAATAATATTCATTTTAGAGAATAAATGTTAATAAAATTAAAGAAAAAAAATCCTGTGTGAAGAAAACATGCCATAAATGATCAATTATAGGCTGTAATTACACTATTGGTATTGATAAGTAATTGACATTTTCCAGTTATACTTGCTACCATTTTGGAGTTGGTAAGATTTTTTGGTAACACTTTATTTTACAGTGTCATTGTTACATGTAGTTACTATAGTAATAACTAGAATTTATGCATAATTACATGCAACTAACCCTAAACCAAACCAAACCCTAATCTGAACCCTAAAGTAAGTACATGCATTTACTTAATATTATTAAGTAATATTACAGTGTAGCAACGACACCTTAAAATAATGTAAAAAATACATTAAAAACCTGATATATTAGTATGGTTTAAAAACACTTCTATATTCGTATACATTTTAAAATGTTATTTATTACGGTGATGGCAAAGCTGAATGTTCAGCGGTGTCACATGACTCTTCAGAAATCATTCTAATATGCTGATTGAATGTTTTTTTTTTTTTTTAGGATTAGTTGATAAATAGAAAGTTCAAAATAACAGCATTTATTTGAAATAGAAAACTTTTTAACATTTTAAATAAAATGCCTCCTGTCATTTTTGATCAATTTAATGCATCCTTATGGAATATATATATATGTAAACTTCCTCTGCAAATAACATATCATCCACCAATATAATGCAATATATTTACTTTTAAGCCTCTTAACCCACCATTAATGTTTTCTTGGTTCTGTTTGAGGTCTGGACTGGTCTCGGCCCACTCAGGTTTTAAGCGCTCCCTCTCTTTTTCTTTATGCTTCTTGGACTTTTTCTTTTTGTGCTGGCCGTTCGCTAGCTGCTGGTCAGTGCGGATTTCTGGTTCAGTTCTGGTGTGTTTGGGGCTGGTGGGTGGCTGCTGTGCTGGTTCTGGCTTTTCAAGTTTGGGCACGCTGTTGGACTCGCTGAGCTTGTGCCGCTGGTAAAGACCATCTGGGCTCTGCTGAGCTGAATTGGTACCCCTTTGCAAACTTGTGTTTCCATGAGCGGAAGAGCTACGGCCCAAGGAGGAGCTGAGATGTCCATTGGAAGGAGATTGCAAGGGCATGTTCTGGTCTACTAAACGTTGCTTTTTCGGCGTCTGACTTTCTAGATGGTCGGAAGGCACTGGGCGTTTCTGGGAGTAAAGAAAGAAAGGGATTTTCACAAAGTTTGCAGATGGAAAACAGCATGACGACTAGCAATAGTGTGGACCAGCAGCTTAATTGGCTCCTGCAAACAGCAGTGACTGAAGCGCCTCCAGCATCTCCATAAATAAAGAGCAGACGGCGCCAAGCATGATCTTCACAAGGAAACGAAAAAAGAAAACGAAAGGAGGCTCTTCTCACTCTCGTTTCAGGTAAATCAATCACATATTCAATGACATACCTGTGCACATAAGAACCTGAAAGTCCATTTCAGAGATTGCACAACATGCAAAATCTTGATTGTCCACTTCAGAATTAAAATTAAGGTTTTTGAGGAAAATATTCCAGGATTTTTCTCCATATAGTGGACTTCACTGAGGTTCAATTCCAGTTCAAATGCAGCTTCAAAGGGCTCTAGGTGATCCCAGACGAGGAATAAGGGTCTTATCTAGTAAAAATATCAGTCATTTTATATTAAAAAAAATATATATCTATATATATATATATATATATATATTTCCAGTGTCTGCTAAGCAAACATGTAAAAGTCACCCTTTACAAATAAAAAGGTAAAACAATGATGTCGGAAGATTTTGAAGTTGGAGGAGGAAATTAGTTTTTCGCCCTACTGGAGTACTTCTGTCTACTTTTCCAACGTGATTACATAATGCGTGGCGGATCGCAAGAGCAGTGCAAGACGAAAATGAAGATTGAAAATGACCTCGTCTGGGATCGTGTAGAGCCCTTTGAAGCTGCATTGAAACCGCAATTTGGACCTTCAACCTGTTGGTCCACTATATGGAGAAAAATCCTGGAATTTTTCCTCAAAAACTTTAATTTCTTTTCGACTAAAAAAAAAGAAAGACAAACATCTTGGATGACATGGGGGTGAGGAAATTATGAGGAAATTTTAATTCTGAAGTGAACTAATCCTTTGAAATAACACGGACAGGGGGAAAAGCAGCACTTCTTTTTATAGGTGCATATTTACCATGGAGAGATTCTTGACAGGGCTGAGTTGGGATGGAGAATCCCCTGAGGTTTTGTGGAATGAATGGCTGGACTGGAAGCTTTTCAACTGGCTACTGCTGCTGCTGAGAGGCTGGAGTTTTCTGGAATATCATAGAGTGAGACGCTGTCAAAAAATGTCATTCTTTGCATGCTTGCCATCAGGAAACCTTTGCTAATTAAATTCTGAAACAAATCCGTGAAGTTGAGATAAACTTCCTAGTTCCAGAGATCTATAAAAAGGTGCAGTTATGCTTACAGGAACTGAAGGAGCTAAACAGGAAGAAATTTAAAGCTCAGGATCAAGGTCTAAGATTTGCACGGGTGTTAATCAGGTTGGGCTGTTGCCGAACGGAGTGTAAAAACACTAATACTGCTGCACAGCGTTCGGACGGGGCTTGTTAGTCTAGCTTAGCATTTCCGGGTAACTGATAACATCTGCAGCGAGACTGGCAAAAGCCTCGATAATGTCCAGTGACGAGAACAATGGTGCCAGAGACATTCCTACTCTGCTGGAACTTTCCTCTGGCAATCTGCTTCCTACAGCTCCTTCCTCTTACAGAGCTGCTTTTTCATCAAACGGAGGATCGTTCCTCATAAGCGTCCTGCTTCGATGCCCTGACAAACCTGCTGTGCTAAACTACTGTGGACTACATAGTAAAATTAGCGTAAAATATAGAATGAAATAGAAATAAAAAAATATAAAACGATAGTAAAAAGACCACTAGTTCAGAAGTTTGAGGTCAGTAAGGTTTTAATAACAACATTTATTCAACCAAGGATTAACCAGCATTTACATTATTAATTAGATTATATTAAATGCTGGTAATTCAGCTTTGCGCCACGGGAATAAATTACATTTTAAAATATATTAAGTTGGAAAATGGTTTTAAAATGTAATAATATTTCACAGCACTGCTGTTTTTATAGAAGTTTGTTTCCTCCACTAATAAAAAAAAAGCTAATTGCGACTTTTAATCTCACAAATCTGATTTTTCTTCTCTCTCTACAGTCAGAATTGCGAGATTTAATGTCAGAATTGAGAGTATTAAAAAATGTTTTTTTCAGAATTACATGATATGAACTCACAATTGTGTCTATAAAATCAGAATCGAGAGATATAAACTTTTTTCTCCGAATTCTGACTCTATAACATGTAAATAAAGTCAAGTAAAAAAGTATTTTTTTCCTCACATTCCTCATCCTGACTTTATAACTCACAATTCTAACTTTTTAACTCAGAATTCTGATTTTTTAACTCACAATTCTGACTTTATAACTCACAATTCTGACATTATAACACAATTCTGACTTTATATCTCACAATTCTGACTTTATAACTCACAATTCTCACTTTTTAACTCACAATTCTCACTTTTTAACTCACAATTCTGACTTTATCTCACAATTCTGACTTTTTAACTCACAATTCTCACGTTTTAACTCACAATTCTCACTTTTTAACTCACAATTCTGACTTTATCTCACAATTCTGACTTTTTAACTCACAATTCTCACTTTTTAACTCACAATTCTGACTTTATCTCACAATTCTGACTTTTTAACTCATAATTCTGACTTTTTAACTCACAATTCTGACATTATAACACAATTCTGACTTTAAAACTCACAATTCTGACTTTTTAACTCACAATTCTGACATTATAACACAATTCTGACTTTATCTCACAATTCTGACTTTTTAACTCACAATTCTGACATTATAACACAATTCTGACTTTAAAACTCACAACTCTGACTTTATAATTCGCAATTCTAACTTTATAACTCACTATTCTGACTTTGTGAGTTTATATCTTGTAATTCTGAGAAAAAAAAGTAAGAATTGTGAGATAATTTCCTTATATTATTTTTTATTTCATGGCAGAAACAAGCGTCCATAGTTTTTACTGTATTTTTTAATCAAATAAATGCAGTCTTTGTGTATGTTAAAAATGTTTCTGACCCCAAACTTTTGAAGGGTAGCAGTAGCAGTGCATGGACGTTTCAGCAAACATGCTCCGTTGTGCAAGTCCCATTCTGGGGATTATTGCAAGAACATCTTGAGCTTTCCCGTTACGCCCCTTTGATTGGCTGAGCACATAAAATCGAGAGGCAGAGGTGAAGGCAGGAAAGAGAATGAAGTACACAGTCAGTTAGGTGCAGTGTGGAAAACCTCCCAAAACATGGCTGCCAAGCTCGTATTTGGCAGGATGGCTGCTGTTTATTCCCCTATTGTTCCGGGGCTGAATGCGGCTGCACAGAAGCTTTCAGCATAATTCCACTCAACAGCACAGTGAATCGCATGGCTTCCTGCTCAGACAGGCCTATTAACCACATCATCAGTGCTAAAACGCGTACTTAATAGGGCCTCCAAAACACATCATCTCTGCAGACTGCAAGGGCACGGCCTGGATGACAATACACTCCGAAACGTCACCAGCTCTTCTTAGTCAAAGGAAGTTGGAAAATAATACTGTTCAGAGAGTTTAACACGTTTCTAAGCAGGGTTATTATCAGTAACCAAAACTAAAACTATTTCAGTAATTTGAAATCATTCTAAATATTAATAAAAACTGCAATAGTATGTAAATAACACTGTTACTAAGCAATGTCAACAAATAGAGTAGAATAAGGTTAAGTAGGGTCAGAGCCTTAGAAAAACACTTGCGTCACTCCCATAGACTTCCATAGGAAATGATGAATGCGGAAGTAACGCATGTTATGGAGCATCCGATAGTCCTAAACAACCAATAGTTCCAGCATTGAAACCCACTGACTTCAGTGTTTCTCAACCACACTCGCTGGCAAATTGATGAAATTACAGCCTTTTTTTTTAACATTTTAACACATTAGTTGACCTCTCTCAGGAATCTAGCCAGTAGTGGTATTTTATGAAGCGCGTTATAGTTAATCATTAAATAATAGATAGTTAAGACTCTAATTGCAGGTAGATAACATGAGCAATACTTCAATAGCTACCATAACCAGACACGTGTTACGTGACGTGCTGCTCAGGGAAGCGTAGAGACGAGGAGTAAATATAATAAAGTCTTTTAATGATGGTGATGAAGCAGGGGAAAACAGAAAACCAAACATGTCTATAAACAAACGAGGAGGGAAAAGGACTGAGGGAAAACACAGGGATTATATACAAGAGCAAACACAGGGAGAAACGAGGTAATTAACAAGACACAGCTGATGATGACGATGAAACAAACGAGTGGCGGGAAAAAACCAAAACAAAGAGCACGTGACAACAAAACTGTCCGAAACAGAAACGGTTTTTAGTCTTTCTGCGAACTTTAGGAGGTCGAAAGAGTTTCATTTAAGGAATCTAGTGCCTCAGTGAATGACTTGTTTGTTTGTTTTTTTTAAATACTACTTTAAACTTCTTTCTTAGGGTAAAGTACTTGCATTCATTAATATTCACTTGTTGTGTATGCTGTGAGTGTCATAAAATTACATTAGGATGTGAGTAATTAACCTGCTAAATGTAACATTTAAAAAAACTAAACATAAAAATCTAGTGTTTGATAATGTCTAAATATATTTTCAAATGCAAAACCTAAAAAAAACAAGTAAGCAATTATGACCAGCAATACTCTTTTTAGCAACTAGACTAGAGTTTTATATATATATATATATATATACATATTTATTAAAGAGCAATACAGGCATGCAGCATTTAAACTACGGTAATTACTTGTGAATATTCTTTTTTCAGCCACCAGATGCATCTAATTTTAGAAGTGAAAAACCTTTTCTCTATTTTAAACTTGAATACTACAAAAATTGTAACAATTGTCAATACTACCGTAAAGGTCATCAGCGTAGTAATCAACGCACATTATGCATTAATATCTTACATAAGTTTACATACACTTTTCAAAACTGTAAAACCTAAGTTCAGAAATGAATAAGACAGCAATTTGCTGTATTTCAACAATATATTCTGAATCTAAAGAATGAAACACTATCAAAACAATTAGATGTTGCTGAACACCAACACAGATGCTAGTCTTTCAATGGCATTATTATCTATACAAAAGGGGAAACTTAGGAATATTTTTGTACTGTAATGTATACATGGATCATGTAATATACACAGCAGATTCTATTCTAAACAGTAGAGATTGTCATTCTTGTTTTGTAAAAACACTGTTGTTAGTGTTAGTGGGTGAAACCGAGTGTGCTAATCATAGGCGGAGTTTGGGGGGGTCTGGGGGGGGCAGTGCCCCCCCAGTCCAGAGCCAATTAATGCCTGTCTTGTGCTTTGAATATTTTTTTTTTATTACAGAATTCAAATTTTCTCGTTTTATTAGTCTTATCTTATTAGTTATGTGTATAGAATGAGTAAGATATGGCTAATTAATTTTTAATTACTGTAGCTTTATTACATTCTCCCGCGATTTGTGAATCTCAAAGTATCGCGGTACGTGAGTGGACGCTCTTCTCGTTCTTTTTTACGCGCTGAATAAACAAAATGGACATTCGTCGTTTTTTTTTAATAAAAAAAACACTACTAAAAGTGTGGAGTTTTCTAATTCTACTTCAACTATCAATTCCATTGCTGCTAATACTACCACAGCAATCGAGGCCGCATCAGAGAACAACGCCGGTTCTGCATTAGGTAAGATATTGTAATGTCTGAAGTAGTTCTATGACAGGTCAAGGGAGGCTCTGTTTATGAACTTTAATCGGAACTAAGAAGAACACACTGTAATCAGTCCCTCCAGAAAAACGCGATTATGCGATCGTTTGATTTCATGCATAATCAGCCAAAGTCCGCATATTTATGCGGGGGTCACATTTTTTCAAATATGCCGCACTTTCGCCGCATAAATTGCCGATTTCAGCAAGAAAAATATGCTATGATTTCATTTTCGCTGCAAAAAAAAGTCTCATATATCAGTATCAAAGTCTCAGTATCCAGTGAGAACAGGGTATTGGGGGAATCACCTTTTTTTTCCCCTCTTTTGCATCAAAAACCGCAGTTTTTGCAAGTTCCCGCAATTTCGTCGCATAAAATTGCAAAAATATCCCGCATATTCCATCGCGTTTTTTAAGAAAACGTGCCGCATAATCAAGGATTTTTGCCCGCAACAATCACAAAAAAATCCCGCGTTTTTCTGGAGGGACTGACTGTGTAACAAGCGCACCCGTCTAACACAACTCGCTTTTTTTCGCCGCACTTCTGAACTCCCCGCGTTAATCCTATCACTGCAGATGCAAAACAAAACAGCAACTATAAAGAGTCTGTTCTATTCGCTATTCTTTGTATAAAGTCATTGTTCATTGTAAATGTATTTTATATGTAGAATGTATGATATATAAATATGATATAAAAAAAAATCTGAGCTCGTGGTCTGCTGGCCTGGTAGGTGCCCCCCCAAGCACAAAAGTGAAACTCCGCCTATGGTGCTAATGGAGGACAGGCCTGACTCGAGACATGAATGGAGTGTTTTGGTAGTTTTAGAGCATTTTGAATGTGAAAACAACTGCTGTGCCAAAATGAAAGTTGGTTAGAATAACAGTTTTGAAAAAGTATTGAGAAATTGTCATGTTGTAAAATACTGCAATTAGGCTCGTGGGAGTACGCAAGACAAAAAAAGGTTGGAAGTAGAGTAAAGCAGAGCAAAGATATAGTAAGTATGGTAGATTAGGGTCTGACTCACTAAAACATAAAAATCATGTCGTGACAATTGAGAAAATGTACCTTGCCAACACCCTTTGAATGAGTTGGCGCTCTTCCTCCACATAGCCGGGCCAGTCCCTCCGCACATGTCTGTAGAAATCATCTTTTAGAGTAAAGCTGTGGTCTTTGGGATTGAGTTTAGCCACCTGAAAGGAAATATACAATAGAATTATTCTCCTAATGAGAAACTGCCCTCTGTTCCCGAATGCACTTAAGTAAACAATATTTCAAGAGAGATTTGAACCATCAAGCTTTCCTTCAGTCAATATCTTTTTGAAGAAATATGACACTTGGGAATTTTTTACGACAGCGAAATAATAATCTACGATAGGCCTTTTAAGGACATTCTTAAATACATCCAGAGGACAATAATTCAACTCAGACCTTGTAAATGTAAAACAGAAAGCATAAATGTATTGCAGCAAGCACAGGACGTTCCGTAGAGCACTTCTGCAAATGGGATATGAACCCAGCTCGACCCTTCCTCTGTCAAAACAAGATCCATTCTCTAAATATCATTAAGGCAGCAGGCTAATTGCTACCGCTAGCACCGCAACCTCCCCTTGTTGACTGTGCAGGAACTCCTGAATGTAACCGCAGCAGGAAACATTCAGCAAATAAACCTACTGACAAAATCAGCCTCGGCCATCTCGCCTGCCCAAATGCAATAGAGAAGCAGTTCTGGACATAAACTATATTATCTGTACAAACTGAGTACTGAACTGGGTTTTCTGATGGAGGGTTGATGGGCGAGATAAAAAACAACAACAACATCAACAACAAAAAACTTGGCACTGGTGCAGAATGGAACAGTTTGAAATCAGCAACATATTATACGGACTAGAGCTAAAACGGTCAGGAAAGTGACAAAAACAAAAACATGTAAAGATTTAAAATGTAGATTCCGTGAGCGGCAGTCAGGAAAACTGAGCATTCAGATGGTCAGATATCATCTTGTGGGATGGCTTTAGTTAATTACATTTTCAGAAAGTGTTTCCTGCGCGCTCTAACAAACAGCACGGAAGCTTGTTTCCGCCATGAAAGAAAAAATAAAAAGGGTAATTGCGACTTTGTTTCTCACAACTCTCAAAATCTCTCAGAATTGGGAAAAAAGTCACAATTGTGTATATGTCACATGTATAATGTATATGTCACAGTTGTGAGCTACAAAGTAAAAATTTGCATGAAATAAAGTCAGAATTGTGTTGTATAAATCAGAATTTATAGTGATATATAATGTCCAGTCGCGAGGGGAATTGTGAGTTTATATCACAATTGAGCTTATATCGCAATTCTGAGAAAAAAGTCAGTATTGTACGATAAAAACTCGCAATTGCGAGAAAAAGAAATGTCAACTGTGACTATTTCTCACAATTCTGACTTTATAACTTGCAATTCTGACTTTTTATCTCACAATTCTGACTTTTTATCTCACAATTCTGACTTTATAACTCACAATTGCGAGTTTAAATCTTGCAATTGCAAGAAGAAAAGTCAGAATTGTGTTGTATAAATCAGAATTTATAGTGATATATAATGTCCAGTCGCGAGGGGAATTGTGAGTTTATATCTCACAGTTCTGACTTTATAACTCACAATTGAGCTTATATCGCAATTCTGAGAAAAAAGTCAGTATTGTACGATAAAAACTCGCAATTGCGAGAAAAAGAAATGTCAACTGTGACTTTCTATCTCACAATTCTGGCTTTATATCACGAAATTCTGACTTTATAACACGCAATTCTGACTTTATAACTCACAATTGCGAGTTTAAATCTCGCAATTGCAAGAAGAAAAGTCAGAATTGTGAGATAAAAAGTCAGAATTGCAAGTTATAAAGTCAGAATTGTGATTATAAAGTCAGTTATAAAGTCGCAATTACCTTTTTTATTTTTTTATGTAGTGGCGGATACAAGCTTCTATAGAAAAGTGATTCTTTGAGTAGTGAACAAATGACTCTTATGAACTAGTTCTTTTTATTGAGTCAGTCAAAATGATTCATTAAACAATCTTGAACGGGCTTATGAGTTAGTGTTTTGAATCAAACTCAGTGAAATGTAATGCGTACTTAAGGTTAACATTATATATATGATATTATATAATAGCAACACAACTTTAATCAACATTGATAATAATAAGCAATGTTACTTAAGCACTAAATCAGTATATTAGAATGATTTCTGAAGGATCATGTGAATTCAGCTTTGCATCTCAGGAATAAATTACATTTTAACATATATTCAAATAGAAAACAGTTATTTTAAAAAAAGAGTGATATTAATATTTGGCACAAGTACAGGTTTGGACACATTTGATGTAATTATAAATATTTAGTTTGTTGAGCATGTAGCATGCCGTGCACTTGTGTTTTACCTCATCCAGCACAGCGCTCAAGTCGGTCTTGTCTTTGGGGCTGGCTTTCTCCCTCTCCAGCCAGAGCAGTAGTTCTGGCTTGCTGTAGGGCTTTAAGGCCAGAACGTGAATGACACGTTCCTTCAGAGGCCTATGGGCCACCAAGCTAGGTGCACCGTTCCTCTTGTTGCTGGGTGAATGTCTATTAATGTTGTCAGAGCTTGAAGCCAGGCCTTGTTTCTTCTTAATCTTCACACATTTACCTGAGGCAAGAAAGAAAGAAAGAAAGAAAAAACACCAAGAGGGTCATTAATGTTTTATAATTATTACTTGGTCTGTAAAATAAAAATATGTACCTCATATTCAGTGCATTATATGCTCTCTAGATTTAAAAAACAAAAACAAAACATCAGATTCTAAAAATTAAGTACTTGTAATTAGATTACATTGTTTCAAAATCATTTTTATTTATTACATGATCACATATTATTCACAGTGACAGTAAAGAACTTTTTTGTTCAACAAAATACGTTTAGTAGGTATTTTATTTTGATTGTTTTATGATTTAATTATTTGTTTTTAATCACTTGTTTAATGCACTTCATGTTGTTGATAAAGAATGGAACATATTTGCTTTCTCTTTACATTTTTACATCAATATTCTCCTGCTGAAATCTACTATATGTGAAAACAAGTTAGGTTAAAAGTAATCTAAAAGTAGTCAGTTTACATGAACTATATGTACAATAAATAATGTTACTAACTACAATCTTCTTCGTGTTTTAATTTATTATATATAAATATATAATAAATATATAAATTTGTAAGCAGAAACGGACTACAATTTGTAAATAATGCTTATATTATTCCTTAACAGTGTTGGGGGTAACACATTAAAAGTAACAAAAGTTACATAATCAGATTACTTTTTCAAGTAACTAGTAAAGTAACATTACCTTTTTAATTAACAACAAAATATCAGAGTTACTTTTTCAAATAAGTAACAAGTTACTTTTTCATATTAATTGACGGACAGCTTTCTTATCCCCATATCGAGAGAAATAAAATGCAATTCAACCATTCTAATAAGCAAAAATTATGTTAGATAAGATTTAGAAATAATCTACTGTAGAGGTGTAAATATGTATTTCCTTCAGCCTGAGGCTTATTCATTTCACTCTTGCCATGAAAGGGCCTTTACACTTGCCAAAAATAGAACTTTTTTGTTTTTTGTTATTAAAAAATAAACAAGCAAGTCCAGCTCAGGTGAGAAAAAGTAATGCAAAAGTAAAAAAGTAACACAGTAACGCAATTAGTTACTTTTTAAGGGAGTAAAGCAATATTGTAATGCATTACTTTTGGCATTTTTTAAATATTGGCACCAGCTGACAACCAACACTGTTCCTTAATGCATTTCGATGTCTTCCCAAGAGTTTAAAACTAGCTCAGAATCTCATAAGACTTAAAAAAAGTCACATAAAACGGACTGAGATTATTGCTTAACCCTCAGCACTGAAAATAAACCGAGAGCTCTGTAAATAGCACAGAACTTCTGGGGCCACTCAAATCCCCAAGCTCTCGTTACGCAAAACAAAACCGAGCCGCCCTGAGGTGAAATTAGACACATACATAACGGAGAAGGGGTGAGCGCCAGGGCCGTGACAAATGACTGTCACACATACAAGTAGTGTAAACAGCAAGCGCTGAACCACTTTAGGACATACAGATTTAAGTAAACATCACGGCCCCCGTAGCACTCGTACGACCGTTCTCCGGATGTGCACTCTGAATTTGGCGTGCACCGGGCAGGCCGTAGAGTGTGAAAGAGAGCTGACGGCAAACGTTGCTCTCTCCTGTGCAAATATCTAAGCTGTGGAAACGGAAGCACCTAAAATAGAGCTGTTTTTTCTGCTTTCCATCTTCCCACCAGTGTGCTAATTCACCTGGAGCCAGCAGGACACAGGAGTGCTAATAGATATCAGGCATGCCTAATCTTATTAGAAGTTTAAGCTGTACTTTGAAGGTTGCAATAGGACAAAGTGAAGAATAAGCTGTTCATACAGTGACTGCTATGCTCCTGTGCGCATCCAGTTTTACATAACTTTCATGCATCCGTTTACACTGCTTCAGGGCTTTAGTATTGCCGCAGAAACACACTACACTGTTGTCTTGCGAGTTAAATTCGATTTGACTGGGCTAAATCTATTTACTCTGTCCTTTTAAGCAATCTTCACATTAACTTAAAGGGAAGGGTTTTTTCAAAGGGCCAGTTAACTTCATTATTAAAGTTTCCTGATAGTTTATTCACCCCCCCCCCCCCCCATGCCTTTTTTTCTTCAGGCAAAAAGAAATTAAGGTTTATGAGGAAAACATTCCAGGATTTTTCTCCATGTAGTGGACTTCACTGGGGTTCAACAGGTTGAAGATCCAAATGTCAGTTTCAATGAGGCTTCAAAGGGCTCTACATGATCCCATACGAGGAATAAGAGTCTTATTTAGCGAAACGATCTGTCATTTTCTGAAAAAAAAAAAATATATATATATACTTTTTAACCACAAATGCTCGTCTTGCACTGCTCTGCGAAGCGCCACGCATTACGTAATCACGTTGGAAAGGTCGTAGGCAAGTACCGAGCAAGGGTTTATAAAATGAACGTGCAAAGTCAACCAGGCTTTGCAAAAAAAGGTAAAACAACAATGTCGGATGATTTTGAAGAGTTGAGTTTTGATGAGTTGAAGGAATAAATGAGAATACCTACCGTGGTATTTCCACCTACGTCACACGTGACTTTCCAACATGATTACATAACGCATGGCTTATCGCAGAGCAGTGCAAGATGAGCACTTGTGGTAAGAAAATGACTGATCGTTTGACTCTTATTCCTTGTCTGGGATCACGTAGAGCCTGCAGTGAAGTCCACTATATGGAGAAAAATCCTGGAATCCCCCAAAAACCTTAATTTCTTTTCAACTGAAGAAAGAAAGACATCTTGGATGAGTAAATTATCAGGAAATTTTAATTCTGAAGTGAATTAATCCTTTAAAATGGTTCTGTCTGTTATCATTTATTCACTCTCATGTAATTCCAATCACATGACCTACACACACACACACACACACACGCGTGTTGTGTTTTCATGTTTTATGGGGACATTCCATAGGCGTAATGGTTTTTATACTGTACAAACTGTACAAACTGGTCCCCATAACGTAGGAAATACTCGCCCACACACACACACACACACATATATTTTAAATAATGGACTGGTGTTTCTCTTATTTTCCAAAGCATCATAAAAGCATCTTACAAGCAAGTCTATATGACTTTTCAGCTACAAGTCTTCTAAAGCCAATGAAAGGTTTTTGCAAGAAATAGATACAAATTTGAAATTGCTAAATAAAGCCGATGAGTCACAAAAGCACTTTAATGGTAATTTATGTCATTTTCAACCCCTTTTATTGTAACACTATGGAGGAAAAAGTGACTAGTACATTATTTATAAGTTCCGTAGAAAAACAACAAGTCATCCAGGTTGGGAATGACATAAGAGTGAGTAAACGGTGACAGAATTTTTATTTTGGGTGAACAACTCCATTTAAGACTTTAAGAGGAAATGTGACAACATAAATTTGTAGAGACAGATATAGTTTGCCTCAATAACAGGGGCCAGTCAGTCAACAGCCATAAAACGGTTTCTTTTCTCCCTCTTATACAAAAGATTTAGGTTATACTTGATTTTACAGTGTCACTGTTACACCGTAAAAATGTAGTTAATATAGTAATATAGCTACAAAAGGAATATGGTTGTAACAACTAACTGTTTGAAACTATTATGCATAAGTACATGCAACTAACCCTGTAGTTAGCACATATAGTTAATTAATATTACTCAGTATCTCAACGTATCCTTACTCTGTAACACCTTAAAATAAAGTGTAAACTATTTTTGGTAACATTTCATTATACTTAAAAGAGCTGTCTTCACATTTCATATACTGTCTTTATAACTGCATGATTTAGTGCAATAACTACATAGCTGTGAGAACAATGACCCTATTTATGAGGAATGTTTGACTGTTACAGAGTCCAACAAGAGAGAGAAAAATCACAAAGCACTGAATTCCTCTTGACGCCTAAACATGTTGCGCTTTGCAAGAAGTGGTGAATGAAACACTCTCCTTCTGCAAAATCAATCGAAACACTGTAGTGTGTTTTGGGGGAATAATACTGTATAAACTGTTGACAGATGTCCCAAAACTCCAATATCAAACATTTAATCAAATCTAACCTTACAGGCAATCTCATCAAATCACAATCCAAAATTAAATGGTTTTACCTTCCAAAGCCCAGTAATCACTTGTTTTATCATGTCTGCATGCTCGAATATGCCACAATAGTGAAACATAGATAATAGTGCTTATATTAAATGATAAAGTGTATATCTATTAGCTAGTTTATAAAGATGTTTGTGTATTCACAAACACATGACGACCAGAGATCACCCGATATATTTGCAAAGTAGATATTAATCGGCCATTGTATAACAGTTCTGGTTCTTGAATCTGATTGGCTGATAGCCATGCGATATTCCAGTGATAACAGCACTCCTACCTGTTCACGGTTTGAATCGCTCCGCTTGAAGCGACTGGCATGGCAGCCGATACTTTTTACAAATAATAAACTAGTTGTATCACAAACTGTAGGTTTTTTTTTTAGGTGCGAATGTAGTTGTTTAGACCTGAAATATGTGACTCATATTTAATCATATCACCTTTTTTACAATTTGTTTAGAGGTTTTCGGAGATGCGAGCTCCAGGCCACCAGCGGCCGTTCAGTGCTCGTGTACCCGCCGAGAACAGCTTCATCTCAGCCAGTGCTTTGGGGAATTTCCGCCGGCTCTTATAGTGGTTAAACATGAAATATAATTCATTTTGGGTACAAAAAAACGGGCAGTCTTTGGTATTAGTATTCTATTACTTGTTCCAGAGCAAATCGAATGGGCCTATGTTCAATTTAATAATTTAATATTAAGGCAATATTTAACTTACGTCCTTTACTGCTTTTGTACGTCTGACTGAATTGTACAATTGTGTTTATTTCCTATTGTCATTTATAATGGCTATTGTTGTTAATTTAAATATCGTAGTTCAATAAATATTATTTTATATGGATAATATGTTGTATTTGGTATTGAGAAAGGCTCCATTAGTGTGCAACATGGATTGAGTGAAAGTTACATAGATACGCAGGTGGCAAACCTTACGAGAGAATAAATTAAGAGACTTTAAAGTGAAAGCGACTTTTGTAAACAAAGGACATTGCTTTAGCTCTGTTATGGAAAATTCAAACAGATTTTTATAATGGATATAATATTATGGACATCGACCTGAAGAATGAATGTTATATCAGACACAGGTAATGCTCGTTCAAGCGATCTCTCAATAATTCTGTACAATATAAGTTTCAATGGAGGGACTGAACATTCCTTCGTTACTAGTTCTAAAGTGATGTTTTATAATTAGTAACAGAGGCTTGGTTAAACTGTCAACTTGAGATTTGAATCCATGTCAGAAGGAAGAAGTTCTGCTTATAAGAGTGTTTTAAACACACTCTGTTGTCATTTCTTATTTATTTACACACTTGTGCCATCGAACTGGTGTATAAAGCGCAAAATCACACTCGTAGCTGTGCAATATGGCTGTATATCAGCACGCTGTGATTACCTATGGCACTCGGCCTTTGTGCTGATAGACAGCCATATCACACGGCTACCTGTGTGATATCGCTCATATATTTGTCATTTTTGATCAAAAGAGACTTTTATTTTGCCAGCGCTGAGAACCATTTGAAAACTTGCTCACTAAGATATCGGGATCGGCCTTCAAAAAATCCATATCGGTTTACCACTAACGACAACTATACTCGTCCTGATCGCTAAATGAATGAGAGCCACCGACATCAAACAGTAAGTACACACTAAATGTTTGATGATGCTCTTCTGCACGCCTCATATCGGCATGCAAAATTAGAGCAAACGCAATACCCCTGCTCTTTATAATTAAACGTCCATTGAAATACCTGCCATGCATTTGAAAGCCTCTGCCAACTATGAAAACTATGATGGCAAAGCCAAGTATATAGAAGCGTCTACAAGATACAGTAAGCGTACCATTACTTTACCACAGAAATACAGCATGCCACCACAAGAGGTTTCTCTGCTCGACTACAGAGTTGGGAAAAAAGTTGGAGGCCAATTTATTTTCGTTTCAGCCAAACAAATGTATCTGCCAGGCACTAAATTGTGCAAGGACATGGCTCCATTTCTACCGCCATATGCATTTGGAGCTGGTTAAAAATATGCATGGCGACAGTTTTACTTTGTGTCCGTGATGGAATAAAAAGCCAAAGCAAATACTATAAACTCAGTCGCAATATAAATGTGACCCAAACACACCTATTATATGAAATCTGAATGGTGCAACATCAAATCATCCCACTTGGGTCCTCCTATAATGTCCGTTCCTAAATTACACCCCTTAGAAAGCAGTGCAGCCCAAATGTGTTTACATTACAAGGCAAATTGAGACACATACTGACGAAAAAAGGATTCTGCAGGGCTTTATCTGGAAGGGCACTATTTGCTTTCCACAGTGAATGCGATTCAGCGCTTTTAATTGCCTTGAATCAAACAGATTTTATTTTCTCCAACCACTGAAGTGCTTTCTTTCACCCCAGCACACATCCACCTTTTTAAGTCAGGAGAGGCCAGAACGACACGTGTCCTTCTCTCTAGTCGTCGCTTGGGGAATTGCAGACTTTGCTTCAGAGAGAGACCCCATGTATAATTCAGTATTTCTGCAGATGAAAACCTAATTGATCCCCAGCCATGGTAATTAAAATCCTGGGCTAAACTTCATCCACCCAGCATGAGCCTTGTTAGTGCATACTTCTGGCAGTCTCAATCAGATTAATGGAACAGGTCTGTGGCTTCATGCCTGTGTCATCTGCAGATAAATGCTTGAGAAGGAGATATCGCGGGAGGGGAACGCATCTTACACGGCTCGTCTGACCACACAACCATCCCTTGATCAAAAACAATCTTGTTTATCAATCATATTAGCACAATTACAATAGTACTAGGGTAGGATTACTTGCTTTTGGATGAAATAAATGTGTTTTTCTTCATAAAAGACACACTTTAATGAGAGATCATTTTGTCTGAGTATGGAGTGGTCCTTTGTGTGAGTGTGTGAGCTGGATTCTTACTTGGACGTGTGGATCCAGGTTTGATCTCAATGGCTGAGCGACTCCAGATGTCCTTTTCCACTTGAGACATGCGCTCGCGGGTCATCTGGTAGGAATCGTCGGTGGCACACACCGTGATTTTGTCCTGAATACTGCCCTGACCTTCCAGATGTTCCCTGCCATCTCTAAAAGGAAATACACATCGAGTTAAATTATCAAGCTGGAAAATATACATTTGTTGAAATTCCAGGGATTTAATTACAGTCTTTGAATCAGTTAGAATTGTTAGAAATTACATATGCATATATATATATATATATATATATATATATATGCTGTTTAATATTGAGCGTGCAAACCATATTTCAGGATTCTTTGATGAACAGAAGGTTCAAAAGAATAGCATTTATATGTTGCTAAAAAAAGATATTTTTAAAAAAAAAAGATACAATTATAGCAGGGCTACGGAAAATCTGCAAGAAAAAAAAATATTGTTGAGGCATGCCAATAAAATATATTTTTATAAATAATTGAAAAATGCCTTGCAGGTTAACCTCTGTTTTGGGAAGTATGTGTGAAAAAGTAAACAGCATTGTGAACAAAAGGCTAAATCAAAATCATTTCACAGAAATGACCTGGAAAGCTCTGAGCATCAACATGCTATGTAAAGACTGACATGTTTAATTCCTCTCTCTGCATTTTTAAGTGTTACAGCTGCTCCCTTTGTCCACAAAGCAGCCGGAAAGTCAGTGACTAATTTATGACTAATGGCCTTAACCGGTTTTTGTGGAATAGCTTTGCATCCTCTTTCCCACAAACCTATGTAATGCTATTCTTCAGAGAGACAAGTGGAGTATTGTGAGACTACAAATCTCCTTTTGAGCTGCAGAGCGAACAGATCAGTGCCACCCCGATCAAGAGGCAGCAACTTCACAACCGACCGTGACGCCAAATACTGTAATGGAACTTGGGTTCAAAGGTCCGAGTAAATGTTGATCCTAACAAACAACAACAACAACCCACACTCAACGCACAGATTTATTCAAGACACACAATAACTAATGGCAGTAATGGGAGCAAACATTACTACTTTTATTATTGCAGTAAGTAATTAAGAAGAGTTTTATGTTGCAAAAGCATTAATAGTTTTGTGATTATCAGTAAATAATGGATGAATAATACATTTATTCCCCATGAGTCCTATTGTACTATATTCATTATTTATGGTGCTTTTATGGTGTTCTCTCTCTCTGATTTACACTTCCTGGTCTTTTTTTATACTCTTTTATGTTCCTAGTGGATCAAATTTAATGATAAAAAATGCACAAAAGCAAATAATAACTAAAAAGAACGAACAAACAAAAGCAAATTATTTTCTACTTTTATTCTGACCCTCTGTCTGAAAAGTGGCGGCTCCTTTAAGGCTTGTCAGTAAACATCCACTGTTATGATTGGCTAAGGTCATTGCATAGCGTGATTAAGTGTTTTGAAAACATTATCCATATAATATCTGCTGTCAGATTCAATACAGTTTGTGACCTCTCCATTAAATTATGCCTCGCTGATAAAACAATGTGCTCCGAACAAACATAATCCTCTGACACGATTCGAAACGGCATTAAAATAAAAACATTTCCGACGCAGAGATCCTTCTAAAGTCTGGAATGCGTTAAGGAGGACATTTTTTCATGCTTCCATGTGTCCTGTTGTCAGCAGACTCATTTGCATGGAGTACGTCTGAAAATGAATGCACATCTGTATCCAGTGTAGACAGCATCAGTGATTACAATGGGTTCTATTTGATTTGAATGTCAGCTGTTAATTGACAGTGGGCGGGGCCTATGATGCGATGATGATCTCTGTTTGTCAATGTCGTGCTCTGGAGGCAGGCATATGCAAATGTTTATAACCATGAACCTGTAATATCAAAATGAGCTGTTTTCGAAGCTTGATTAAATAAATGCTTCGTTTATAATGAGGGTGTTTGAAGCTATGAAAGTTGTTTTAATGGTGCAAAGACCTCTTATATGTCAAAAGATCAAGGCCAATTTGATTTCTCATGACCCCTTTAAAAATATATTACATTATATTATATATTAGCTATTACTTATGAAGTTTACTCCCTTATTTGATTCACTTTTGCATCAGTGTCTTACCCAGAAGCATACTGGTGAATACAGTCAAAGCTGGCCTGAGGTTTGTCTTTACTGTCACTGGACAGATAGAAGGAGAAGACACGGAAAGCATCGGGAGAATCCGAGGAAGCAGGAATCTTGATATACTGTTAGATGACAAGAAAAAACAAAGACATTTCAGACCTGTGTCAATAAAGTTTAATTCAATTCCAAATATGCATTTATTAATATATATATATATATATATATATATATATATATATATATATATATATATATATATATATATATATATATATATATTATACACACACACACACACACATACGTCATACCCATTATAAATACAGGCGCAAAAACAGTGTAATTATGAGAAATGGGCGTTTTTTTATACCCCCACGCTTCAGAATGGCTATTTTAAGCATTAAATGGCTATTTTAAGCAATGGAAATATCCTTATGTAACATACAAAACAGATAATACCAAAATGATTTAGCTTTCATTAAACAGAACATACAAAAACATAAATAAAAACAAATCCTTTTCTCAATAAAAGCTCCAGCTCAATGCACTTACTTAAACAAAGCTTTTTGGAAAAACATCTTTCATTCAATAAACCAGTCAAATGAGCTCCTCCTACGACTCACCAAAACACAGTATTCGGCTTATAAATAAAATGTTGCATAATATTCACATTAAGCAATTAAGTTATTACTCTTATAGAAAAGGGCACTTGCTGTGCCAAAACACATTTCATGGCGGGATGATTTATTCTTGCCTATTTTTGAAACAAAAAGACTCATATTTGCTAATTATATGAGCTTAACTTGGGCTTGAAGCAAGCATCCTACTGCACAACACATTTGTTGAACATGTTTTTATGCCTCGTGACCATAAACACGTGGTGATGCACAGTGTTGTCATCATGGAAAATTGTTTTAGTTGATAGATACTTTAATGTCTTGTAATTGCTCTGAAAGAATCAGTTTGAAAATAACATTATGAAAATATTTCGCACCATATGCATTATCCAGTATTTGAAATTAAAAACAAAACCTTTTTCCTCCACTGTAGAGTTTATGGAAAGATAGATATATATTCAGCCATTTCTAGCCAAACAAAATCATTTCTATCCCAAAATATAAACATTAACTGAAAAAAATGGTTATTGTATTAAAACATAATTAACATAAGTGCTTAAAACTGACAATTTAAAGCTCCACTGTGATACTGACAGCCAGCGGTTAAAATGGTACTACAACATTTAAATACTGGAGAGAGTTTTCCCACGCCTCCTCCTCCTCAGACTCGACGCTCACACGGGTTGCCAGATTCGCAACAGAAACAAACATAACTGACAATAGAAAGCTAGAAAGTTTATCAACTAATGTATACGTTTTGCAATGTTTTTTGCAAGGCTTTTTAGGTCAGGTAGAATTTGCGATTTCTG
Source organism: Opsariichthys bidens (assembly GCA_037194245.1). Lineage (NCBI taxonomy): Eukaryota > Metazoa > Chordata > Actinopteri > Cypriniformes > Xenocyprididae > Opsariichthys > Opsariichthys bidens. The sequence continues at coordinate 29,054,438 of CM074278.1, forward strand.
ATCAAGTCGCTGTTTTCTGCACCTACTGGCAACCCGGGGAGTCGATATACTATTGGGTAAATTGGCAGTGGGCGGGGTCACACAAACCAAAACAAAACCAGACATTCTGACATGAAACGCAAGCAGAATAACTGTCTGTAGCACTGCTTTTCTGGAAAACAAGTATTTGAACTTGATCCTAAATATCTACAAACATATTGTGGTGTTTTTATGATTTAGTACAGTCAAAAATGACACTGAGCATCTGAACTTTTCATATCTTCTTGTTTTGTAATATTTATATTAGAAATATGTTTTTTTGTTGTTGTTTTCATCTTTTTGTTGTTTGCTGTTCATTATTCAGCTTTAATAATGTGTAGAATGCCATTAAAAAAACAGCAGAAGCAACGGAGCCAAAAATAACCTTTATTCAAACTATTTTCTATTTATCTATGCAGCATTATTAGTTATAATCAGAGTTGGAGGGTAAAGAAATACATGTAACTTAGATACGCATTTAAAATACAAAATGTAATTACGGTTACATTTTAAATGGGTGATAATTTACAGTTCATACAAATTATAATGTCCTTTAAACATTAATGTAAACTGTGACAGGTAATTAAATGCAAACAGCAATTGATGATTCTCCAACTCTGAGCGTCTGCAAAAGCATCATTTTTGTTCGTAAGTTTCATAACCTTGCAGAAAATGCAACATTGCAATAATTTTAACAAAATAAGAGGGATCATAAAAATTGCATGTTATTTTTATTTAAAACTGTCCTGACTAAGCTATTTAACATAACAGATGTTTACATATATTCCACAAGACAAAATGCCTGAATTTATAATAAAAATTGCCCCATTTCAGATGTAACTGTCCTGTCATTACCTGGATGATCCACGACTGTTTTCAAGTTGTTTCTAGTCCCTTGTAGTTATAAAAAAGATTTAAACTCACAATTGTGTTTTATTCATTCAGAATTGGGAGCAAAAAACTCACAATTACTTTTTTTGCGTGTATGTTACATACATATCCAAAGTATTCTAAAATTTCGGTTATACAAATTACTTTTTAAAGCATGTGTGTTGTAATCTGGAGTGAAATACATTTGAAATGTAACCAACCCGGCCCTGCATTATTAGATATAATTGGAGAATTTTCTTTCTTAGTTGTCAACAGTAAGGCATGTTCCTGGATCAACATATTTTGTTGATCCCAGAACAACATTCTTGTCCGAACTCTATCCCTACCCTTTAAACCTAGCCCTACCCGTAACTTATCCCTAAAATCCGAGGGAAATGACAGATGAATAACACTCATATAAAAGCACCTAACCCAGGTTGTAAGCCTAAACTTGACATAAACTGTAAACTTCGCTCTCAAATCTGACGGTTGCTTCGAATGTCGTTCCAGGAACAAAGACGTCGATCCAGGAACATGTTGTACTTGGTGAAATCGCATTCACATCAAGAGTACGGTCCAACCACTTCAGTGCTATAAAACTTCTCATCATGCCAGATCGACTCCGAGTTTGTGCTCGGAGGCAACGGAAGGGTCACGACTCAGTAACTGAGTCAGTTACATAATACTCACAGTCATCCGAGGGCGATCAAAACAAACGCAGCCCTGAACGAGTAACATCGACAGCGTGACCTCACTACCTGTTCAAAGCCCTGTGAAAAGGAATCAATAAGATTCTGGCCAACTCTACACGCACAAAGCCAAAGAAGCAGTGCTTTGAGACTGCCAAACACATGGTGAGGGAGAGCCGTGTGCGCCACACTGCGAGTCTGAGCGAAAGCCGTCCGTACCGTCAACTCTCCTTCATCCGGCGGCTTCTATAAACTTAGCTTGAGACTTTAGGCAGGCTATTTCTGATATTAAAAGACGAGCTATATTCTTCAGGGAGGCCTAGAAACCTACTTTCACTAATACAGAAAGGCAATTCAAAATACAAACTCATTAAGCAACAGGTATTGCGGAGTCATTAAAAACAGCTTTTCCTTTCAAACAGCCTCCAGCAGAAAATGATGGATGTTTTAGTTGAGGCAGCGTCCTAGATTTGAGGGAAATGGATGGGTAGTGTCCGGATAATTTAAATATTTTTGTTCGGAAGGCAGCGGTCTATCATTTGCGCTTGAACGTGCCCAAAAGTGAGGTGGAAAATGGCAATGACTATGGACACAAAAAGCCACCTAAATCATTTAAAACAGTTTTCAGGTGTGTGATTTTCCATAAATAAAATGGCTGGGAATAACAAGGCACCTTTAATTCCCACTGTCAAATGGAGCCACGGGGTATTTTCAAATATGCAGGGTTATGCTGCGCGAGCAAGTTTGGTTAAAGACTGGTTTGAAGAATGCATCTGTGCCCTAGGGCATGAAAGCTCTCAAACAGCAACCTTTGTGCACTGAGACTGAACAATTTTCCCATCGGTGACTAGAGAAACTCAAAAATCATAATGTTCCTTTACAGCAGCGAACATAAAACAACCAAATAATAAAAAATTAAATTAAACAAAATCATGCATTTTTGTGTCAGTCGTTCGTAAAGCTGTTCTGGCGTAAATTTTCGGATTCGTGAAAATGTTTGTATTTACAAAACGTCAGTTGGTGGTATGAAAGAAGTTTACACCAGCTCTTTCGTTCGCACACTGCATTTTTATGCACCGTAATAATATTTCACGTGTTTGTTTGCCCTGTCTTTTTTTAATCTATTTAAACTGTTCAACTTTGGGTACAACACAATGCTCGTCACTGTCAATTTTCACCCAGTCGTCCAATCACAATGGAGGAGGGACAAATACTACAACGACTGACGACAATGGAGATGTTTGCTTGTTACCGCATTTTTATATTCAGTAGTAGGCTATTTTTACAAAATGAGATACTAGAAACACGCCTCCAAAGCGCTCTCGAGTGCCACCAGCACCAGGCATTTTTTTCAGCCGGCTAAAACGCTTCGGTGGACACACGTTGATTGAATATTTATCGTTAGGTATGCGGCTTATTAGTCTTTTTTGCATTAATGCAATATACCAGAGCCAAACCTGAGAAGGGGGTCTAGAACATTCCACAGTGTTCCTGGACACGTAATAGTCGTAGTTATAATTCTCAGGCCGGGATTATGCTAATTTTGCACACACCCTCTTTACGAGTGATTGGATTTCATTAACACGCACGGGTTTAACAAATTTAATGTTGCGAAGCATTTGTGAATGCGGAGGAGAGTTTGTTTTACGCACAAATTACTTTTGGGTATCTACGAATGTTTCATGAATGAGGCCCAATGACTATACAGAAGCAAAACATAATATTAATATGGGTCTTAATGTATCAAAATATACAGTTGCCAATATAATTGTAAGAAGGTTAGAAGGTATCATCATATTTGCAGGTCTCTGGCATCAAAACAGTTGGAAAAACACCTGCTCAATAAATTTATAATCATAGAGGTTCATTATTCCAACTGTCTTACAACTGCATGCTTCATAAACATTTTAGAAGACGCAAACACTGACCTCTTCATTTTTAGAAACACGCTAGACTCATTTCAGCAGTGTTTAATGAAGTGCATAAATACTCTAACAAGCAATTTGCCATCCTACGCATCTAAAAACAGCATGTACGGGCACCGCAGAAAATGCCCGGTCACGCAGTACAACCATAAGCACTGCTGGCCACATGGAGCCAATAAAAAGCTTCCAGTCTCACAAACACACATTCAGCTCCACTACCCCCACAGAACGAACCCTGCCCCCATCATTATCTGTTAGTTTTCTGTGCGACAAAACAAGCACTCACAAGCAGTCACAACATAGTCTCAAACAGTAGCCAGCTACGACGATGGACACTCATGGGGGTTGAGTCGGGGAATGACCCAGTTATGTCCTCAGCTTCAAAAAACAAGGCAGTATGGCATGATCAGACTAATGCAGATTTTCCTACAACAGCTAGTCTTGGGACTACAGCTGCTGGAAGCCACGGCCAACAGCGGCAGCCGTCTTCGCCCAAATTCAACAAGTCATTTCAAGGAGGTCCCAGAAGTAGGTCAATGGTGCACAGGAATGAATAATCATTTGCGTTTCAAATGGCCGCACTGATGAACAAAAGCTAGTCACCTCTGAGACATCAACACAGCCATGGATTTACAGTCTTTACCCTCCCTTAAAGCCCCCTTTTCCCAAAGCATCACATCCCCCATTCCCCTACCCTCCATGGGACAAGCGCTCCCCCCAACCCCGTGTCCCCATCTCCTCCACGTGGTACATTCACACGTCGACCCCTGGCCCAACCACCATGCACACTTCATATTCTGATTCTAATCAATGTCATGCAGGTCAGTCCATTTTGGGGACTACCCTCTTTCGCCATTCCCGGTTTCCTCCTCGATCTTCATAACCATATGTCATTTACCCCCTTGGTTCCCAGCTTCTGTCTCCAGGGAGAATGTTGTTTTTTATGGCGGCAGGATCACACCAAGCCACTTAGATCTGAGTACAGGCCCATTCACACCAATAACAACAACTATAACTACACTGCCTGGCCAAAACAAGTGGCTGTTTGGATTTAAATAGGCAAATGCACAAGAGTCTGGATCCCTATTGCAGTGAGTATTATGTTTCTGGCATGTTATGGGATGTTTGGGAACAGTCCTTTTAAAGTCCTTTTCACTCTCCATCCCATGTCATCCAAGATGTTTATGTCGATCGTTCTTCAGGCGAAAAGAAATTAAGGTTTTTAAGGGAAACATTCCAGGATTTTTCTCCATTAAGTGGACTTCACTCGGGATCAATAGGTTGAAGGTCCAAATTGCAGTTTCAAAGGGTTCTAGACGATCTCAGACGAGGAATAAGGGTCTTGTCTAATGAAAGGATTGGTAATTTTCTTAAAAATAAGTAAATAAATAAATAAAATGTATATACTGTCGGAAAAGTTACACGTGACATAGGCGGAAGTACCGACCCAGGAAAGCGACAAAGACCCTCATTCCTCATCTGGGATTGTGTAGAGCCCTTTGAAGCAGCATTGAAACTGCAATTTGGACCTTCAACCCGTTGAACCCCAGTGAAGTCCACTATATGGAAAAAACACATCATGGCCACATTCGAGAATGACAAAGCCAAGATTCAAATTGTGAAAGAATGGTTGGGAAGGAGCACGAAGAATCATTTACACACATAAATCAGACCTTAAATTCTGTGAAAGTCTTTGGGACGAGACTTTACAGAGTGCTTGACTCAAGATCTCTTGATGGAAATAAATGCTGTGATGTTATTTCCACCGAGAGATGCATCAATTTTTAGTATACAACACAAAATATGCAAACATGAAAACATAATCACTGCAATAATGATCCAATCGTAGACTCTTAAGCATTTGTCTATTTAAATCCAAACAGTGACTTTTTATAGAATAATATTAAAACTTTATAGTTATTGTCCTTGGTGTGAATGGGCCATAAAGCAAGAGATATATAAAAGCAGGGCTTCCGCATAACAGGTTTGTATCCACATCTCAATCCAAGATTTAAAATGGTCATAGAAATCCAAAGGCTTTGAGCAAAGTTCATTATCTGCATTTCAAGTTGACTGTTAATTCATTTGCCTTTCGCTCCTTTTTGTGTTTATTCCTCCAGCGAGAGCCAACGCCCAGCTCGGCAGGTGAGATTTTATCAGCTTTTAGATCAGTACATTGGGTAGTACATCAGAAAGGTTACAATGCAAATCCAGACTGCTTCAAGGGTTGTTACTGAAACGTTATCTCTCGTTTGTGACGATTGAGATTCAAGCCCTTTGTGTCATTCACCTTGTTTTCTCTTGTTTGCCAACTATACGCACGTATTTGTGCATAAAACCGTTTTCAAATGTTATGAAGCAGAAATCGATTTAATTTAACTTCATTTATATTTAGGATTACAGTTGGAAGCACCCCACACCATATAAATGGGGAAAATAAATATTAAAATTCGTATACTATTGAAACTAAAATCTCAATAACGCTGCAACATTATTACGTACAATATTACAAATGGATTTTCATTTTGAGATTTGGCAAATCTTACATTTAACTATTATTAAATTATTAGTGTTTTCAAGGACCAACTTTATGAATGTTAGATGACAGCAAATGTTTGGACAAAATTAGCATATAAAATTCAACCTCCAATAATGGATTATGTAAAAGTTGGAGATCAGGAAGATCTTTAAATGTTTTTGATTTTATGATCATCAAAGTCTGCATTTATTTGATCAAAAATACAGTAAAAAATTATAATACTGTTAATCATTATTACCATTTAAAATAAATGTTATTTCTATTTTAAAATTTAATTTATTCCTGTGATGGCAAAGCTAAATTTTCAGCATCATTTCTGTTCATAAACCATTCTAATCTGATGCTCAAGAAGCATTTATTATTATAAGCAATGTTGAAAACAGTTGCGCATGTTAATATTTTTTTGGAAACGTGATGCACTTTTTCGGGATTCTTGATGAACAGAAAAAATAGCATTTATTTGAATCCTTGCAGAAGAAAAGTATTAATTTCTTCTTTTTTTTTAGTCATACTGATCCCAAACTTTTAGTTTAGGAAGTGTATAACCAAAATCTACAAATCTTACTCTAATCTAATATCAACCAGAACTATTTATATACACGCAAGTACACAATTATTACTGAATGAGGCCCAGTGTTCTTATAGTTAGTGACCAGTTCAGTCCAGTACCGTAAGTTAAACATCTTCCACAGTCAATAACATTAACACATGCACATTACACAGGTGGGCTTCATCCACATCATAACAGCCACAAGGGAGCAGAGCACAACATAAAGCCCATCTTCTGCCACATCTGCCACACGGTGCCATGTGTGTTTGGAGATGTCAAATACTTTCAGTCTGGTGTAAGGTGTGAACTGGGCTGGAACAGAACGACTTAGCGGGGGCCATGGTCAATGAGGACGAGACAAAGGCTGTGCTTTGTAGCAACCATGGAAAAAAACAACTCTGCCTCTCTCTAAGAACCTTATAATGTTTTTATGAGGTGGTGAGATGCACTGCCCCCCAGATTTAAAGTACTCAAAACTTTCTCTGCTCATGAGATTTTACGACTTTAAATGCTCGTGTTTTGTTCCTACGAAGCACACATCTGTTTGGAAAGAAGAGAAGCTGGCGTGTTGTTTCAGGTGCTGTTTTCTTTTCTCTTTCTTAAGCCTTATTGGGTCAGCGTATGTAAGAGATGAAACAGAACATCTCGTCCTCACACTTGGCATTATTCTTTCAGGCCAGGGCTTGAAACTGACATCCACCTAGTAAACAATTACCGCAGCCAGTTGACTTATTGAATAAAGTCAGCATGAATCAGCTTCCGCCAGAACAAGACCCCAAAAATACAGTACAGAAGTAAGTGAACACAAACGCTTCTACATAGAGTCATGAAACAGAAGTTGTGATAGTCTTTTCTTCCCTATTTTGACATATCTGAGAGAAGCTGCTTCTCGAACGAGAATAAATGTAGGGCGGGACTTGATTTTGTGCATCGGGAGTTTGATTGACAGGCAATCTGACCAATCATAACGCGAATCCGTCATTTTGTCCGACAAAGATAGACGTTGGTGAACTTGAACTTGAAAAATTGTGTGTCTCACGTCTTTTTGAAACAACATTCCTTCTGATGTTAAATCATGTTTATTTGATGCTATAAATGAAGAGATGATCGGTTCACGAGCCGCTTGAAGGAGCTACAGCGATCTGTCACGACACATTAAAGAGACTCTATACGCTACTTATTGTGTAAACTTCTTTAAAAAATTACGATATATTAATATGAAACTGTTTTATATGTCTGTCTTTGCTCTGGGATGTATTTTTCACGCCGTGAGAACATGATGTGTGGCGTCCCAGAGCAAAGAGGCAACAGTAACTAAAAGGGGCGGGTCTTTGCGAAGGGTCAGTTGATTGGATGACTGTGGTTTGCTTTTGCTGTGATGTCATATGAGTGACGGGTTGTCCCGCCCTCACACTAGTGACACACCATCAGAGAAGTAATAGGGAGTGGTGTTGTCAAAGGTGACTTCGACACCAAGTTGGTACTGAATTTTGAAAATGTGTCGCTGGTGAGAGGATTCGTAAACACCTCTGATTGGCCATTGAGTTCACTCGCTCAACATATAGGTCTGCGATTGGCAACAATGATCAACGTACGGGAGCGTTTGAAATTCCATAAAAAAAAATAAGAATTTTCCATTTTGTTTTCATGGAGTCGTTTCAGATAGGACGTTTCAAGCAGTCCAAAATCATGCTTTTATCTCTGCCACTGCAATTATAGTGCTGGCCATGATTCTTTGACTTTGACCAGTCGCGTAATGAGCACCTTCTACTTTAGAGCTCAGTTGTCTTTGGCCTGGTTAAATTAGTTCCGCTGGTTCCGTCTACTCTACGGTCATCACCATTGTTCTCTTCACGCAGCGCGCTCGTCTACGGCTCCCGCGAGGCGCTCGTCTTTTGTCTCCGCCGCATGCGATGGCACGGAGATTGGCCTATATTATTCATAAGCAGCAGGAACGTGTGGCCTGTTGGGAGGGGGTGGGGGAAGGGTGAGGTTTGGGGCATCCCTGCCCAGGACCCACAAACGACATGACCCCCGATCCGAAACGGACAGAGCCACTCATCCGAGAGAGAGAGAGAGAGAGAGAGGGAGAGGGATGAAAAAAGAGAGAGTGGATAATACAGAGCTTGAGATTACATTGCTAATGATAATCCACTACATAAGGGGCGAGATGGAGGAACTATGGGAACTGTGAATTATGAACTGAGCAAATGCTCACAACATCTCTGTGTGAAGTGAAATGTACACCATGACATTGAAGCTCAAGTACTGTTCTTTTTTTCTTATGCAAGACACATTGCAAATCCAAAGATAACTGAATTGAATCAGTCACCCCATCAAACTTGAATTTAAATATTCTGAATGAGCAAAAATCCTTTTTTATTTTTTAAATTAAACTAAAATCAAACCCAAAGCTCAAGAAACATTTCTTATATTATCAATGTTGAAAACAGTATATGAACAGAATAATGATACATTTTCTTTTTTCTTTTATGAATAGAAAGTTCAAAAGATTACTGAAATAGTAATATTTTGTTACATTATAAATGTATTTACTGTCACTTTTGATCAATTTAATGCTTTACTGCTGAATAAAAGTTTTTTTGTTTTTTTTTTAAATAATCTTACTGGGGCCAAACTCGGGCAGTGTAATATGAATAAGACAGCGCTTTATGCAACATGGCACATGTTTTCTTTCCCTCCTCTTTCACTTCTGTTCCTCCTTGCCGCTCTCTCACTGGTCAGGACAGTATGTACACCTGACAATCAGTCGGCCAGATTTCAAAGCATTAAAGGAGTCCTTGATTGTGATTTCACTTTTTTTTTTTTTTACTTTAGTTAGTGTAATGTTGCTGTTAGAGCATAAACAACATCTGCGAAGACGCTCAAAGTCCAATGCAAAGGGAGATATTTTATTTTACAGAAATCGATTTTTAAGAACTTCAACAAACGGCTGGTAGGGACTACATTGGTGACATCACAAACCCAAATATTTACATAAACCCAGAGAACAGGCAAACAAAATGGGGCGAGGCCATGTTGGGCTGCTTTAGGGAAAAGGGAGAGTTGTAGTAGGGTGTTGTTACTATGTCGTCATTTTACGCCGGACTGCTTCACAAGCGAGGATCAATTCAACGCTGGATTTACACAAAACATTACATGACGGCACATGCTATCCATGTTATCCACTAACCATCCAGTTTCAGTCTAAAAGTTGTAACTTCTTCCTGAGTCTCTCCATCAGTGTCCGGTCTGAACACGTTACTGACAATTCTCATTATGGCTGCGTGAGATTCTCCAGCTTTGTTGTTGTTGAGCAACCTGTTAAAGCTCTACACCTTTTAGAAAGCGGGCCCTAACCCTAACTCTAAAGCGACACACACAAAAACGTCGTGTTTTTGCTCATATCCAAATAAGGGAAAATTTGACAAGCTATAATACATGATCTGTGGGGTATTTTGAGCTGAAACTTCACAGATACATTCTGGGGACTTATGTTACATCTTGTGAAAATGGGCATAACAGTTCCCCTATAAATTTAGTGTCTCATAAGTGTGCAAATGCTCTATGAGATTTAAAAGATGAAAGATGGATGACTTTCATTTTTGGCTCCGGAGATGAAATAACAATAATAGTGCTAACAAGTGGCATTTAAGTGGGGAGAACAACAATAATGCATCCTACGTTTTGGAAAACACTGTCATTTTTCTCAAAAAAACTCAACAACACCATTTATGATATGACCAACCAGTATGAGTCATGTATTGTGAATGCAGTGCATGAGCTCTTTTGCATTAAATCACTCTGTCGTGGTACCAGGCTGAAGTCCGTTACATGTAAATGGGGGGGGGGGGTCTGTTGATGCATGGGGGTTGGTTTAAGGATAAAGGGGGGTTGGCGATGAGAAGTTGTGGAACTGAAAGAGGGGTGGTGGAGGGGGCTGTGGTGGCTGCCTCATCCCCTGAGGAACTGCCTTGGATGCCAAGCAAAATCTGTCTCTCTCTCCTCTCTAGCACCTGAGGGCTAATCTGTCAAGCTCAGTAAGCACTGGGCGACCTGACTCCATAACCATCCCTGTGTGTGTGTGTGTGTGTGTGTGTGTGTGTGTGTGTGTGTTGGTAATGGGGGAGGAAAGCACCCCGCATGCTGCTTTCATATGCACCCCATTCACAGAGCAGCCAGAAGCCATCCTCCACTCGCCTATCAGTTACTATAGTGACGAGTCTGCGCAAATTAAGTAGAGGCAGGTCTATGGGGGCGTCCACAGACTCACTGGCCTCTGAGATTACAATAGTGGAACAGTTCTCAACGTTTTGATTGGTTAATGTCGCACATTTTGAAAATTCATACACAACGCCAGCTTTGAAAGGCTTAAGGCGGTCTTCGCACAGCATGAGTAGTATTTGTATTTTTATACACTTGCTAGAAAATGGGGAGATCAGATACTTTCAAAGAGCAATTAGCAATTTAGGACAGTATAATAAGGCCTAGACAGAATAAATATTAATGCATACACACAATTACAAGTCACTTCTTCAAATGATGTTAACAAACAGGTTCTCAGAAGCATTTTTCTGCCTCAAAAGTAAAAAAAATAATAAGAAGGTAATTGTGAGAATGTTTAAAATGGTAACACTTTACAATAAGGTCTCATTAGTTAACATTAGTTGTGTAACTGACATTAACAATTTACATTAACTAAGATTAATAAATGCTTTAAAAGAATTTTTATATTGTTAGTTCATGGTAACTAATGTAGTTAACTTATATTATGAACCTTATTGTATATATAAGAACTAAATGTCACAATTGTGAAAAAAGTTGCAATTGTGAGACAAGATTATATCTTTGCAATTACGAGAGAACTAGCTTTTTTAGAACCGTCAAACGATTAATCTCGTCCAAAATAAAAGTTTCTTTACATAATATATGTGTACTGTGCATTTTTATTATATATAAATACACACTAATACATGTTTATATATATATATATATATATATATATATATATATATATATATATATATTTGTTAAATATATACATGCATGTGTGTGTGTGTAATTATATATATATATATATATATATATATATATATATATATATATATATATATATATATGTGTGTGTGTATATATATATATATATATATATATATATATATATATATATATATATATATATATATATAAAATATATAGTTCATATAGTAGACAGTACACACACATATATATTATGTATTATTTTGGATGTGATTAATTGCGATTAAACGTTTGATAGCACTTGGCTTTTTGTGAGGCAAAGTCACAATTGTAAGAAATAAAGTTTCTAAATTCTAAAATATTAAGTCACAATTCCCTTATTTTTTTATTTATTGTACCTCTTCTATTTCCATAGATACTTCTCTTTCAAGCTTGTAATATAAAAGGTCTTCATTCAAAGCTTCAGGACAGAAACTGGTCAAAACAACTTTTCCCTGAAATGCAGAATGTTTTTAAGCCAATGTTTATTTACGAGACCATTGCTCATTTCCCGAGCAGTCACACTCTAGACTGCCGGATGACCATGACAGACAAGCTACACGTACAAAAACAAACCTAAAAGAGGTTTCCAACTGCATTCACGTGACGGCTAGACGTGGCCATGAATGCTCTTCAAATAAGACTTAAACAACCCATGTGACGAAAAACTACTATAAACTATTAGAAGCAATGCATCCCGCTGGGCCGAGCCAAAGCCCCCTGCTGCAGCCACAGAATCAATGGATCCACTCATGTGACTGAAAACTGACACATCCCATCCACGTCAATGGCATCAGGACACAGGCATGCTTAAAAAAAAGAACATTTAAAACCCAACGAGACAATAATATGAGGTTTTAAGCATCAAATAAAGAGCAATTTACGGATTAAAAGAAAGATGCTACACAGACAACGCTTGAGAGGTGCGGCCCGTTAATGGGCAATTTACTCTTTCAGAAGTCGGTCCAGACACGTCAGAACTGTGAACGTGCCCTGTGTGTGTCCGTGCATGAAAGGCCCGAAGTGTCTGTGATCTTCTCCATGCAATTCTTGGCTCTGCTCAGTCATTTAAAAGCTGTGAGTTGTACAGTGCAACATTTTTGGAAGAGTTTCACATATACACCACCACATGTTTTCCACATTAATCACATTTATCATCACAGGAAGACACTTTTGAAACCAAAAATGCTTTACTTGGGGATCTTGGTATGCATAAAAATAACATTGCCACATTTTTACATTTTTTTTTTTAGCCAATTTACCATATTCATTCCTTTATTGAAACTATTTTTGACCCTGTGACAACTGAAATATTTAGCTGTCAATATCTGCATATTTCTGGAAAAAATGGCAAAGGTCTTTGTGCCAGTCACAAAAGCATCAAGTCCATTTATGATTTCGTTCATCAATTTCATCTGGGCAGCTCAACATAATCAATATTCCACAACTCAAACTACTTAATTGGTTTGAGTCGGACAAATTTGAATTAAAAAAAAATTAGTTCAGTTAAATTAACTGTTATTTAGAACTTTCTTTTTATTTTTAAGTACTGACATATTTAATGAAAAACTGAACTGTTTTATTGTTTTGAGCTGTATGAACTCATTTCTTTTAATTCAGACTAACTTAAATTTAACTGAAACTGGGCTGGGATTTCTATTTAGTATTATTGTTTCGCAATTTAACATTATGAAGTGACAAGAATACTTTTTGCGCGCAAAAACAAAAAAGTAACGCTGCACTGCGTTCAATGCGTAGAAGACTGACAGGGAAGAGGAAAAGTTATTTTGTTTTTGTGCACAAAAGTATTCTCGTCGCTTCATAACATAAGGTTGAAGCACTCTAGTCACGTTGACTATTTTAATGATGTCTTTACTACTTTCTATAAGAAAAAAAAAAAAAAAAAAAACTCTCGGATTTCATCTAAAATAATTTAATTTGTGTTCCAAAGGTAATGTGGGTTTGGGACGACACGAGGGTCAGTAATTAATCCCGGAAATATCATTTTTTGGCTGAACTAACCCTTTAAAGAAAATCCTGAGTGACATTCATGAGCATCCACACTTGAATGAACCATAAGCTCACACTATTATTTAAAAGACTTCTTCTGACATTAAAAAAAGAAGATCATCCCTGTTCTTCCTAGGACTTGTCAAATATGGCCTGGCAAGACCATGCAGCAAACAGCTCTGCCAGTCAAAACACGGGGCCCCAGACAAGACGGGCACTCGGGTCCCTGTGCACGTCGCCAAGCACGTCACATCTGGATGAAAGAATCGGCGTGTGCCCTTTCATTCACACGTGGGACAGCTCCCCCCACACAGCCTCTGCTGCCAGAGACTCTCTGCGTTCTACGCTCATTCCTCTTATTGTCATTCTAATTAGCTTTCAAGAAGGGAAAAAGCCAGGCTCACACACACACACACACACACACACACACAGAAGCCCTTTGCTCGGACAAGCACAGTCACAAATAGAACTGTTCATTTATACACAATTCCCAAGAGAAATGTTAGTGAAACAGGTACACTCCCTCATCCTCTTAGTAAGCTATAGTGGACCATAACGATGCATATTATACATACATGCATTGACACTAATGTACACTAATATACACTCTCTGAAACGTCATCACAATCCCACATACACACACTCGCCGGAGGTGCGAGATGGAGAAGTGGTGCATCCCAGCAAGAGAAAAGAGGTTGAGACAATCACAGCGATGACGAGAAGACAGATGGGTGGGGGAAGCTAAACCTTCACACGCATTTACTATGAGAACATCTCAGAGAGAAATGCTTTACCCCCCACCTTCCAACACAACTCATGTCACAGAACACACTCACAAACTCATTTATGCTGCTGTTGGATTGTCAGTCATAAACAGGTGCTTTTAAGTGTCACTGACTGACTTTTTTTTTTTTTTTTTTGTCTGGATGTCTTATGTTTCCATAATTTCAATGCATTATGATGAACATGTTTTCTAAATTAAATACATTTTGATATTAATTCTTTCTGTTGCATAAAGCGGTATGTAGATTGTAATAAAAAATCCCAAATAAATATGGTATACTCAATAAAATATGAGGACCATGACTATGTGTCAAGGTTTTTTTTTTTTGGTATGTTTTTTCTGGCATGGTTAGTTCATGCTTTAAAATGTCAAATGCGATGACCTTTGGAAACGCAGTCTCATTCTTATTTGCATCAAATTAAATATGATGTCTACTCTGACTATTGTCCGTTCAATATGCAAGAAAACCGTAGTACTTTTTATGTATCTGGACATTTTCAGACTAACCATATCACATTTTATACATGCACCGTTATCAATCGGGAGACAAATACACAGCTATAAGTGAGAGAGCATATTAAATTAAAGAGCATATTATTTTGCAAAATCATGTAAAGTTTCTTTACAAGTTTTTCAAAAATGTATGACAAAGATCCCATTTCTAAGAACTTTCTGGCAAATGCGTTTTAAACTAGACGCTTTCTCTTTTTCATCATTCTCAGACATCCTAACTTGTTTCTGGCCCATAAAAGAAAACGATATAAAAATGTGCAATGCAACTTACACATGATTCTGCATAAAAATATGCTCTCTAATTTAATATGCTCTCTCGCTTATTGCCATGTCTTAGTCTCTCGATTAATATGAGATCATAAAAATGCATGTATAATACAAGAATTGGAGGAAAGTCGTATTAAAATGTCAAGATATTGCCAGTTAAACTGCAGGACACTGCCGTTACCCCTTCAAATTTCACTCCGTGAGAACTATATCTGTTTATTGAGACAGACATATATATTTGTAGCCTCTGGATAATTAATTTTGTGCAGCAAAAATCCAATTACCAAAAGAAAATGGGGCGGCATGATGTGAAATCCCAGTCTTTGAGAACGCGAACTGAAACCGAACATCCCTAGTGAAGTCATCAAAGGCGTTCAGAGTCTATAAATCCTCCAGGATTGGGGATCACTCCCTGTAATATGAAAGGAATTTTACTACTCTAAAACATCCTTTCTTGTGTTATTTCTCATCAGTTGCATCATCATCCTCCTCCACAGATGGAGAGAACTGAGCAAATTAAAGCTCCCCCATCTGTTAAAACCCAATGATGGCTAAATCATTTCTTAACTGCCACATGAATGCGCATTATCAAAGCATTGTTAAGTTAGTGGAAAATGGCAGCTGACAATTCTCAGCAGGGCACTTCCTGTCTTTTCCATGCTGCCCATCAAAGGTCTGGAGACAAGCCAGGACAACGTTTATGGGAATTCCCTGGTATCGGGGAAACCTCCAGCAGGTGGAGGAAAAACTACCTGGCAAAGGCTACATCTACATTAATCTGAATACATTTGAAAATGGCATTTTCGTTCCAAAAAGCTCTTTGTCTTCAAGCGTTTTCCAAAAGTTCACCGAGATGACAGCGAGAGACCAGACATAAAGTTCTCACAATTATCATTTTAATAGCAAAATACCTCACTGACGCAACTGGGTCACACCTAAACGGCATCTAAAACACAATTGGCCTTATGTTTTGCCTAGGGCTGTGCGATTAAAATGTAATAAAATCGCGATGTGATCATGCACGGTTTCTAAACAGTAGAAAGCATGATATTGCCACCAGACGAGAACAGAGCGGGTTTGGAAGAAAGCACTGAAACAGGGAAGATGAGTTCAGGGCAGGATAAGGAGTGTAAAATCAAAGTGGCTCGGGAATATTTTGGATACAGGAGAGATGATGTATCATAATGCTAGGACATTTCCAAGAATCTACCGTTGCGGCACAACATTCACACAGAATGTGTTTTTGCGAGATGCGTTGTTTAAAAGTCGAACTTTTTTTAACCTCGAGTGCTGTGACATGACGTGGGCGAAACAGTTAAAGACATCCGTCTATCGTGTTTACGTAGAAAAACAATGGCACATTCCCAACCAGGTGAACACAAATTGATAATACAGGCATTTGCGAACTGCACAACTTACAAAAAGAGTTCAAAAGACATCAAAAAATAAAATATCAAAGAATGCAAAGAAATGGTGCCGGCAAATATCGTCAATAAAGCCAAAGCCAAAAAAAAAATGATACAGACAAGTATGAATGTAAGGACATACAGTTTAAAAACCATGATTAAAACAGAAATCGCTATACTGATCAAAAAACGGGATAGCATTTCCTTCTCCATAGCCCATGACAGTCATTTTCTGTCATCTTTGCAGGAATGTAATATGAAAACTCTGCATAGTAACATTTATGGACATGAGTAACAATTCAAGGGCACAATATGACTAAACATGCGGCATCATTTTCACGGTCCGTAGTGCATTTTCAAATGCATCAACGAGGAACATCTCAGTTTTCGCAGTACAAAAATGGCATCTCAGTGTGGACGGAAGGCCAAACACAGAGAAAGAAAATTTCAAGTAAATCCAGATTAATGTAGAAACAGCCAAAGAAGACCAGAAATGGGAGGGTCTATCTCCCAAGTGTTGTTCAAAGATGTCTATCCATTATAAAACGATGATATTCAATATCACATCAAGACTGAATATTATATCAAGCCCGACTGAAGTGAAAGCATCCCGAGGTTACGGCTAATAGAATGACTGATAACTTGGTTTCAGTACTGTGGACTTAACATCACTCCCTACCCCCAGCTGTAATAGCTTAATTTGTCACC
Organism: Opsariichthys bidens; assembly: GCA_037194245.1. Lineage (NCBI taxonomy): Eukaryota > Metazoa > Chordata > Actinopteri > Cypriniformes > Xenocyprididae > Opsariichthys > Opsariichthys bidens. The sequence continues at coordinate 29,071,736 of CM074278.1, forward strand.
CTGACACACATACAAACACACACACACACACACACACACACACACTCGGCTCAAATACCTCATTAATGCCCAGCAGCCCATTATCTGAGGAGGAGGGGATGAACGCTCAAATTCAGTACTGGCAATTTGAATATGTAATGGGCTAAAGATATAATCACTAAATCTAATTCGACAATTAGAACAGATTCCAGTTTTACACACTTGACACAACTACGCCACTCCAATTTTAAAGCGGAAGAAACTTCATTAGATCAGATATTGCTTGACTACATGTGACAGTATTTTGCATACTATAATTGCGGAATTAGTGGGGGTCGAACCATGCTTTAGGAGACACGGCGGCCACGGTTATCCCCCTCCTTGTCGCAGGTCTTTCATGTCTGCACTGAGACAACAGGCATAGAGACACAAGAGGCTCCCTTGGGTTTACCAACACCCCCACCTCTTCCTAGAGCTCTTGACAAAGCCTTTCCAGTCACCAGTCTGACCCAGTAACCTGGCGAGCAGCTCGGGGGTGTTGAGTAGCCTCTCCCGGGCTTCCGACCGCAATCGAGTCACACAGTCCGCCGTTTGTTGAGTCCTTTTCCTGTCTCGCTTCTGGATCAGATGAGTACGCTTTCGACGGGCCCGATTGTGGCCAGCAGGCGCTGATGGGGAGGTGTGCTACGGCTGAATGTGCTAATCCGGTTAGACACAGGCATCTTTCTTTACAGGCGCTTCACTGGAATGCACCCCCTACCAAAAATCCACCTAGGCCGTACAGTGTGACCACACTGACAATTTCACTAGCTGTAAATAACAATACTCGCACATAAACCAAACCACCGGCACGCAAATGATACCAAACCCAGGAATCGCATCCAAACGATGACACTCTAATTTATGGTGCATAATCGTGCTTGTGAATGTGCGTGCCGCTGCAATTATATAAATGTTCCCAATCTAGTCGGGCAGGCCCTAAAAGTGGCGTCACTGCGAGCTACAGTTCCCTCTCCATTTCAGGAGCTCATGAAATATTGAGAGAGTATGCAGGCGGCTGAAGGGTGCCGTGAGTTTTTTGCAGCACGACTCTACAATCAGGTCTAATTAAAGGATTGCAATTTTTAGGCATCAGGAGGGGTGAGGAAAAACACATTCATCTTACCCCCTGGTTCCCCTTGAAGCAAATTGCCGGTTGATTTGGTAAGGACCCCTGGGGACAGAAGAAAAAAAAGGTAGAAGAGGTTGGTTAGCATTTACTATTATTATACAAAGGATTAGAAAGACACAAAGAAATCCTGGAATATGAATTATCTCCACCTGAATTTCTAGGCTGGAACAGATTCCGAGATGCTTTAAAAGGTTAGTTCACGGCAAAAATGAAAATTCTGACATCTATTACTCACCCTCGGGTCGCTCCAAGTCCGTAAGGTTTTCCGTTCGTCAATGCAACTGACACTTTGACGCTTCAAAAAGTTCATAAAGAGATCGTAAAAATAATCCATATGAATTGAGCGGTTTAGTCCAAATTTTCTGAAGAGACACTATCGCTTTACATGATGACCAGATTGATTTTAGGCTTTTGTTCACGTGTAAACATTCATCAACTCACACATCGGTTGAGCTCAAGCATGTTCGCTTAATGTCGAGAACCAATGAGGTTCATTCTCCTGTTACGCATCACGTTTGAGCTTCCGCGTCAAGCAGGCTCGGTTGAGCTTCGGTTTATGTTCGCTGATCTTAAATTAAATCTGTTCATCATATAAAGCGTGTGAGTCTCTTCAGAAAATTCGGACTAAACCATTTGTTGTACGATCTCTTTATGAACTTTTTAAGTGTCAGTTGCATAGCTGTCAATGGAGGACCAGAAAGCTCTCAGATTTCAGTACAACTGTCTTCCCAAGAAGGACGAAGGACTTACGAATTTGGAACCACATGAAGGTGAGAAATTAATGACAGAATTTTCATTTCTGTGTGATCTATCCCTTTAAGAAAAACAATGAAAATGCTTTTGTACCAAAACTCTGTCATCATTTCGTTTCAAACATGTGTGACTGACTTTCTTCTTCAAAACACAAGTGTTTTCTTTTTGTCCACACAATAAAAGTCAATGGATTACAAAACAACACAACTGGAACCCATTAACTTTCTACTGAAGAAAGAAAGTCATACAGGTTTAGGAGGGCATGAGGGTTTTCATTTTATTAAGTGTTTACCCACAATGCCAGCATTTCCACAAGCTGTGTTTAGGTACTAACTAGAGTGAAATATCATGCCTACCTATTAGCCTCCCTTCACAGTAATTACAGTCTCCCGTTACTTGCTTGCCCCCATCGACAGAGGCACGGCTCTCTCCTGTATTAATTCATGCAGACTGCGAGCGAGGGGGGTTGTTTTTGAGAGAATGAAAGGCTGGCTGTCACTGGCCTCTCAGCAGTGTCATGGTTCTGCTTGTGCGAGCCTAAAGATCAAGGCCGGGCTTTGCTAATCTGCACTGGAATGCGTCCGATTAATAAATCTCGACTTGAAAGACCTTACATGAGTCAATCAAATGTTATTGTGCGAGGCGTGGATGAGCGTAAGGATGTTGAGTGTGTGTGGACAACGTTGTAGAAAAAGTGGGGGTGGGACAGGGCAAACATCATGGGAAAAGCTTTTAGCCAACAAATGTTGAGCACTAATTAGGACTAAAGGTAAGTTACAAAAAAGCAATTTGGTCTTTTTTCTAAAGGTGCATCAAGCAGACCTGGACATTATCTACTCTGTGGTGTTTGTCCACCACATAAACTGTGTACAAATTAGGCCTTTTATATAACCATCTCTAGTGAGCTTGTTGAGCTTTTAACACTCAGCTCAGTCCAACGTCCAAGAGCATTAACGCCACACATATATATATATATATATATATATATATATATATATATATATATGTGTGTGTGTGTATGAAACGGTCTCATTCACTTCACTAACGTAAATTACTAAGACAGAGGGGAGAAAAGCATTAGGCTTCCCCCAGCATAGCTCGAAACCATTAAGCGAGGTCAAAAGATAGCAATTATTATCTTGAAGGTACAGCTGGAGCTTTGGTCAACAAGCATGTTTATCTATTATGGATGTTACAGGGAGAGGCCGTCATGTCACACTCCAGACGTTACAGCGCAGCTCAAGTTGCTTATTAAAAAATACAGGCTTTTTGGTTGTGCGCGCGTCGTCGTGGTCGGATTAGTTGCTAAACATTACTGAAAGTGGCGGTGGTGCTGTAGCTAACTTGAACTTTGTTTTTTTAATTCGAGTGCAGTGAAAGCTTTTAATCACATAATGAGCACAGGTCAGGGGAGGACAGTGGGGTATCTAATGACCTGACTTGACCATGTCCTTGAGTGTATTACAATGAATTAATTGTTTTTTTATCTTCACTTCTGACCTAATTTGTAATTGATAAACTAGTACCCAAGGTCTCCCATGAGCATCACACTGAGCAGAGCCACAGCTCCGATCATACCGTGTATTGTCTAGGCACTTACCCATAAAATTAAATGGGTCACACTTTATATTATTAGGTGTCTTTATCTATTAATATGTAAATGCATAATTACATGTTGTGCGCAGTGTACTTGTTGTGTTCATGTTGTATTACAAAACACATTTGCTTCTATTGAGGTGGGAGTTTAAGTGTTATGGTTAGGTTTAAGGGTAGGTTAAGATGTAAGAGAAGGGTCAATAGTGTATTTATAGACATAAATACAGAAGCTGTAATTACATGCATGCAAGTATTTGGTTAGACTTTACTTTAAGGTGTCTTTACACTGTAATTATACATTTAAGTAGTGAGTAATATTACATGTGCTTACTATAGGTTTAGGACTAGGGTTTGGTTTTTGGTTAGTTGCATGTAATTATGCATAATTTATCGTTATTACAATAGTAACTACACGTAACAATGACACTAAAATAAAGCGTTTCAAATATAAGTGCGATGTAAAGTAAGTACAATAAGTGCATTTTATCAAATTATCAATTAAGAAAGTTAGCAGTGGTTAAATAGATTTTTGTCATTTTTTTAATATGTATAACTAGGCTTAGAACTGAATATTATATATATATATATATGTGTGTGTGTGTGTGTGTGGGCGGATATTTCCTACGTTATGGGGGACGAAATGTCCCCACAAGTATAGTAAATTTTGATCTTGTGGGGACATTTTTTGGTCCCCATGAGGAAACAAGCTTATAAATCATACAGAATTATCTTTTTTGAAAATCTAAAATAGCAGAACATTTTCCGTGATGGGTAGGGGTAGTGTATATACAGTTTGTACAGTATAAACGCCTATGGAATGTCCCCATAAACCATGAAAACACAACATGTGTGTGTAAACACTTCATACTTAATGACAAAAAATGAGAAATATCCAACATTTTAACAAGGATTCCCCACCAAAACCCCAAATATTACTAAACCCAGCGTGTTTACCTCTACTTTTCAGTCTTTCTACTAGGTCACATATGATTGACAATAGAACAATCATTATGGAGCTCCTGTTGCAAGCTCGAGGAAGTCTTCTCGCGTTCTGATTGGGTCAAACGACATTCTACACCGCCTGACTGACCAATGAGCGATGACATCGGGACGGCGTCCAAGCGTTTAAAGGTCTAACAACAATACGACAGAGCATGCCAACAAAAATACACCTTTATCGTCCAATCATCGACAAGAGGCGCTGGGGTTGAGGTGAAGCTGTCTGGACAAGCGCCCCGTCCAGCTGGCGTACACTAAAGTATTGATATTACCGGAATCTTTGCAGTAGAGCTGACGGTGACAATGAGAGCTGTATTGATCGCTCACGAAATGCGGGTGTCCTTTACTTGAGGCGAACACTTAAAGGAGTAGTTCACCCAAAACAAAATTCATTTACATTTAAAACCCGCCTGACTTTCTTTCTTCCTTGGAACACAAATAGGGAGAATGTTAGTGACTAACAACCTCAAGTGCGTCTAATCACTTACACTGCATGTTTTATTGTCCTACAATGAAAGTGATTGAGGGTGTCATTCTGTACAACATCTGGCTTCTGAAGAAACAAAGTTTGCAACAACTTATAACAATAATACAATATGTTACCACGCAATTGCCACATTTAAGTGAATCAACTCATTATAAACTTAAGCCAACCTAAAGAGACGATACGAGGTTAAATAAGCTTGGGATAGTTGCTGCGAATTGAAACGTTACTCTCGCATATGTCAATGAAATATTTGATAGCAAAAAAAAAAAAAAAAAAAAATCAATCTCAATGACTATTTGAATTGTTAAATGCTGCTCGAGCTTGAGCCTTGAGCCCCTCTCAGACCGTAAGATCCCTCTGGGTAAACCAAATATTTCCCATATTCGGTTTTAAATGATCATAATTATAATACGCAACGCAAAGTCCGGAATTAAAACAATGTTATTTTGCATTTCGTACCATTTGTCAGAAAGAATTAAGCGACGAATCTAAAGTGGAAGTCAGGAGATTTTATAAAGCCAATTTCAACCGGCTTAACGTGAAAAATAATACGATTGACACTTGTTTGATTTTGTTACAGTGTAAAAATATCAATAAGTAACGACGAATAAAATGGAACTTTAACGCAACATTGTAACAACTGGATGTGTTCGATTTCCTCCTGTTGGTCTAGGCACTATTTGTCCCTGTTCAAACAGCATATGGCACTTTAAGTGTACTCTGCCTAAATAAATCAACACTTTACAAAGGAACTGTTTTGAAGTTGTGAGTTCTGAACTTTCCTTTCTGTCCCAGTGAGATCAGTGGAGCAAAGAAACACTGACGAAATCGAACCAAATGCGTTACCTTGAGATTCTGATAGGCTTCTAGCGTCCGGATGGCAGTGTCGGTTAGCTTGACGTGAAAGATGGTTTTGTTGGGAATGCTTTTATTAATCTTTCCACAGGAGAGTCCATACCGATGCTCCTGTCTCAACGCTGCCATGTCTGGAACTGAGGTGAACTGGCGACATTCTAGTCCAAACGTCATTCTCAGCTGGGCGGGGCTACGAGACAGCGTTGTGGTGACGTCACACACACACACACACACGCGCGCACACGCGTTGTGTTTTCAATTTTTATGGGGACATTCCATAGGCGTAATTGTTTTTATACTGTACAAACTGTATATTCTGTCCCCCTACACTACCCCCACCCATCACAGAAAATGTTCTGCGATGTTAGATTTTCAAAAAAGATAATTCTGTATGATTTATAAGCTTGTTTACTCATGGGGACCAAAAAAATGTCCCCACAAGATCATTAGTCCCCATAATGTAGGGAATACCCGCCCAAACACACACACACACACACACACACACATAATATGCATATGTATTTCAGCATATATAACTAAACTTTTTAATTCGAGGGTGACATAATACAGTTCGATTAGCAGTAGCCTGTTAGACAATCCACTTTTACTGGATAGCCAGTTCTTTTTTTTCCACAGAAATTCATTCTGTAAGATAGCCCATATCCAGATGGATGGATGGATGGATGGTGAACAAAAATAAGAAAAGTGTCAGGTTTTGATACATTAATACATGTGAAGGTACACTGTCTGCTTTTTTCTTTTAATAATATGTGTAAATATGGGAACTTGTATGTACGTGTATATATATATATATATATATATATATATATATATATATATATATATATATATATATATATGTGTGTGTGTGTGTGTGTGTGTGTGTGTGTATATCAAGATAAACATCAGATAAAATATCAAATGAAGTAATCCTGGGGGATCCATGTATGAATAAAACTGCATATTAAATCCGCTTTTTGACCTGCATATCATATAAAAATGTTCTCTTGAAATCAGTCAGTTGAAAAAAAAAAACAGAACAGTTATCAGTCTGAGATAAAACAAACAAATATGAGTATTCCTGATAGCAATTCATTGTAGTAGAAATTGCAAGTCTTGGAGATTGCATGGTATTAAAGAAATGTCCTGTGAACAAAATGATGAGAAAAGCTCAGACTGTCATTTTAAACTAGATTAAAATGTGCATACAGAAAAATGATTCACTTAATCTAGCCAGGCAATCATCTGCACCTTTTAAGCTTGAAAACAGATGAGTTGAAATGGACAGTGAGGGGGGAAAATAGAGAATTTAGGTTAATTGGAAGACATAATCCCCAACAGACAAGGTGCTTGGGCCTTTGGATTAAGGAGCTCTCTCATAGTCTCTAATGGAAACTCTACTTGCCATATGGCTGTCTGAGATACAGGGACATCTGAAGCCGACTGGACAAACAATATATGTTGCCTTGGATTGTGGTTTACATTTGAGTACATGTGGATACATTTACATTAAATATACAGATGAGTTCAAGTAGTTTTAGGCAAACAGAGCCTTAACTAAAGTGTCAAGAGTCTTAGGAATGGAAAGATTATGAGATTCACTGCTGCACTTCAACTGAGACAAGCAACTTACAAAAGAAAACGGTCAACACATTGCTGATCATTTTATTCATCAAGCCTTGACTTATAACGAGTTTCTTCGCTGAAACTCCCTTCCTTTCCACCTACTTTAAAAAAAAAAATTGCTTGGGGATTTTATGTTTGGCCGAAAGTCTTACAGACTTTGCAAGGTTTTCCACAGTGTGTGGCAATCTTGAAAAATTTGAGCTCACCAAACTGATAAACAAACATTAGTCTTTCTTACATAAAACACCAATTTTATTCAAAGTGTCATTCTTTTCAAACAGTAAGTCGCTTGGTCATCAGCTTTGCGGCTATTCGGAACTCCACCACAGCTGTTCAAGTGCCATTTTAAGGCTCAGGTTAAACAAGAAATCAATCCTGAGGCCTTTGGCTAATCTTACCCTTGCCATAAACAGTGCCAACAGCCTCTAGAGAATGCAGAGAGCAAATAAAAATCTCTAGTGTGTTTCATCTTTAGAGACAAATCCAAGATCAACATTCTCAAAGCTGCATATGAAGTCACATCCGTGTATTTTTACTGAATATTTACACTTGATGCCCGAATGCCACACTGCTAAACTTTTATGTTTATTACGTCTCATTCAAGAAACTACCATAATTTGAAGTTTAAATTCAAGGACAAGCATTCTAAATATTATTGTCACCAGCCAAGAGCTTGATTGTTGATTTAAATGTTTTGCAGATTTAATAAGTGTAAAACAATCATGAATAAGGACATTGAAGGTGCTTGTCTTGTCTTGAAATTATGCATGGCTCATTGATGTCTCCTTTACATGCATGTTGCAAAGCTGGAAAAACCTGTTCATGTGTGTTATCTGCGGTCAATGACCGTTCTCCTCTTGAGAATATGGCAAAGTGTTTTCTCTTTACCTTTGCTCAGTATCTAAACAATTATCAGGTTGAATTTTGTTCTGCCAGTATAATTGCAATTGCATTAGAAGGATATCTACACTAACATTCAAAAGTTTCAGTAAGATTTTTTTTTATTTTTTGAAAGTAATTACTTTTATGCAGCAAGGTTGCATTTGATAAAAAGCATTTGATAATCAATTTTAAATAAATGCTGTTCTTTCTATACACCAAAGACCAAAAAAAAAAAAAAAATATTAGTAACACTTTGGTATGGGGAACACATTAACTATTAACTCTTAATTTACCGCTCATTAAAAGTCAGTAAGGTAAGGATTTAAGGTAAGAATTTAGGGATGTAGAACAAGGTCATGCAGAATAAGGCATTAATATGTGCTTTATAAGTACTAATAAATAGCCAATATGCAAACTAATAAGCAACTGGTTAAAAGTGAGAATTGTTCCCCATAGTACTTATAAGTACTAATAAATAGCCAATATGCAAACTAATAAGCAACTGGTTAAAAGTGAGAATTGTTCCCCATACTGAAGTGTTCCCAACGTTTTTCTTAAGCAGCAAATAAGCAAATTAGAAGGATTTCTGAAGGATCATGGGACAATGAAAACTGGAGTAATGATACTGAAAATTCAGCTTTGCATCACAGGGATAAATTACAATTTAAAATAGAAAACGGTTATTTTAAACTGTAATAATACATAACAATATTTTACCGTATTTTTGATTGAATAAATGATTTCTAATGAAAACTTCAGTAATGATGCTGCAAATTCAGCTATGCCATCATTGGAATAAATTACATTTAAAATGTATTAACATAGACAACAGTTATTTTAAACTGTAATAATTTAGCAACTATTTTGCTGTATTAAATATATACAGACTTAGTGTGCATAAAAGACTTTCAAAAGGTATTGTATATTTATATTGGAAGAATTTCTACTCTGTACACAGTATTTATTGAAAAATATATTTATATTTCTGCATTATATTGTAAGTAAAAACAACCAGAATAGTAAACAGTCCCTGAAGTCCTCTTATTGGCGGACGCATTCATGGAAACAGTATTATGGGACGACGTGATGAAGTCATTAAGAAGCTTACAGACGTTGGGGCAGATTAGATTTTGCTCTTCTAATCCATCAGATTATCACTGCACACAACTCTACTGACCAGTAGGGCTTTACGTTTCAACACAATTCTCATGCATTGACCATTTCTTGCATCCTTCGATACGGAATCAACCCATTCACTGCAAAACACAACAACAAGGACCATTTTAAGAGATCTGCAGGAAATGGACTGGCCACAGATGGGATTTATGTCATGCAGTGATGCATTTCCATGATAATTGTATTAGAGCCCATGTGGACGCGGCGCTTTAGAAAATACTACACGCCGTCACTAATGGATGCAGGTGCTCATCGGCTTGGCAGTTGAGCAGAGGCGACATCAGTTTCTACAAACCTGGCAAGTGGTGTGTGCTGGAAAGACGTTCAGCACTTTTAGGAAGAGATAAATGGTATCCTTAGCACCGAGTGCGGACATGGAACCAGAAGCCGGAGAACCGGAGGAGACAACATTGGAGTCTGATATGTTTTTAAAATCAGATAGGGATAAAGAGGAGGTGAAGGTGCTCCAAGAACCAATCGTGGAGCTGCAGAGAATGAATATCACAGGTGAGGAGGATGAGAAGGAACCAGTGGAAGACAAAGAAGATGAAGAAGGAAGTGAGAAGAAAGACGAAATGGAGAATGAAGAGGCAGAAGAGATGAAGTTGGCTGAAAACTTGAGCAACATGCCCACAGATGCTAATCCCTCCAGCGGCGACCCAACCGATGATCCCATTCCCTCAAATACTCACATCAGCCCACCGAAGACCAATGAATCAGACCCAGAGGACATCAGAAAACTGACAAAGACTCCCAGCTTTGGGAAAACAGTTCGGTTTAAGGAAATTGAAGCAGTGGAAGAAAGGGACAGGTCGGATGACTCTCTTTTTCCAGACTTTAACAATGAGGAGTGGACCAGCACCAGCTTTGAGGAGCTGTTTCTGGCAGACGACTGGAGGGATGTTACAGGTATGTTCATGAAACAAATGAAACACCCGAGCCATCTAAATCGTTATCAGGAAATCATTGGAAACATGCCAAAACCTCTATATCGGTATCTTCGCTAAATGCCAAAAAGAGCATTTTCACAGTGATGCCTTGGATTATAGAACCATATTGAGTTCCTTAAAGAACCTTTCATTGAAAAGTTTCACTTTTTTTGTCTAAAGGTGTGGTCACATTTAACATTGTTTAGCGAATTTGCGTGAGTGAAATCCAGGCTTCAGGAATTTCGTGAGAGGGTGAAATATTTCCCTATGCAGATTTTGCCATGGCTTCAAGTTGGTCATGCAGATTTGTCTTGTTGACCAACAGAAAGCTGCTTGGTTTGAGAGTATGTGACTTCTGTGAGAGCTCTACATGCTTCATACAGCAAGACACTATTGGCAATAAACAATGGATCAAAATTTCACTAATGTGACCACACCTTTAGTGTGAAGAACAATTAACATCGTTCTACTAAAAAGAACATTTTGTTCAGTGGAAAGTTCCATGAATGTTAAAGTTCTTCAATGAACCATAGATGCCAATAAAGAACCATTATTTTTAAGAGTGTACGATACACCAGTATTGCTATTTACTGGTATATTAGGCTTTGGATGTTGGTCTCCAGCATGTGATGCTGATCTGGGCCCTGTTTCCACCTGGTATTAAGATGTATTTTGACAAGTGGATGACACTAAAAACAGGGGTAAATGAGTTGTAAAATGTTTTGAGCTTGTCCACTTTCGACCACTTCCAGAGTAAGTCGAAAATGCATTTGATATAGTACTGTTATGTGGTCGAATGTGTTGGAACAGCCATTAAATCCGCCTAATCTCCGCCTACTGACCTAACGCGTAAACATTACGGGAAGCGCGCTAGCCAGACGGGATTTAAACTTTGTCAGCTGAAGACGCAAATTTGTTTTGAAGACGAAAAATGTACCAAGCACAATGTTCTCTCACCATTCCTGATTTCTAACACACACTCACAGCGTTCGGCCGGTCTTGCGGCTGTCAGAGCAGAAACGGAAGCGGCTGCTTTCTGAATGTTTTTCCGTCAGCATGTGTAAATTGCGCAAGCTTATTTTTCTTTGGGGGGTGGGGGCATACATACACCCACCCATAGAGCCTCCTCTCAAAGAAATCAAGACAGAAATGTTTGAAAGTGGGCAAAAGAATGACTAAAATACCATGTGTAAACAGGTGTGTGTCTCCTTCATTCACTTGTGATCCGATCGACTGAAACGCATCTTAATACCAGGTGGAAACAGGGCCAAAAAGTTAGTTCACCCATGTCATTCCAAATTAAGAAAACGGTCTCAGTGTTTTTTGTTCAAACAATAAAAGTCAACAGAGTTCAGTCTTGTTTTGAAACCCATTGACCCCATTATATGGACAAAAACAGTCGAAACATTCTTCAGAATGTTTTCATTTTTGTTCCACAGCAGCAAGAATGTCCTACAGGTTTAGTAATTAATGACATAATTTTCACTTTTGGGAGAACTATCCTTTTAACTAGCCTAAACAGACAGATCTCATTGGTCAACCCGCTTTACTAACGCCACACTCCATCCACCACACAGTTTGACACTATTGCTTTAGGGTCTTGTTGATCTCTTTTCCCTCCCCCGTTTTCCCTCCACAACCGCCTGTAGATGACCGCCTGGTAAGGAAGAAGGTGTTACAAGCCAGTCCCGAGAATGCCCTGACCCCAGGTTGGGGTCAAGAGGTCACACTGAAAATGCAGGGTGTGCTAGAGGATAGGACTGTGGTGGAGAAAGACTGCAAGCTGGTCTTCGTTATCGGAGAGGGAGATGTCAACCAGGTGAGACGCATAGAGAGGCAAACACACACACTGGAACACCTGCCAGCATCTTGTCTATCACCTCGCACCTGCTGCCTGCAGAGTTTTCCATAGGGATTAACCTGTGTTTTCACATGTTGAGTTCTGTATGTGTTTACCCAAGGCTGGGAAACAGTCACCTCCTCGCTGATTCACTTTTCAGTGGAAAGTTAGTAAGGTCAATCTTGTTTGCCAACACTACAAACTGAATTAAAGCTTCAAAGACTGCAAATTGTTTGCTTAAGTTATCTTGTTATGACTAAATCTATATACGTACAGTAAACTCTATAGAATATGTGTTATCTGAAGTTTAAAATGTGCCCGTTTTGCATGCATAGGCCCTGGAGGAGTGCGCCATGTCAATGAAGCAAGGGGAGATTGCTTTACTGCTTGCAGATTCGCAATACACCTATGGACTCCTGGGAAGGTAAAAGAGAAAATATACCTGTGTTATTTGGCCAATAATGTACAAACCTACTGGGTTTTGGGCTAAAATACAAGCAGGTTGCTGTTTTTTTTTTGGTGAATTTAGGTTTTCACTTTGTGTTATAAGTTAAAAAAGGAAGTATGGTAGGGCGGAGAGCACTGCTCAACGTGTCTCTCATGACATAAGTTTGAAAAAGTCCTTTTATACCTGTTGCTCTGAGGGCAAACATTCTGTCCTCAGTAGCTTGTTTAATGAACCATGAACAGCAGCAGATGGCTTTCCCAAAATACTATTGGATGGATGCTCAGGAACCCCTCCCCTATCCTCTTAATCCTTTAACTATAGGCACTAACTTTGATTAACCACTTGCTTCACTAATTTACATCGTGAGAGTGAAAATTCATTCAAATGTGAGTTTAGGTTCACTTACGTGGCTGATTCTGTATCTTTTCAGAAGTAAAAAGGGAAAAACTGTGAATCAACACATTCTCAGGAGTTTGTGACATACATCCGATGTTGGCAATATATATATAAATATATAATAATAATATATAATAAATATATTTATATTGTACACACACAAACTCATACACTACTGTTGGGATCGGTAATATTTTTAATGTTTTTAAAAGAAGTTTCTTCTGCTCACCAAGGCTGCATTTATTTAATTAAAAATGCTTTAAAAACAGAAATATTGTGAAATATTATTACAATTTAAATACCTGTTTTCTATTTGAAAATATTTTAAAATGAATTTATTCTTGAGCTGGCAAAGCTGAATTTTCAGCATCATTACTCCAGTCTTCAGTGTCACATGATCCTTCAGAAAACCTAAGCATAAAATGTTTTATTTATATATATATATATATATATATATATATATATATATATATATATATATATATATATATATATATAATTTATTAAATAAAAAATGATTATATATTATATAATATATATATATATACACATACATTTTTTAATGCTTTAGAAATTTCATAAATTAAATAGGCCAATACTGTTATAAATATCTGTTTCATTTGTCATGTTGCAATCTGTATTCACATGTTCACAAAGTAAATCCTAGTATGTAGATGAACAGTCATGTGTTTTTGAGAAGACGTTCCAGAATTAGAGATTTTCCATCGTGAATCGACTTCAAATCAATTGCACGGGTAACCATGTGCTGTGTCTTCAGTGCGATATGACATTTGCGAATCCATTGTCAGATCTGCGATGCCCTCAGCTGATATGCAGCTGCATTTACTGAGATGCAGATCCCTGCCTGCGATTTAGAGGGTATTTTAGGCATAAATTTAGTTATTACAGATTTACTCGTTAGTACAAAATGACCAGAGATTACTGAGAGATCCTGGGGGACTGCGAGCTGAGGGTCATGTTGTTCTCGTATCACGATTGTGGTCTTGAGCTTTGGTCTGTTTGTATGCTAACTACATAAGCACACATATGTTTGTGTGGAGTGCAGCGTGTGAGAGGGCTCAGGAGTGATCGTTAACTTGGGCTTGTAGCAGTACAGACACAAGGGCTGAAGGGACATGCTCCTGTGTGATTCTCTCTCTTTGGCCCTGTTATGAGTGGCGTCCGTTGGGAGCTGGCAGTCGTGAGAGGCAGACTGATCCGCCGTTAATGGTTGTTTTGATGCTACTGATTAGAACTGTGAGCGGCAAACTTAAATTTAGCTCTGGCCCAAAGGTAGACCTCACAGGCTTCTTGCCAGCACTTAAAAGGATGACAGCAAAGCCACTGTGACAACATCTCCTCCCATGGCACTGAGTAGGTACAACGCACACACATATATGCATACACGCGCACCTACACACCGACAATGCTTCCCTAAGAAGCAGCTGTGTTTAGCAGAGGTGCTAAAATCAAACCTCTTAAAAATAAAGGTTCCAAAAGGGGAAAATATTCACAACAGTGCCACAGAACAACCAACAGTTCTTAAAAGGAGCATTTTTTCATTTTCAACTTTCTTCAGTGTGTAATGTTGCTGTTGGAGCATGACAAAGTTCTGCTGAGCTACAAAGCACAAAGTCACTCCAAAGGGAGTTTTTCTCTACATCAGTACGCACTGTTTCTGAATCCTCTCAAACGCCTCCATTGTAGTCTTGAGTTTTCTTCCAGGAGCAAACGCGTCACAATATTTCCCATTTAAATCATTTCAGCCCAAGGTGTATGCCTGGTTGAGTTGTGTTAGTAGTGTGTTGAAACTCGTGGTTATGGTAAGGGGTGTTTCCAATCACAACACACTGGTCCAACTGACCAATCAGAGCACATTGAGCAATTTTTCGGAAAGAGGGGCGTCGTAGAGACCGGAACTCAACAGGTGTGCATTTTCCGTACAATGACTCAAAGAGATATTTTACCCAAAAATAAAAAAAAATATCCCATGATTTACTCAACCTCAAGTCATGGTGTATATGACTGATCTTCTTTTAGACGCACACAATCGAAGATATATTTAAAAATGTCCTCACAATTTTGAAGACCCAAAAAATGCATCCATCCATGATAAAAATAAACCATATACGTCCAGGGAGTTAATAAAAGCATTCTAAAATGAAATATCAATATTTATATTCATAAAGTAAAATAACGCAAGTCGCTAAATGAGTAAAAAGTTTTAAATATGGATATTATTCTTACAAAAACCCATCGCTTCACTTCAGAAGGCCTTTATTAACCACCTGGAGCCGTACGGATTATTTTAATGATGTACAGATAAATTTTTTCTGGCTTTTAAATCACGCCCCCCCATTCACTACCATTATAAAACCCGTGATATATTTTAAATATATCTCTGATTGTGTTCCTCTGTAAGAAGATAGATATATGCACCTATGGCATTAGGCTGAGTAAATCATGGGATAATTTTCATTTCTGGGTGAACTATCCCTTTAACTCCCTGCTAAACTACCACAGTAAGATGCATCATTGAAGAACAAGCTAGTCACGATTATTGTCGCAAATTTGTCGTTCAACTACAATGGGTAATGATGTCACGCAGGTAGTGGAGTAATAACTTTTTGTAATGAATTCGTTTGAGATTATAGTTATGCTAGATTTTTTTATATATATATATATATATATAAGTTACAGACATGGCAGCTGATGACTAATTCTCAGCTATTTTGTTTTATTTCCAGATTCAATTACAGGCTCGTTCTTACATACTAGACCATGTACGCATATCCGCACACTTCAAAAATGGTGCTTTTAATCTCTTGACAAACTAAAAGTGTGGAAATGAAATTCATATATATTCGAAATCAAACATGTAGATTGTGCTGAATGTCAGCTTGCGAAAAAGAAACTATGCTTTCCATTCTTAAATAAAGAACCTTTATTTATTAGAGTAAACACAGTACATATGTTTGAGCTGCACAATATACTTCGACTATCTTAAAGAGTGAACAGGATAATATAAACAGGCCTGTTAGATATTCGAGAACTGAGTCTGATAAAGGCTCTTTTGACAAGGAGCTCAAAAAGAAAAAAAAACATCACCTCCAACATGTTTTCCTTATTTGACAACTGTGACGGCTTGTCAAAGTGGCAGTACAGCAGATGGAGGGAGCGGAAAGTGGCTGAGAGGAAGCTACTGAAGGAAGGAAGAAAAAAAAGGAAGAGTTAAAAGGAGCACGAGAAAAAAAATCTCATTTAGTTTCTCTCCAGTGGCTGTGGCACGTATTGACTGAGCTCTGTCGGTAGCCTGTTACAGACAGCGCTGTCTCCACCAAGAGCACTTCACAGCTTTTTGTAGGAGCCGACTGCAGACAGACTGATTCAACTGACTGTGATTGGAGCCGCAGCGTTGTGTGGAAGAGTGTTTTGTTCCTTTTCGTCTCTAACACATGCATCACTGGCTTATTAGTTATGGAACAGCAGGTGACTATTTTTTCATTAATGGAGGTGGATCAAGGTTAAAGCACACCCATGTTGATCTCCCAGAAAAGCACAAACTGTCAGAGCAACCAAGCAACTCTGATCACATCTCAGTGTTGCTTTGGCCAAGATCAAAATATCGCAGAGAGTTTACATGTGTGAAGACATCGACCTGACCCCTTCAGTCGCTGACCTGTAGGCATGATAAAAAATGTGTCTGAAGCTTTCAACAATATCATATCTATGGAAGATTGTTTCTGCAATGGAATAATACAATTTTAAAGATAACTGTGAGGTTTTATCTCACAATTCTTAATTTTTTTGTGGGATATAAACTTGTATATAAAGTTATAAAGTCCAATTCTGAGAAAAAAAGAATGACTTTTTTATATCTCGCAATTCTAACTTTATATCTCGCAATTCTGACTTTATATCTCACAATTCTGACTTTATATCTCACAATTCTGACTTTATAACTCACAATTCTGACTTTATAACTCACAATTCTGACTTTATATCAAACAATTCTGACTTTATATCTCACAATTCTGACTTTATATCTCGCAATTCTAACTTTATATCTCGCAATTCTGACTTTATATCTCACAATTCTGACTTTATATCTCACAATTCTGACTTTATATCTCACAATTCTGACTTTATATCTCACAATTCTGACTTTATATCTCACAATTCTGACTTTATAACTCACAATTCTGACTTTATATCTCACAATTCTGATTTTATCTCACAATTCTGACTTTATATCTCACAATTCTGACTTTATATCTCACAATTCTGACTTTATATCTCACAATTCTGACTTTATATCTCACAATTCTGACTTTATATCTCACAATTCTGACTTTATAACTCACAATTCTGACTTTATATCTCACAATTCTGACTTTATAACTCACAATTCTGACTTTATATCTCACAATTCTGACTTTATAACTCACAATTCTGACTTTATATCAAACAATTCTGACTTTATATCTCACAATTCTGACTTTATATCTCACAATACTGACTTTATATCAAACAATTCTGACTTTATATCTCACAATTCTGACTTTATATCTCACAATTCTGACTTTATAACTCACAATTCTGACTTTATATCTCACAATTCTGACTTTATAACTCACAATTCTGACTTTATATCAAACAATTCTGACTTTATATCTCACAATTCTGACTTTATATCTCACAATACTGACTTTATATCAAACAATTCTGACTTTATATCTCACAATTCTGACTTTATATCTCGCAATTCTGACTTTATATCTCACAATTCTGACTTTATATCTCACAATTCTGACTTTATATCTCACAATTCTGACTTTATATCAAACAATTCTGACTTTATATCACAATTCCGACTTTATAACTCACAATTCAGACTTTATTTCTCACAATTCTGACTTTATAACTCGCAATTCTGACTTTATTTCTCGCAATTCTGACTTTATAACTCGCAATTCTGACTTTATTTCTCGCAATTCTGACTTTATAACTCGCAATTCTGACATTATTTCTCACAATTCTGACTTTATTTCTCACAATTCTGACTTTATAACTCGCAATTCTGACTTTATTTCTCGCAATTCTGACTTTATAACTCGCAATTCTGACATTATTTCTCACAATTCTGACTTTATTTCTCACAATTCTGACTTTATAACTCGCAATTCTGACTTTATTTCTCGCAATTCTGACTTTATAACTCGCAATTCTGACATTATTTCTCACAATTCTGACTTTATTTCTCACAATTCTGACTTTATAACTCACAATTCTGACTTTATATCTCACAATTCTGACTTTATATCTCACAATTCTGACTTTATATCTCACAATTCTGACTTTATAACTCACAATTCTGACTTTATATCTCACAATTCTGACTTTATATCTCACAATTCTGACTTTATATCTCACAATTCTGACTTTATATCTCACAATTCTGACTTTATATCTCACAATTCTGACTTTATATCTCACAATTCTGACTTTATATCTCACAATTCTGACTTTATAACTCACAATTCTGACTTTATATCTCACAATTCTGATTTTATCTCACAATTCTGACTTTATATCTCACAATTCTGACTTTATATCTCACAATTCTGACTTTATATCTCACAATTCTGACTTTATATCTCACAATTCTGACTTTATAACTCACAATTCTGACTTTATATCTCACAATTCTGACTTTATATCTCACAATTCTGACTTTATATCTCACAATTCTGACTTTATAACTCACAATTCTGACTTTATAACTCACAATTCTGACTTTATATCAAACAATTCTGACTTTATATCTCACAATTCTGACTTTATATCTCGCAATTCTAACTTTATATCTCGCAATTCTGACTTTATATCTCACAATTCTGACTTTATATCTCACAATTCTGACTTTATATCTCACAATTCTGACTTTATATCTCACAATTCTGACTTTATATCTCACAATTCTGACTTTATAACTCACAATTCTGACTTTATATCTCACAATTCTGACTTTATATCTCACAATTCTGATTTTATCTCACAATTCTGACTTTATATCTCACAATTCTGACTTTATATCTCACAATTCTGACTTTATATCTCACAATTCTGACTTTATATCTCACAATTCTGACTTTATATCTCACAATTCTGACTTTATAACTCACAATTCTGACTTTATATCTCACAATTCTGACTTTATAACTCACAATTCTGACTTTATATCTCACAATTCTGACTTTATAACTCACAATTCTGACTTTATATCAAACAATTCTGACTTTATATCTCACAATTCTGACTTTATATCTCACAATACTGACTTTATATCAAACAATTCTGACTTTATATCTCACAATTCTGACTTTATATCTCACAATTCTGACTTTATAACTCACAATTCTGACTTTATATCTCACAATTCTGACTTTATAACTCACAATTCTGACTTTATATCAAACAATTCTGACTTTATATCTCACAATTCTGACTTTATATCTCACAATACTGACTTTATATCAAACAATTCTGACTTTATATCTCACAATTCTGACTTTATATCTCGCAATTCTGACTTTATATCTCACAATTCTGACTTTATATCTCACAATTCTGACTTTATATCTCACAATTCTGACTTTATATCAAACAATTCTGACTTTATATCACAATTCCGACTTTATAACTCACAATTCAGACTTTATTTCTCACAATTCTGACTTTATAACTCGCAATTCTGACTTTATTTCTCGCAATTCTGACTTTATAACTCGCAATTCTGACTTTATTTCTCGCAATTCTGACTTTATAACTCGCAATTCTGACATTATTTCTCACAATTCTGACTTTATTTCTCACAATTCTGACTTTATAACTCGCAATTCTGACTTTATTTCTCGCAATTCTGACTTTATAACTCGCAATTCTGACATTATTTCTCACAATTCTGACTTTATTTCTCACAATTCTGACTTTATAACTCGCAATTCTGACTTTATTTCTCGCAATTCTGACTTTATAACTCGCAATTCTGACATTATTTCTCACAATTCTGACTTTATTTCTCACAATTCTGACTTTATAACTCACAATTCTGACTTTATATCTCACAATTCTGACTTTATATCTCACAATTCTGACTTTATATCTCACAATTCTGACTTTATAACTCACAATTCTGACTTTATATCTCACAATTCTGACTTTATATCTCACAATTCTGACTTTATATCTCACAATTCTGACTTTATATCTCACAATTCTGACTTTATAACTCACAATTCTGACTTTATAACTCACAATTCTGACTTTATAACTCACAATTCTGACTTTATAACTCACAATTCTGACTTTATATCAAACAATTCTGACTTTATAACTCACAATTCCGACTTTATAACTCACAATTCAGACTTTATTTCTCACAATTCTGACTTTATAACTCGCAATTCTGACTTTATTTCTCGCAATTCTGACTTTATAACTCGCAATTCTGACTTTATTTCTCGCAATTCTGACTTTATAACTCGCAATTCTGACATTATTTCTCACAATTCTGACTTTATTTCTCACAATTCTGACTTTATAACTCGCAATTCTGACTTTATTTCTCACAATTCTGACTTTATATCTCACAATTCTGAGAAAAAAAAGTCAGAGGTCAAGTCATGTTTGCATCACTGGCCCAAAAGGACAAGTGACAGTTCGGTCAGCTGGCTCAAAACTCTCTCACAGGCCATCCTTATGGTTGAACCCTGATGTGATTGTCTGTATGATGATCCAGCTTCAATATGGGCCAATCACTATTAGTAATGCCATAGTAGCCTCATGTAATTCATGTTTATTGTTTCAAACAAATGAATTGTGAGTCATTCTAGAGCAGATGGCAGAGATGATATGTTTACTCCTTATGGCTAAGAAAAAGTGCTGCTAGTGTTTGTTGAAAAGCCCACCAATCACATTCAATGTGTTTTGACTCACTGCCACCATTTAATTTATGTTTGGCATTTGCATAGAATATGCCAAAGACAGCGATGATACAGAAATCCCAGACCGTTTTTAAAAACGCTCCTAATGTAAATGAGTCACCCATTTTGCTGGAAAACACGATAGCAGATCACAGCTCACCCACTCACCCTCCGTCACACAAACACACATTGTTGCTTTCTCACTGACACACACTAAAAACACACATAGATAGACAAACACACCCTCTCTGTGAACCCCACGCTCCTCTTTTCTCTCTCTCCAGCTTTTATCTGTATACTTGCTGGAATCCAACACCCCCGACAGATAAACATGCTGGACATGAGCAAATAATAAATTAGCGTGTAAGCCGAGTACAAAAGTTCTCAAGCCAAACAGAGCCGTGTGTTATATGTGTGTAATGGCAGAAACACAATGCTGTCTTTTCCTGGATGTGCGGAGATGAGGACCACCTTCATGTTGGTCTTGGCGGAGGGACTCAATGAGCCGAGCTAGAGAGGAAAGTGTGTATTTACTCGGACATCGAGACATGTCGTAAAATTTAATGAACAAACCCCAGATGGCTTGGGATGAACTGGAGTGGATCTCTAACAAGAATATCAAGCTGAAATTGTCTCATAAAAAAAAAAAAAAATAGTTTTGTTCATGTTTAAAGCAAAACCCAGTCCCTAAATGACCCCTAACAAGCTCGTGGCTCACTAGTGTGAGTGTCAGTGAGCAAAGCAAATATAGCGGATGACTGGGATTGAACTAGAGATGCACCGATTGCCATTTTCTTGGCCGATTCCGAGTTCTGATTTTTTTGGCACTGTGTGATCTGCCAATACCGATTTTTGCAGATTCAGATTTTCTGAATGTACAGGATATACAAACAAAAATCTACGTTTCTTCAACGTAGTTTATTTTCAAAAAAAAAAAAAATCAATAATAAAATACAAACAAATTGCAAATAACAGCTCAAATAAACGCAATAGAATAAAGAGAGCTATGAAACTTGATAAACATGACAGACATCAGCAGGAATATTAGTCTACTGTCACTTTAAGAGTTTATGCACGGGCGCAAATACTGTTACAAAACAGTGTTTTCTTTCTCAACTATTTATGTTCCTAAACTGGCTGTGTTTAATTGAATATTCACCAAGACGGTCATTTTGACATAATTTTGTATTTATATTGATCGCGGGTGTGTGTTACTTCACGCTGATGTTATTGCCTGTGCATTTTGGATCGCCTCAGAATCGGTAAGAGCTGAACTGACTGAAATCGGACGATTCTGATCCCTGGATTGAACATAAGGAGAACCAAAGGTCACTGGACACCTTAACTGTTTCATTAAGGCTTTTCAGGGAAAAAGCTATGATAAAGCTAAAAACAAATCCTTATCATATGTCATAAATTGCAAATTTGCTTGGCATTAAAGGTAACTATAAAGTGTGGCTCTTCTAGAATTAAAGGAACATTGTAGGTTCAATACCAGTTAAAGGATTAGTTCACTTCAGAACTAAAATTTCCTGGTAATTCCATGTTATCCGAGATGTTTACGTCTTTCAGTTGAACAGATGAAAATATTCCAGGATTTTTCTTCATACAGTGGACAACAAGTTTCAAAGCAGCATCAAAGGGCTCTACATAATCCCAGACGGGGAATGATTGGTCTTTTTCTAAAAAAATAAAAATGTATATACTTTTTAACCACAAATGCTCATTTTGCACTTGCTCCGCGACATGCCGTGCATTACATAATCACGTTGGAAAGGTCATGTGTGATGTAGGCAAAAGTACCGTGAGTCTCCTCCAACTTCAAAATCAGCCGGCATTGTTGTTTTACTTTTTTTTTTTTTTTTTTTTTTTAATTGTAAAAGGCCGTTTGACTTAGATTTTGCTCGTCTTTTGTACTGGATCAGATTTCTTCCACATAAACCCTTTTCTTACAATCGACTGCAAGATTCACATTCAAATCAAAAACCAATGTAGAGCAAAGTCTTCGCCCTACTTTTTTTTTCTCATTAATAAGTTTCAGTTGGATATGAGTCACAATATGGAAGAAATAAACTCTCTCTACTTCCGTTATGTTGCAACTTTAAAAAGCACAAAATCTGGATTGCAGTGAGGCACTTACAATGGAAGTGAATGTGAATCTGTAAATGTTAAAATACTGACAAAAATATGTGAATAAAAGCCTAAATTCAATCTGTTCATCATGTGAAGCAATCGAGTCGCTTCTGAAAATTTGAACTAAACCGTTCACTTCATATGGATTAGATTTACAATCTCTTTATGAAGTTTTTGAAATGTCAAATTAGTAGTTGCAGCTGTCAATGGAGGGACAGAAATCTCTAGGATTTCATCAAAAAGATCTTCATTTGTGTTCTCAAGATGAATGAAAGTCTTATGGGTTTGGAACGACATGCGGTCGAGTAAATAATGACAGAATTTTCATTTTTGGGTGAACTATCCCTTTAATAACCTATTCTCTTGTAGTTACTGTAAATACATTTTTATTGTGTTGCCATGAAAACATAATGCCTAAACCCTAAAATGACAATTTTTACAGCTCAAATAATACACTTTCTCAATGAAGTGCTTTTATAAAATTATAAGCTTCACATTTCAGCTTTTAAATCCTCAAAAAAGTGCCTCACCTTGATATTTTTTAAAGAAAAGGAGGGAAGAGCCATTTTTTTTTGTAGTAATCAAGATTAGAGCAGCCTACCGCAAACGATGCCTTCGATTGATCTTAACTTGTAATGAACCTGAAATTTTACTTTAATTACAAAAATTGATTTTTAATCATACCCATTACAGTTTATTGCCTAACTGACATAAATTTGTTGATTTTAAACCTGAACAAATCTGATTGGTAATGATGAAATCAAAGCATTTGTAGATTTTTTTGACATACGCAAACAAATTGGATTTTATTCAGCTCTGTCAACCATGCAATCTCTGACAAAGCTGTAATATCATCATTAATCAAGAGATTCTTCCAATCTTTGTAAAAACAACTAAACGTGGTATTCTCATGAAGAACAAGTCTTTGTTTACTCATTCATACACTCACAGAATGAAAGATGAGGTAAAAACAGATTGAGCCCTTAAGCAACCATGGTGTGATCTGTGTAGGTGTGTGAAATGAAGACATCTCTCCTCTCGTCTGAATGTCAAATTGTGTGACGAGGATTTTGCGAGCGTACTGTACGTCCCATTGATAAAATCTTCCGGCTGCACTGACATATGACACATTCTCGCACACATGCAGACGCGCGCAATGCTCGCGTAGCCAAGAGATGAGTCTGTTCACAGCATGGCTTTTAAATCACCGCACACAGTTCTTGGTTCTGGTGACTGGTCACGGGCCAAGTCTTGTGAAAGAGCAGAAGAAAAGAACTGGCAGTAGCTCACTCAAAAAAATGACTCGGCAATTTAAATGGACAAAAAAATCTGTGCATATCAAACATCTGTTATAGAAAAAAACAATCTTGTGCTCCACGCATGAAGACACAATGGAAATTCATACAGTAATACGTAAGTTTGAACGACGTGTTCTTTGTTGATCCTGGAACAACATTCCAATCAACCAATCAGATTTGAGGGACAAGTTTACAGTTTATGTCAAGTTTAGGCTTACAATCAGGGTTAGGTGCTTCTATATCAGTGTTATTAACTTATCATTTCCCTCTGATTTCAGGGATAAGTTATGGGTAGGGTTAGGTTTCGGGGTAGGGATAAGGTTAGGACTACATTTACGGGCAGGAATGTTGTTCCAGGATCAACAAAATATGGAACATGGCAAAATCACAGTGACTGTATAGATGCATGTTTAAGAGGTTCATAAGTGGGTTGTGGGAATGTGACACTATTTCACACATGCATCAGTGTGTGTGTGTGTGTGTGTGTGTGTGTCAGAGAGAGAACTTGAGAAATGGCATGACTCACGGTGAGTGACCAATAACTGCTGACGTTCAAGCCCGGAGCTACACTGTAATGTTATTATGAAGAGCTTTATAACAGGAGAATATTGTCAGGAAGCCTATTGACTCAACCTTGTGTGTGTGAGTGTGGTTCAGGTATACCTTATGTCATGGAGACAAAATGTCCCCATAAAGATGGCAATATCCGAAATCCTTGTCCTTGTGGGGACATTTGTTCATCCCCATGAGGAAAGCAGCTTATAAATCATACTAAGTGATGTTTTTTTGGAAATATCAAAAGTTTGTGTGTATGTGTGTATGTATGTATGCTTGTTTTCATGATTTATGTGGACACGGGTATAATGACATGGGTATTACACTGGTGTTATGCCATAATCATGTTTTATGAGGACATTTCAGTCCTCATATTTACAATAGCTTTAAAAACATACTAAACAATGTTTTATTAAAAATGTAAAAATGCAGAATGTTTTCTGTGATGGGTAGATTTAGGAGTAGAGTTAGTGTAGGGCGATCGAATGTACAGTTTGTACAGTCTAAAAACCAGTACGCCTATGGAATGTCCTTACTAAGATAGCAAAACAAACCTATGTGTGTTGTTCAGGAATATCCTAAGTTAGGGAGACAAAATGTCCCCATAAAGATGGCAATATCCGAAATCCTTGTCCTTGTGGGGACATTTGTTCATCCCCATGAGGAAAGCAGCTTATAAATCATACTAAGTGATGTTTTTTTGGAAATATCAAAAGTTTATGTGTATGTGTGTATGTATGTATGCTTGTTTTCATGATTTATGTGGACACGGGTATAATGACATGGGTATTACACTGGTGTTATGCCATAATCATGTTTTATGAGGACATTTCAGTCCTCATATTTACAATAGCTTTAAAAACATACTAAACAATGTTTTATTAAAAATGTAAAAATGCAGAATGTTTTCTGTGATGGGTAGATTTAGGAGTACAGTAAGTGTAGGGGGATCGAATGTACAGTTTGTACAGTCTAAAACCCAGTACGCCTATGGAATGTCCTTACTAAGATAGCAAAACAAACCTATGTGTGTTGTTCAGGAATATCCTAAGTTAGGGAGACAAAATGTCACCATAAAGATGGAAACATCCAAAATCCTTGTCCTTTTGGGGACATTTTTTGGCCCCCATGAGGAAAGCAGCTTATAAATCATACCAATTGATGTTTATTTTGGAAATGTCAAAAGTTTGTGTGTGTTTTAGCTTTTACAGTTAGCACGCAATATTTTAGCTGGTCGGTTTTTTTGCTGCATGCCACAGAATGGGCCCTATCGTACACCCGGCGCAATGCGACGTAGGCACGACACAAATGTGCCTAGTTCAGCCCGACGCAGATATCATTAAATCGCATCTGTCCATCTGTTCACCAATGGGAAAACGAGGTGTGTCCATGTGCATTGTTGGCGTGTTGCTATTTATAACAAAACTACACCATTGACCAACAAAAACCTGGTCTAAAGTCAACGGCGCAGTATTTTATTTATTTATGTGATTTAAAAACTGCGTTAGTAATATGCGCTTATAGACAGGTGCACAACGGGTGTACACTGCTTGTTACACACACAGGGCGGCAGCACACAAACATTTTTGACCATTAAAAATAAAAGGATTCCTCTCTGGAGAATTGTTCTGGCAGATTCTGCCATGTAAATAGTGCAAGTACAACTGGCTTTTAAAGAGAATGGGAGATGACACTCTGATTGGTTTATAGCACGTTACGCCCAAAACACACCCATGAATCATTAGGAGACTAGGAACAACCTTCTGGACCATGCGCCGACCATTTTTTCTGTCGTTAAACTAGCAAAAGTGGATTCGGACACAGCCTAAGTGCACCTGCACCATGCGCTTCAGACCATGTGCTTAGAACATTAAAATAGGGTCCTATATTTCACAGAGAGACTACAACATCTATGGTATGGTTAGAATGCATGCAAATATCAGAGGAAACACTGTCACAGTGGCATGTGTAGTTTTGGAAACGTTCCCACAGCAGGTTTATGATGAGGGCTGTAGCAGTCATGTGATTTCAGAGATTAAGACTAGCTGGAGTTCCAGTGTAAGTGAATCAGAGCCACTCCCAGCAGTCAAGTCACACACACACACACACACACACACACACACACACACACACACGTCAAAATTCAGGTAGAAATGTTTATGCATGTCTGAAAACACCCACAAACAGTGGTATCAGTTTCACTGGAACTTGGATGGTCACTGAGTTACTGCTAAGGTCATTAACCTTAAAATTAAAAAGTATTTTACTTAAAAAAATGGTGCAATCGTAGCAGCAGATTAATATGCGTTTCTGTGTGCACTGACTAGTTTATGACTAGAAGAAGAGTCATGCACGCATTTTGACTATCAGCATAAATTTTGTTCAAGCTTGCAGCTTATTCTGGCCTATAATTGCCTAGGAAAGCTTGTTGACATGAAAAGAGAACAATAACAGTTTAGTTTTAACATGCCTGTGTATGACAGGCTGCATAGAAATCACAGGGAAAATTAGCAGAAATTAGTGTATATTTCGTAATCAGAATTTCTGTCCACCCTAATTTAATATGTACAGATTGTTTTACTTACACTGCCATTCTAAAGCTTTTTATGCTCCATTTATTTGATCAAAAATACAGTAAAATAGTACCACCTGAAATAATTATTTTCTATTTTAATATATTTTAAAATGTAAGTTGTTCCTGTCAATTTTCAGCATCGTCACTCCAGTCTTCAGTGTCACATGATCCATCAGCAATCATTCTAATATACTGATTTGCTGCTTAAGAAACATTTTTGTTGTTTTTGTTAATCAATGTTGTTGTTTTTTTGTTTGTTTATCAATGTTGAAAACAGTTGTGCTGCTTAATATTTTTGTGGATATAGTGAATTTTTTTTCAGGATACTTTGAAATTTCAAAAGAACAGCATTTGTTTATTTATTTATTCGTCTTTAATGTCACTTTTGACCAATTTAATGCATCCTTCTGAATATAACAACAACAAAAAACGCACTGGCCCCAGACTTTTGAACGTAAGAGTAACTCAGAAAGAAAGCAGAAAATACAATTCTGTTTTTTTAGTCTCTTGCAAATTTTGTAGTAAAATCTACTTCATGTCAAACTGAGAGTAAATCCAACTTAAAACCTTAAAAATTGAATACATAGACACTTAAAATAATCTAGTAAGATTTAACATTAACTATAATATATATATATATATATATATATATATATTATAAGTTAGCTGGTTGCCTTAAAATTTGAAGTTCATTGAAATTAAAAATTTGAGTTAAAACAATGAAGACGATTGGTTTAATAAACAGAAACTCAAAATATTGTTATCTAAACCACATTAATTATTTAAGTTGATTTGACAAAAGAAAAAAAATTGTGATAACAAATCATGAATATATTTATTTATTATATATAAACATAAACAAGACACAGCCGCACATATCAGACCGTAACAAACTTCTTTGTGCAGAAAATGACTTGACAATGACTTCAACAATAAAAAATGAGCAAACAACTTTAGTAATGATTCATGTTTATTAATTTCAGAAAATTGCGCTGGTGAACTATTACCCCTTTGACTGGCAATCGTTAAAGTTCAACATCACTTTTATGACTGATGAGATCGTGACAATCCGCTCCCCACCCAAATCTCCACCTGCATTCCCAAAAAAATGGTGCACACGTGAACTGGCCTTCATGCACACGCACAGAGTCAGACACCCACACGCAGATACGATCTCACCGCTGATAACAGTCCTGTTTAACCCTTCACATGTCACAATAAAAGCTCATTTCAAAAACAGACACGGGACCAGCTGATGTTTGGCTGCAAATGCTCTGCATAACATTCTTTTTCATTCCATGCGAGACTAAACATCGGGTTCGAACAGTCTTGAGCAGTTTGTCTTCTGTTTGACCTGTGCATGTGCAGCCCTCAATGTTTCTTCTCCATTTTGTCCATTATTTGCTTGTGCTTGACTTGTTCCTGGTAACCTCAGCGTTATCATCCACACCAAGTAAACATTCGCAGTAACTTGACACAACTATTTGTATCTTAATATATTTTGCAAGGGTATAAACCCTTTGACACTGATGGAGGACCAACACACCCATTCCATAAGCCTAACCTTATTTAATGATTTATTATTTCTGTAGTGCAAAACTGGTCATGTACACACTTAAAACCTCTGGGAGTGACGACCGAGAGTGACTAAACAAAAAGAAAGGACGGTTGTCATTAACTTAAATGTGGTCAGCGCTTTTGTCGTTAACATGCCCCTATTATGCTTTTTCGAATATTGCCTTTCATACAGTGTGTAATATAGCTGTTTGTAAAAGCAAAGCAAATTGTATGTCAAATAAAGTTGTCTCCTAAAGGAAATGACTGATTCTGAACTGCCAAAACTAGTCGACAACAATTCCAAGAGTCTTACTTGCTGTTACATACGGAAGTAACAATGCAACAACTTGCATATTGCTTGTAAGCGGTAGACCATCATGGGCCATCTGACCAATCAGAGCAAAGCAGGCTTGTGTAAAGGAGGGGTTTGGAGGTTTTGAGGTGATGTATATTATGAGAAAATGTTTTCTAACTCTAAATCTATTGTAGGAGGCCTCCAAAACAAAACCAGGAGCCTTAAAAATAACATAATAGGGGCACTTTAACTAAACTTTGCATGGACAGAATGGGATTAAGCATTCAGAGGAGTGATAAGTGTATTTAAATGGTCTGTTGGCTGAATAATGGCTATCTCTAATCTGTCAGAGTACTTGCAAAGTACTTACTGTAACAGCATTTGCATGCAATGTGTGATGACAGGAAGAAGACAGCTTTCATTTAGATGCATTTACCATGTTCATAATCTTTTTTTTTTTCCTTTTCCATGTTTTTCCCTCTGTATTTTATTTAGGCCATCTGATACTGGCTAAAAAGGCAAACTCCAACACCTGGCCATAACAATAATAATGAGAATAATAATAATAAATTATAAAAATTTAGTATAGTATTTTAGTATATATAAATATTTTTTTGTATTTGTGTTATATTTATGTTAGGTTATGTTTATGCTTCTGCAACAAACAAACAAACAAACAAAATAGTATAGTATTTTAATACATATAAACAATATTAATATATGTGTTATACATGTTTCTAAAAAGAAAACACCTGGCCAAAAAATAAAATAAAATAAAATAAATTATATTATATTATATACTGTAATTATATATATATATATATATATATATATATATATATATATATATATATATATATATAAATTAATAATAGAAAATAAATTATATTATATTATATTATATATACTTTATATATAAATATTAATAAATAAATATAATATATAAATAAATATATATATATATATATACATATATATATAAATTAATATTTGTGTTATAAATGTTTCTGAAAAAAACACCTGGCCAAAAAATAAAAGAAAATAAATTATATTATATTATATTATATGATATATACTTTATTTATAAATATTAATAATTAAATATAATATATAAATATATTATATATATACATATATATAATATATATATATATATATATATATATATATATATATATATATATACAGTACTGTGCAAAAGTTTTAGGCAGGTGTGAAAAAATGCTGTAAAGTAAGAATGCTTTCAAAAATAGACATGTTAATAGTTTATATTTATCAATTAACAAAATGCAAAGTGAGTGAACAGAAGAAAAATCTACATCAAATCAATATTTGGTGTGACCACCCTTTGCCTTCAAAACAGCATCAATTCTTCTAGGTACACTTGCACACAGTTTTTGAAGGAACTCGGCAGGTAGGTTGGCCCAAACATCTTGGAGAACTAACCACAGTTCCTCTGTGGATTTAGGCAGCCTCAGTTGCTTCTCTCTCTTCATGTAATCCCAGACAGACTCGATGATGTTGAGATCAGGGCTCTGTGGGGGCCCTACCATCACTTCCAGGACTCCTTGTTCTTCTTTACACTGAAGATAGTTCTTAATGACTTTCGCTGTATGTTTGGGGTCGTTGTCATGCTGCAGAATAAATTTGGGGCCAATCAGATGCCTCCCTGATGGTATTGCATGATGGATAAGTATCTGCCTGTACTTCTCAGCATTGAGGATACCATTAATTCTGACCAAATCCCCAACTCCATTTGCAGAAATGCAGCCCCAAACTTGCAAGGAACCTCCACCATGCTTCACTGTTGCCTGCAGACACTCATTCGTGTACCGCTCTCCAGCCCTTCGGCGAACAAACTGCCTTCTGCTACAGCCAAATATTTCAAATTTTGACTCATCAGTCCAGAGCACCTGCTGCCATTTTTCTGCACCCCAGTTCCTGTGTTTTCGTGCATAGTTGAGTCGCTTGGCCTTGTTTCCACGTCGGAGGTATGGCTTTTTGGCCGCAAGTCTTCCATGAAGGCCACTTCTGACCAGACTTCTCCGGACAGTAGATGGGTGTACCAGGGTCCCACTGTTTTCTGCCAATTGTGAGCTAATGGCACTGCTCGACATCTTCCGATTGCGAAGGGAAGTAAGCATGATGTGTCTTTCATCTGCTGCAGTAAGTTTCCTTGGCCGACCACTGCGTCTACGGTCCTCAACGTTGCCTGTTTCTTTGTGCTTCTTCAAAAGAGCTTGGACAGCACATCTGGAAACCCCTGTCTGCCTTGAAATTTCTGCCTGGGAGAGACCTTGCTGATGCAGTATAACTACCTTGTGTCTTGTTGCTGTGCTCAGTCTTGCCATGGTGTATGACTTTTGACAGTAAACTGTCTTCAGCAACCTCACCTTGTTAGCTGAGTTTGGCTGTTCCTCACCCAGTTTTATTCCTCCTACACAGCTGTTTCTGTTTCAGTTAATGATTGTGTTTCAACCTACATATTGAATTGATGATCATTAGCACCTGTTTGGTATAATTGTTTAATCATACACCTAACTATATGCCTACAAAATCCCTGACTTTGTGCAAGTGTACCTTGAAGAATTGATGCTGTTTTGAAGGTAAAGGGTGGTCACACCAAATATGGATTTGATTTAGATTTTTCTTCTGTTCACTCACTTTGCATTTTGTTAATTGATAAATATAATCTATTACCAAGTTTATTTTTGAAAGCATTCTTACTTTACAGCATTTTTTCACACCTGCCTAAAACTTTTGCACAGTACTGTATATAAATATTTGTGTTATAAATGTTTCTGAAAAAAACACAGACCAAAAAATAAAATAAAATACTTTAGTATAGTACTTTAGTATATAAAAAAAAATCCTGTTTTCTATACAGCCATATGGACCGAGATGTTTTCTCTCTTTTTTTTAATTATAAACCAATTATTTCAGATACTGTAAATGTCACATGCTTTATTTCTGTCAAACTTGCCAAAGTCGACCGGACCCAGTCAAAACCCTGGCCATGTAAGACATGATCAAGCGGATGTAAAGTATGCTGTCAGAAGGCTCAAGAGAGAATGCTCTTTGTGAAGTGACATAAATGAGATAACATCTTCTCCGTGGTATGATCTGCGTGAGAACAATACACGTCAGAATAAACGTCAGAGCCCCTGACCCCTCGCCACTTCCTGGCCCCGCTTAAAAGATAAAGAGAATAGAGCAGAAAAACAGAATGGCAAGGACTGATGGGGCGCGTGTGCTGGGCCTGGAATCCACTCGGTCAAGGCAACAGAGAGAATCCTCCCTCCCCAGCTAAACTATGCTCTCTCTCTTAGGGCTAAATGGAAGATTTGAGTGCCAAATCTACAGAGATTACCGGTCAGAGCAGCACGTCTGTAGCTAATAAATGGCTTTTCTATATGTATCCAAACGACACTTCACAGCAAAGAAATCTAGTTCTTAAAGGCCATGCACACACACAGTGTTTCTGTATGATGGCTGTTATGTCCTTTTTTTTTAAAAATTTTTATGAAATGTTATTTTTATTTGAATGATTCTGATATTGAGTTACCTTGTGTAATGGCAAGAAACATCTTTCTGTTGAGAGCAATTCACGAGCAAACGATTCTTCTAAGTAGTGTTATATAAAACCATAACAAAATAATTTTCAGTAATTGAAATAAAATAAAATTAGAAGTACTAAAATTGTAAAGTCTAAAACTGAATTTTAAAAAAAAATATTGAGAGCAATTCACAAGCAAATGACTTATGAGAAGTGTTCATTTAAATTGGTAATTGAAATGAAGCATAATAAAATAAAACAATAATTAGATAAACTAACTGAAAAAAAAAAACGAAAATTAGAAATGTTGCCTTTGCAACTAAATGAAATAAATTTAAGTTGAAGAGCTAAAATTAATAAATCAAAAACTGTAATAAATTATTGACAGTAATTCATGAGCAAATGACTCTTAAGTGTATTGATTAAAACTATAAAAAAAAGAATGTTCTGTAATTTATATGGAGCTTAATAAAATAAATAAAATAAAAATACTTTAGATAGAAAAATAGCTGAAAAAAAAAGCTTAAACAAAAATTAGAAATGTTGCCTTTGCAACTAAATGAAAATAAATTTAAGTACTAAAATTACTGGAATTTAAATAAAAATAAATTAAAGCGAAATAGAAATATTAAAAATGTTATTAGAAATCATAAAATGTGCATAAATTTACTAAAACTAATCAAAAATATTAATAAATACTAATAGAACTGTATATAAATAATCCTAAAATAACACTGAACAGTGAATTAAAAACATTCAGCTCAGCCAATTTTCTCTGATTCGCAAATAAATGACCCTTATTTTTAGTGAATCAGAAACATAGACCAGGAAAACTCTTCAAAAAGGCGAGTTTGAATTGCTCTAAAACACTGCGCTCGATAATTTACAGCATTAGCAAATAAAGAATTTTTTCAGAGTACAATAAATATACCCAAATGAATCAGATTTGAATCAGTATTGTGAATGTAAATTGATCAGAATAGGAACATCTAGATCGATCCCTAACGTACAAGTGTGCTTAATGGATGTCTTTGGCCCTTGAGGACGTCCTCGTCTTGTTAAATTAGCAATTGTTCAGTTTCTAGCACGCAACGTAATAGGGCCCTGGTTCTCCAAAATGCACGACAATGCCCAAAGCATTGAATTCATTTTTCTTAATGCATATTCAAAGTAGCATGGACCACCTAGTGACATTAGTGACCACACAACATTGTGAGAACATTTTTCACAGGCTTCAAATCGAGCAAAGGTTTGTGCTCCAGGACAGAGAGAGAATGTTGGCTTGTGTTTTCATAGCTGGTCTCAATACTTTCTTGTGTTTCACATGTGCAAGCTTTGTTTGACTAAGGCTCACCGTCTCAAGGCCACCCTGCTCACTATTTCTTATGCATAATTAAGTGCAGCTCCAAAACAAAAGAAGGAAATAAGCAACCTGTTCGACCAGATCCTATCAGTGACACCGATATACAAACACGCGCACGCAAACTTATCGATCTCTGAGAGCACGCAGAAACGGCCACGAGAGAGGCCGTAGCTTGTCCCCGCTCCCTTGTGTCAATGTGTGTGACGGCCAGTCTGGCGAGTGCGTCACACAACTGTCTTCCTCTGAGAGCAGTCTGGTGGATCGTCTGAAGGCACTGGGCTGAGAGAGCGGACTCACGGCATAATGCATAATGCCACGCGGCGCATCCCCCCTCTTCCACGCTCACATGCACAGACACACTCGACGGCAGTGAGTCAGACTGAGACGTCAGATCACCGTCACTGGCCTTCAGCATCAGCACACATCCTTCACAAGAACATTACACACACACACACACACACATACCCACCACTGGAATCCCAAAGTTTCGTTAGATTTTATTAAATGCTCACGATTGGCACTATTGTTGAACATTGTAGTATTAATATTTTGAATGAACTTTTATAGTTTTTATTGTAACTTTAGTAACAAGATTCATTAATGTTGTGCTTTTGTCATTTTTATTAGTTTTTCTTCTATTTAGCTTAAATTTGTTTCTACATCATTTTTAGTTTAATACAATTTGTGTGATTTTTGGATTGAAAACAATTTTTTTTAAAAACCTAGAACATAACATTATATGTAAATGTATATACACAATTATAATATGTATATATATTCACATACATACATCATAAATTTTTATATATTTATATATACATACACACACACACACATATATATACACACACACACACATATATATATATAGAACAGTGTGTTATATATTTTGTTGACAAATGATTCCAAGAATGTTTAAATCCAGAGAAATAAACAGTTTTAATCAGGACACGGATCGTGTCCGTGCGTCGGCAATCAATGACATCATACCTGCATTACCCTCGATTTCCACTTTTATTTTGTAGAAACCATGGAAACACTAAAGATGCTTTAATATATCACGTTTTATTAAACAGGTGAGCAACTGTTTGGATACATTAATAGAAAGAAGATAAATCATTATTATATAGCTCAACACAGTAAATCTTATTGTTTAAATCTCGTTTTCTTGATTTACAGGCATGTTTTACCATGCGTTATATCGGTCTAGCTTACTGCAGTGTGCAACAAGTGTCTCATAGCAGCTGCAGAGTGAACGCATGGAGCATTATAACAACTTTCCACACAAATGTATCAAATATGATAACCTCACATACTCATGACCCGAAGAAACGGAAGCGACGACTGCCTCATAATAAAAGCTCCAGCTCCAGCGTCTCGTTCAGCTCGCACAGCACAGCCCTGCTGCTTCATACTATAGTAACCTTAATAATCACATCCATGAACATGATTCATGCCCAAGTCCCATTCTGAATCTTTTTCACCAGCTGCCGAAGTGAAGACAACACCTCCCATGATTCCGCAAAATCAAGGCGTCATCGAGCAACGTCTTTGTTTCGAATAAATGACCTCTAGGGGGGAAAGTTCACATAGTGTGCCTTTAAACTTATTGTATTTCTGTTCATTGGCTTTAGGCAACATTTTGAATTTTTGTTGACATTTTTTTAAGTCTATCACCAAGTACTTTATTTTATTCTAATTACAAAAAAATGCTTTAATTAGCTTCAGTTAACGACAGCAATAATAATTACAATTTAAATGTAGCTGATTACATGACGCACTGATTAATTAGTCACATTAATTGCAAGCACACATGTGCATGTTGGAATGTTCTTAAAAGAAGTCTCTTATGCTCACCAAGTCTGCATTTATTTGATCAAAAATATAGTAAAACGATAAAATTGTGAAATTTTATTACAATTGACTCGTCGTTTGATTGACAGACGATCTGACCAATCATAACCCCGAATCCGCTATTTTGTCCGACAAAGCAGTCAGGGGAGTGAGTAGATTAACGTTGGAGAACTTGAACTTGAAAAATTGTGTTTCTCACGTCTTTCCGCGCTTGAAACAACATTCCTTCTGATGTTCATTCATGTTTATTTGATGCTATAAATGAACTAGTATGAAGAGATGATCGGTTCATGAGCCGCTTGAAGCGATCTGTCACGACATTAAAGAGACACTATACGTTACTTATTGTTTAAACTTCTTTAAAAAATTCCGATATGTTAAATATGAAACTGTATCATATGTTTGTCGACACGTTGTCAGTGTCCTCTTTGCTCCACGATGTATTTTTCACTTCGTGAGAACATGATGTGTGGCATGAGACCGTGTTGGACATAGCAACAGTAACTGTTAATTTATGCATTTTTTTCAGGATTCTTTGGCAAATAGAACAAGATATATGCACTCCCAAAAGTTCGGGAATCAGTAAAGTAAAGTAAGGAGGACGCATTAAATTAATTAAAAGTGACAGTAAAGATATTTCTAATATGTATATGCGCTAGTTTAGAAGCCTCTGGCTGCATCAACGAAATCGCAACATAGTATCCTGGCATTTTCAACAGGATCTTTCACGACCTCGAAAGCCTTACTTGCTTGTTTGCTAGTGAAAGTTGCTCTCTGGAGACCTGGCGATAAACACGTGCTGCCAACTTATGAGTGACCAGCTGTCAAGTTCAGTCAGATCCTGACTGTTGGAACCCATGAGCTCTTAAAAATCGAGCCCCGCTGGTCTCATCCTTCCAACGGCGATCAGAGGAGGAAGAATGTTCGGGTCAGGCTAATAAGGCTGCTATAATTAGCCTCCCAGATGTGGAGAGTTCCTCCTTGACAACCCCTGACACATCCCCCTCATTAGCAGCAAAGTGTGCAGATCTGGGCATGCAGACCACAGACGGACTGGGCCGCATGGGTGAGAGGGAGAACACACTCAACCTCAAATAAGAGCTATTTATGAGCTATCCAATGGTTGGGTGCGAGACAGTTTTAGTAACGTTAAACGTGTTCGAAATTCCAGGAGTCTGACAATACGTTTGACCAAAATGACCTTTCTTCTTCGTTTTTATTAAGTCTAAAGATAGGTAGAAAACTTTAAATGTTTTCACAGGGGCAAGATTTACTATTCCCACTGGTTTAATTATTTTTCATAATGATATGGGCGATATTTCTTTGATCATCATTTTTCTGATATGTTTCTTATCTTTTCATTAGATTTCATAAGTCGCAGCAACGAGCAAGTGGTTTGGCTTTTTAAAAGAAAGGAAATTAATTTTTGATGAATATCAGTGTCGATGACATGCGTTTCCTTGTCAGAGTATCACACATTAAAGGCAGATCTGGTGGAAGCAAGCTGCGCTTTACTGTCACAAGGATTTTCAATCCTCTTTTGTCGGAATGCGAAATAACCGAAAAGTCTTTTTCCCCAGACACTGAGCTAGAAGAACTGAGACAGACAAAGAGACAGTTGACAGAAGACGAGGGACAGGTTGCAGAGTTACTGTGAGGCAGACGGTGTCTGAAGAAGAGATGATTCATTTCATTTAGAGACGTAAAACTCATTTGTCTGTTTTTTTTTCCCCCCAATTTGAACATCATTGCACAGAATGTCCGCTTCTCAAATGCTCGTTTTCTGAAGAAGTCTGGAAACAATCTGGAAGTCTATCAGATCCGATTGAACAATTGGCACATTGTTCTGAATCTTAATGACCATACTGGGTCAAAATGCACATTTGTTTAAATATTAAACATTCCTATGTGCAATCGAACACAGTACAACCTTTGTGTAGAATTGTATTCCATGCAAGCCAAATATAAAAGAATAAGAAACTCTCCAGGGTTAATGCTGACTAAAACAATTCCTGTTGCTTCTAGCATGCATTCTATATTTAGTAAGGCATCGTTAATTAAATAATCAAAGCATTATGAGCTACAAAGAATTTACTTCATCCATGTATACATGAACTCTTTGGACCAATTACCATATTCACATTACCAAGCACATTCCACGTTTACTGCAACATAATTGAAGGGTATATACAGTAATAACCTACAATCAAATCTCACAGAACACTGCTTACAGAGTGAATCTTAGACTATGATAGTTTCAGATAATGTCTGTAAAGGTGAAGTGTGTCGTTTCTGTGCCACTAGTGAACCCAAATGTGTCCAAAACCCCATACTGTCAAGGTTACATGCTGTATTCGACCGAGAACTGTTAATGAAGTATGCGTACAATACAGATTTACTACATACCGTGTCTGCCATGTTGTCATGTGACCCACAAAGTCATAAGACAACCGTTCCTTTCCATTTGCATCCCTTGGATGCACACTTTGGAATTTTAGCAGAAGTACACTGTCATGAATTGCTGTAAAAATTACAGCATTATTTTACTGCCGCTGGCTGTTTTTTAATAATACAGCATATTGCTGTAAACCGCAATGCATTCTGGGGTCACGTGTTGGTTTGACTCAAATTTACAGAATATAGCTGTAAATTGACCCTTCGTAATTTAAAAAATACAGTTGTTTACTGTAATCAGAGAATACAGGGAAATTCTGTAAATTAAATTACAGTAACACTACTGTAAATTTTACAGTCACTGGCTGGGAACCCTGCTGCCAGTATTATACTGTAAAATTTACAGTAATTTTTTAACAGTGTAGTATCTTATGAATACTGTATATTTGGGCATACTACTCATTTAGCGCACTGCTTTTCGCATTCCATTTATTGGGAGGTCAGCATGTTCAGACGCAGAATCGGTGTTGATATTGTAAACTCAAACTGAAACGATAAAAAAGTCATTTTTGTTAACTAAATTAAAGCTGAAATAAAGTCAAATAAAAATAAAAATATTAGATGAAAAACTTAAATAAGAAATGTTGCCTTGGCTGCTAACTGAAACTACAAAAAACTAAAATAAAAATAAAGTTTTTTCAAAAAAAATGACAAAAAAAATCTAATTAAAATGAAAATATTAAAAAATAAATTGAATAAAAACATTAATAAATACTAAATAATACTAAAATAGTAGCATTGTCAAAAGTACCGACTATAGCACCCAGTTGGTACCGAAATTTTTAAAATGTGACGATATCAGCATTTTCCCCTAGCATTTTCTTGAATTGGATTCTTGAACACCTCTGATTGGCCATTGTGTTCATGTGCTCAACAGATATGTCTGTGATTGGCTACAAGAATCTATCAACAGATGCGTCTATCGGCGGATAAATTAGGGATCCACAGATAGCCTGCTTTCAAACTCTCTGAAGACCGTCAAAGATGTCTATATACAACATGTTTTTGAAGCGTTGATCATTGCAGCCAATCACAGACATATCTGGCGCATGAACACAATGGCCAATCAAAGGTGTTTAAGCATTGCTTCTTGAACACATTTTAAAAATTTCAGTATCAACTTGGTACCAAAAAGACGGTACTTTTGACAACACTACTATGCTGTTTTATTTTAGTATTATTTAGTATTTATCAATACTTTTATTAAATCATATTTTCAGTTTTCAGTTTAATTTGATTATTAGTTATTTTGGTTGGTACTTTTGACAACACTACTACATAGAATCAGATTGTTTTCAAACAGGTTTCTCTGAACACTCCCCCATTCTGCCATTGGTCAGTAAAACAGACAGCCCCGCCCAAACGCACTTCATTGGTTAAGCAGTTGCTGTGTCAGGCTGGTCAAACAAACAGTGTTTACACTTTCAACCTTTACATAGCTCACTTAAAGTTGTCTCTCTGAATATTTTTTCTGAAAATCACATTGCAGAAGCTCAGCAGTGAACAGCAGCTTTGTTGCAACGCACAGCAGACCAGTTAAAGGCCGGCTTGTTGTTGTTCTTCTGTTGTGGTTTAAACTCCATTTGGTCACACTTCACCATGAAATCTGACAGCTATATATTTAAAGCCTCCATCATACATCCATGTCCCTCATCTTTGATTACTATGTAATCAGCCCTCAAAGAACCTTTACGAGTTGCGGTATACACACACGCACGCACAAATACAGCAGTAAAGGCCTATAAAACAGGCAGTGGAGCTGGCGCCGGTGGCCGCAGGGCTGGGATCGGGTCGTTTTACAGGGCTAAAGAAGCCTGCTCCGCATTATGAGCACTTCAGAAGAGCTCTCCCCGAGGCACTGCGCACTTTGCCGCCTTGATCCCTGCTGTTTACATCCTTGCAGCCCGGACAGGAGGAGGAAATAAA
This sequence comes from Opsariichthys bidens, assembly GCA_037194245.1. Lineage (NCBI taxonomy): Eukaryota > Metazoa > Chordata > Actinopteri > Cypriniformes > Xenocyprididae > Opsariichthys > Opsariichthys bidens. Next base: position 29,112,424 of record CM074278.1, read on the forward strand.
AACAAACAACACTGTAAGCGTTTGGCAAGCAGAATTCCCGTTCAGATATCGCTGTGGTGTAAAGAATAGATAATGGGATCCATTCTTAGATAATAGGCTGTGACTTTTGTTGTCAGTGAATAATAGAAGAACAGTGAAACGGAAAAAAACATCTGTGACACACCACTAAATTGAGGAATAAAGTCCTGTCTGGATTATGCGGTGTGCCCACTCACGTCTCGACGGCAGAAGAAAAAACGGTGAGCTTTTCTGAGTGACATTTGATTCATAAAGCTCCACAAAGAAAACCCTGTGTCCTCCCTTTTGGTACATATGTTGTACTACAAAGCATTTTTATTGCCAGCATGTTTAGCAATAGGTTATTGCCATGGAAACCACTCAGAGACACTTGCAGGGCATTTCCATCATTTACAGGCTCACATGAAAAAAGCATCTGACGTCAAAGGCCCGACTGTTTATCCTTTTTTTTCTTCCTCTTCCTCCTTCCTCTATTAGTTTTTACTCGGCTCATTTAGACTGACAAGGTGACTGGCTGACAGATTGCACAATGAGTCAGCGAGTGTTTGCTGCCCCAACCGGCGAACGCATCGGATTTGTCCCAAAGAGATGACACTAAAACATTGATTTTTACCCTGAGGGAGCACACAACTATTTTTAGCATCAATTATATAAAAGAAAAGTCTAAGAAATAATTGTGGCATATGAGGACTCGCAGTTCCTTTTAAATATGCCACATTTAAAAAGCAAGTCTGATGTCAGAATGCATACTTCAAAATCATGTGTTGGAAGCATCTATCTATCTATATCTATATCCATCTATATATATATATATATATGTGTGTGTGTGTGTGTGTGTGTGTGTGTGTATTCAAGCCTGGATTTATCTGATTTAAAAGAACAGTAATATTGTGAAATATTATCACAGTTTAAAGTAATGGTTTTCTTTTTTAATATACTTTAAAATATAATTTATTCCTGTGATGCAAAGCTGAATTTTCAGCATCATTACTCCAGTCTTCAGTGTCACATGATCCTTCAAAAAATTATATTAATATGCTGATTGTCATCTCAGTTATTATCAGTGTTGGAAACAGTTGTGCTGCTTAATATTTTTTCGAATCTGATACTTTGTTCAGGATTCATTAATGAATAAAAAGATAAAATGAACAGCATTTATTCTAAATAGAAATCTTTTCTAACAATATAAGTGTTTACTGTCCCTTTTTATCAATACTTGCTAAATAAAAATATTAATTTCTTAAAAAAAAAAAAAAAAAAAATGCTGATTACCCAAACTTTTGAACGGTAGTGTATATTGTTACAAAAGTTTTCTATTTTAAATTTCTAAATTTTAAATAAATAGATAATTTAATGTTATTTTTAAAACTTTTTATTCATCAAAGAATCCTGAAAAAGTATCACAGGTTATGAAAAAATATTAAATAAATAAATCAGCATGTGACACTAAAGACTGGAGTAATGATGCTGATGAAAATTCAGATTTGCATCGCAGAGATAAATTACTTTTTAAAGTATATTAAAATAAAAAAAAAAATCATTATTTTAAATTGTAATAATATTTCAGAATATTACTGTTTTTTTCCTGTATTTTTGATCAAACAAAAGCAGGCTTGATTTCAAAGAGAGGCTTCTTTCAAAAACATTAGAAATTGTAATGTTTCCAAACTTTTGATATTGACATATATTCCAAACTTTTGACTGGTACTGTATGTATACATCATTTAGACTCTACTTTTAGAGTAGCATCTACAACATTTTGGATTAGAGATTGTCTAGATTCATTCCTGACTTAACCTGACTTTGTGTGTCACACGTAGCCTGAATGTACCAATATGACCTGAATCCTGCCACCTTTAATAGCCCTCCTGATGTTAGTGAGCGTCACCTGAAACGCTCATCTGTTCTCCCACAGTATACAGTCTCCCACGCCGCTCTCTGTCTCGTCTCTATAGCAACTGCCAAAGCTCTGACCCCTCCTTGTTTGAGCAACTATCAGAGTGTCTAACCAAACCCTTCTCTGAAAACTCCACGCCATCCAATGTGCTGCCATCACAAAACCACAATGGCTGTTTTTACCCAGACTGGCCTAGACACATCCAAAATAAGGTCCAGTAAACGCCTCGACTGGAATCAGAGCAGGACTGCCGCCATACTGGAGTCTCCGTCCTCCTGATGAGCGGTGATACGTTGTGGCTCCGGCATAACCCAAAACAGTCATTTAAGTTCACTTGTGAACAACAATTATTCTTTGGCTGAACTTAAAGGAGCATAATTTACTCACCCCCACGCTGATATAAACCTGTGCGACTTTCTGTCTGCAGTGGAACACAAAACGAGAACATTTGGAGAGTGTTCACGCTGCTCTTTTCCATACAATGAGGATGGGGACCTAAAAGGGCATAAAGAAGTCCATATGACTCTTCTGTAAACGTACTGAAATTTCTTCTTAATATTATTGTAGTAACATTGTAAAATATTATAACAATAAAAATCATTAATTATGACATTCATTCATGCAGCCATTTCTCCAGTCTTACTGTCACGTGATCCTTTAGAAATCATTCTAACATGCTGATTTAGAGCATTTCTTATTATTATCAATGTTGAAAACATTTATATGTTGTGCTGCTTAATTTTTAGTGGAAACCATGACTTGTTTTGGATTCCTTGATGAATGGAAAGTTTAAAAGAACAGTATTATTTGAAATAAAAATACAATATGCATATTGTAAATTTTGAAATATTGGTGTTGGCAGGAATTTCAAGGATAGTGCTCCACTTTTTTACTAAAACCCCTTAAAGGGATAGTTCACCCAAAGATGAAAATTCTGTCAATAATTACTCATGTTGTTTACAAAATATTGTTCATGAGAGCACCACAACACTTGCACGTTGGGTTGACGAGAAAGCAGGTGTTGTTGCATGAACTCGCATCAGTTTTTTTTTTTTTTTTGTGCAAACAAATCACTCGCGTCGCTTCATTAGATTGAGGTTAAACCACTTGAGTCACATGGAGTACTTTAATTATGTCTTCACTACCTTTCTGGGGCTTGAAAGTGGTAGTTGCGTGGAATGTCAATGAAGGGACAGAAAGATCTCGAATGTCTTACGGGTTTGGAACAACGCTATCTCATGACCAATTCATGTGTATTTTACGAGGTGGCTAATTTTTACAAATTCGTACGATTTGTCTAAACCCCAGTGATGGGTAGGTTTAGGGGCGGGGTTAGGGGAGGGTACGAATTTGTACGAATCAGTCACCTCGTAAAATGTGTATAAATTCCCATGAGATTGGGTTGGTTTGGAACGACATGGGGGTGAGTAATGACGTATTTTTGGGTGAACTAACCCCTTAAAACATAACAAAAAACTCCAATAAATCCAAACATAACAGACCATAAAACAATAACAACTCTCCTCTTTTCTCATCTTGTTAAAAAAAAACAAAAAAACATAAAATATGTTATTTTAACATTTGCTCTCCCTATCCAGTCACATTCAAAGCATGTTGGGACTAGAAATCCCCTGCCCAGTTTCAGCAATTTTACATTAACAGCAAACAACAGTCCGAAAGCACTTCAGTTTTACTCAATTAAATGGATTTCATGCAAAATATTGATAATAGTGTTGTATTAGCAAATTGCAAATAAGCCATTTTATATTTTTTATAACAAATATTTAGATCTTTTGAAAAGAGTTGAACAATCAGGACTTGTTTGTGGGTCCCACACTTTGCTAAAAGTACAGTCCATTGTGAGTTTGAGAGGACAGGCTATGGTTTTATTGGCAGGCTTTTGTTGTGAAAGGGTGAGGAGAGTTCCAGGACCTCTTTCTCATTTTAGACTCCTCTGTGCTCAAATCAGCCCCTGAGGACCAATCAGCCCTGAGGGTTTATACACGGGCCCTTTACAACTACCTCCCTTTCCTGCCACCTAAATTTCTCCAGTTTCAAGTCTTCAGGGCTTCATCAAATACTCACATTTCCCATTAATGCTGGCTAGAAAACAGATATGTGCAACGGACCATGGGAATTACGCAATATCTCATTTATCAGCCTGGAGCTTTTTACAGATTTGAGATTATGATTTGAGGACAGTTCCGTAATGTTCAGTTGCAGAATCCCCATTTTGATGCCTTTTGACCTGGTGAGTTTCGAAAGAAAGACCTTAAAAAACCTTCACACTGTCTTTCTTGAAGTAATTCATGGCTCTCTGGAACCATTTTACTATCATCTGTCTAAAGGTACAATATGTAAAAATGTTTTCAAGAATTTGTAAATTCAGAGAAATTCACAATTTTAAATAGTGACCTGTTCCTCGATTGTCACTTCCGCCTGTCAGAGACTGGTCTGGTTTCCGCTTGTACTGCACAGTAACCATGGCAACAGACACGGACAGCTGCGTAATGGCTAGCGGCTGCTGTTGTTTCATTCAAACATTATGGACCATGGCAAGAAACTTTGGGACAAAAGGAGAAATAAAACGAGGATCAATATCGGTGTGGCGTTTCCAAGATGGCGAGAGCTTTGCGACAAACTTCGACTTGACAGAGACGGCGCTCTTGCACGTTATTAGACGAGGTGAGCAAATGTTGGCTATATAAGACTAATCAATGTTATAAAGCTCAACACGACGAAGTGTTAGAATATCATCAGTGTGATAATCTAATGTTGATCTAGCTTACTGTTACGTCTCATACAGACAACAAACTAATACTAAACATTACAACTTTCAACTCACTCAAATACAGTTTAGTATGACAGTGTAACGTTAGACCAAGTGAAACAGCGCTGCGTTACCTCACGGTTTAATTCCTCAAATAAACTGACCTGTACGAGTCGTATTTCAGCACTTATGAGTAGATCAGAAGGAAATGTCCTCGTTTCTTTATATCCCCGGGACTCGCATGTGACACTCATATCTGTCTCTAGTTAGCGATCTCGTCCGTGATTCTCGGCCACGTCCTGCTTCACACCACAGTCATGTTAAAAACATGCGTTCACTCATCCATAAACATTATTTTCCTATAAACATTATTAGAACCATCTGCATGACGACGAATTCCATGATTCCATATTCACATCAGTCTACGCCTTTGTTATTGTTTCGAAGAGTTTAGCGACCCCTAGCGGCGAAAAAACTACACAGTGCACCTTTAACTCGTCTGTCCTACTTATCTTAAAATGTTTTTCCATTGAATTTGATAACTGTGTTAGATATTAAAAATGATTTGCATTGCATTGCATGCCCAAATCCTTACATATGTGTCTGCATCTGTAAACGTGTCAGTGCATGTGATAGCTACCTTAAAAAAAGCTGCATCAGTCAAAAAAGAAAAAAGAAAAAAAGACAGCAAGCAGGTGGAAGCAGCAACCTGATTTAATTGAAAAATGACTCAGCCTTCACAAAGAAAATGTATTAGCTGGTCCAGCAAATCATGACTCACAGGTGGAGGTTCATTTCAAACTGATCACAGACCCCATTAAACGCCTAGACTGTGAAACCAATTAGCATTATCACAATACCTGACCGTTGATTCACTCATGATCAAAGTGAAATCATCCAGTGTCCCCCAAGTCAATTTGCTCACCCCGGAGGAAGTCCAATTCCTGCCATTTGTCTGATAGGGATGCTTTGTCTGTAAAATGCAAGGCTTATTAGTTGCAACATTAAAGGCTTCTTACATCTGCATATAAGACATGCTTTCAAATGTGCCAGGGGAGCACTTTGGCCGAAGATTACATGTCGCGTCATATGGTAATCTCTTTTTAGACGTAAACACAAGGCAATGCAGCGTTTGTTCCAGTATTCGAGCGAATTGTATTTTTTTTTTTAATATTTTTGAAATACATTGAGGACATGCTCCTAGGCAAATTGCTCCATGTTTACATGCTCTTCTCTCAATAAGACTCAATAGCACTATTTTAATGTGCCTTTAATTCAGTCATCACAACACAATGTGTCTGTGGACCAGCCAAGTATTGTGTTTTGACAAGCTGGGCAAGTCACTGCACAGAACTGAGCGATCAAACAGGAAGGTATAAGCAGAAAGTAAAAAATAAAAACAACAACTATCAAGTAGGGCTGCACAATTTAGGTAGAAAATCTAATTGTGAATTGCCAAAAAGTGTGATTGCATTTTACAGTGTACACATTAGCTGTGCTTGTTTGTATTCCCATTGTAATAGTAATATAAACTATAAAATAAATAATACATATAAGAATGAGTATTTGAGAAAAAATAATATAATTTTCAGAGCTGTGTCTTAATTTCTTCATTTTCAAATGTTAAACCATTGAACTTTTTGTGGATACTGAAGGGAACCTTAAAGCTTCTTTTTTTGCTAACAACAGCTGGTTGTTTTAAAAGCGCTTCTCATTAGCCTACAATTTTGTTTACAACTCATTACAACGTTCTACAATTTCTGTTTTATGTTGTTTAATTGTTTAGCCACGCTATCAAGTAACCTTAAAATCTGCTCAATGACTTTCTTTGGGAGGTGTCTTATGGAGCCAATGCAGTTAAAGAATAAGATTATATATGATGTAAAATATATGATATATTTTAATATATTAAAGGGGTAGAACTCAGAAACCCTTGTTATTAGCGACACCAGTGGCCGTTAAGTGAACTGCAGCCAGCAATGTATTGTTCGCGCTCGCAATTGTACAATTGTATATTCGTGTGAACTGACTCGTTTGCTATACTGAACAGCCAATCAGAGTTCTCTCTCTCGCCGACGGCCCGACGCCGACTCTTTCTCACCGACGCCGATTTTTCGGCTGAGTTTCAATTTAAAGAAGCAGAGAAAACTTAAAACTGCCCGACGTCCAGCCGTCGGCTTGGTGTGTTCCTGCCTAATGGTCACAACTTTTTGATTTTCCTGGCAAAACATACATCCCAAGTCGACCATATAAAATCCATCTACAGGCTTTCTTAGGCAAACTTATGGAAGCCCGTTAGATTATTGCAGCTTTTTATCGTACTATTCTGACTTTTTTTTCTTGGAATTGTGAGTTATAAAGTCAGAATTGTGAGATATAAAAAAAAAGACAGAGTTCTGACTTTATAACTCGCATTTGCGACTTTATTTCTCACAATTCTGTGAAAAAAGTCAGGATTGTGAGATAAAAAGTCGCAATAATCTTCTTTTTATTTTTTTCCAATGGCAGAAACGGGCTTGCATACAAGCGAGGAAGTGAGAGAGCGTCTCGTTTTTAAAGTTTCTTTAAAAGCTCTTCACACATTGGCAATAAAAAAGCTATTAAAATGTAAAATTCTTAAATAGAGCCCCTTTAATATTATTTATTTGTTATAATTGAAAATGAAATATTTAATAATTTGACTTTCATTTTCTAAATGTGCTATAATATGGCCCTCATTCTCTATTGTATGAAAAAAAAACATGTTGTTTTGTATTGTCTCCAGTATAAGCAGAAGCGAGTCCTGCCACAGCAAGATTCGTGGGAACAGGTGATGGACTCTTTCCAATTACCAGATCCTCCTTTGAAGAAAACAAAAAAAACAAAAAGAACATACACACTCACTTCCACAGTCACTGAAACAGTACATACAAAAATCATAACAAAAAAAAATTGTCGATGTGAAAGACCAGGCTTTTCTTTTCATTGTATGGCTTGTTTTTCTTACTGCATAATATGAGCAATGATTAAGAGTTAATAGATAAAAGACTAGCCTTAGCAAAAAAGGATCAAGGCCAGAGGAACGACTACATTTCTTTCTGCAGAGTGGGTCAAGGAGGGAAGTGGTTGGTTATGATTGGGCATTTCATCGGTGTTGTTAACCTATTAGATAAATCTATCTACAGTACAGTATGTGCTCTGTTCCAGTGTGCTGCCATGTTGCATAAAGAATATACTTTGACCTCTTGAGAAATAAGGGGAGGTGAACACTAGCTAAATTTGGCAGCATGTTATGATCTGCACTGCTCTGTTCTGGTTCATGACAGAAAAGTATATTTACAGTGGCATATGTCTGTTGTGTATGGTTATATGTGACCGTTTTGCTTGTGTTGTGGAAAATTCTCATTCATAGGAATGTAAGCATTCGGTTCTGTACAGAGAGGGTTGAAATAAAAGCGCATCGTAGCCTGAAGTGTTGTACTAAGCCGAACGATCAATTACTCACAAACTGTACCTCGGATGAACTTATCAAAAAAGAAACGATCAAACAAATTAAAAGCAACACAGTCCGGCCAACATACTGTATAGAGTTCCTTGCCTCTTTATCATATCCTGTTTTAGCAAAACAAAAATAGTGAATAAAAAGAAGAAAAAGGCAAGGTGAATAATCATTTCAAAACAATGTGATGTAAAAATGGGCGTTACATACCAGAATGGAGCCTGACCAAATGCTGCCCACAAACCAATGTGGCCTAAGTGACATTAATGGGGGAAAAAGAGGAAGTTATTACATATTGATCAGGAAAACAAACATTCATAACATGAATTGTTCACAAGTAGTCCAAGAACGTATAATAAAATTCACATTACGTCATCAAAATTACCTTAATTATTATATTGCATTTAATTGAGACAAACGTAAATGTGTCAATACAGTATACACAGCTAAAATATGCATGAGGTGACATATAACAGAGCTATCATCTTACACCCTGCTTCGCACGCCAAAGACAATGTAGGTTCAGTGCCTGGATCTCATTTCACTGTGGAAGGGAAGGAAGTGAGCCGAACCTTAGAAGTGTTATTGTTATAATCTGCTCTAATATCACGTACAAATAATGTGACTGACACAGACGCAAAGCTGCTATCGTTAAAAGTGGGACTTTTATGGTTTTAATGTAGACAAAATGCACTGATAAGGAATTGTATGGTAAACACTTCCTCTTTTGAGATCTGTGAATCTCAGTATGCACAAACAGACGGTTCTGTGTCTTAAGGTGGCTGGTTAAATATAGGAAGCGTTTCTCAAACAATGGCACAAGCTTTCAGCAACAGCAGTCAAGAATCATGGAAAATTGATCAAATATTTACCTAACATTTTTTTATTTACTTCTGTCCCTCCTTCCAATCAAATGCAATCCAAAGTGATTGATTAACTAATTAAATGGACCCTGAACTGCATCTTGGCAAGCTTCCACACACGCTGGGTTTTCATGTTTTATGGGGACTCTTGACTTTTATATTGTAAAAACTGTATTCTATCCACTGGCCCTAAACATACTCATCACAGAAAGCTTTCTGCATTTTTACATTTTCAAAAAAAACATCTCTTGGTATGATTTATAAGCTGGTTTTTCCATGGGGACCAAAACATGTCCTCTCAGGGACAAGGATTTCCGATATTGCCATCTTTGTGAGGACTTTGTCCCCATAATGTAGGGTTTACACACACACATTCAAAACTGCTCCTATGCTATAAAATCCAACATTAACATATACCGGATGTTGTTTTCGCAGCTTTCAGGCACTATGGGAGGCATTTGATATATATATTTAATGTGTATTTTATGGTTAATAACAATATTTCATGAACTGATGTTAATGTACCAAAATACATTTACTATTCATATAAGCTTTGTACTTTAAATTATACTTATAGCCAGGGTTTGACATTACCTTTTTTGCTCACCAGCCACTGTGGCCAGTGGTTTTCCAAAGTAACCACTCAGCATTTTCAAATCGATACCATTGGGGGAAAACTGCCATAAAGATATTTTTATCATCTCATAATTTGGTAGCAAGTATATCAGGCTGCTGTCTCTTTAAGACCCGACACACAGATCACTCACACTGCACATGAGTTTTCTTTCTGTTTACAAGCACTTAAAACATAGCTTACTGTGTTTACATGAATACTCACCGGCATTTTGACATTATTTTGAGTGTTTTTGGCTGTTTAAACGCAATAAGCAGCAAAAAAGAGCTCAATTTAGTACTGAGTCGGCTTTATCTGCGCGTATTTTGGGTGTGATCACGAAACAAGTAAAATTATGCTCAATACAGCATGAAATTCAAGGCCTGTAACAGCAACAGTGTTCATCCGGAGTCAATGAACGAGAGAAGGGAGGCGGGTTTGTGTGTGACCTCGCAGCTGGTATCATGTATCTATTCTCTGGAAAATGAGTATTGGAAGCGTTTCAGATACTCAAGTATCGATATGTATCGAAAAATCTGTATTTTTGACACGTTGTACTTGGTTTATTATTTTAGACGCCTTTTTAAAAAAAAAAAAAAAACTATTTAAAAATCCATAAATTCAACCCACCAAATTGGCTAGAAGGAGTGACAGCGTTACACGCCATTGCTGAAATCCAACCGCATTTGGGGGGTGTTAATGTAAAGCACTGCTTTATAATTAACATAATAATACAGGTGGTAAAACAGATGATGAATTAAAGTTCATCAAACTGTCCTTACCATGAGCCACAACTAATAAATAGATACTTATCATATCAGGGGAACCAAACAACATTAAATGTAATAGATACATAACTGATGACTAAAATAATATGAGACATAATTATCTGTTATTATTTCAGTTGAAATATTATTGCAATTTTAAATAACTGTTTTGTAATGTAATGCATTCCTATGATGGCAAAGCAGAATTTTCATCATCATTACAGTCTTCAGTGTTTATACAGTCAACATTACACAGAGTTAGCGTTCACTCAGACAGTAGTTCAATTGTGTTTTGTGCATCTCCTTAAGTTGCACAAAGCAGCGGCACAAACTTACAGTTACATGTTATGTAATTTAATTGAAGAGGCTTTGGGTTTCTGTCAGCTCACCAGCTGACTGATATTAATACTCCAATCGACTGAAATACCATGAACTGTACTGGAAAACTCCAGCTGTACAAACATGTATGAACGTCAAACTGTGATAATCTAGCAGGTTAGCCGACTCTTTCACACCAGGCTTGATTTTGTTTTATCTCACGAGAACACACTTAATAAAAGTGCACAGTGGAATTGACTCAGTTTCGGGCCTTTATTTGTCAGTCTATTGATTTATGTGCAGTCATGTGACTAAGTACTGAAAGTAATAAGGCCAGATAAGGTTGTGTGGTAAAGGTGGTATGTTCCACAGACCCCTGGGATCCTCCTGTTCTTCTCCTGAAACGTCTCTGTCAGCTCGAACAAGTTCATGATCTCATATAACCCTTTGCAGCAAGTGCTGTGTAGGCAGAGAAAAACATGGGGTTACATACTATTATCATAAGTGTGGTTGGGAAAGGAGTTCTGTAGGTGATATATCACAAAGCACGAAACAGATCTCGCAAGAGGCTATTATGAAACCACTGCCTTGGATGATAAATATTGACAGACGTATTGATGCGCTAAGAGATGTGACAGAAGTGATGCATCGAGCAGTCAATCAGAGAGAAAGAGGGATGCTCGCTATTTGTGAAGGACCGAGTTTGTCATTGAAATTCATAGACAGCCATGAATATGTTTGGATTCTAATAGGCAAATACTTCAGCGTCTATGACCGGATCATTATTACAGCGATTATTATGCTTCTAGCATGTTTTATGCTTGGAAACAGTTCATTCAACCCTAAAAGATGAGTGTGTAGCTTTTAATGTCTTAAACAACCGTGTAGATAGACACATCATGGCCATATTCCTGGATGAAGATGCAGGACTGTTTCCAAACATAAAACATGCTTGAAACATAATAATCACTGTAATAATGATCCAGTCATAGACTCTTAAGTATTTGCCTATTAGGATCCAAACAGTGTGTGCGTCTATGTGTGAGCAGGTATTCCCCATGTTATGGGGACCAAATGTATAGTAATACCAGTAAATTTTGATCTTGTGGGGACATTTTTTTGGTCCCCATGAGGAAACAAGCTTATAAATCATACAGAATTATCTTTTTTGAAAATCTAAAATAGCAGAACATTTTCTGTGATCGCCTATGGAATGTCCCCATAAAACATGAAAACACAACGTATGTGTGTAAATATATAATATTATATTTTATATATATATATATATATATATATATATATATACATATACATATATACACACACACACACATATATATATATACACACTTTTTTTCTTTCATTACATTCATTACGATTCATTAACCAACAGTCTTGTGCAAACTTGTTATAATTTCTCCAAGATGGCAAAATCAGAACAATTATTCAGGCAAAATGTTATGAGCTGTAAAGCGAGAGTGTTGAATAGCCTAATTATTTTGATAAAGTGAAAGGAAATTACTGTTTTTCCCCCCACATAATTCATTTGAGCCCCAAAGAACCAAACATAAAAAGTCAAACTCAACAAAACATACAGGTTAACTTCAGTGTATACGTCTTTCTAGTTGTAGTTTGCTCGGTGTGTGTGTGTGTGTGTGTGTGATGATAATGCTACACAGTGTTAATTCAAAACAATGCTCAAAAAATATCACAGAGAAATTTGTAGTGCACCAGAAAAGCAAGCTAAGCTTTTCCATCATGTCATCCTCATTCATTTCAACCGTCCTGAAGAATACTGAAAGAATACAGCCTTTTTCCCCCTTTTTTTTGACACAAGTCTCAATCCGCCAGCGCATATGGTCTTCTAAAAAGGCCTCTGCCAGTACTAGAGTTCAGATCTGGGCAAAGTGAGGACAGTGCACACACATACACACACACACACACACTGGATACAAGCCCTTTGCCTCTCAAAAGGCAGCAGGCAGCCAGTGTTCAAAACAGCAGCTCTACCATTCCTCTCTCTCTTTCCTTTTCTCAAACAAAAACAACCACAACACCGCAGCACAAAAATAACAGACTTACTCGAAAGAAGATCTATTTTTTTAAAAGAGAGAAAGAATAAAAATAGCTTCCACAAACTGCCAACATCTCAAACTGTCTAACAGTCATCAGGGAGAGACGACGGATGGATAGATAGATAGTTGATTCAGATCAGATCTTTCAAAGAACTGAGATCTGGCGAATGAATGGAGCTTCATTACTGTGTATGTGTTTTATTGGCAGGGAGCCTGATATACCAGCCTGGGCACCTCTCCTGTATCAGCTGCAGCTCCTTGACTTCAGAGAAAAGCCAGACCCCCTTTCACTGCCCATCCCCGACCGGATCCGAATCGGCAACCAGAAACGTGAGCGAGGCAACTTCTACTTCCAGAGGGAAGAGTACAGCATGGCAGTACAGGCTTACTGCATGGCTTTAGATGTGCTTATGACACGCACACATGGTAATCCAAACCGCATGCCCTTCAAACACCTGTGTCACATAATGCATTAAGCAGGAACAAGCCAATACATGCAGAAACATTCATGCATACACATAAATGCATAAGGGCACAAATCTCAACAACAGGACATTTTCTTTATAAATCTGAATATTTATAAACATTATTTACTGTATTACGTTATAGAATGTTTCTTTCTATAAATATGATCGTATTATGGAGTATTTTCTTTATTTCTTTTTTTATATATAAAATGCAATATCGCATATTACCATAAAAACTAAGCTTACAAATACTACTGATTAACTGCAACTATACCATAAGCAAACCCATACTCATACGCACTATATCATTTTTCTGTCCGCCTCATGGCATCTAATAAATCATTCAATGGTGATGGAGAAAACTCCTGTAATAGCTCTCAATCCAGCCTGGTTCTAGCAGCTCAGCTAATCTATTTGATCAATAATCATGTCATCGGAATGCTCAGTCATGTCTGCAAGCTGTGACCACCCTGAGTAACGCTCTTATTAAACCCTACGCTAATCAAACGTAATAAATCTACATGTTATTTCCACCTCCTTAATCATGGTAATTGCTGGAAAGCCTGGCCCATCTTGAGAGGAACGTTTGACAGTAATGAGACAGTAAAGTGCAAAGCACCGCTTTGGATTAGACACTGATAATGACCACATTCGCAGAAGTGATCTCCACATCGCCACAGTCTCCACTGACCACTCGAGCGTCACATATTAGACTCTACTTCATTTTCAACATAATATTTTTCTACATTCATATACAACTGAACAGAAATTATTTGGGGTAAAGGTTTTTTTTAAGAAGACGAACACTAAAGCCTTTGTTTTTTTACGCGTGTGTACGTGCGCAAACGAACGCACAACCTTGCACGGTATACTTCCTTTCACTCGTACGCATTCACAGGCGTTCGGTGCATGCACAGTTTTGAGCAATCTCTCGCCACAATCTTGTACAAATGAGGATACTTTCTAACCTAGGCTATATAGGCATCCATCGTCGCTGTAGCTTGCATGAGTTCCGGACTGATCTCTTTATACAGTTTTTCTTTGACTAGCTTGTGAATCGATTGCCCCAGAGCACAGTTGCCACCTTGTGGATAAAGTAATTAGTGCAAAAAAATAACGCGCATGTGCGACTTGCCCGATTGGCGGTGCACATACAGTACTCGCATACTCTTCTGATGAAAAAAATTGCATACTATTTGCTGACTCTAAGTATATTTTGGAATTAAGTTGCTCTGATATCCAACAAAACGTTACTGTAGGCTACATGTTTTCCACAATCAGCAATCCCATTTCATCAACAATATACTCACGCAGTATCACATGGCCATTTACACAGACCATGGTTTTGTTTCAATGTAAACACGTGGTAGATGGACTTTTTTTTTAAAAAGTCAAGGCGTTCCAAAAAAATGTGCGCTAAAGATAAAGTTATGTTGCATTTTTCATTGCCAAATGATTGCGAGTTGCTTTTATGGAAGAGTTCCATAAAAAAATAAAATAAAAAATGAATTATCGAAAATCAATTGAAAATCAATTTGAGCGAGTACATAACCAGCCAGTGTTCCAAACTCTCATCTTACCTTAGCCTAATTCACAATGGTAAGCTTGAGGTCTAATTCGGTTGGTACTGGTAGGTTTCCGTGGGAAATTCAAGTTTGTATTTGCGTCATTACGTCACTTCTGTTTACATAAAGGAGGAGTCCTAGCTATATATCGCCTGCAGGGTGTTGCAGGTGGCGGCTCATTTATAGCCTTTTCTCGCAAGCATTGGAAAAATTATAATTTTGATTGCGGATAATATGGTAATAACATATGACAATTAGAGATTAAACTGTAGAAAAATTTAAATCCACAGGTAACGCTAATACGCACTAAATAGTCACGCAATGCTGATGTTGTTAACATGAACAATTTGAGAACCAAGTATAACTACAATAATTTGCACGGTTTGATGTGATATGAGCCAAGCAATCTTTATTCTTATTTTAGTCACACATCCAAGATGTGTAGTATCCGTGATTCCGAAATACAGCCACACACTGAAAACATTAAATTCAGCCCCACTGAGGAGACATGCAGATGCACAACCTGTGTACTTCTGCAAATAACTGCAATTGCAGGTTTCAAACAGAGATGGCGACAAAGAGGCAACACTTACGGACTGCAGCCACCTACTGGTACAACATAGTAACCTGCAGAAAGTGTCAATGTAAAATCCCCACCACTAATGCACAGGCTGACAGTCTCTGGCACAAACATTCAAAAGTAATGATGTAGAAAAAAACAAAAACAAAGCTTTTAAGAACTTTAAATCAATTGAACCATTTGTTTCTCAAAATGATTCAGTGGTTGACTCAGCTATTAATGCAATGCAAACAAACATGCATAAAAACACTTTTTACCAACAAATTGCAAATGTTTTATTGAAAACAGTCTATTGAATGGAATTAACAATCGTTCAAGTATGGAGTATGTATAATATGTGTTATATTATGAAACTGTAGGGCTTGTTTTGTTTGTTTTATGGATGGCTTGGTTAATCAGGCCAATAAGAGACTACAACTTTTGCTTTTAAATATTCAATTGTGCCATTAAAAATGCATTAAACTGATCTGAGATACGATAAAAACAGAGCCACTATTTCATTGGTTCACTGAGAATGTAACAAAGCCTCGTTTACTGAAATCCCCAGACTTTGGCAGTTTGCTGTGGACTTGCTGTGTTAGCTCGAAACAAATGATTTCGAAGCATTGTTTCAAAACTCGAGTGAAAAGTCCAGGTGCTGTTGAATTTTGTATCAGCACTACTTGACCAATCAGATTCTACTGTACAGTTAACGCTGGATTGATCGATATCAAGCAAACACATTTTTAATTGTGTTTATCATTTCCTTGAAATGAAAGGTTGGCGTTATGCATTACTACAGTGGGTGTGTACAATTGTGTCGTCCTATAGACGGTCAAAGCTGTGTGTCAGAGGAGGAGGAAGAAGAGGTGAACGACTACCGGGTAAAATGTCTGAATAACCTGGCAGCAGCACAGCTGAAGCTTGGACACTTCGACGAGGCGCTGCACACCAGTCAAGATGTGTTGTTTCTCGATCCCCAGAATGTCAAAGCGTTATTCAGAAAAGGAAAGGTATGGGTGAATATTATTCAACAAGCTATGTGCACAGTTAAGCTTCAAACCTAATTAAATGTATATGATCAAGCTAATCAAGTCCTTTAGGCTTATTTGAAAACTACAGCAATGTGTGCTGGAGCAGGTTTGGAACTAAATTCTGCAGGACTGTGGAGTTTAGCACTTGTGCAATTCCCATCAAGGTTTATCTTTCCATCTGGATTTACTGTAATCTGGAAATGTATAATGTATCTGCAGCTTTTATCAGACAAGGGTGATTATGAGGAGGCCATGGAGACCCTGAAGAAGGCTTTGAAACTGGAGCCGTCCACTAAGGTGAGAGATGTAACCGTATCTCCCGAACACATCTAAATTTCACGTATGCTGGCAACAGAAAATCCCATTAGTAGCCATATACAGTTCAACCAAGGCCTTTGTGAAACACCTGGCCTCACTGGAGCAGTGATGTTTAGTTTTATTTCAAATTCTATGTCAGCAAATACTCACTGTTGGTCAGGGATGAAGTGTTTGTATTTAATGAAAGGTGCATTTAATATTTAGGCTTATGATTCCATCGAGCTTTCAGTGTTTCAGTAAAAGTACTTTCCAAAATCACTTTAAAGGTAGGGTAGGCAATTTCAGAGAGGCTAGCAATAGCAAGCTAGCTTTGAAAGCGTTAGATCCCACCCTCCCTTCCAAAGCCACGCCTCCCACAAAAACACATGAACGCGCACAACCAGAGTAAAGTCTGCAAAGCTTCAGCGTAACAAAAACAGTAATAATTAACGTTTTCCGACAGGTCTGTATAAACTTACAACACAAACGTCCTGAGAAATTCCACTGAATAAGGCCCCGATCAGACAGAACGTGTTTTTCAGGTCTGAAAACGCGAGGCGAACCGCACTGCCTTTTTTTTTGTTGATTTTAGAAAAAAAAAAGAGCAGTGCACTGCAGTTTTTTATGTTGCTAGGCAACCACTGAATCAGTTGTCCTGTCAGTGTAGCGCGAGCGCTGTTTGGTTTGCCGCTAAACTGTCATATTAGCCGAAACTTGAAAATGTACAAGCAAAGGAAGGCCCGTCTCTCCATTCATTCGACTGGACAATGAAAAGAAAAAAAAAGAAAAAGAAACGTGAATGACGTCGGGCACTTTGCTTGTTTTTCAACCAATAGAAAACAGTTTTTAAAAGGCGTCTCTCACTGTAAAAAATGCACTCTGTCTGATCAGTAAGAGTGCAAACAAACAACATTTGTTTCTACATGTAGACTCTTTCAGTATCAGAGAATGGCTTTTGTGCTGCGTTGCAATCCACCGAACCAA
The DNA here is from genome assembly GCA_037194245.1 of Opsariichthys bidens. Lineage (NCBI taxonomy): Eukaryota > Metazoa > Chordata > Actinopteri > Cypriniformes > Xenocyprididae > Opsariichthys > Opsariichthys bidens. The sequence goes on from CM074278.1 coordinate 29,130,129, forward strand.
AACTTGTTCTGTCATGCCTTTGCGAATACTTAGTCAGTCAAATCCTCAGAGCAGCCACCAAGATTACGGCTGTCTGGAGACACTAAATGGACACAAAGTTACACACACATCCTCCACTAGCCTTCAGGTAATAAAGTGAATCAGCACTGGATATACTGTGGATGTTTATGATAAGCAATAAACAGAACAATTCATTCATTCATAACACTGAAGAATGTTATGGCCCATTTTGCATTAGAAACGGTCAAATCTGATCTGATAATGCATGTTTTTTTCATGCTTTAGTCATTTTTATATTATATTACCCCAACTTTTGTATAATACAATATAAAAATCCACAGAATGTATCTGGGTCTGAGTGATTTAGTGAGTGATCTCACACTGACCCAGAGTGCTCATGGTGTAGAGCGAGCTTTGTCTAGACAAAACTACAATATTATCTGCAGTTGCTATTATGACACCCCGTCTGGACGGCAGGGCAAAAAGCAAACATTTCTTCAGGAGGGAACTCATTGCAAAATTCAAATTAGGGTCACGGAGTCAGAGATGGCATGGGATCGAAAACGTGGTAATACATGTGGTGTTATATATTTCAGCCTGTTAGCAGTCTCTTAAGTGTATGCTCTGTGCTAATGAATTTTAATTTTAATTATACACGTATGCAAATCTGTACCCAGGGTTGGGGAGTAACGAAATACAAGTTAGTTACCCATTTAAAATACAAAATTTGAGTAACTGTATTTCATTACAGTTACATTTTAAATGGGTGGTAATCAGATTACAGTTACATCTGAAAAGTATTTTAGATTACCAAAGTGATTACTTTGAATTTTAATGTCATTTAAACAGCGATGGGTGATTCTCTGACTCTGACAGTCTGAAAAAGCGGAGTTAAGTTTCACGTTTTCGACTGTTTTCATGTTTTGTGATAGTTGTTTGTGAGTCATTTTATAATTCACTGGTCACTGCAACTTTTTCCTCACAATTTGTTTTTTTCCCTCACAATTGTGAGTTTGCATTTCACAATTCTGACTTCTTTTTCTCAGAATTGTGAGATTTAAACTCACAATTGCAAGTTATAAAGTCAGAATTGGGAGATATGAACTTGCAATACTGACTTTTTTTTCTTGCATTTGTGAATTTAGTATGTGAGGTTATATCTCATAATTCTGACTTTTCTCAATATTGCGAGTTTATATGACGCAATTCTGAGGGAAAACGTCAGAATTGTGAGATAAAAAGTAGCAATTACCTTTTTTGTGTTTATTCCACACTTATTAGTATACCAAAGTTAAGTTACTGAACTTGAGTAATGTAGCGGAATACGTTACAAATGACTTTTTAAAGCATGTATTTTGTAATCTGTAGTGAAATACATTTTAAAAGTAACCAACCCAGCCCTGTCTGTACCCATTGCAATTCTGGTATGATTTCTGTCACAGACCAGACCCTCTCAACCAATAAAGTCAAGGTCGAACAAGCTGCATTAAGAATACAATAACCAGATTTAAGTGTTTAAAACTTAGTTTGTAGAGTGAGCTAAGTCAATGCTTTACCGAGAAATACTTAAACCCTTCTTAATATGGGGTTTACACTTGAAATGAAGCGTTCATAAGCATGATCTCGTGTTGTCAGTGAAATGGCACCATCTGTTGGTCAGTGTTAGCAACTGCAGGAGCACATGTTTTCCCTCACAGAACTGTACAAAGTTCACACAAGATAAAAGTTGGATTTGAATGCTAATCTTTTTTTATTTATAATGTATTTTATAGGCTATTCATGCTGAACTGTCTAAACTGGTAAAGAGACAGGCGGGGGAAAATGAGACCCAGGATTGGCAAGCTAAACCAGCTCAACTGTTTGGGGAAAACATAGCCCCCTTTCTGACACCCCCGCCCAAAAAGAAGCCGTTTGTAAGTGACTGACTACCACCTAGTGAAGAGAATAAAAAACGGTGGGAAAATCCTTTCAAAATGTGCCAGAGCTGGCGTCCCGAGTGCCCTCATCATTTAGTTTTTACTCTTTTTCAGGGAATTTCTTGGAAGTTTCTGCTCGGAGCTCTGGTGGTGGCCTTGGGCAGCTTAGTCACATCTGTGGTCCTGACCGCACGGAACTAGCTCTCTCGACCTACTTGCAAATTAACTACAAGTCTTACAAACAAACATTCCGCAAAGCTGCCAAGGGACGGAGGAAAAATGCACTGAACTGTTTAAAGAGCAGCTGCATGGGCGGCTCTACCGGTGGAACACCGAGTTAATGCACAGAAAAAAAGGGCAAGGAAAAAGCATTTCAAATATTTGCAATAAAAACACAAGTATTAATGTTTGGCATTTTTGTTTTACTTTCTACTGCATCACATGTGTAGAGATGAAAGTTGCTATTTGGAATTTGGGGGAACAGCTGTTATCTATTAAATCATTATGGTGGGAAATTATAATTATATAATTATATGTGTGTGTGTGTGTGTAATGTAGTAAAAATAAAATAGGAACTATTTTCATAATGTGAAACAGGATACTGTAGCATTTATTTTTAACTTCAGGAATTGGTTGAATCATATACGTGGGAATTAATATTTTTATTTATAGTTCTATTTTAATATTTAGCCAAGTTGTTTCATTATTTAAATTAATATATTCATAAAATTGATTAATAGCATCAATATATTTTTTTTTTCTTCAGTACTTGAAATTTCGTTTGATAAAATATCAACATTGTTATAAAAAAATTTCGGAAAACAAGCAGCTTTATATAAAAGATGCAAACGGAAATATATTACCTTCTATATACTGAATGGGGGGGGGGGGGGGCTTCAAATAAAAAAGGTTGAGAAGCAGTGGATTAGAGTACACAAAGACAAATCATTTTTCTTTAAAATAGCATCCATCGATGAGTCATTCATAATAAGACCGGAAAAATGCATCAAGCGGCAAATAAGGTCTATTTTGACTTCATGTTGATTTTAGGTCTACGATCCGGCCTTGGATACTAACCCACACAATTACTCTGGTTCCACTCCAGGGTTCGGTTTCCTGGGCATGAGCGTTACGCTGCCCTCCTCCACACTCTGGCACTCCTGTAAACAGTCTGAGCGGCGGTGACTCATCTGTGCAGAGGATCTAATGCGCCAGCTGATTAATCTATTGTTGCCCAAACCAGTCGGTGTGACGTGTTGGAGGAAGATCACAGATTCTGTCCCTGACTGTTATAATGCACCTGATTTTCACTCAGGCAGAAAAGGACCAAGAAGGTCAGGGTTTGGTTGATTATCATGGACCCCTGCTCCATTGTCAAGTCAACACTGTTAAAAAATTACTGTAAATTTTACAGTATAATACTGGCAGCGGGGTTGCCAGCCAGTTACTGTAAAATTTACAGTAGTGTTACTGTAATTTAATTTACAGAATTTCACTGTATTCTCTGATTACAGTAAATAACTGTATTTTTTTAATTACGAAGGGTCAATTTACAGCAATATTCTGTAAATTTGAGTCAAACCGACATGTGACCCCAGAATGCATTGCAGTTTACAGCAATATGCTGTATTATTAAAAACAGCCAGCGGCTGTAAAATAATGCTGTGATTTTTACAGTAATTCATTACAGTGAAGTCAAGTCATCTTTATTTATATAGCGCTTTTTACAATGCAAATTGTGGCAAAGCAGCTTTACATTAATAAGAAAATGGTGTCATTGTGCAGCTTATTCTATATATTATTGATTCATTCCATTGCAAAGATCAATATTTATTAGTCTAGTTAATTTATGTATATCAGCACTGGAGAAAACAGTGACATAATCGTCCAGCTCAGCTCAGTTCGCATTCAACGGTGCCAATGCAGGCGTATCAAAAACACTGATGAATATCAAGCAAGTGTCCCCAACTTAAGCAAGCCAAAGGCAACAGCGGCAAGGAACCAAAACTCCAACAAATGGAGAAAAAAACCTTGGGAGAAACCAGGCTTAGTTCTCGTCCGGCCAACAGTGAACATTTGTCCGATACTCAGGCAGAGTTACGGGTCATTAAACCGATTTGGAATCGCAACAGTCAAAATATTTAATCTAGTTCCATCTAGTTTAAGATCTTTTTGATCACGCCGGTATGGGACGGTTTGTTGGGATATGTGCCACTAGCATTGTCAACAATTCTGCAAGCTACAAATGGCCTAAAGTGCCAATATTAGGCCTATTGGCTTTTAAGTTTTTGGCATCCTAAGTCTTGATGCTCTCATGCAACAGGAAAGTAGATGGCAGACTTTTAAGATAGAAAGTGTCTAAAGTGCTGCAGTAATGATGCATTTTTGTAGGCCCAGAAGTTGGCATCACCCTAGTCTTTCGTAGCCAGATGAAGACAGAAGGTCTGGACTCTAAAGCAGCTCTCATTGGCCGACCGACCGAGATGCCATCTGACTGAAGCAACCAATCACAGTTTGTTTTGTTTGGCGTCATGCTTAGGGGCATGAAAATGATGTACAAAAACAGACTGGACTGCAACACTCTTAGACTTTTTTCTTTTTTTTTTAAGAGACTATGCCAAGAAATTTGAAAATCCATTGTTTGGTTGACACCGATAAGCGCCAATTTTCACCGACGTAAATGTATTGACAAAATTTAAATCATTATTGCGCTATTAACAACATTAACTGCCATATTTTTTCTTTTTCTTTTTTTTAGAATGGAAAATATCAAAATATATTCTATCATACATCCAGTTTAATCGTTCAAAAATAATGTTGAGTATAGGTCAATAGATGTATATATACACATAGATGTCTCATTAGCGAAGCGTCCGCCATATTGGAACAGTCAAAAGTCCGTGAACATTATTAAAAAAAAAAAAAGAAAACAAGTTGACTGAATATCTACAACTGTAGTTATATGGATGTATGATATCTACACCAGCAATAGACTTCAGCAGATGGTTGTTAAACTACGACAAAACAACAAAACGAAGGAGTCGGCTAAGACAGCATTAAAAAGTTTACACAGTAAACGTAAAAACGTTAAAAAAAATACTATAGTAACCTGTAATATTGGGTTAAGATAAAAAAAAACAAATTAACATTCTCACCTGTGAAAGGTTATCCCATTTCTTCGGGAATTTAAATCTCGTCAGTTTCACAAGCAGAAGCTGGGCAATGTTGTGGCATCGTTGATTCTTACGACACGCTGACCGTCCCAAGATGGCGGACGTGCCGACGTATCTGGAGCAGGTCTGCATATCTATGGTTTCACCTATGACGATCGTTCCTGACTGCATACGTCACATCCAATCAAATCATTGCCTCCCGTACAGAAAGATCTCGCGATACTGCGATTTCTTCCAGAGTGAGTTTGACGCCGGACAGTAAAGACATCGGTTAGTTGGTTGGGAAATAAGATAGCGGCCCTTGGGGTGAGCTAGTCTGAAAATCGGATAAAACTTATCAAAAATGACCAGTGAGTATATAAACGAATCTTACTTGGGTTCAGTTGTGTGATATTTGGTCGTTGTCAAACGTAAATGAGACATCGGGCCATGGCGTATGAGGCCTGAATGATTGGTTGATATGTATAATATATATATAAAACGGTATAGGTTTTCAACAGGGTTCAACACAGAATTATATGCATGTCATCATTTGTCTTAAGTTACTTTAAAAGACTGTGTTGGTATCTCGCACACATCCTCTTCATTGGAAACGAATCACAAACGAGAGCTCTATTGAACCTTCAAATAAAAACAACTTGCTCATATTTTTGTATCATGATACGTATATATAAATATATATCATATAGATGTCCAAACGAAGCAAAATGCAGTTCACTCCAAATCTACCAATAATGCATCATAACAGTCTTATGTTCTGAATTTAAATACAATGATCTTAAAGAGAAACGTTTCTTAATATAAAACAAGTAAACCCAATTTGCTTACGTTCTGTAAATGTTCATTTTGAAATATTAAAGTTCAATAGTTAATAAAAAGTCATTAAAGATTACATGTGTTCCATGACCTGAAAGTGGACATTATACTAAAAGGCCTTTTACTTTTCCAGAAAGTATGAAGTATCAATCATGACATGCAAAAGATTGGTTCAACAAAGTTGACCGTGTTGATAATTTAGAGACACTCATATATCAGATTATACAGTAGGCTTTATTGGGTTAAAGTGAGATTAAATCTTCAGGTCTCCAGTGTCAGTCAGATAAAATATTTAATTTCCGCACTGTGTCCCATTTAGGGGGAAACCAGCGTGAACTTGCTCGCCAGAAAAATGCCAAGAAGCAAAGTGATATGCACAAGGGCAAGAGAAATGACGATGGTTTATCTGCTGCTGCCCGAAAGCAGAGGTAACCGGCGATAGACAGTAACAGAAGTTGAGCTAGATGCTGCTTCTCTTAAATAACACGTGGAAGTTGTTCTCAGATAATCTGTTGCTTCGCTTCTGTGAGTACGAGAACTGGAAATGTGCTGCAGTTTAAATTAAACGGGACACTATTAACTGCCATTATGTATTCTTTCTTTTAGAGATGCTGAAATAATGCAACAGAAGCAGAAGAAAGCCAACGAAAAATCTGATTCTAAAGCCAAATAGTAGGACATCGACAAATCGTCCAGACGATCTTAAACAGCATCTTTGTTTGTACTTTCCTTTAAAGCCTTTGTGTTGTACCAGTTTAGCTGGTATTTACGTCACTCTCTTTTTCTTGCAGTATTTACCATGTAAAACCAAGAATAACAGACCCATCTCAAACACATACTCTTGTATTTTTACATTTCCTGTACTTAAAGTTGTTGAATAAATTAACTCAAATCAAGAGTTTGCTTCTTTGTGTTAAAGATGTCAAAGAACATCAGAAGAATAGCTTCCGGACCTTTGATTTAAAACTTTTATTTAACAAGGTTAGAAAAACTTCCATGAACGTCCTTCGACAAGTCATTCAGTTACAACAACATAAATAAAAACACTTAAACACTGAATCCTGAAGTGAATTGATCATTTGTAGGCAAAATGTACAAGTATACATTTGATCAATGCTTAAAAACATCCAAAAGATGTCTAAATTGTGACTGTCTTGATTCTTTAAAAAAAAAAAAAAAAAGGTTTCATTAACATTTTTCCAATAAAGGTCACTTTATAAAAGGTGTAATAATTATTTAAAAAGTTACCTTTACAACAAAGCACTGACATTAAAATAAATTTAAGACATTTAAACCAGATCTCACTGCCAGACTTAGACTCCACAGCAGTTGTTCAGCGTCTTCCTCCGTTTGTGAAGACTCAGCTTCACCTGTGACTCTGACCTCCGCCCCAGTTTTGCATGTTTCTTCACTTCTCTGTGATAATGTTTCAGAAGACATTTGAAATCTCACATCACTTCATATCTTTAGTCCATTTTAGAATGGGCGAGAACTGATCTCACCTTGCTAAATGTAAAACGGCCTCGACGACATTCGTCCCCTCTTTAGCACTTGCCTCACAGAACAGGGCGTTATAAGCCTGCCATGGACAGCAGCCATTAGGATTGACAACATGATGGTCTTTACGTTTTTTTCCACACAAATCTGAGACTCACCATAGCCAGCTTTTCCCCATGGAAAGAACTCACACAGCTTTCCTTTGGCCTCTCTGCTCTCAAATCCACCTTGTTTCCTATTACACACATTGGGATGTCCTTATCTGTTGACTCCTGTGAGGGAAAACTGACAATTTAGATTACAAATATAATAGGAAAGTGTAAGAGTCACTAAAACGTCACCGTACCCGAATCTGTTCCACCCATTCACGAACATTCAGGAAGCTGCTCTCAGACGTGACATCGTACAGCAGCAGGACTCCATGTGCTTTGCGGAAATATGACCTGGCAATGCTGCGAAACCTGTAGAAAAGATCCTTTAGAAAATTAATGTACTTCCCAGTGAAGTATTGTCTACACTACAGCTCAAAAGTGTGCGGTCAGGAACAACTTGTATTCAGCGAAGTTTCTAAGCAAAACTGTGACTTTAAAGACTGGATTTCACCACATTACTGCATTTTTGATCAAATAAATCCTGCCCAATGACCCAAACTTTTAAACAGTAGTGTCTCTTTGGCATACTGTTCATTAAACAATGAAAACAACCACAAATCAAAGGTTTAAAATCTGCACGTCCTACAGGAATGACCTTTTACGACTAGAGATTCCTTCATGTAAAATAAAGTCAGAGTAAATTTATAGTGTTACAGATCAAGAAACAAACAGAATCCAACATTTAAGCGTCACAGGCCTGCATACCTGCAAATATTCCACTATTTACTGCAAACATGTTTCCTGTTCAGTTATACACACAGTGACGTGGCATGTTGCCAAAGAAAATAAATTCTGACTCATGTCGCACATTAGGTTGAAAAGTGTGCCGCCCAAGTCCTGAAAAGGGAAGCCAAAGCATTTCAATCGCCCTCTGGTGGCTGTCTGCAGTATAGGTCTTGAACCCTGCCCATGCCAAGTAATCAAATGGGATGTGAGCCATTAATTTAACAGGACTCATGGGACAAAATCGCAGCTTAAGCCTGGTAAAACTCACTCAGAATGCAATAAAATTATGGTGGCAAGGCTCAAAACACTAACCCAGCTGACTAAATGTTTTAGGATGAACTACTGTTCAAAATTGAGGAAGATTGTTTTTGAAGGTCTCTTATGCTCACCAAGGCACGCATGAGCAAAAACTTTTCTATCATCTTACTTTTAAAACGTAATTTACAACTGTGACAGCAAAGCTGAATTTTCAGCATCATTACTCCAGTCTTCAGTCACATGATCCTTCAGAAATCATTCTAATACGCTGATCTGATACTCAAACATTTATGTAGAAAACAGCGCCGCTTAATATGTTTGTGGAAACCGTGACATTCTTTGCTGAGAATTATTTGAATATATATATATAAAAAAAAAGGATTTTTGTAAAATCTTTTGTAAGAGTATAATGTCTCTAATGACACTTTTGATCATTATGTGTCCTTGTTGAATAATAATAATAAAAATAACCCTCCAAAAATAACAAAAGGGAATAATTTTCAAAGTCTAAAAATACAAACCATGATACCACTGACAAAGATCAAAATTAGGGATGCACCGATGTATCGGCAGATAAATTCTCATAAACCTACTTCAAAAACATGATCAAAGCCGATTATCTGGTCAATCAAAAAAAATAAAATAAAAAAATAATATGAACAGCATCACTTAACCTCAGGAATGTTATCAAATGTTCTCAGTTCGTTCCTCATTTACTGCTAATTATACATTTGTTTAAATAAATTTAGCATGAAGACAAGTGGTATCGTTCGGAACAATCGGCTATCAGCAGAGAAATTCAGTATCGGTGCATCTCTAATATGCAAGTTGGCATTCATAATTAGGAATTTTATAACCATCCATGTACTTCATTCTTAAAATGAGTCATATACTACTGTACCTTTCCTGTCCGGCAGTGTCCCAGATCTGAAGGTTTGTTTTCTCTCCATCTACAAGCATCTTCTTGATTTGAAAATCAACACCTACAAGAATGAACTGAGTCATTTGGATTCCATCATACTGTATTCATTACGGTCACATTAAAGCACAGTCAATTATGATGTGGTTGCGTGTTCTCACCAAGAGTGGTTTGTATATCTCCTCTGAACTCGTTAAGACTCAACCGTAGTAAAAAGCTGGATTTTCCCGACCCGGCATCCCCAGCCAACACCAGACGGTATACTGGAGCGAGATCTTCTGTGTCATACAAGTCTTCTTCAGTTTGCTATAGAGAACAAATGTAGTCCATCACAGTGGTTCTCAACTTCTCACTTCAAGGCCCCCACTTTGAGTTTTTTGTAATTTACTAAAAGATTAATTAAAATGGTTTTTTTTTTAGCCAATAACATTTTAGAGCTTGCCATAACTAGAAAAATGTTTTCTCAACGTATAAAAATGCCCATGGAGTTATAAGGATTCATTCAAATTCATGCCAAGTCTTGATATCAAACTTTTTTCTTTTTTAAATCCCTTTAAAGTTGTTGTTTTAGCTCATTTTAAACGCTTGTTTTCTATTTTAAGTCGTTTGGTGTGATCTTGAGGCCCCCAGATCCCTGATTGAGAACCACTGGTCCATCACAAACATGAATATTACACAATATATTTTACACAGGATCCAAAAATCAAGACTTGCCAAATGCTACTAAAAACAGTCCTTGGGGATTTTCAGCACGTATCGACTTCTACAGTCTAACAAGATGAAGAACTAGGAAGCAAGCAAGAGTAGCAAGAACTACCTTGATGGGAAAAGCAGATAAGCGGCGCCGAAGTGAGGATGATATTGAGCCAACTGTACTACGAGCTACAGATCCCAAAGCTTCAGACTTCAACTCTGACACCTATAAAAACATGAGTTGTTTAACACATAAATTAATTAAACAGATGTACAAGTATAGTGCGAAAACTCACCTCCAATTCAGATGGAATAGAAGAGTAACTATGATGCACAGTCTCCTCTGAATTATGGCTGCCTTCACTGTCATAATCGCTGCCTGACATCGGCTCGGCGTCTGTCTGAAGGGAAACGCCACTGTCCAAATACTTATCAGCCCAGCACTTGACCAGGGCCATAGTGTCGTCTTCATTAGTAAAACTTATATATATAAAAAAAAAAAATAGCCAAGTTAAATACACAGGACATGTCATCCATTGGAAAATTGATATTATATAATATATAATATAATTTAATATACAGACCTAAACAAAGCATCTAAAATGTTTACCTAGTATATTTTTCTGTCAAGGTACAACTGCAACAAATACAGAGCAAACAATAGGAGGGCATAATTACCCGCTCTGATTCATTGTACTCTGTCGAAGTGGTTTCATCTTCCTAGGAGGAACTTCATTTTTTGGTGAGAGCTATAGAAGAGCAAACATTTTAATGAGGATGTTGTTGTGTACATTAATGCATTTCATAAACGATGCCGTTTTCCTTTTATGGTGGAAATACAAATATTTGATCATGGTTAAAACGAATGCAGTACCAACTCCAATTTAAAGCCAATTACATAGCTACCCGTCTTTTTGTAGAGGAATTGTCCTGGCTCAGAGCAGAGCGTAAACCATCATTGCTGTCATACAGCGTTTTGTTCACTTCCCTGATGTGGAGGGGGAAAAAAAAAAAGGCCAAACCTTACATATCAGTGTAAGAAATCAATTTCTCCACTGGAATATTTTGATTCATTTGATCAATACTTTAATCAACAACTGAATGGACTTACTGGAGGATTTCTATATGGCTGGAATAGGACTGGTACTCCATCACCATCTTTTTAAGGTCATCACTTTCTCTGAGAGGGGGAAGGAAAAAAAACAAAATAACACATTAAGCAGTTTCTAGTAACTCCTCTTTGTTTAGGGGTCACACTTGGTTCCGTCGCAGTCAAAAATGACCAAAACCCTGAATTTTTTTTTTTTTTTTTGGAAAACCAATGTAACACATTCAATAATATTTTTTGATCATTTAAAATTTAGGGTTTTTTATGATACTATGCGATATCTACACCATTTTTATTAGGCTTTTTCTCCATTGAAAACACTTTTTTTAAATAACCTAAATTAAAGCAGTATTTCATGTTAACAGACAAGGGACTTAAAATTATTTTTTGAATGTAGATCTTGTGGGAGTAAAGAAAGAAAAGCGCATGTAATGCCAAGGTGTAACGACTAGATTCCGATACAGATCTATATAAAGTGTCTTACAAATTATTGTGACTTTTAGACAAATACTAATTTAAGTAGTTGTGGATTCAGATTTTTACCTGAACATTCTCAAAGACTACTTTTTGTCAAGGTTTACATCATTTTGTTGTTTGAAAAGTTGATTTGAAGTGTCAATTTTTGCATTAAATTTCACTACAGTGAAACCTGAACACAAGAGGACATTGTTACACATCAAAATTCAGTAACTTAAACATGAACAGGTATGTTTTATCACAGCTTAATAAATCTGGGTTTGATCTGATTTCAACCTCTTAGGAGTGTCTTTTGGCTCATTTTATCATATTGTTATAGCCACACTAGTTCATTTGTGTATAATAGTGTGTGGGTCTTATGTCAGCTCTTCCTTGTGGTTGAATTATTGATTTCACATATTTGCAAAAACTTGCTGAGTTAATCATTATGAAGCAAATCACAAAGGAGGCTGTGTGAGAGAACCAATGGCAGCAACGTACACAAACCCCGCTTAAATGAATTGAAGCATCAGTGTTCTCACCTCTCGTGTTGGAGTTTCTGGTCAGTGAAGGCATTCTTCAATCGGTCCAACTCAACCTGGAGAATTGAGACATTCATCTGGGCTTTCATAAGAGAACTCCTCAGCTCCTCATTCTCCTGCAGGGAAACAAATAAAAGCTGATGAGGTCAAAAATGTCTCAAATGGGCATTTAGGGTGCAAAACCTTATTTTGCAAATACAGAATAAAGGGTAATCTCCACCACCAAATTCAGACAGATTGGAAAAGATAGGGTACCTCCAACAAACAGTTCGTAATCTCGTCAATTGAGCACACATTTTAAAAAGGGCACTCGTTTTGTTCAAAGTTTTTATTTGAAGTGCAATTCATCCCATGTTCTACCCAAGACAAGCCATTTCTATGGCCTTATGTGATAGTTTCACCTCTGTCTGAAGTCTCCAAAAAAAAAAAGCATATATATTTTGAAGAATGTTGGGAACAAAAACAAAATTGGACCCCACCGACTTTCATTGTATGAAGGGGAATCTCAAAATGTCTTTATCCACAGAAGAAAGCCATATAGTTTCAGAATACAGTGAGAATTCTCGTTTTTTGGCTGAACTACCAATTGAAGTAAAAATTGGCAGTTTACCTCACTGGGGAGGTTCAAACATTTTTGAAGGGCACTGCATGTGGTAGTAATGGAGAGGAATCTGATTCATACCTGCGTCAGATCTCTAATCTGTGCTCTCAGTTTGATGGCATCTTCTCTGGGGCTATTTAATTTTGACTCCTCTTGATATTGCTGAAATAAGAGACGTGCAACAAACAATGCAAGTTATACACAAAATATTGACAAACCCACATGCATTCAAATGAGACTCCCACATTCTCTCACCTTTGTGAGCCTCTCTATTGTTGTTTGCAGGTCTGCCAGCTCATTCTCATGCTTGATTTGGAGCATAGCAATGGATTCATCCAATTTCTTCTGCTCCTGTATGCATGAAACCCAAGAAGAGTGTTTTCCTTATATGCACAGGCCTAATAAAGAGGCATTTACAAGCTCTCATAGAGAAGCCTTTGTGCACAGAGTCAGGCTGGCCTTCCTGTTAAAAACAGCTCTCTGGGCTACAAGAATAAAGGTGAACCACTGAGCAAGAAGCTGAACCAGAAATCCCTCTTTTCCACTTAGCAAGACAGAACAATATGCATACAAACACATTTGCATGTATGAATCATGGTTTTCCTTAAACAAAATGAATACAATTACAATCAGTCATTAAACACTCATTTTCGTTTGGTTGAAGTACTAAAAACAAATTAAAAACATTTTAAATGACCAATACTACTAACTAAGATAAATAAAACAACTTAAGACTAAAATGACATTGATATAAAACGCATATGTAAATGTGCGTGTTTATTAATGTTACTCTGTCTTCGTAAAAAGGTGTAAAAAAAAAAAAATAGATTAGGAAAATGAACAAATTGTTGCCTTAACTACCTGAAATAAGATAATTAGGAAACAAAGAAAAACGACAAGAAGAAAAGAAATGCACACATGCTTTAACTACACGGTGCAACTTCTGTTAAAAATTCATTTAAATAGTGAGTCAATACATCAATCCTTCCGAAACGTGTTTGTCTTCCCTGATTCACTATGGTCAGCCTGTTATAAGCGTTTATATTTCAGACCCGACACGATGGTTTTTCACAGTAAATTGTGTACATGCTTCTCTTGCCCATGCAAGTCTTGTCATGTCCGTAAATAGAGAAAAGTTGCTCTGGCTATCCTGACGCAGATTGGCATAGTTTACAGTGTACCTTTAGCATACAACATATCTGAAAATCATTAAGAATTCAGAAAAGCATTGCCAACTTTTGCATTAATCTGCATGCTAAATTGTTAATAATCAAATTTATGTACACAAATGTGCCAATTCATAATAAAATCACCGCACATTAAACTTGACTGACTTCACCTCTTCTCGGACCCTTTCTTCTGTGCGGGCCAGTTGCTGCTGCAAGTCCTCCTCCATCTCGGCTAACTGACTGCTGGTCAGTTCCTCTGTCCTGTTGACATCAAAAAGCAAAAGGCACAGCCTGAACTTTTTAGAAACGAATGACAACTTGAAAGTCTTTCTTCAGAAAGCAGTTTGAAACAACCGGTCTTGGATGCATTAAAGGTTCTCCCAAGACCAAGTGCACCAACACCTTAAAAGAAAAGCTCCCTGAGGAGCCACTACTGGAGAGATGAATTACTCCTTTTAGCTACACCGTCTTATCGGAATCATCAAGTGGGTGCAGTTGAGCAAACGTCTGACGAAAGGGAAGGGAGGAATGAAGGCAGGACTCTTGAGAACACAAGCTGCAACTGTGTAAGGTGGACCTGAGGTGAAACAAACAACCTTATGCTAAACACACAGTAAAAAGCCAGGACTGTTTCCCACTGTGAAAACAGAACTGCGTCCACACCTACAGAACCACATAAATAGACATTCTTGAGAAATACGAGGAGAAGGACAAGCTTAGTAACTCTACACTAATTTTCAATTTCCTCCTTCCTTAAGAATGGAAAAGCTTTTCATTTTAATAATGTAAGCTTTAGAACCTAAATCCATTAAATGCTCACAGGGAAAACAAAACTGTCCAGTGTGTGTCTACCATAAAATGTGATAGGATCTTCTTTCTACAATTTTGTACTGGTTTTAAAGGGTTAATTCGCCAAAAATGAAAGCTCGGTCATTTACTGAACCTCATGTCATTCATCTTTGGAACACAAAAGATGATATCAGAGTGATTTCTGACCCTCCAAAGACTAAATTAAATCTGTGTGTCATATTACGCTTGTGTGTCTCTTCAGAAATTTTGGACTTAACCGCTCAATTCATATGGATTAGTTTTAAGATCTCTTTATGAACTTTTTGAAGCGTGAAGTGGTAGTTGCGTAGCTGTCAAAGGGTAGGCAGAAATGGCTCAGATATTATTAAATATCTTCATTTGTGTTGTGAAAATGAACAAAAGTCTTACCCTCATGTTGTTCCAAACCTGTGAGAAAAGGACAATTTTCATTTTTGGGCGAACAAACCCTTTAAATTTAAAGATAATCTCACTCCCACTAGGAAGCCTCAGAGCTTCCAAGGTGCCACAAAAATGACAAATTTTAAATAAATCAAACAATTAAAATGCTTAAACGTCTTTCAAACATGTAAAAGTGCATGAAATTATGTCAAGCAACTACTATGTTCCTTAATATCTCAGCAGGACTGGGAACTCCTAAGTCTTGAAGGGCCAAAACAGCGGTTGTAAAACTGGTTTCTGAATCACCACAGCATCCCAGCTGAATCCTGGAAACACTCCTCTCACCTTCGAAGACTGGTCTCGAGTTGCTCACTCTCCATCCTGTGCTCTTTGCTCTCAGCCACAAAGGCCTTGATGAGATCCTCATATTGCTGTAGTAACAGGTCATCAGATGTGGAGTGGATTTGTTCATACAGCTCACTCAATCCATTCCACTGCCTGCAGACACGCACAAAAAAATGTGAGAAGAGCAATAAAGTACACAAGGACTGAATGAGCACATCTCATGTGGATGGATGGATGAATCCAGTTGTCATGACAGTTGCTAGCAAAATGACAAAATGGGTGGTTAAATGTATATTTAAACTTTATTGCATGCATGCACAAGTTTACTTAAACACATGGGCAAACACCATAGACTATTGTTTTATATACAGCTATTTATAAATGTTTTTTTTAATACTATATATAAAAAAATATATATAATTAAATTACATATATTATATATAAAAATATATATATAAATAAATAAATATATATAAATGAATATATATAAATAAATATATATATATAAATGAATATATATAAATGAATATATAAATAAATAAATATATATAAATGAATATATATATATATATAAATGAATATATATATACACATACATAAATGAATATATATATATATATACATAAATAAATATATATATATATATACATAAATAAATATATATATATATATATATATACATAAATAAATATATATATATATATATACATAAATAAATATATATATATATATACATAAATAAATATATATATACATAAATAAATATATATATACATAAATAAATATATATATGTATAATAAAAAAATATCTACAAAATACGATTTAAAAAAAAGTTTTAGTAGTTTTATGAGATTCAACTAACTTCAGAATACAAATTTGACACAAAATCATGATTATGTACTCACACCTTATATTTCTGAGAACTTGAGCTACCTTAAAAAACTAGTTTAAAACTTTACTATATCGTTTCGGACATCAATGTGTGTCAATGACCCAAGTAAAAACTCAACAAAATAAGCGAACCTGTACTTCAAAGTCAAAATATAAGCCTACCTTCCCAAATAGAAGGCCACATCTCCGTCTAATGTGTTTTCAAACTCATCCCAAGCGCTTCTCTGACTTTGCAAACCGTTTCCCAACAAAGCCAGATTGAGGGCTTCGGAAACTTCATGAAAGCTTGACGAAAAATCGTTAAAATTAATGTATCCGTCACCATCCAGATCGAACTTGTTGAATAAAGTCCTGATCTCGTCAGCAGGAACATTAAGCTCTCGACAAACATTGGTGAAGTCCTCGTATTCGACTCTTCCTGACTGATTCCCATCACATGCTGCAAAAAGTCTCCGAAGGTCAGTTTGGTTCATCTTTTCCCTTGACGAGAACAAAAATAGACCTGTGTACTACGACTAACCCAGGTGGAAGTGATAAAACGACGAAAAGAAAAGTGTGAAGAGGAATGACCGTTAACGCGTAGCCTACATCACCAACAGGTGCGCGCGCACGCCTCGCGCTGAAGCTAGAATGATTGATCATTGCTCATTATCTCGCCTTGTAACAAGTAAAACTCAAGTTAATGTCATTGGATAGCTGTGGAGGTAGGCGTGCTGTAAAAGTGTACAACAATCTGAGAACCAGCCCTCTTTCCATCGGTCTCCAAGTCTGGCAAGCTAGTAGCTAAGTGCCCAAAACTATAAAACTAGCCTGGGAGAACCCTAAACCACTTTTGTGATGCTATTTTATTAATGCATAGTTACAAGACTGCAGTATATTATATTATAGAGTGTAATAATGAGTAAGAAAAGATACACAATATTATTTTTAATAAAAAAATAGCAACTTTTTCTAATAGAAATGTGCTTAAATAGATATTAAATTTAGTAACGACTACAGTAAAATTATCTAAAATAAATTATATTCACCCTAATGACGGTCATGTTGACGTAGTTGCGACGCGCGCCTGACGCTAGCGGGAGTTTCAAGCTGTCGAAGGCGCGGGCGCTTTTATTTCCCTCACAGGTGTGGTGGACTGAACTTTATCTGCTGAAGGACATTTGCCTGCCCTTTGTTTGGTAATGTCCACGCCACACAGCTACGCTTGTATTTCATACAATTCAAATAACCAAACTTTAATAACTTTGATAAAGAGTGGGCTAAAGAAACTCAAAGTTAATAAATAGATATCTTAAAGAAATGTCTTTATTTTTCATTGTCTCTCTGGCTGTGTCATTGTGCAAACAGGGCACCGCACCTAAGTCTTAAACTAACTCAAGTGTTTACACGATTCAGTCATAGTTAACTTTTAGTCTGTTTCAAATAACACAATGAGATTACCTAGAGGAACTTAATTATTTATCATGACAGGATATGAGCATCATGTTGTAGTAACTATGTCATCTATTGTTTGTTACTATTAACCTGGAAGAAATATAACCATTTTGGCTATTGAACATACAGGTGCTGGTCATATAATTAGAATATCATCAAAAAAGTTGATTTATTTCACTAATTTCATTCAAAAAGTAAAACTTGTATATTATATTCACTCATTACACACAGACTGATATATTTCAAATGTTTATTTCTTTTCATTTTCATAATTATAACTGACAACTAAGGAAAATCCCAAATTCAGTATCTCAGAAAATTAGAATATTGTGAAAAGGTTCAATATTGAATCAGCTAATTAACTAAAAACACCTGCAAAGGCCTTTAAATGGTCTCTCTGTCTAGTTCTGTAGGCTACACAATCATGGAAGACTGCTGACTTGATAGTTGTCCAAAAGATGACCACTGACACCTTGCACAAGGAGGGCAGACACAAAAGGTCATTGGAAAAGAGGCTGGCTGTTCACAGAGCTCTGTGTCCGTGCACATTAATAGAGAGGCGAAGGGAAGGAAAAAATGTGGTAGAAAAAAGTGTACAAGCAATAGGGATAACCGCACCCTGGAGAGGATTGTGAAACAAAACCCATTCAAAAATGTGGGGGAGATTCACAAAGAGCGGACTGCAGCTGGAGTCAGTGCTTCAAGAGCCACTACGCACAGACGTATGCAAGCCATGGGTTTCAGCTGTCGCATTCCTTGTGTCAAGCCACTCTTGAACAACAGACAGCGTCAGAAGCATCTCGCCTGGCCTAAAGACAAAAAGGACTGGACTGCTGCTGAGTGGTCCAAAGTTATGTTCTCTGATGAAAGTAAATTTTGCAAAATCAGGGTCCCAGAGTCTGGAGGAAGAGAGGAGAGGGCTCTCATTACACGTGAGCCGTGCCACAGACCGATCGACTCCATGCCACGCCGCATTGCTGCAGTAATTCAGGCAAAAGGACCCCCAACTAAGTATTGAGTGCTGTACATGCTCATACTTTTCAGTTGGCCAAGATTTCTAAAATCCTTTGTATTGGTCTTAAGTAATATTCTAATTTTCTGAGATACTGAATTTGGGATTTTCCTTAGTTGTCAGTTATAATCCTCAAAATTAAAAGAAATAAACATTCGAAATATATCAGTCTGTGTGTAATGAATTAATATAATATACAAGTTTCACTTTTTGAATGAAATTAGAATTAGAAATTAGAAAACTTTTTTTGATGGTATTCTAATTGTATGACCAGCACCTGTATGTTTACTCAAGGAAGACAGAGTCGTTTACCAACTATTGCCACATGATGGCAGCATTATTACAGTAAAATGTTAGAGCGCTCATGAGCACTTGGCGCAAACTCCTTGAGACACTAGTGAGAAAACATGAAAAGTGAGTTATGTATTTATAAATATATTTTTTATACAGATCAAAAGTGAGCCTATGAAACCTAAAATGTATTAGCTGACCATCAGTGGTAGGTGTAAATGAGATATTACTGTAGCCTACATTTTTCATTAATCACACACACACACACTTGATACATTTTATTCACAAATGCAAATTTTAGGGTAAGATCCCAATATGTGTCCTGATAGATTATAATATCTATGTTTTGTTTTTTATGGGCATAAAATTCAACTTTTATTTATCTTTTAATTTTCCTTTTCTCCCTCTGGCTCTTAGTTGTTTTATTTGTATTATTTTTGTGTTCGTGTTGTTGTATATTAGTGTACTTGTTACATGTTTTTTGTTATTTATTGCATTAAAGGGATCCTTGATTATGATTTCAGTTTTCAACTTTAGTCAGTGTGTAATGTTACCGTTTGAGCATAAACAACATCTGCAAAGTTACGAAGCTCAAAGTTCAATGCAAATGATTGGTTAGATCGACTGTCAATCAAACTCTGCTAGTGGATTAGTTGAATCAAGTTTTGTTGTTGTTGAACAACTGAAGATGTCATGATGTTAAAGCTCCGCCCTCTTTTGGAAAACAGCCAGCTCCATTTAAAGGGACAGACACACACACACACACACACACACACAGACACACATATATATATATATATATATGTATATATATATATATATATATATATATATATATATATATATATATATACACACACTGTAGTATAGTATAGATAGATAGATGATATTTGGGTTTATTTCATTTATTTAAAAAATTAAAATTAAAGTGCTTTTATGTACAATATAATAAAAACAACAAAAACAGTAGATGTATAATACAAAAAATACATTTCACAACAGTTTTTTTTTTCTCTTTACATTGGCAGCAAAATGTACAAATACACCTTTACAGTAAAGTTTACAAGACATTAACTTACAATAGATCAGAGCATCTTGGTGCGCCATTATAAAGAATGTATCTGAGCGTTTAAGAGTGTAGCAGACTACTGCAGTCCAGTAACTCTTATGTCTGAGTCAGTTCAGCACTGAAATATGTGACTATACGACTATCTATATACGTAACTAAATCTACCGCTTGAAGGTAGCAGCTGATGTACAGTGAAGTTTTCACATTGTCTACTCTGTAAAACGGCACGCTAGTGATAATAATCAGAAGATGTACTGAAAAACATAAGCAAATTTGCTTACAGTTTAAATGATTTTTGCATGATATTTTGAATGTGATTTTCAAACAGAGGTCTGAGTATATGTAAAACAGTTATATTATTATTACAAATACTTTTTTTTCTGTGCTTGAAATATATTCAGTAAGTGTTTTGTGTGTGTGATTGATATATATATATATATTTATATATTAGGGGGCCTCTGTAGGCATTAATTAGCACAGTGGAGACATACCCTTGCAGTGGATTGTTGCACAGACGACCATTCGATATACAGTGGTTTGCGACTTTACATGTACTAGGTAATTCTACTGTGTAGTCCACCAGAGCAGACATGCATGTGAGGTTTGCTTTTTGTTCACGTGTTTGAGTCACAAAAAGGCTACAAGATTACATTTGCTTTCCCGCATACCCTTTGAGTCACAAAATCTAGCTCGGAGGCATTAACAAAACCATTCAGTTGGTACTTGCTACAGCAATGTCAGGAGAACATTCGATCCTAGACACTTTCATTTGAACCATTACCGCATTCTGTGCAAATACATTAGAAAAAACAAAAATAGAATTGTAATGCATTCTGGTACAAAAAAAAAAAAAAAAAAGCAGAATGTAAAAACATTAAATGTCATTCACTACCTTCCCTTACAAATACAATTATACAACTTTGCGATCAAAGTCGTTGTCCGTCAGATCATGTGAAAGTAAATGTCCCGCTTTCAAACATTCAGCATAAATTTAAATAAGACATTTTTTTTTCAATTGAAAGAAGAATTTTGGAACACTTTCAATCAATACATAACTACATTCACAACACAAATGTCTGGCAATGAAATATTACACACATGAGCGGTGCAATATACAATGCTTGTCTTTGGGAATTTTACTGGAAAATTTGATACTGGAAATAGATATTTATCTATAAATTATTTTTTTGACTGTGTGTGTTCTTATCTATACATTTTTACATGGATCCTTATGTTGATGCTATGCTGTAGTAACTTACATTTGTGTACAAGTCACCATTCCCATTGCTTTGCAGCAACCAAGTAATGTATTGTCTGAAATCGAACTCTTGGCAGCTGACGATTTATAACATAGTTTCATATACCTGTATGTCACTGCTCCCACCCAAAAACATCTGTTAGCCTGCTTTGACTTAAGGTGTTATAGTGAACATGGCACTTTTTCGTGGAAAAAAAATAAATGAATAAAAAATCTGCTGGTCACTTTACACTCTTCGGGAGCATAGATCTCATAGCTTAGCATAAAATTGGCATGTAAAGTCATTTTCATTCATGGATCATTCAAATTTGTAACATGGCAATATAAATGTCTTTAATCTAAGAGAAGTACACTTTTGAGTAAAGAGAACAGCTCTTTGTCCGATCTGGAGACCACTTGGGCTTCTGGGAGATCTGAATGAGAGAATCTAAAATCTTTTGGCACATCAAAAAAAAAAAATTTGGATCAAAGTAAACAATCTCAAGAGACATTTGGTCGCTTCCACTGACTGTGATATGCACTACTTCAAGAAATGCTAATGTTGAAAATTCTGCCATCATTTACTCACCCTCACATTGTTCCAAGCCTCTGTGACTTTCTTCTGCACAAATAGAGATATTTTGAAGAATGTTTTAACTGTTTGTGTCTAAACAATGAAAGTCAGTGGGGTCCAAAACTAGCTTATTTCCGCCACTAAATAAAAAAGGTAATTTTGACTTTTTCTCTCACAATTCAAGTCTCAGAATTGTGTGTTATAAAGTCAGTATTGCGAGATGCAGGCACGGTTTCATAGACGGGGCTTAGCCTAAACCGGGATTAGGCTTTAGTTCAATTAGAGCATTTAAGAAGCTTTTACAAATGTTCATTAGAAAAAAAACTGGTGTGGATCTTGAGACAAAACGATTGCCCTGACATATTTTATGATATATTAGTTGCTTTTAGTTTAAACAGCTCAAACGTGCATTTTAGTCTGGGACTAGTTAAGCCGTGTCTGTGAAACTGGGGGATAAAATAGCAATTCTGACTTTATTCTCAGAATTGCGAGATATAAACTCACAATTCTGAGTTATAAAGTGAAAATTGCATGATATAAACTTGCAATTGTGTCTTATAAAGAACCCCCCCCCCCCCCCCCCCCCCTCGCAACTGGACATTATAACTCACAATTGTGAGTTTATATCTGGCAATTCTGGAAAAAAAAAGAAAATCAGAATTGTAGGATATAAACTCTTATTTGTGAGAAAAAAGTCAGAACTTAGATAAAACGTCGCAATTACCTTTTTATTTTTATTTCATGGCGGAAACGAGCTTTCATGCAAAACAACATTGACCATTGTTTGGACAATTAAAAGAAAAAAAGAAAAGAAAAAAAAAACCCAGACAGATTTGCAACCACAGACTTGAGTAAATGATGACAGAAGTTTCATTTTTGGGTGACTGTCCCTTTAAATCAGAGGTTCTCAACCACGGGGCCAAACTTAAAATGATTAAAAATAAGACTGAATTAGCAATGAAGTCAAAACAAATTAAATGTCAATGTATAATATAAATTTTAATATAATTATTATATTATATTATATTAAAAATCCTTGTTCTTAATCCTTATCAGTAAATAAACAACTGGAAAAGGACATCCCGACATTGTTGTCACAAAGTAGTCAAAATTGTAGTCAAAAAGGTTGAGAACCACTGCTTTAAATGATTTTTGAATACCACTGATCAATTAGCCACTGATTTTGGTTTGGGTATAAAGAACAGAGATTTTAATATTTTGCATCTTCAAAATGTAATTTGTGCCTTGGATGTGTCATAGTATTGCTAACATGCCTTCTTTGGAGTCCTCTACACATTGAATCCCCATTGTGGGCTTTTTATATGCCTCAATCTCACTTGCATACATTATTAAACGTGTGTACCTCTGAGAAGCAGTGTAGAATACTGAGGTCGTGGCATCACTTATTGTACTAGGACAGCCGTGTGCTGTTTGTTAGCTCTCTACACGATGCTTCTCCTTTATGTGATTTGCATAGTATGCCTGCTATGTGCTGAGGTCGTGATGATATACTGCGTAAAGGTTTTGCATATATCATCAAAGCATTTGATGCACTACTACATCTTACATCGTGTTGAAATGTCAGCTAAGCATCTCACGTCAGGCACTATGTTTAGCAGAGGCTCTATTATTGACTAAAGTTTGAATTTTCGTCTTCTCGTTCACAGGACGACCAACTCTAGCGGGAGACCGAGGCATGAGATGGGAGCATGACAGGTTAGTGAACCCTGAGGGCATCGTATTGCTTTCACACAGATGCCACCAGACTTATTTTTTTGGACGGACCGGGGCGGGACGACTGGATCGGCCTCTCTCGCAATGCCCACCGTTATTTTTTTCTAAGTGTACTCTAGGCCTTGCGTCCCGCTCGTCGTGGCTCTGGGTGCTTCACAGACTTGGCAGTGACTGAGAAATGTGAACAGATCACCAAGACAAAATGAGAGGAGACAAAGTGCAAAATAAAACCCAGTGATGGTACGTTTCCAGTCATTTTCAGTCTGTCCCTCCCTTGGTGCTGTTCAGTTCAGAGGCCACTATTTTTTTTAACAGTCATCCCAAACAGACTTAAACGATCGAGTCTTTGATTTCCGAGCCAAGTCGTACTCGAGGCCGCGGGCAAGTCGGCGAGATTTCCACGTGGCTCTCCTTTAAGTTCAATGGTCTCTTTTCGGATTCTGAGAAGCTCTTGCTGTTCTCGGGTGAGGAGCATTCGTGGGTTGGAGTGCTGCAGATGTAGTTATCATTGAGCGTCTGGTAGCCCTTGTGGTCAGACACAGAGGGCGGGATATTGTTGCCATTTAACGGGAGGCTTTCCGTGTGCTTCCCTGGAATTCGCGGTTTCTTCTGTTGCATGTTGGGGCACTCGCCTTCCTTCAGCATGGACTTCATCCTATCTCGGTTCCTGTACGCCACGAAGAGCGACAGGACCACCAGGGAGAACACGAGTAAGGCACACACAACAATCAGTTCATTCCAGTACGTTTTGGTTTTCTGCGGCGACCACGTTTCCCCGGGCAGGATAATCGCCTCGCCTTTGGGCACGAACTGCGTTCGGGAACGTCCGGTCAGGGTGGTGCTTTCCTGCTCTGCTTTAACGCAATAATTGGCCAGAAGTTGTCTGTATCCGCCTTCTTCGGACCAACATTCATAGATCTCCTCCCTGTCCACTTGGGCTACAACCACCAGCCCGCCGTCAGGACTAGGATAGACGAATCGCTCTGCGTTATGACTGTACTCCCAACGCCTTTCGGCCAAGTTGGATCGCAGCTTGCAGGGTAGAACCGTAAATGTGTTGACTGGTATTTGTACCACATGACACGATGGAACACCTGTGGGTTAGATGGTCTTATTAGTTACCAATAAATCAAACATTTATCTCACACATTAGCAAACCACTACATAACCGCTTCAATTACTTACAGTCAATCAGAGCATCTTGCCGGGGGCACTATGCGTTTGCTCATGCCACATGCTACAGTGTTTTTGTAACTGTCTCAGCTTGCTTTAGCCTTGTGCACTCTATGGCAATTTGTGGTTTGATGGAGATAAATTCTTCAAATATTGATTCACACTGAGTTTACATATCGTAAAGCATGGCTTTTACTCACGTGGTGGAGTCGGTCTTGCAGAACGGGGGTTTGGCGTTGCCATTTTGCACATGGCAGTGTTGGCGTCATCTACATCTTGGTGCCAATGGCTAGGAAGAAAAAGCAAGGATAAGACTAAAATACATGCAGTAACCTAGAAAAACACTGTTCAAAAAAAAAAGAGAAAATATTACTACTTTTATCTGACAAAAACGCATTAAGAGGATCAAAAGTAACATTTATAATTTTACAAAACAAAAATGCTGTTCTTTTGAACTTTCTATTCATTAAAGAACTACATCACAGTTTGCAGTAAAAAATGTAAGCAGAACAACTGTTTTCAATATTGATAATAAAAACAACATCAGTATTTTGTGTATTATTACTAAAGATGATTGGTACTTTCCTCAACCATTAAGTAAATCTCTTCTATAATGAGCATATATATATATTTTTTTAAAGTAAAATTGATTTTAATATTTTTGGGGGTATAAAGTCAAAATTTCAGGGTGGTACAACTGTCCTGATTATAATAATTTAGAAAAAAAGGCTTAATTAAAAGAATGAAATTCTTAAAAAAAAAAAAAAAAGAAAAGAAAAAGAAAGCCTTATTAGGTAGTTTGGCATAACTAGAAATAAATAAGAAGTAAAGAGGCTTTATTAAAATATTATTAATATATGAAAAACTTATACCAAATCGAGTCATATGGTGCAACTAACAGGAAAATTATGTCATCAAGAGGACCTTAAGATCAATAAGTCTCTTAAAATATCAGATAATTTGTCAGGCAAGTTTGGTTCAGGTGGTAATATGTTGTATAGTACATTCCTCTCAAAAATCTTTCATATTTCTTTTTTTGAAAATAATGATGACTCACAAGGAATCAAGGTATCAAGGAAACCTTGTTCATTTATGTATGTGTGTGAAAAACAATCTAACTGTTAATGTTTTAAACTTTAATACTTATATATATATATAAATAATAATTGGAGTGTAATAGTTGGATGCTAGCACAAGTAATGGAAATATACTAACCTCTTAGCATGTTTGATATTTGAACACTGCTTCCCTGTCCAGGCACAGTAAGGATCTCTAGACAGCACACACTCTCCACAGCTCTGGTAGTTGGAGCAGTTGGCAAGAGGGATTTCAACCAGCCCAGAATAGCTGGACACAAACAACAGTCCCTGTTGGAAATGCAAACACAACAGAAATGAGACACTTTCTCAGAACGGACACTCTTTACGAAAGCCTATCTATAGAACAATCATATATCCAGTGTTGAAAGATGCTTGATATACATACAGTAAATGCTAATAGATGATAATTGCAGTGACAGAGGTAATAAGCCTTTTTAAAATAGTTCTTATGGTGTAACATACACAGATGCAGTATGGACTGAGTAGTGTATAGACAGAGCAGACACTGTTTGTTTCCCATCTGTTCACACAGTTCCCCAGAGAAGAAACAGGGACGCAATTATCTCCCTTCCAGGCCTCACTGTCTCTACGGTTGAAGGGTCGCTTTTCCGGCCACGCTGTCATTTCGCTAATGCGTTGTGTTCTTCAGCACGCATAACAAGTACAAAGAAAATAGATGAGTTTAAGGGAAAAATGAAGTACCTTCTCATCATCCAGTTCGATGTGTTGCACAGAAAGAGGCTCAGGGAAAATCACCAGCTCTTCAATGATATACATCTTTTGCTTAACGTTGATGGCTTTGTGAATCCTGCCGTCATCTGAAACAAAACACAAGTGATGATGAATCTTTAAAGATTATTATAAAGTAAACCTGAGAATACATTTTTTATTGTTAGTAATATTTCAGGATTAACACTTACTGGACTGAAGCAACTTAGGTTTACGTGATTATCCATACACCATTTTTTAGAAAAGTCACGTTAAAATGTGAGCATCACATATGATACATCAGGCTTTTGAGGAATGTTTTTTGGGAGATATAGAGTGACAACTGTTATTTGCATTCATTTTATGGAAGTGGTCCGCTGTACTAATTGATTTCCTTTACAAGCGATCAGAATTTCATCTTACCGTTTGGCCATATAAATATCAATAATGCCATCAAATTGCATATTTTTGCTCAGCTAGGGCCTCTCAATATCTTTTTGAGGCTATATATGAGCTACATATTGTCCTATATCATACTATATAGAGTCATTAAAGACTATTATTTCATATGTCAGACTTTGGGTTAGATCAGTAGCTAGTCAAAACTTTCCACTATGAATAAAATCTGATGGTTGAAATCAGTCCATTCTGTGGTGATGAAACATGGCTTGTTTCATTTATCTTCTTCCTTTCTATTTTACATAAGAGAGAAAGTCATGGTGGTTTGGAAAGCCATAAGGATAAGTAAATGATATGACATTTTGGAGTGAACTACCCCTTTAAACACTGAAACTGTAGTTACGAACCAGCTTGAATGTCTAAAGCAACAGATCAAGTCGTGTTAAGGTTTGATTCCCCAAGTCTAAAGTCCTGGACTTATTGTTAAATCTTAATGGGGATTGGGGCAACAATCTAAAAGCCTTTAATGCAGGAATATTAGTGTAAAATCGGATTTGCTATGCTGTTTTCCAGAGCTTTACGTGCACATGCGGTGGTCGAAGACCTCACCTGTGCCAATGAAGAGCACGTCGTAGGTCTTGTTAAGAGCCTGCACTCGGTGCACGGCGAGCTGCGTGTAGCGCACATTTCGTTTGAGGAGCAGGGGCTGACTGCGAATCACGCTATCCATGAGGAAGTGGTCCTTCACGAAGTTCAGCACTTTATCAGGCATGTGCAGAGAGGAGGAGATCCCTTGGGCACGGGCTGCGTTGGTGATGCACTGCAGGAAGATGGAATAAATGCTTCAGACACACTGCACAATTATTCACTGTGATATTTGGTGAGTGGCAGTTTGATTACACCAAAATCAATGTAAGTTTCAATACAAACACCAATGTCAAGTCAGATTGAAAATGTGATTGAAAAGATCTTGCACTCAGATGGCCTGAACTCAGGGTCGAATAAGCTCTGCCTTAGAATGAAATTTGTTAGCTAGAATTTGCATGAGAAAATCTCATTATAACAATATGCAAGATGTTCTATACAAGTCAGTATGAAATCAAACTTGTCATTTCTTATTTTTGTAGGCAGAATTGCATTTATCTGTGCTTCATTATTTTTTAGCCCTCATCGTTTTTAAACAAAAACATTAACATCCCATCTTCACTGATGACGTGCGCATCATCTTCTCAAAATGTTCCACACAAGACAGAAAGTCACACATGAGGCAAATTGTGACAGAAATGTAATTTTTGGGTGAACTTTCCCTTTTAAGCACTGTTTTTTGGGGTCTCCTCAAGACCCCATGTTCAGTTCTGTTGCGTTCTATCTAGTTTTTGAAGATAACACGAAGCTTACCGCTCCAGGTCTGGGTTCTGGTACTTGGTGGTTGTAGGTGTACCACTGCTGCGTTTCCCGATTAACTTCCCGGTAACGTCCGTTAAACGCCTCTTCGACCTGGTCCATGGTAAACGCACATACAGCTGAGCTTCCTGAAGCACCTTTGTACCTGTACACACAAACACAACATTCATTACAATCGGTCTGCATATGCATATTCATCAAACACAGACAACCTTGACACCTTAAAGACAAAGTAACAGGAGCTGAAAAAATCACAAAATGCAAAAGCGTCTTATTTAACTTCAGACAGAACAGGTGCGTAGGCGGACATAAGAGGGAGGCTATTCTGAGCCTCTGCAGTCGTGCTGACATCTCCTGCCTGTCCTGTCTCTTTTGCCCCATGTTAATGCACTCAATCAATAGCCACAACTCCCACACTAAGTACAGCAAAAGGAGTCTGGTTGAGTGCCAGGCAGGGTTCAATAACAGAAATGAAAGCTGAATTTCTTCTTTTTCCTCAAAGGTTTAAGAGGAACACAAGCATAACCACAACTGTATTCACTGAGCGTATTCTGAATGCAATTTCAGGAGATATAGCGTAATATGTTACCACTGTGAGGTGAAGACTCCATAAAACACAGTGCTCTTCCAGGCCTCTTTGCTGGGGGTCAATACAAACATGTCCTGGATGATGTTGAAGGGGAACCCATCGTCTGGTAATGAACACAAGAGCTGGGCTTTCAGAAAGGTTGTCCATTTCTTTTGAAGAACCCTCTCTCCACCTTTATCACCCTGAGGAAATACACATAGAAATCAGTGTTATATTATAGTATTTTTTACAATTTTGAATTAGCTTTTATTTTTGTAAATGTAGTTTTCATTTTACTATATATATATATATATATATATATTTTTAAATTTTATGTGCTTTTAGCATGACTTTATTTTAATTTATTTTTATTTCAGTTTTAATAATTTTATTAAAATCAATTACTTGCCAAAGAAACATTTCTAATTTTTAAGCTTATCATCTAATATTTAAATGAATATATATATATATATATATATATATATATATATATATATATATATATATATATATATATGCTTTTGATAAAAGCGCCTGCCATAAATGTGAAAGTAAATTGAGGAGGACATGTGCAAACACTTGTTATGAGTATTTCTGACCACTAGAGGGAACTAGAATTTGCTATTGATTCCAACAAGCTGGTGCATCAGCCAATAGAAATGCTTTGATGGCTTTGATTACGAATGGTAACGTTCTCTGTTATATAAAGATTTAGAACTGGACAAGGACCGCAGCTTCTATCACATGTTGTGCATTAAGAACAACAGTGAGTTTTCGTGATTGGGGCCCTGAGGCTGTAAAAGGCCTTAACTTTGGTATTTTTAAGTCCCTTTAAACAAAACAGGCAGAATAATTCAACGGCTTTAATGTCTACCAGTAGAGAAAACACAGCCAGTTATGAGAATTTCCGATTAGTGGGCAATGTTATGGATCTGTTTTGCTGTTATATGGCAACATAATAAAAAAGGGAAAATGAGACTGTTGTTGTGATATGAGAATACGATGTAACTAATTATTAGATTACCAAAGACATTTGCTTAATCTGATCCTGATTTGACTTCTCCCTTTGATTTTTAGTATGGTGCACTATTCCCTATGCTTTATACAAAAAGTACCCTAACAAGTAGTAAGACAAATATTGGTTTAAAAACTAAGAGCCAAAGTGACCTAAAGAGAAAAATGCATTTATAAATAAACGCTATGACACAGGTGAAGAAGAACAAAGCATGAATCAACTAAATATTTTTCTATTTCAGGGCAGCTTTATATCAGTGTCAACTCTCGCTCAAGCAGAACTTCATACTGAACACCTGAACAAACAAATGGCCAGCGAGATAAAATCAAAGACGAGAAAGAGAAGTTTGGGTAAAGAGCAGGGCAGAGAAACAGATAAATGTGAAGTACAAATGGCCTGAATGACAGCCAGAGGTATGTAAAGCAGAGGTCCCAAAAGCACAATTTTTATTCATCCATCTCAGCTGCTCTCCAATGAAAATGATCTTTCCTCTAATTATAATATTATTGTAATCCAGCACACAGGACAACGCCTTCCCCGACCAGCAGGACGGCAACAACACATTCCAATAAAATCTTTTAAAGGGAAACTCCCACCCATCATTGAACAGAAGAGTTTCGTACAGTGAACCTACAGCCGAAGGCTCACTTACACTACAATCCATGAAAGACTTAATCCATAATTGCTTCATTGTTTTTGGTCAAAGCTCAATTTTTTTTAAGCTTTAATCAATAAGGTTATTATATATTATTAAGGTTATTATATTTAATGAGGTGCAGTGTTGGGAAAGTTACTTTTAAAAGTGATGCATTACAATATTGCAATGTTTCCTAAAAAGTAACTAATTACTTTTTTAAGGAAAGTAATCTTATGTTACTTTTGCATTACTTTTTCTCAGCAGGACTGGGCTTGCTTGTTTGCTTTTTTAATAACAAAAAAACTA
The DNA here is from genome assembly GCA_037194245.1 of Opsariichthys bidens. Lineage (NCBI taxonomy): Eukaryota > Metazoa > Chordata > Actinopteri > Cypriniformes > Xenocyprididae > Opsariichthys > Opsariichthys bidens. The sequence goes on from CM074278.1 coordinate 29,161,262, forward strand.
AAGTTCTAATTTTGGCAAATGTTAATGTAAAGGCCCTTTCATGCCAAAAGTGAAATGACGCAGGAGAAGAAAGACAAACTCTTAATTAAGCAAAAAATGAAACTCAAATGTGATGTTTAAAGTCATTTTTGCTTATAGCTTTAGTTGAATCGGATCACTGAAAGTCTGCAACAAAGCCCCTGGTTATATTATAAAGCTTGTTTGAGGAAAATCGGGTTGTTGTAGCTTGTTGTCTACGTTGGAAATAGCTGTCATTTGTGTTATAACAACGTTTAGCTCACGAGTTATTGATCCGGGAAGTTCGAATGTGTGAATACATTGCCAACTTTACGGAACTCCTTAAGCACTGACCGCATTTCCTTATATTTGAGTCAAATAAGTTCAAACTCTAAATGAGCCGCGCATTATTTGTGTGTATTAATGCACGGAGCTGACTTAATAAACACTACTGCCAGCCAGAGGGACATTAAACAGGAAGGTTTTGTCCGAGCTCGCAACAGGTTTTGCAAGAGAACGACAATATCTCTGCGAGGGAAACGCAAAAGTTTTCCATGGGAACGCAAACATCTTTTGCGTGGGAACGCAAAGGCTTTAAAAAAAAAAAAAAAAAAAAAAAAACCTTCCATGCCAAATTTTTTCCAACACCACGTCCCTTTAGGGGCTCCGTAGGTTTGCAATTCATAGTTTGTTATTCATTTGAGGAAAAAAGTAATTTTGTTGTAAATTTAAAAGTAATGATTACTAGTTACTTGAAAAAAGTAATCTGATTACATAACTCACTCTAGCTCTATATCTATCTATCTATGCATTTATATATAGTATGCATATTTAAATATATACATATATTTAGGGTATTTCTACAATGGCAGAACAGTGGTAGCTGAAAAGTTCACCTTTAAAAACTTAAAGGAGGAACTGAATTGCCATATACGCAGAAGCTTCCACATACTGTATGCCATTCATGTCAATTTTGAAATCAAAGGACTACAGCTTCTGCTCATTGTCATTCTGAGTGTATATGATATGGTACGCTTTCAAACCCAAACCCCAGGCGCAATTCAGAAAGAATCTTAAAACAATAAGGAACTGTTGCCGTACGTAAATGGATAGTTTGACATGCATCACAGTTTCCACTGGAATTTGACACAGTCATCAGTGCAAAAGTGCACCAATATCCATATAACAGTGACACTTGATTGGAAGCAAGTTAGGAACCAAAAAGAAAAAAAAAAAAAAAACAGTGTAGTGGAATTGAAATCATTCTCAGACTTCAAAAGCAAAATGAGAAAGCAAATGAATCTTGCAGATGTTGCACTCCGCTCATGCAGCATTCAGAACAGATGGGGTCAGTGCTTTAACCCAACTGGCAACGTAGAGACTCTTTTAAGATTCAGATCACGCCTAGTGTGCAAATGCACCGATTTAAGATGAAGACCATAAGCAAAGGAAAAATTTTTTTCATGTTTCAGTCAAAGTTGTGATAGGAAAGGGTTCGTGCATCGGCCTGTGAGCGTGACTTTGTTGCGTGACACATCACAGAATGCACAACAATTAAGTTTACTAATGGGCTATGCAGGAATCATTACATTTGTTTACTATATGACAGGAGATAAGGTACAATACCAAGAAAATGCAGCTATAAACATAATCATTGCATTCCCTTCCTCATGGCTGGGCTCCAGTGGATCTGGCAGGAGGAATATGGGGCATGCTAAAAAGGGAACCTGGGATGATGTTTAAGGTACTGGATGCCAATAAGCAAGACACATTCCCCTGGCATGGCAACCATTTAACTGTCAGGAGGCATTTCATGCAGCCTGTGTGATAATCCATATTACAAGGCAGGAAGACTGGAGTGTGTGAACCTTCTATCGGCTGCCACTTGGTAAATTAGCTGGTGTGAAAACGGAAACCATTAGGTAATTATTCTTAGCTGGTCTGAAGCTGGTTTGAAAAGCCTATTTGAATGAGCTACATGACAATCGCTGAATGTTTCTATTCATCACTGCGTTTGAAAATACCCAGGGGTCAAAGTTAGCATAGCATCGTTGGCCCCTGGTAGGAGATGCAATAACTTCACTATCTGGACCCAAAAAGCATTTTTCAAAATTGTTTGTATATTTTGAGTTTTGATTTTGCAAGTAACATATAAATAGTTTAAGTAATACCACATGAGCACGAGAGGTTATGTTATGTAATCTAATACCAGCACAGCAATGCTTACATGATACTGTAAAAAAACAGAAGTTAAAATTTAGAAAAATACATTTTAGACAGTTCTTTGCTTATTTTTGCACCGCTAAACAAAGTTTCAAGCAAATCCACAGCTGAATTAATCGTCACACATCTTAGAGCAGCACAATGACATTTCGTATTTCGTACTTGTGTTTTTGTTTCAAATTAATCGGTGGAGTAAACGATTCAACGACTCAATCCCACGACAGGTATTTGTTTCGTTCATAAATAAATCAGCGCTTTGAAGGAATTGGTTTAATACATGATTCAATTACTCACACTGACAGACAAGTACAAGTTTCGTTCATGAATGAATCAATGGTTTGAATGAGTCAATTATTCATCTGCTCACTCTTGAAGACTCACTTGTTTTATGCCTGAATGAATCAGTAGTTTGAACAAATTGGCAGATTCAATGAATCAATGTTTTTTTTTGTTTTACATAAAAAAGATTCTCTAATTAATCAGTGGTTGAACCAATGATTCAATGACTCACTCAAAAAACAGAGTCATTTGAATAATTCAGTGGCATGCTATCACTGCTTAGTCTGAAACAAACAAAGACAAGCAGAAGAATACAAACAGTGAAAATACCCATTTCTGTTGGACTAATATATATTACATTAATTATATATGATCTTTTTTCCCTCTTTATTCTCTAGTGAAGAGTTTGGGACTGTGACGTCTGATGTCATCGGCCAATTAGTCACATAGAATTTATGGCTCTGGTGATTGACTCAATAATAACTGGAAGCACCCATAGGATAGCTTTCTGGAGGTATTATATACCTCTGTGGAAAGAACTGACGACGTGTTTTGTATGTGTGCAATGCGCATCCCCTCAACTCGAATGCTAATATTTGCTGAGCGGCGATAAGAATTGGATGCGGGCCAAGTAAAGGCAGATACCTGCATTAAGGAATGTGTCTTTGAACCACAAACCATAAAGGCAGCAGACCTCTCTCACCTCGGTGCGACACATGAAGCGATCACACGACCGTGTGAGCACACACACACACACTATGTCCCAGATATGTGCACTAATTAACATGCACAAAAATACTGCCATGTATTCCTTTACACTTCATTGGAGGGCGTATAAATGTTGTGTGTTTGTATATGCGTGTATTGCTGTAAGGAAAACGGCCCACATCTAACTCCCTTTGACATTGTGTTTACACCGAAGTGTCCCTCACCTTACACACGCGAGCGATGCGTGACACAATGGTGTTGTCAAAGAAATCGAACTCCTTTCCCGGTTCACTGAAGAAGAAGTAAATCTTATCATCATCGCCGACTGTGTTGCCTTTGGGCAAACTCTCCTGAATGTAGGCTGAGCCCACAAAAGCAGGGTCTGTGGGAGAAATGAAAACAAGTGTCAATCTACGCCATGGACAGTACACTGAGACAGCAGTGTTTGTAAGTAATGTGGACTTTATGTCACAAATATAGCCACTGGTCCACCTGAAACCCCTTTTACATGGCAATCTTTGCCAATAGAAGATCTTTTGTTACACTATCAAAGTGCTCAGGATTGATTTTGCGTATGCGTCTTTCATCAACTTTGCCACTTATGGCAAAATATTAACCGATTATTCAGTACTCTTCAGTAAAGTGAGAAGGGGTTGACTGTGTAAACTGACACTGAATTGATTTGTTTTGTTCTCTGCAGTCTTGCTTTATGTGAATCATTCTCTGCTGTGCCAAAACGGCCTCTTAGTGGTAACATCAGGGGGACCGAGTCCCTAAAGGGAACAGAATGGGGGAATTGTGCCGTTTATAGAAGCATTTACTTCCATGTTGTTTGCGCTATTGTAGTGTAAAGTCACGTGAAGAGATAGTTCACCTAAAAATGAAAATTCTGTCATTAATATTAAATGAAAAACCTCAACGAAAATTAGAAGCATTGCCTTCAAACTGAAATAAAAAAGTTGATAATTACTAAAAGAAAAATTAGTTTAAGGTATACTGAAATGCTTAAAAAACTGACAACTAAATATATAAAAATAAAAGCTAATTCAATATATAAATAAATACTATAAAAGTATATAAATAATAATAAATTGGACAGAAATCTCTCAGATTTCATTAAAATTATCTTCGTTTGCTTTTCGAATATGAATAAAAGTCTTTAGAACGGTAAATGATGACATTTGGGTGGACTATCCCTTTAATTGCACCTGGCAAAAAGCACTGAAAATAAGTTATTCCATTCAATCAAGTGTATTTTCTATCACTTTTCACAATAAATATAGTTCTTAAGCAGTTTTACGGTGAATAAAAATGACAAAGGTGAGGGAAAAAAATCCTTACAGATGTTAGCGCCTAGTTAAACCTGAATTGGAATTAATACGCTGGTTTTTGTGCTCAAATACTGTGCGCAACTGTTAGTGAATCTGCTCTATTAAAAGCAGGTCTGTAACGGACGTGGCTCTTACCTTGAAGCCAGTTCAGAGAGTTTTCAGTCTTTAAGGCCGTGCCCTGGCCAAGGCTTTTGTAAATGATGGGTTCGTTCCCTTGGAAGTTACTGACCGTGCCGGCATACAGTTCTCCATCTGTAAAACCATCATTCAAACCAATAGACATTAATAAAACAAATCGTGAAATGGTATCACACGCATAGTGTACTTTTTGTAACACGTATATGAAACCCCTCCGGTCCTACTCGCCCCACTCTGAGCAGGACTGGCGTCTCTGGCATGGGAGGTGGCCGTGCTAACAAGGACATCAAGCCCAAGTATGCACATACTTGCGCACCGCTGGATTTTTGTAACGTGTGCATTTAATTTTTTTGCAGTAATTAGTTTATCCACAAGGTGGCAACCGTGCCCTGGGGGTGTCGATTCACAAGGTAGTCAAAGAAAACCTGTATAAACAGAACAGACCAGAACGCATGCAAGCTACAGCGACAATGGATGCTTATATAGGCAACAGATTGTGCGAGGAGGTTAGTGCCCTCAATTGTACAACTCCAGCATGAAAGAATACAAATATATGTTGTAACTCGTGGTGAGAAATTGCTCAAAACTGCACGTGTCGAATGTCTGTGAATGCATATGAGTCAAGTGAAGTATACTTTGCAATGCTGTGCGTTCACGCATAAAAAAAAATGAAGTACACCCAGGGCTTAAGTCGCTAGTGTGCTAGTGAGGTTTACCAGCATAGCTCTTACTACATATAGTATCAGCATGATCTATAAAAATATACTTAGACCAGTGTTGTTATTGTTAACAAAACTAAATCTATTTTTAAAAAAAAGTTTTCGGTTATTAAAATTAGGGTGAAATAAAATAAAGATTGGGCAGGTTTGGGTTGATTAAAACAAACCCTGGTGCACACCAAACATGCAGACCTTTTCCGAGCTTCTAGATGAACTCTGGTGCGGTTCACTGAAATATGAACACAACACGGACCAAAGACATCTAAATGAACCGAAAACAGGATGTGATGTCACAAGATGTGACCATAAAAAGCACAGAATGCTCAATGATGCATGTTTTTTTCCATCACAGGAGCTCCGTTGCCTGTACAGGAGTCCGAACTGCCGTCTCCATGCAGTCGATCTTCGCTTGTGTGTGCACTTTTTAACTCCTTTACACATTTTATAAGCTCTTTGCGAGTTCTAAGCTGGTAAAAATATCATATGTATGCACATAAAATGAGTGCATTTAGCATTTTTTTGGATGTTGCGTCTTAAAATATATACATCATAAAAGCTGTTTTGTGTTTTGTGTCTTTAGGTTCGGTGTTAAAAGTCCTAAGAGAACCAGGACTAAATGTATCATGTCCTTTTGTCTTCAAACACAAAAGAACCAAGAAAACTAAACGACAAGTGTGAACACCCATACTGAAGTTTTATACAGTGATGCCAACATACTGAACGTCACACCACTTTTTGTAACACGTACCAGCCATGATGGCCGTGGACTTGTATTCAGGGTTGAAAGGGCACCGGCTTCGACCATCTTCGGTGACTATTTCTCCCATTTCACTGCGCACCAGGGAAAAATCAGATGTGTTCTGGAGGGAAAAAGACACATTCTTGTGAAGTCGGCGAGCACTGTCTCTTGTATCGACTGTCCTGACCGCTTACTGCCCGTGTAGATCTAAACAAGGACCTTATTTTGCTGAACAGAACGTCGTGTTATTGCAATAAGTCTGGGGAGATAGTAAGAACAGGGTGAACGCACTCAAGCGAAGGGATGATGTGTGTACTATCGACTGTGTGTGGGCCAAGGATACTGATAAAAAGGATGTTTGGAGGGAGTTGCGGCCAGATGCACTCTGATTCTTTCTCGTTTGTGTCTTTATAGGGGTATAAAGGTAAAATGTAAATCTGCAAACCGTTTCAGGGGACAGCTGTCACAGATGTATGCAAAGTAAACTATCCCTAAGCTTCGATCTTAGTGGTCCGTGTCAACCCCTCAAGTGCACAGACCAATCCAGGCATAGTCTCCAGAGTGAGGGGTCTAAGTAAAGCGCAGGGCAATAATCATTTCTCATCCGAACGGCATTTACCCTCGGGGAAAGCGGAAGAGTGTATTTCTGAGGACATTTTGATTGACTGAGTAAATTACATGGATAATTAATTCCTCCCCTGCAGCCTGTTAAAAGCATGGATGGAGGTGGTGAAATCCTGCAGCAGAAGAGAACAAAATGAAACACAGTACTCACGATATATGCACAGATAGGGCTGAAAGCGTATGTTCCGCACACGTACAGGTGAGTGCTGTTCACACGCAGTAAAATCTTGATGTAGTTAAAGCAGTCAGACTGGAATGAGAAAGAGAAAACAAAAGGAAATGTGTGAGAGAGGGAGAGACAAGCAACGGTTTAAAGGGATAGTTCACCCACAAATGAAACTTCTCTCAACATTTATTCACCCTCAAGTTGTTCCAAACCTGTATGAGTTTCTTCTTTTTTTGAAGAATGTTGGTAATCAGACAGTTGATGGACCCCATTGACTTTCATAGCAAAAAAATACTATGGAAGTCAATGGGGCCCATCAACTGTTATACATTTTTTTTTTTTCATTTTTGGGTGAAACATTTTTTTTTTCACTTATTATGATCATCTAACGTCATTTCCAAAGATTAAAAAAAAAAAAAAAAAAAAAAAAAAAAAGTTCATTAACAAACGTTATATAAAGGCGAATGTAAGCACCAGGCTGTGTGGACAAGTATTGCTTGGCTGGGCCTCAGAATTTGTTTTCACATCACTAGGTTTGATCTAAATCCTCTGTAATAGTCTGGGAGAGGTTTCTGGCAGCTGCGTGTCATCGGTCTCAAGAAACAGCAGTTATTACTGTGTCTTCATCAGGTCCCAACATCCATCCAAACCTGGCTCCCAAGACAAATCAATCTGGCAGCAAATTAGGCATGCGGATTATTAATCTAATAACAGCCCTTATGTAGTGTCAAGCTTTCAGGGAAATTACAGTGTGGACGTGTCAAGGCAATAACAGGTCCTACGAACTGAAAGTGGTTTCTCAGATTCAAGTTTTGCCAAATCCCATTGCAAATATCTACTTCTAACTCGAGTTATAGGAATTGAAATCTCTCCACTTTGATGAATATCTCATTCACTTACCTGCAAGTCTTTCCCTTTGAAACTGCACTCGTCTCTCTTTCTCTGCGGTGTGCTCCACGTTAACTGAAAAAGTGAAAATCGCAAGCTGACTGAGATGAGCATTTACAGTAAAATCATACATTATTAAGCACATTTATATTGAGTGGGCCTGCAGTGAGTCACATAGGCTGTAACAATGCAGTCTAGGCTTTCCGTTATGTTCAAAATGAATCGAGCAACGCAAAATATTTGCACTTAGCTGTGAAGGTCTATTTATGACTTAAAAAGTTAATTTGTTGCAAAATACAATAGGGGAAGTGGGACAACTGGTAAAGTAGGACACTTGTATGGAACGAAAACTAAAGCTTCAAAAAGGACACAAAAACTCAATACAAGTAGAAGTGATCCTTATGACTTTTGCACTACATTTCAAGTCTTCTGAAATCATACTTTGTGTGAAATTTACAGGGACAGTTCACCCAAAATTGAAAATTCTGTCCTTATTTACAGTGGTTACAAATATGTATGAGTTTCCTTCCTCTGTTGAACCCAAAAGAAGATATTTTAAAGAATGTGTGTAGACAGACAGTTGATGGACCCCATTGACTTCCATAATAGGAAAACAAATAGTACAGAAGTCAACTGGTTGGTTACCAACAGTCTTTAAAATACCATTTTTGTGTGTGTTCAACAGAAGAAAGGAACTCATACAGATTTGGAACCTCTTTAGGGTGATAATCATTCGTTCCAGTGAAAAAAACAGTATGACATTGATGTAGCCATTTGGGTTATAATTTTAAAAAACACCAATGACAAACTATCAGAAAGTGGCCCGCTTTACCTGTGCTCACTTTTATGTGCGTGCTTAGATCCAACATTAATGATATTCTACTCTCATTTGGACCTTAAATTACTAATGGCCATATTACAGACTGATGCGCACGCTTATAAATTCTCCAAAAGGAAACACAGACATACTCACATTACGCTGCAGCTGTGTTCTGCTGATATCGGTGATATTGAGTGCGAAGAGGGTCTCTCGAGCGCCAACGTACAGCATGTTATCCTCTTTACTGAGGAGAAGAGAGGTGTAATTGAAGACTCCATCGGGTGAAAATCTCTTGGCCGACCTCTCGTTTGCATCTATGAGTAGATATGGAAAAAAGAGAGGGGAGAGGGTGGAATGTCAGCAAAACGAAGCCAATAAGATTTACTACTGGAAATATGATAAATGTGAATAAGTCAGATATGTGATTGTGCTTTTACTTCAGGACAATAACCTTTGTTTTATTTACAACTGTGAAAAATTAACTGTAAAGAACCGTAAAAATGCGACAGTAAAAACCTCTTGATTCATTTTATGTTCTTATAGGAATTATTTTAACGTTATATATGTTGCCATGAAGATGTTTTGTATTTGTGTGCACAAGACTGTTCAGATTCTATATATTACCTCAGCTTATGGAAAATCTACTTGCGATGAACTTTGATATATTATGGTTTTCCCTTTTCCATCAGTGTTATTATGGTGGATGTCAGTATATGTTATATCTGTTATAGATACAAAACAGATTTAAGCAGCAACATGGCCTTGCTAATTCGGCAGAAAAGGGCTGTTGGATTTACTAGTTGAATTTTTTTTTACATTACAGTTTAAAACTGTCAAATGTACAGGTTGTTGTGTAAATATGCTTATATTTTTACTGAATTATTATGGCAACCACAGCTACCAGTTTTTTTCTGTAAAAATGACAGATTATTTATGATGCAGTATTAAAATGACTGTACAAAAAGCCTTAAAATCAAACATTTAAATATATTATTATTATTAAAATATTTTTTTAAAATTTATTTTTATATATATTTTATATTATTATTTTATTAACTCTGCTTATCCTCCTGGCAAGTGAACCAATATTGTATGTAGTCTATTATTTTATTTTGCATATTTTTTAATCATGATTTTTAAGTATAAATGTATTTGTTTTTATTATAAATTCACTATTTAATATTTTTATTTACTGTATTTATTTATTTCATATTTGTAATTTAAGTAATATATATTATATTATATATTATAATATTTATTTCATATCGTTTTATTTTATATCTTATTCATTTGTGTTTTATATAATTATTTGTTTACTTTCATTATGTTGTTTTATTTATTTCTTTATGCATTTCCCCCCTGCCAAACAAAGCATAGATTCACCTTTGGTTCATGACCTAAGAGCCACTTCTAATGTCAAATGTTTCCACTGGCTGGCAGTGAGAAGGCTAAAACCTGTTGTAACAGCAAGTGTCTGAATCACTGTTGAATGATCATTTGTGTGTGGTCATATAGCTCAGAGACAGATGTTCATCTCTTTATCAAAGATACTGCACTGCATCATTATCATGGCAGCTCCTGCAGGCTGTTTCTCTGTTTCCATGACAACGGCATCAATAAGAAGTAGGATCTTTCCTACCAGTAGGGGGTGTTTGCTAAGAGGGTTAGGGCCACTGTGATTGGCTCAAATCCCCTTCAGAATGCTAAATCATACTTTATCATGGCCTTTTATGTCTTCAGACAAGCCCCTTGAGAATTTGGTGGTGATTCAGAATGTGGGTAAAATGAAATGTGTGGAAATAGTCTTTCATCTCGTCTCTCCATATAGGCTGGCAGTGCTACAATGACATCATTCCAAGATACCAGCTCCTCTGGTCTTGAAACGCATGTCGAATCAATGTCAACAGGCTGTAAATACAACCTTCATCGCTACATGGCAGACGACTCGGTGTTCTCCTCATCTGTCATTGACTTAATGGTTGAATCACACTTGTCTTTCAGTACAACATACACAGAAAGCAGAGGCAAAAAAATTGTTAAGCTCAAACGTGCTTCAATTTTTTTCTGTGTAAAATACTTCTACCTATCCCAGTTTAATATGCAGAGAAATTTTTGTTTGTTTGGTTGTTTTTTACACAAAACAAAACAAAATTCACGAGTACTGAGGAAAACTTCAGGAAAAAAAGTACTTTTTAAAATATAAAAAACACAAAAAACAAAACAAAATGAAAGAGTACTGAGGAAAATTGTTTGGGGAAAAAATTCCTTTTTTCCATGTCAAATACTCACTAATATGCAGAGAGAGAAAAAAAAAAAATACAATTCAGGAGTACTGAAATGAATACTGACTAGAGAACTAAGGAAAACATCAAAAAACGTCAAATTTTTCATATCAAATACTAACTAACATGCAGAGAAATACTATATATATATATATATATATATATATATATAAAGGAAATCCGTTTTGAAAACAGTTATTTTTACTATCAACAACAAAAAAAAAAAATCTCCCTAAATAAATGCACATCCTTTTAGCCTTCGTCTAAAGTACAGGTTGTTGATTTCATTCCAGATATTCGAAAAAACTAAGCAAGCGCCAGCATAGTGCTCACCGATATCATATAAAGCTCAAATATATAAGCCTTCATGGCATACAAACTGCGCTATTGATTTACTTGATTTAAAGAATCCTCGCAAGCCATCCACTCCTGGTAGGTCTTACTTAGAGAGCATGTAATCATTACACTGAATATGCTCCCGTGGGTGACTTTGAGCTGAGGTAAGACTCTAAAAGTGGCCGCGTCTCTGGGAGCTGCTGCAGAAGGTCTGCGCTCACTTCCTGAGTCCCGGGGGAGACAATGCGGTAATAATAGGGCATCAGCCCTCAACCAGGAGGGCTTATTACCACTGAATCCAGTCTGCTAAACCGCAGGAGGGGATCAACACGGCACATTAGTGGGGTCTCTGCCTCTGTGTGTCTCGTATTTCCCCTTTCTCTGATTACAGGCTGAAACAGGGCACCACTCAACACTGGCAGCGTTCGTTTCAGAGGGTTTGGGGAGAAATGTAATGGCGATTTAGTGAGACAAGGACAAAGGGCAATAGCTGCAACCAAACAGGGCTTAAGTGGGATTTGCACAGACAGAAACCGTTCCCCCAATTATTCTCCAGAGCGGCACAGCTGTAACGCTTCTCCCTGCAGCTCACACAATGAGCCAAATAATTGGGCCCCATTAGGGAAAAATCACATATGTGAATGATTTACTGAACACTTCTCTGTAAAATCGACATGATGACAGTGAGCTGTGTTTCAGCTATTAAGTATTATTTAACGGTATATTGTAAAAGAAAGAAAAAATACCATAAAATATTTCAGTCTTTTAATTCTGTTACTTGACACTCCTTTGTATTTATTTGTGAAAAGGATTTCTGAGGAAAATATTTTTTCAAAATAAACGTAAATACACACACATTTACTAGAAATCACAAAGTAATAATTAAACATTAGTGCTGTCAAATCGATTAATCGCGATTAATCGCATCTAAAATAAAAGTCATTAATATATGTGTGCGAACATTTTTTTTTCAAAACAAAGATTATTGGAGTTTGTTTTACTTGCAAATTCCTGTTTAATACTGTGTTACTTGCCATTTCTTTGCAATTATTTGTGAAATTTACTATGAATGTGAGTAAAATTGTTTTAAAATAAATTGTACACCAATGCACAGTGACACACACACACACACACATACATTTACATACACACAAACACACATTTACTAGTAAATCACATATTAATATTTAAATATTAGTGTTGTCAAATCGATTAATCACGATTAATCAACGATTAATCACATCTAACATAAAAGTTTTATATATATATACATACATTTGTGTGTGTATGTGTTATGTGTGTGTGTGTATATATATATATATACACATACATACACGCACATATATATATATATACATATATACACACACACACACAAATCGCGATTAATCATTAAATTATTAATATTAATATAAAATATTATATTTATAGCAAATTATATTCACTGCTAATATGAATTATTAAAATCTTTTATATTAAAATATTAATATATTATATATATATATATATATTTTTTTTTTTAATCTCCAGCATTCGCATACGATCATTTTTATGGTCTGAACTCCACCGAGTTCCTGTACGACATAAATAAGTGAATGACTTCCAGTTAGTTGTTAATCAGAGATAGGGAAAAAGTGGCTTAAGTATGATCAACTGTAGTAACAGAAATGCAAGCACACTAGTTATTTACTATTTGTATTGTTTGGTCATTGTATGTTGTGTTAAAGCTGCAACACAATCTATCAATACATACAGAGCTGTAAAAACACCTGCCCACGTCCAGCACTAATTAAATGCAGACCACTTCAAATAAGAAAAATCTTTGGCAATATTGGGCTGTTTTAGTTTTTATGTTGTGTGCTTGCACGTTACGTTCAAGATGTCTGTCTGTAACCACTTATGCGGTTTTAAAAAGGTGCGATTGCGAAACGCAAGGATAGAACTGCGCCATTGAAAATGAACGGCAACAAACAAAACTGATTAAGGATGACTGATTTGAGAATGAACTATAATAACTTTAAATAAGCTTGTATAAGGGTGGCGGAATGACCCAGGCTAACCCCACATTTCTGACGCCCTGGTCATCGATTCTCATGTCTTGAAACATTACCCATCTCCTCACGGACAATACGGTCTCTCTCTCAATGAGTCTGTGGTATTATTGTTTGAATTGACTGAGGTCAGTTCCCATAGGGCAATTCCATGACGACAGCTGCCATTTGCTTCCCCAAAACTGCACTGATGCATGCTGGGAAAAAGACTTATCCTGTCCCCACTCATGGGGAAAGAGGGCCGAGAGTGTCAACAAGAGAGAGAGATACTTATGAGGCAAGTAGTTACTGTCTCTTGAGCTGAAGTGGTACAATATATCATAACTTGTACGTCCTTGTCTTGTTGACCCTCATCTACCTTCAAAGTCTCTTGTCTTTCCCCCCATCTAATCTACTGTATTCTCCCTTTATGAGACACACTTACAGCCATGTTAGATTCTTTGTGTTGCTGTGAGCAATATGAGATCATTACTGCCATTATGCAATTACATGTCATTTTTTTTGGAGAAAGCCACTACTAAATGGATTGCCATATCCGGAGCGATTTGCTTTCTAATCCATTTAGAGAGAAATTAATTATGCAGGCTTTTAGGGAACCCTTCCATGTTGGGTTTTCAGAGCGGAATTCCCTACGGCTGCTCTAACAGTACATGCCCGAAGTTAATTAGAGACGCAGAGCATCCCGTCGAAAAGAGCGACTGCGTGCAGCAATCTGGCCGTCAGTGTGAAAGATCAAAGCTCTGTTTTGTTTAGGCCTCAGCAGACGGCTCATTTAAGTAAATAGTGTATCTGATGATTTGAGCTTTCAGAGGAAAACGCTCTGAAGTTAAATGCCTATTAGAATCCTACACAACTCTTTTCAGTCACACTGTATAATTGTGGAAATGTGTTATGTCGTCGCTGTCGGGCGGAAACCTCATATCTCCATATTTTCCCCCATAAATCATTACTAGTCACCCTTTTACGTCTGTCTGTGGCATTTTGCAAATATTTAACCAAAGAGAAGAATTAAAAAGAGCTTGTAATTCCATTGGATCATTGAAAACTCCTACGCCCTATTGCGAATGATACGCAATTTGGATCATCTCTGCTTGTTTGCAGTGCAGCAGTGCAAGTCTGAATAAAGAACTGGTTCTTTCAATAAGTACATCACTTTCTTATATATATATATATATATATATATATATATATATATATATATATATATATATGCACACACACACAAAAATACAGCTTTTTTTCCATTTCATGAAAAGTAGCGGTTTTGGACATACAAGGTTTCCGATGGCAACGGTATATGATTTTCCCGTGCAATTTTTTAAAAAAAATCATGTGTGATCAATAATATTTAATCAAAATAAGCAACGACATCTCTTCTCTAATGACTGGCGTGAGGGCGGGGCAACCTGTCAATCACATGAGATCACAGCAATAGCAAACCACAAGCATCCAATCAATTGCGTCTGTACAAAATCAAGTCCTGCCCTACATTTGCTCTTATTCAAGAAGCAGTTTCACAAAGATATGTAACAACAAGGAAGAAAAAACTATAGCGAAGCAGTTGTGTCTGTATTATTTCTCACCATCTCGAGCACCAAGTAAACAACGTATGCGGTGAAGGAGAAATGATGTCATCTCCAGGTGTCAGGAGAATGACAAGCCCCCTGTTGTCTTAATGACAAAGTGCTGACTGCTGATGCTGCTTTTGATGTTGGGAAAAACAATCTGGAAAAACGCACTCTTCAATTATTTTGTTGTAACCGGTGCTTAAGAATTATGATGACAAGTTTTACAGGAACATCAAGATCCGTTTCTTCTAAGAAGCTTAAATTTTTCATGCTGTAAATGTTAAATACGCTTTATGGTGATGGAAAAAAGGACGGTTATTCATGGGTCAAGGTAAACAGATGAGCTATGGAAGCTGCAGCTTCACATCCACAATCTTACACCAGGCGCAATGCGACAGAAGCAGATAGAAACATTATAATCAGTGATGCTGTCTACACTGGATACGGCATTCCCGACGGTAAACTGATACCCTGTTCTATCTCTGTGCCAGAAGTAGTGTGAGTGCTTGAAATACGTCAAAGAACAAATGGATTTGCGACGTCCGCTTTGTCGCGTCTAGCGCAGACAGCCTCAAGCCGTTGCAGCACTGCTGGCGTAGACATGGCGTTAAAGGTTTTGGGGCAAATCTAAAACGAAGGGATGTAATGCACTTTTCTCAGATCTTGAATTAGCTTACTGAATTTAGATAAACTACATTTTAAATGAAAGAAATGTTGCATGGGATGATAAAATATCAAAAAACACAAAGGTCAATATAGAGAACAAATAAAGAGTTGTGTTGAACCACTGAGGTTTGCTAAGTGCATCTACAACAGAAACATCTCAATTTCATCTAACAGCCTGCAGATTCCCATTGGGATCTTCCTACAACACTCTTTCAAGATCTTTTCTTCTCTTTTTATTGGGCTTTGTTAGATCTCAAACAGAATGAATTTAGACCAGAGATGAATCTTATCTAACGTTTGCATTGTTAGCCAAGTAGAGCCTGTAAAAGTCTAAAAGTGCCTGTAACACACATATAAAAGCCTTTAACGCAGGGGCTGGTCAACTTTTGACAGTCGCTCTATAGTGAAAGAAAATTATTGTTTTTACAAAGTGCATCACACTGTAGATGTGTGACATCAGTTTTGAAAAGTAACTGTAACATCTTTATATATATAATACTGTAGAAAAGTGAAACTGGAGTGGTTTGCGTTCACAAAGTACATTATAAGCAAACTATTGGCCCTGAAGACATCTGAGATCATTTATTCCGCTCATATATGTTCAAGCTGCCACCCTGAAATTGTTGTCTGAATGTTGACAGAAACTAAAAGCGAGTGGAACATGACTGTTTTTGCACTGTTTTTATGACAATGCAAACCACATGAATCTGGCAAAAACATATGCATTCTCATTTACGCTGTGTGGATGTTCTATTCACTCGCACATTCAGCATTAAAGCATTGCTGGATTTGCCCGAAAGACAGATGAGTATTGGGAGTCATTTACATAAATATACATTGATCCACTGGCCAGTCGATCTGCATCTGAAGTTAAGTTGTGCAAACCGTAATACAGTAAAATTGAATTAATTTTATATATATATATATATTTTTATAATTGTACTGGGGGATTAGTAAGACTTTTATTTAAAGAAATTCATACTTCCATGAATTGATCAAAAGTGACAGTAAAGACATTTTTAATGTTACAAAAGACTATAAATAAATGTGGTTTCAATTTACTTTCGATTAATCGAAAAATATCATGGTTTCCACAAAAATTTTAAGCAGCACAATCGTTTTCAATGCTGACAATAAAAAAAGTTATTTTTGCACCAAATCAGGATCATGTGACACTGAAGTAATGATGCTGAAAATTCGGCTTTGCATCACAGGAATAAATTACATTTTAAAATATAATAAAATAGAATCAGGTTATTTTAGATTGCAATAATATTTGACCTTACATAACTTTGCTGTTTTTACTGTTTTTTATTCAAATAAATACAGCCTTAACGAGCATAAGAGACTTCTTTCAAAAACATTTAAAAAAAAAAAAAACGTACTGGACCGAAGCTTTTAAATACCGTGTGAATACAGAATTAATAGCATAATATTTGATATAATCTTACAAAAACTCAAATTTCAGTTTTAAACTCCATAAAATTACATTTGACGTTGTTCTCAAATGTTCCCTTCCTTCCAAAGGAAGTGGTCAGCAAAGTGCTCCTGGGAAAATGTAGGATCGTTTACGGTGAACTCTTAGTGTCTTTCCCCTTTAAGGACAAACCTCTTTCCCAAAAGGGAAACGTACAGCTCCTTCTCACACTGCTCTGTTTTCATTAATGCCCCGCGTTGATGAGAAATGACTGTTGAGCTTCTCCAGAGGAGGAGAAAGGAATGACGCAAGACTCGCTTTACACTTCAGAAACATTCTGTTCTCTTCCACCTGCGTGCGTGGCCGGGTCTCCCTGTTCCTAAGTTAGAAACTCAACATGAAATATTGAAAAACAGATGATATAATAAGAGAGCAGTTTGAAGTCACAGGAAGCACAAGAAAGGAAGAAAAGGAAAACATTAAGACATCAAGTAAAATCCGTCGAGACGTTCAGTAGAGAGGTTAGTGTTTGTTTAGCGAGCTGGCACAACGTCTCTCTTGTTAGCATGAGAAGTACAGAAGTGGCAGCTTGCACCGACACCATGGTGACCGCTGGAATTCTGGGTAGGTCAAACACGAGTTTGGCGAGTAGAACCCATATAAACACTCCTCGTTCAAACCGAGGGGGCCTCTAGAGCTAAACCAAAGAGAATGCCAAATGCTGCAGTTAAAGGTTTGATCAAAAAACGTGCGTTAAATGAATTACTGCAATTCACAAGGCAGAAAGGGTTCGAAAGCTGCAAAGAAAGGTGTAATTAGGGTTTTCATGAGTCGTGTGGTAACATTTACTGGGAAATAGAGGCTGATTAATCTCCCCTGAGAAACAACAAAACAACTTTTGCATTTACACAAACCTGCAGATTGCAAAAGCCACTAGTCGTATGATATAATTACATATCCAACTATACAGGATGGTCCAGTTTCAGGATGGGACACCATGGTAACATGAAGCAGGTGCCAATAAACAAATAAATGAAAGCAGGATGCAGTTGCAACGATCAAGGAAACACAAACACTGATGTTTGTTTGTGTAGGAGTCTGCGTTGTTGTTCTGACAGATTTGATTTGTCAGTAGAGCTTAGTAGCATTTCACGATATGGCTCTAATACACTCCAGTCGTGCCAGATCAATTCAATCACATTGGAAGCGCAATGAAAATGAATGGTGTCTATTTTGCAGCTCACACAGCAGTCTGTAAAATTCCTCCATGTCATTCTGAGACTGAAGTTGCTGAAGTCTGCTTAGCACAGCACTGATCAGCATAAAAAAAAAATCAATAATCAATCAGTCTTATATTATTTTCTTTGAATTTCAATTCATTTGAATTCTACTTCAATTTGAATTGAAATTCTGCATTGTTCGCTTGAATTAATGGTAGGAATTCTTCTTATATTTCCTTTTATTGCATTGTCAAATTAACCACACTAAACTGACATATTAATTTGATAGCGCTAAAAAAAAAGTTGATATGTTCAAATGCATAGCTATATGTACATGGACACCTTTTATTTCTTTCGAAAAAATTCTTTCGAATTGATGAATCCGAACATAGTGTTTACATGAACGTTAAATAAAGTGACTGGGTTGATGTGCACGTTTATATGTCAAGCTTCAAGTTCCATGCATCATTACGCTATTTCTACGCCAGTGCACATGCACGGTACTTTACCGTTTCAGTTCGATCAAGTGTTTACACTGATATGCCCGAATCTACAGTTTCCCCGCTGTTTATGCATACTATTCTCCCACACTGCTTCTTTGTTTTAAAGAGCAGACTTAATTTTTTATCTATTTCAGGTCCTAATTAGGATACGACGAGCACATCATTGTGCCGTACTGCTTATAGCTATTTATCAAGCAGTAAAATCAGTGCCCAAAACAAAGCATCTGTGGATTAAAGTTCAAAACATGGACTGGTGGGACGTTGTCTTGCTCCACTTCACAGACGACAGTCATTTATGACACTTTATTCAACAATACCGACAGCTCGTTCCGTGCGTCATACACACAAGTGTTTACACGTCCTGTTGAACGGATTAGAAAATGTTCAAACCACCCCTTACGATCTGAATGAAATTTTAATCGGATTTGGACAATCACATAGTTACATGTGGCTTTTCTATTCCGAATGTGCTACTAGTCCGATTACAATTTCATTATTAAAGGTCCATGTAAACGCAGCTCTATAGGTTAAATTGTTACTTTGTTGTTAGGGTAAAAAAAAAAAACAGCACCTCTAAGTAATGGGGCTGGGACAATACATCGATTCTCTATTCACTTGGCTAATTTTTATTCACACTCTCAAATGCTCATGAAGAAGAGTGCTTGTGCATTCTGCTGAATCATGTAAGTAATTAAATATACTTTCACCTCTGCTATGAATGCTTTTGTGATGCTAGATTAATGTAAACCGCCCACTGCGAACACCCTTGTAATTTGCTTCAACCTTTTTGAATTTCATTATTTAAAGTTTTGTGGTGTGTATAAAGGAAGCAAGCAGAGTACGGGTGTTTTTAAAGCACGTAGTGCCATCTGCAGTTAAAAACCAAGCTCAGAATCGATTCGAGAGAGAATTGCAATATAATATCGGAAAATAACAGAATCGCTCGAGATTCTTTATATCGCGAATCGAGACTCGATGTATTGTCTCAGCCCTACTAAGTAAGTAAACAAGAGACATTCCTTCCTCTCATGTTCCAGTATGCCACCTGAAAAGCTTCGTGATGCATGTGGCTGGATATGAATGGACTGTTTACACTTGATGCACGTTTTGGAAGCCTTCCATGGGTAACATATAGTGCAGGTCTCTGCTGCTTCAGGCATGTCTGATCACCTCCTGCCGCAATCCTTTAAAGAATCAAACACTGCACAAATCCCCATACCATGTGCATGATATATTATACTGTGGATCACACTATGCAGTCATTTCGATTTTAGGCTACGGTGATAAATCAAGTATTACAAGTGCATAAGCCAAGGTTTGTAACCTTCACTCATAAATAGCAGCGGCAGACCAATTGGAAACATAGAGATTCCTTCTGTAAAAGCATTTCCTAGCTTTACCCGGAGAAAATGGCTGGATAAGCAGAGAGCTGTAGTGTAAACCGCTTATAGGTGTCTTTTTAAATAGCTTTCTAATGCGCTTTAAGCACTGCAGCATAGTGTGTATCAAAGAGAGGAACAAAAGAAGAGAGGCTGAGCAGATGTAGTTTCACCTCCTACAACCCGTGATCCTTCTTGATAGGCACATAATGAGAAGCAGACCAGCATTCACACCGTAACACACACACACACACACACACACACACGCTCATTATTCATACCATATTAGCTTCTTTATTAGAATGGAGGGAAGGTGGAAACCAGCGAAGGGAGGAGAATGTTTGTGTCACTGGCTCTTTTCCTTTGGTGAAATGTGTGGATTCTGCTGATCGGAGTGTGTTTTACATCACTGTACAGGTCTTGAGACTTAAGAGACTTTTCACCAGTGTGACCACAGCAGTTTCCTGAGTTTAATTTAACTAGTGTTGCACATACTGAACAGTTCATTGGTAGTAATTTGAGCCATTTAAAAAGTACAGAAGCATTTGTTTATTATAAGTGTGAGCCAAATATAGAAAACTACTACAAAATGTTGATTCCCTAAGAATAAACTGCCCTCTCTGACAGCGGTGTTTATTTGGACACACTGTTGGCATAATGCCCGATTCACTTAAGAAATTGTGCTAATCAGAAAATATCCACGAAAATCTGTGCTAAACATAAGTTGCATTTTTGTGTACACATTACACATTTAATTGATCACATTTACGCAGCTGGTTAAACTGGACTTGGTTGGTGAATAAGACACAGGGTTATGTGCTAAAATGTCTCAAATGTTTAGTGAATTCACTTTCTGTTCATTCAGATTTAACTGCATGACATTTGCCATTAATGAGAGTGACAGTGTACACAGAGACACACCGGAACACACTCAAACAGAGAGAATGAGCAGGATTCCTTGTGGAATTATACAGACAGATGAGAAACACCAGTGAAAAGAACAGCTGCATTCTTTCTTACAATACAGCACGATCTTGAGGACAACACAAGAACAAACAGTGAAAGACAGAGGAAACAAAGTGCAACAAGAAAATGCCGGTCGGTAGAAAGAACCGAGGCATGACAGATGAGGCCAGAAGAGAAAAGGAAAAGAAGAAACATGAAAAAGTATCGAGAAGAAACAAGACGAGAAGAGTGGACAACTAAAGAAAGACAAGATGAGACAAAACAAGACCAGAGGAAAAGTTAAGAGAATAATCGAGGCAAGACGACACATAAAGAGATAAGAACACTGTAAAACTCTGTAGGTTCAGAATACTCAAAACATTTGAAGAAACGTATTTCCTCAAAACATTTAAGTAAACTAACTTGCATGTATATAATCAAACAATATACAGTATGTGGTCTTAAAAGCTTTGCAACTCATCCTCAACTTTACCACAGACTCTACTCTCCATCACAATGGCAACCCAAACATAACACACCACAAAATCCCAACATAACACAACATTAAACTCTAATGTGCAAAAACACACAAAATAACACGTAATTTCAACATTTATTTTTCTTATACACGCTGGGCATTAGAAATCTGCTGCAACTCAATCATATTAAGTTCAGCTTCCTACAAACAAATTTTGAGTTCACACAACTTTTTTCTATCAAGTACAATGAACTTTCATTATTATTTGAGTGAAACGAACTCATTTAATTCATTTCACTGTTTGGTTTTATGTGGAGAGAAGAGTCAAGATGAGAAGACAAGACAATACGAGAGGAGAAGAGAAGAGAAGAGAACAGAAGAGAGGAGAAGAGAGATTGATGGGATGTTATTTATATATGTCGGCAAGTGAACAAGACCTCCATGCAGGTTTAGTATAACCCCCCGTCACAAACCTGAGCCAGTTTAAATGAAGGTGACAAATAAATGAAGAAAGATGGGTGTGAGTATAGGTTGACGTGAATCTGAAATCTTCATCCAGCATAAAGACCCATGACCTCTTTGTCTCGGCGCAAAAAGGATTTGTATACTTTTGAAACAACAAATCGTCTCATTTACACTTCTGACTACGCAGCATGCAATTGTACTCATTAAATAAGAAACACGCACGTGTCGCACGCCACTGCTTGAACAAATCTTTTGTCTTAAAAGGCGTCAACATTCTCCATCACAAAAGACTTTGTACCTTAGTGATGAAAACCATCAATAGAGCCATAGTAGCTTAATAAAGCCATAGTGCGTGTTTACAAACTCATTGTGCCTCTTCTCTTCACAATTCACTGTATCCTGCGAAAACATGAATGGACGCACCCAAAAGCGCCTGCGATTCACGCGAGAGGAAGTGGTTTGTCTTTAACATGACAGATGTTGAAAGAGAGGGGATGTGTTATGCTGTTGGAGAATAATGAGACGGCTCAGAAATTTTAAATAGACGCTTTGTTATTCTTCGATGACTGACGTGGGGATGCATGTGTATGTTGCGCATTATGTTTGCGGCGGCACAGCGGTTATGTAAACGCGGTGATCCACCTCCATACAAACAAGCATGAACCAATCAGCCCTGATATCTGCTTTCTGTTTATCAACACTTCAGCAAGTGTTACTGTCTATGGGAGATGACAGCGTTTACAGCCCGCAGGTCCCTCCGAGCTCTTCAGTCGACTCTACACCGGCCTTTATTTATAGTTTCGTACCACCAGACACTTTATGCGCTTTTAGTAAATGGACAGAGTGAGTTGTGCATGCACTTACTGTAAGAGAAACTGAGGCGAGGGGTGACGTCGTCTTCTCCCGCTTGACCCCATCCAACCAGGAGGAAAAGGAGAGAGACACGTGTCAAATTTAGCATCCACATTTTGCTTCTTGTGTCTTAGTGTGTTCTGTCTCTGGATTGCTTGTGTATTTTGCTTCTTCTCCTCAAGCTCCTGAAAAGGAGAACCGCGTACGGATGTGACGACTAGCGGTCACCTTCGCGGGGCCTCACAATTGTGGATTTACACCAAGTAACGAGTCCTCAAGGACGATGATACGGCGCAAAACGGTCTCCATGTGCTTGTGTAGACTGTCACATAGGCTTCTCAGCAATCTGTAACAAACAAGACACAAGAATAGTCATATTAAAAAAAGATAAAACACTTTATTACTGGTGGGATCTGTTTCATCAAAACATTTTCCTGTAGAAATGTTTTTCACTCAGAAGTTGCAGTACATTTCAAAGGTTGGAATGAAGAATTACAAAGAAATGCCATGTAACACATTGTAGACACATGATATTTTCTTGTAAAAGCCGATTCACACTGCTCCGGCAGACCAGCGCGGATAAACAATTACAATACATCACTTCTCAGACATTCCACGACCCTGCAAACGCAGACTCAACAAGTGTAATTGGCGAAAACAAGAGCTGACCAATGGGTAACGACAGAGGTAACACACTGATCTCACAAAACTCATTGGTCGGTGTCTGATGGTGCAGAGTGAATTGGCCTTAAAACATACTGCAATAATCTTTGTTTTATTTACAACTTTTAAAAAAAGAGGCCTGTTTACACCTGGTATCAAAATGCATTTTGGTCGATTGGATCACAAGTGGATGAGGGAGACACATACCCATTCACACCTGGTGTTTAAATCCGTCTCTTTTGTCCACTTTCAACCACTTCCGTTCTGGTGGGTAAGTGTATGGGCTTTTTCAGATCTTTCGATCTAATCGACAAAAACAAGCAATTTATATATATATATTCCATCATAGATGACGGAAAGCTTTCATTTCTGCTGTGATAGCTGCAAGACCGGCCGAACGCTCTGAATGTGTGTTAGAAATCAGGAATGGTGAGAGAAGATTGTGCTCGGTACGTTTTTCGTCTTCGAACCAAACTCAATTCCATCGTTCAAACCCATCTGGCTAGCGCGCTTACCATAACCGCTTACCAGCCTTTTGTAGCTGTTCGACCACATGAGCGTTTACACTACGAAAGCAATCCGGTCAAATGCGTTTTCGACTGATCGAAAGTGGACGAGCTCAAAACAGCTTAGACTTTACACTTGTGCTCTGATCAACCGAAATGCATCCTAATACCAGGTGTAAACACAGTACCCAGAATATTCTTGGTGTTTTTTCAGTCTCGGTAGTCCACAGATGTGAATTAATATATCTGTTTAATTAGGACTGACCCTGCTGCAAAATATTGCATATTAAGCCAGCCTGAGCTAGTTTGCTGGTCTCGGCTGGCTTAAGGTAGCTAAAGCTTGTTACAGTTGGTTTCCCAGCTGGGAGTCTGAAAAGCGAAAAGTGCCCAAAACCCTTTAAAACTGACTAAAATCTTTGACTTAATTAAGACCATGTGAATAGAGTCCATTTTACAAGTGTTTATTTATTTCTAAATATAGCAAACATCCTTCACGCTACGCTAAACCCACAATACAGTGTTGCATTAAGTCACGCTCGATAGCACCAGGAGACGTGGGAGTTCAAACCAACAGTCTCCTACCTGTATGGTAAACTCTCCGTGTGGGGTTATATCGCTGAAAATCATCAGTAAGATTTGGACTGTGCCAGGAATTGCCGCATGAATGAGAACATGTAGTCCTAAGGGACACAGATTTACACAATATTTACTCACTGCTCAGCAGGGCTCTATGTTTATGTCTCTAATCGCTAAGGTGAGCATGTTTGGGTCTAAGTTTGTAGAAAACTGCCCTATTTTAAGACCTCCACTGCTGGTCAGAGTAATATGTTGCATTTTGTACTCTGGTGTTAGCAACCAATCATTACTTGGTCAGCCAATATCACAAGAAACTGGTGCATTAGCATTTGTTGGTGAACAAAAAAACCAGTCTGAACCAACATGGACAACGCTACTGACGTAAGCCGGTCTTCTCAGTCGGGTGTAAAGATGATTAGGCAATAAATGAGTACTTCCTGGAAATGGTGGAATCGCTTATTAGACAATGGAGCATGCATCATTTTCCATTAACATGTTAGGTTGCAAAGTTCGGAGAACGGTTGTTTGCCATCATCATTCATCAGTTCCGTTCCATAAAGCACTGTTCTGAGAAGGGATGTTGAATATAATGCCATGAAATGTATAATTTCCAGCCTCCAACTAAGATGACCTCATTTGCTCCAATTCAGATAAGAATCGTAAAGGCATACATGGAGTTTGACTGCCAGGCAAATGAAATGGATTGTAAATAAGTTGAATAGCTTTGCACTTAATATGTGATCTATAGTTACCAACCCTGTCGTCAGCCCAATATGTCAGTGGGCAAAGACTTAAGTGGTTTCCATTACTGTGGCTATGTAGACGAGCCTTTTAAGCACAACCACAAAGCTAATCCAATTTCAATTCCCATTTAGGATTTAATATCAACATCAAATGTGTATACTTTATTGTTTGAACTGCCAACAGTAAAGGGCTAACAAATGGGATGTGGTGTAAAATCGGTATTAGAGGAAGTACAAAATGCCGTCTTTCAACAGACAGAATGTAACATATGTCTATGTCTACGTATGTTGCTCGAAATCTGTATTAAATTCTTTCTAGTGATGAACAGTAAAGAAGATATTTTGAAGAATGTTGGCACCCAAAATAGTTTCTAGTCCTCATTGACTTCAATAGTTTCTCTCTCTCTCTCTCTCTCTCTCTCTCTCTCTAAACTATGGAAATCAATGGAGACCAGCAACTTCATGCAGGTTTAGAATAACTTGAGAGTGAGGATATTATGATTTTTGGGTGAACTATCCCTTTAAAAAGATGAATCTAATAGGACATTTGTAGATGGTCCATATACGTATGGCAATAATGCTTCTGCAGATCATCATGTCTATTTGTGCTTTAAAACAAAACTTTAAAAAGCTTTTGCACTGTAATTTGGCATCAAGCTCTAAGAGTGATACTGCAGGCCAATTTACTGTACAATTGCCAAAACACCAAGGATGCTTTGCTCTAATATAGACAACATGAGAGCACGGCACATGCCGACAGTCCCTGAATAAAAAGAAGACAAAAACAAGGCTACTTCTCCATCTGGAGCATGACAGACCTTGGACTCCCACAGGAAAGATTCACATCCCAAATGGGAAAACTGCTGCTTGTTTAAACAACATCTCAAAATCATATTGGCACAACATGAAGAGATAAACTGATTACGAGTGAATGTGGTTTAGGTTTCCACAAATGAGTTTCTGAAGAACCGCTGAATCATTGATGATTGTGGTTGATCAACATCAGACAAGTACCAAAGGCACAAAACACTTGATGTTTATGTCTGATAAAGGCAGATTTATGTCACGTTTAAGCAGCAGCCCAAAGAAACACAGCAAGTTTAACCTATATCCACACGCAGAAAACATGGAGCCTTGACATTCCTTGTATAATCGAGTGATAATACATCAACATCCACCACAAAAAGCCGATTTCCCTTTAGAAAAGCTCACAAACTTCATGTGTTTGCTGTATTTGTTCACCATGCACCTTCAGACGCTAAATGAAGACTGCATTCTATCTCAGCTCTGACAAGTGATATGTTTACAAGGTCAAACTCCTCCTGCTACTGTCCATATGCTGGGCTTGGAATGTGTCCTGCACTGGTCAAGGCTGTGGCTTCAGCCATATTGGTGTGGGAGGTTCACTCACCAAGCAACATTAGCCTTCCTAGAGCTGGGAACGCTGGAGCGATGTCCCAGTTGACCAATGGCAATGTGATCTCATTAATTTCAAGTTTTGACAGGAAGAGGACAAATGCTGCCGAGGCACGTGAGGAGCTGAAGTAGGATGCTAAAGGTCTCTCTTTCATCACATAAAGATCGTCCTCAGCTGTGATAAATGATCTACAATCCCCAAATCCCAATGAAGAGTTAATGATTCAGATAAAAGCAATGGTTTAAATTGTCTAATTTGGATTGAATTGACATATTTGTTTTTAAGATTTTTTGGATCTTTGGAGTTTTGTTGGAGGGTTGATCTCTAATAGCCTTTAGATTTTATAGCTCTAAAAGATTTGAATGATTTTTATATGATTTTTAATATGAAAGCAAATAAATCATTTGGAGGGTATCAAATATGAAAAAAGAATGGAGAAGCCAAATGGTTTGCATCATCAAAAAGTAGAAAACTTTCTTCCTCTGACCAAAGAATAGTTAAAATGATGGCAAAGAAGCGCATAAATAATCCAATGTTCTCCCGGTACGACGATGGCATCGGATATCACTTCCTCTATGTCATAAAAATAGAAATGGTTTACTACATAAACAGCTGTCCAGATTATCAGGTTTGTCAGATGGGATAAAATTAGGGTTAGGGTTAGGAAAGCCAGAGGACTAATGCTTTTCTTTTGTTCAGTATGCAACAGCATCTTCATCTACTAGGGCGAAATAAATAAATAATTCATCTAAAATGCACAGCACCCTAGACACCAGTGTTGTTAATTAAAGCTAAAATCAAACTACAAACTAAAACAATGTAAAATAGTTCTTGTTAAATGTATAAAGCTGAAATAAAATAAAAATAATAGATGAAAAAGTGAACATTTTGTGCCTTATCTAACTTCTATATCTAACTTCTCAAATAAATAAGTAAAAAAATTAATTAGATGTAAAACTATATAGTTAAAGTCAACAATTTTATCCCTTAAAACTCATCTTTAATCACCAAATGACACATTTAAAATTTTTTTCCTGTGATTTGTTTTTTATCCATGCCTTAAAATAGCTTGAATGTAACTCTGCAACCATTTATTATACACGGATATATGAATATGCTAATTAGCCCCGCCTCCACTCACTCGCACAAGCTCAGAGATCCACTCGGTCCACTTACTGAGGTAAACGCTGCTCCATGGTATCGCTTTTTACAATGTCAGATACATAACGGTAATTAATATGATTATCCTTTTGCTTGACTACACGTGTTGCTAATGTTACACAAACCAGACAGCTGTCTTCTAACAATCAGTATCCTTTGAAACGCTTTGAACAACTCAGAACGTCAGCGGAGAAAGGCATACAGTTCATCCTAACATCGTTATATACATCATAAACACGCTATATTGCTAAATCTACATGATTTTTTATATCAACAGAAAAATATACCGGAATAACCTGGCTTCTCTTGAGACTCTCCTGCTTCAGAGCGCTCATAGTTAATGATATGCTAAAGCCCGCCGGCAAATTGACGTGATTGGTTATGAGGTAGTTGGTGGCATCACAAACACCAGAGATTTCACTGCAGTGTTTTTTTTCACAGCAGTTTTAAATAGAAAATACTCAGCAATGGTGTTGACTTAGGAATTTGCACAGGGTTTGTCTTAAAGTGCATTAAAAACACCACATACACATATGAACAACATTAAAAACTTGATTGTCACCTCAGGGCGATTTTAACAAAAATTAAATTAAAACTTCAAAATATTAAGAAACACTACAATAATATAAATTTGACTCAAAAAACAGTGATTAGACACTCAAAATCGTGTGACAGGTTGTGGACTCAAGTCGCATCACTTGGACTTTACCTGAGTTGCGTCTCAACTCGACATAATCAAAGAAGGCTTGTGACTCGACATAGACTTTGACAACAACTCACGACTTTATGGCCTATACCTTCCAAACCCAAAGATTATAGTCAGAGTCGGAGATCACGTTCTGGCCCTTGGAGCGTATGATCAAACCAGCAAGATTAGCGCTGCATTCGTACTTTGGCTGAGCCAGAGAAGGACTCGCTTTAATATGAAAAGGCCTATATACGCTGATGTGTGATGTGGGGCATTTATATTTCAGCGACTGAAATATAATTGTGTTAAAACTGCATTCCAATCCAATGACTTAAGGCTTGAAGCTTAAAGTTGACGACTTGACTTGGACTTGCCAGTCTTGATTTGAGACTTGAATGACACAAAACGTACTTGTGACTTGGAAAACAGTAAGTTAGTCCCACCTCTGGTGTGTGGGGATGTGTCTGTGGATGTGTGAGTGCAGAAGCAGATGTGGAATGTGTCGTGACTCAAGGGGACTTTAAAGAATAACTAGCACATGTGTGACAAATCTATGACTCATTGCTCTCGAAGTGCCTGCTGAAACGATCCATTGCAGAAGTTCTGCAAACTTTGAGATCACATTCATATGGTCACCTATGAATCAGAGAACCAATGTGAAAACGTGACTCAGGTACAGGAAGTGATGCTGACACCTGTTCACATGCACTGTGTCATCAGAGTAAAGTTCGAGAGTGCTATCTTTTTGACTTTCTGTACTGTACGGAAACAGTGAATCATGAAGTGTAGGATGTAAGATTGTGAAGTTTTCCGCTGTCCTCATCTCCGAGCTGATCCCCAGACCCAGCTTCGAGTAATTAATGGCCAACTCCTCCCTGGGTGATCTGGCCAGCCTTAATTACATCCATATGTTCTTTAATAGCCTAATTAAAATCTTATTAAAAAGCCAAAGCAGAATGGGAAGAAAAAAAAAAATCTGGCTCAATTCAAGTTTGAAAATGTCAAAAAGGAGCCTCCACAAATGATCACTAGATATTTTTTTAGACAAAACTTCACAGATGAAAAGCATTACATTTCAGTTCAACGAAATGGGTGACCTAACTAGATAAACGTGGATAAAATGTAAAATATGACCATGAAATGGCCCAGGAATATCATTACCTCTGTCTCTTTAAAGTAAAATACCTCGAACGGGAACACAGTCAGATGTGCAAATATTTTAGCGGAGATTCATTTTGTCCTCTCGCTCCTGCCTAGAAATTTCCATAACAGATGTGAGGTCTGTGAAATGTAGAACAGCACAGAAGTGGCTGCGAAAAGACCTGCTAATGCCATCAACTCTTTGTCAGGTAAAACGATATTTAAATGAAAAGCTGTTTCTGGTATGCTCTTAATTTTGGTGCATATTTAATCATCTTACTGACTGAATTAATGTTCTAGCTTTAACGATCTAGTTCTAAAAATCTCTCTAAATATAAAAGAAGAGCAAAGTCATAAATAACGGCAGAGAAATGAATCACTTTCAGAAGATTTCTTCCAGCTGATGTATGATTAAACGCATTGACAGCCAATCAGAATCCATGCTGCTTTAATAAACTCAAGCATTTGAAACACTGCAGTGCGCACATAGAATAAACAGAGCGATATTTTCCATATAGTTGTTTTCGAACGGGCCTTTACAGTTGCAATTAAAGGCCCAGAGTTCTCCGCTTTAGGCTAACACTTCTTACTGATCCACGCTGGACAGAAACAATGTGTGGACTGTCTGTACTTGAATGCCAAAGAGTAACTTGAGCAACTTCAATATAATTACACTAGTAATGCTGCTAGTGTCACAGCATTGACTCATCCCTGATGACATCCCCACTGCTTTCAGTTTTATTTAGAGAGAAACAAAGCTTTCTTAATAACATGCGGTGTATATGGAAGAACTGCCGTGGTTTTCCAAGAAATCAGCCTCATTGGAATTTGTTACAAAGAAATGCAATTCTCAGAAAAGGATATATAAAACAGCTCCTCAAGATGGAGGAGCCAGAATCCCAATGAACAGAATGCAACAGGTGGAGTTTTGCCATTTCAGTGGGTGGCTGCACTCAATGTGTTTTATATTTGCCCCCGCAAGTGCAAAATTAAAACAGGATGATCATATAAAGCATCTCGCTTATTATTAGATTATGTTAGTGACCAGATTTCTAAGATTATGATTATGTAGACAGTGTGTGATCTGGCAACGACTCTCTTCTTCAACCGGCCCTCGCTGCCTTTTTTTCCAGGCACTCAGACAAAATGTCCCATTCAAAGTCAGTCTATAACTATATATGTGAAATCCACAAACCCAAAGTAACTAATAAGTGCTACGTGTCAGTCTAAGTCCAGGAGGACTGCCACATCATACCAAAATAAACTAAAAAAGTGCCAAAAGGGGACACTTATTAGTTGACCGCTCTCTTTGAGTATTGCTGTAAGTGGATCGTCCTTAGGGGAAGAACCCTTGATGATTTTCTGGAAGTGGTCTTAATCCATGTGGAGCTCTCTCTTTCTCACAGTCCTGTGTCTGAGCAAAGGGAATATCTATGCCTCATCTTCAGTTTATCTATTCTGCACTGGGTCCTCTGAGACCTGATGCATAGAATGTCAACATCAAATACAAAAGCTTTCTTTAAAAAAAGGAAAACAGGTCTTAAACTCAAGACCTGGGTTGTATATTTCTTTTGATGTAATCTAGTCTACAGAAGCTGTCAATACAGTTAGAGCCTCCTGAGGTTGCCAACTGACCCTTCGCCGGCAGTTTGATTGACAGGCGATCTGACCAATCCTAACCCCGAATCTGCCATTTTGTCCGACAAAGCAGTCAGAGGAGTTAGTAGATTGACGTTGGTAAACTTGAAAATTGTGTGTACTCACATCTTTCTGCTTGAAACAACATTCCTTCTGATGTTCATTCATGTTTATTTGATGCTATAAATGAACTAGTATGAAGAGATGATCGGTTCACGAGGAGCTACAGCGATCTGTCACGACACATTAAAGAGACTCTATAGGCTATTTATTGTTTAAACTTGTTTAAAAAATTACAATATTTTAAATATGAAACTGTTTCATATGTCTGTCGACGCGTTGTCATTGTCCTCTGATGTATTTTTCGCCTCGTGAGAACATGATGTGTGGCGTGAGAGCGCATGACTTGTCGGACAAAGCAACAGTAACTAAAGGGGGCGGGTGTTTGCGAAGGGTTAATTGTTCAATAAAAAGCGCATTTTTCTTTTAGATATGCCATATTTAGTTAAAATGAAGATGCACAATGGGCCTCCCTTGCATTATTTACAGCATTGTATTGCTCTTGGGTCAAATCTCACTATGATTATTTTATGAACAACGACAGTTCATTCTGTGCTGGAGCAGCTGGCATAAGTGATACTGTGTAATTACTCAAGTAAATAATGCATGACGACATTTGCTTTGATATCTACACTGCGCAGGATTTAATTACATTGATTACAGCTGTGCAACTTCAATGTGTCTGTACAATGGGATTGAAGGAGATTCCCTGCAAATATAGCCTATCTGCTCAAATGATAACTTCTATAATAAGCAATGACTGCATGGGGGTTTTAACACATGCATCTTTACATAGAGGGGGAAAAAAGAGACCTGAAGGTCTACTGTGATTTGGGTCCAATAGGTTTCTCATGCCAGCTGGACCTTTTTAAAACAGTGGCTCTGTCTAAAAACCAAAGGCAGCTGCATTGCTGCCGAGTCAGGCAACATATAAAGGCATCTCCTAAGGAAACATTCAGACAGTGTTCTCATTTTTAAGCCAGTACCTAACCCTTACTGCTCTAAATCATATCATACAGCTGTTGTGTCTTTAACATTAACATTTAGCAGACGCTTTTATCCAAAGCAACTCACAAGGGGAGCAATTAGGGGTTAGGTGTCTTGGTCAAGGGCACTTTAGTCATGGTACCGAAGGTGGAGAGAGTGCTGTTCATTCACAATCTCCACCTTCAATTCCTGCCAGCATGGGAATCGAACCGGCAACCTTCAGGTTACAAGCCCGACTCCCCCACCACTAGGCCACGACTACCCCTTTTGAGAATCTCAGCTCAATACCGTGCAAACTTGCTCAGAATGCTTTTGCACAATTACTGTGTCAGCGGCATTTTAAAAGCGTCGCAGGGACAGAAGATAAGTGCTCACAGATCTCACGTTGAACCCTGCGGCCCAGTAATGATGTTCTGTGGAGGCAGTTCATTTTCTTGTAGCCTAACATCAATAGAGGCAATAGTGCACTTGGAAATTACAGAGACGTTCACTAATAAAGCTCTGACAGTTAGGGCATGGAGCTGTCAGCACATTTTTTTCCTGCGCTGTTTGCTGTATAATGCATAGATATGACTTGTGGGTTTCATGCAATGGCTATCGGGGGACCGGAGAAAGTTTATGCTTTAGATCCTTCGGGAATACCAGTATAATTACATACAAACCAGTCTGGAAGAATGCCAGTGCCCTGCAGTCTTGGAAACTACAGGCCTCCTACAGCCTTACAGCCCACTTACTGCCTCTGTGTGTCTGTGGTGAAGTTAATATAATAAATATTTGTTTATTACAGAAAAATCCGACACATGATGAGTTTCATTTGCAGACAGAAGGAAAACCTTAATTAAAAAATCCAGACAGATTCTTATATGGAACCTGACCATATCGTGTGTGTGTGTGTGTGTGTGAGTGTGTGTGACAAAACAAGGAAAAACAAGAGGAAAATGTCAATTTTGGCCGAAATTGAGGTTAAGCCCCCGTCTTGTGATCCCAATGCTCCAAATAGCAATAAATCATCTAAAAGTATCTTTATTTGTTCATTTTCTGACGAACTCTGCTTGCTTCTCAACGATTCGCGCTTTCCTTCAGCACAAGTTTGGTATCGTTGTAAAGCGCAGCATTCCAATTTGTGAATATTTACAGCGAATTCTCGACAGCATGAGTCTGAACCAATGAAATGTGATTTTCATGAGTTACGTCAACTCATGAGGTAAACGAAACGACCTTCTTCACGCTGACTGACAGATCTGAAGCGTGTGTACGAAGACGCCAGTTTTGACTTGGTTTGTGCCAATTTTGTTGGAATTATGAGGAATTTTGAGGTTTATGGTTGCTAGGTGCTTTGTTTTGAAACCCAGAAAACTTTAACTTGATTTTTCTCAAAATTGACTCTCACATTTTATTAAAAATAACAATAACTCATTTTTGAAAATTTGCTCATATATATATATATATATATATATATATATATATATATATACATACACACACACATACATATACATACATATGTATATATGAAAAGCAAATATATATATATATATATATATATATATATATATATATATTATATTTAAGGACGGAAAAATAAGCATTAGCATTTATATGATATTTCCAGATATTTACAAATGTTTTGAGCCAGCTGTTTTAAAAGTTAAGCCTAGATTTAAACACATGGAGTGACGTTTGTGTGACACAGGTGAATAGAGCTATAAAAGTCGTCTGGTTTTAAAAGTAGGTCACGGCCTGCTTCACCACTTTACTTCCATTTCTAAATCTTTCCAATTGTTCAGTATTATCTCACCAACATTTACGGTGGTTGTAATATTGGTCTGAGTGCTGATAAGGGCACCGCAAACTACAAAGTTCTGCGCTACTTCTGCTTCCTGTTATGCCTGAGCCGCTGGCAGTAGTATAATAGTTATATTTATAGACCAATATATTCCATGTATTTTTAATGTAATATTCAAAAAAACAAAGCATACCTAATACAGTTAAATCAACAAAAGAAGCCTAATCCAATCCTTCAGGGACATTCATCTTTTTTCAACGAAAATAATCCGTTGAAAAAACACCTTATTTTTCTATTATGGTGATTAATTTTTTTCGCTGACGCAGGAAATATTCTGTATTCTGCTTGTGATTTTGAATACATGCTTGATCATCCAAACGATTTGTAATTTATCCCTTCCTTTTATCCCACACTTTGTTAGATACAGACCTACAACTGACGATTCTCATACTGGTGGTCTCCTTTTATTGTATGTTTTCTGCTATAGATGGTGCAGCGTGGAGAAAAATGCCTGCATTCCTGGGACTTAACATGCATAAGACAGATGTTTAGGGTGCTAGTAAGTGTGCAACACCAATCAATCACATCAAAGGGGCCAATAGTGTAGTGTGTGTGAGAGCACTCGGCCTCCTAATGGCCGTCAATATCTCTACCATCACTCAACCTGTCTTTCACAGCAAGACAGAATCCTTCCAGTGCCTCCTGAACCCTCCTAACAGATGGAGCTCTAACTTCATAGCCACCAGTAAAAACTATTTCTAGTGTCTTCACTCTAATAGTATTAGTGCTAGTCGCAGTCGTGAGCCTGATTAGTCATTCGGGAGTCAGAGGGAGTCTGTGTGCACGGACGCGTCTCTCAGCAAGTGGGCGTTAAAAGCCCCAGCGACTAAAGGCCCTGCCGGTAATGGCCATGCTGACTCTTCAACAATGTTTGATATGATTTCATGCTTTTTCCACTGCAAAATACAAATACACAGATCGTAAACACTGCTCAAATCTAGTGCTGGAGAAACATCTGCTACAATAACATTTATATGTTGCTTGCAATAATGTTTTTTTCAGAATACATGTCAATTTTTATCATGTCGTTAATGGAGAAAGATGCTTCGTAAGCATGTGATGGTGAAGTTATGGACGAAGCTAACCTTCCTTAAGCTGGATATCCATAGAGAAATGCAGCAAGTGGTTTATTTGTACTTCACCATCATGAAGTTGCTTTGCAAGATGATACCCGTCTACATAATCAATACTGCATATTGCACAAGGGCATGGCATGATTGAATCAATGTAATGTTGATAGAATGGAACCCAAACAAAAACGTATCCCGGGATGCACTGTCTGATGTTGGAGCTGATCGCTGAATATATATATATACACACACAGTATACTGGACAGTA
Organism: Opsariichthys bidens; assembly: GCA_037194245.1. Taxonomy (NCBI): domain Eukaryota; kingdom Metazoa; phylum Chordata; class Actinopteri; order Cypriniformes; family Xenocyprididae; genus Opsariichthys; species Opsariichthys bidens. The sequence goes on from CM074278.1 coordinate 29,196,819, forward strand.
TAGTTTAAAATTACATTTTTTAAAGTCTGTGTTGCTGTTTATTATTTATTTGCATGCTTGTGCCATCGAACTGTTGTATAAATTGTTATATTGCCTACGGCCCGAATCACAGCCGTACTGATATAGAGCAATAATCGCATGGCTTATATAAAGCAGTATAATAATGCTTATATAATTACACTAAATTATTAAATTAAATGAAATTAAATTAAAAAATGAATTAAATTAAAAATTAAAAATAAGGCTACTTCAGGTTCTCCTGACCACTAAAAACAACTGCCTAAATATATAAAATACAAATAAAAACTAATAAAAAAAAGCAAAAACCAATTTTTAAAAAATCTATTTAATTTGAAAACATGAATTTAAAAAAAATGAAAATAAAATGAAAAAAAACATGGAATCCTGACCTTTATCTAAGTGATGGGCTAGACTTTTCTTCGTGCATCAGAGCATACTCATCTCCTCCATCTCTATTTTCACATTCTGCTGAATCTGATAGCAGATAGTCAATCTAAAAAGCATTTTATGTGGGCTTTTCACATGCAGCTAGATAACCCCTTTACTGTAAGCAAAGATTGATGACCATTAATTACTGCCCTTCGTTTGGAAGCGACCCAAAAGCATCCAAACGATTGAATGCATGACATAATCCCCCAACAGAGTTGAGGCAGAAAGACTGCGGCAAGCCGTTTCTATGGCTGTGAGTCCCAACACTGCAGTCAGTCTGTGCTATGCCTGACAAGAGCTCTAGTCGATGAGATGAAGTGCACTCTGTGCTTTTAGACAGCAAGCTTCAAATGCCCATTACGGAGATTAAATCGCGGAACATTTTCCTTGTTTTTCATCAAAACCATGCATGTAAAATCTATCAGCAGCACTATGAAATTGGATCAGCATTTTGACTATTAGCTGGAGCTCTTGATTCACTGTTGGCGGGAATTTATTCATGCAACGCTCACGCTGTTACAAAAGAAACCTGAGGGTCATTTGGGGCTGTTACGCTGCCATAACTAAAGCACTCAGCTAGCCTGCCCCGTGCAAACACTGACTGGTGGGTGATCTCATTGCAGGCGGCTCAATAAAACACGCTCATTCTAGGGCCAAAGAGCGCAATGTCACCCAGGCAGCGGCATCTCAATCATCCCTGTGATCCAAACAATCCCTTACAATTCAGATATTTTGAGTAAATTCCACTCCACACGCTTTTGAGTCCTAGACGACGGGCTGTGACCCCGGAGGACGGGCTGACCCATAATTAATAGGGCCGACATGGGTCGTGTCAATCAAAGTGGCGGCTCGCTATCATAATATACGAATATACGAGTCACGTTTTTCAGTGTGAGGAAACATTAATAAGAGCTGTTACGTTACGTCCCCTTCTGAAAAAGAAGTACTTTTAAAAAGAGCACTTATAACGGAATTAACAGACTATATTTCAAACTTAAGTACGTAGACACTTTCTTTCCTCTTTTAAACACAAAAGGAGATATTTTAAAGATGGTTGGTGACCAGACAGTTGACGGCACCCATTGACTTCCATAGTATTTTCTTCCTACTATGGAAGTCAATGGGTGCTGTCAACTATCTGGTCACCAACGTTCTTTAAAGTATCTTCTATTGCGTTCAACAGAGGAAAGAAACTTGTTTGGAACAACTTGAGTAAATGATGACAAAATTTTCTTTTTTTGAAACTGCATGATTAAGTGAAAATGCATAATAGTCCAAATTTATATTTAATGCAATTAGCTGAACTTTAGAGGGCTATTTTGACCCACTTAAGTAGTACATCGTTATATGCAATTTCATAATTATTAGGTGTGTGACGATATACTGAGCTCACGAGACGAGACGATACACGATATTGGGTTCACATGAAAATCTTCAATGACAGATTATATGACTGAAAAAGTCTTTTATTGTAAATGAAAGTAAAATGCAAAACAGGTTCATTTTGAAAGGCTTTAAACAAACAAGTAATCGGTCGATTATTTTTTCCTGTGTGTGCGGTGATAAAAATAGACCTGAGTGCCTTAAAATAGCCTTTATTTACATATGTAATAACAATGAAGGAATAATAATGGTTTCAATAAAGATCCCCATTCGCACAGACCTTTGAAAACGAGTAGTTGGCGATGTTAAAAATTGCCGTATGTAATTAATGCGTAATACGCATGCGCATGACATTACAGTTCGCATCTTTGTAGCTTACAATGGAGATGCTGCTGTCGTGTAAATGAACAAGTTTTCCATTTTTAGTTGAATATGGTGTCAGATGGTCCCTCAGATGGCAATTTACAAAACACTGATGTCTAGTGGGTAGGTGTTTAGAAGTATACCACAGCTCCTCAAGTTGAGACGTGATGAAAGTCCAGTTAATCCAGTATGAAACAACAAGTTCCAACACCACCTCTTTAAAAAGACGCTTAAAGGAAACCCTTTTCATGAGCATATTATTGCGGAGAGGTGTGAGGAAGCGAAATACTAAAGGAAGGGCTTTTTATGAAAGGAAGCACTGCAGTACGTGGTCTAGTTTCACCTTTGAGGTGTGACGGAGTTTGTAATTCAATAGTGATTGCACCACCCAGCTCAGGTTATGCAGGTCAGAGCTGATGGGACAGAAGATGAAAATGAAATTATGCGTTACAGGCAAACAAATCTGGTGTTTCTGTGCCAATTGACAACTCAACGTGATTCACATGGCTGATCATTTTTGTTTAAGATCCATCGGAGCTGATCCAACACTTCAGATGAAGCCAGGAACTAGACATAAACCACTGCACTCCAGACCAGTTGTAGCCTGTTTTTATCACTCTCATTTCTAGGTTAATCTGATAATCAGACAAATTTGGATCATTTTCAGAAGACCTTTTCGTTGCTTCGATCCCAAAATGTAGCTGGATACAGTACAACCGATCCTTTTCAGCAGAACATGCTACATCAAAAGGGAAATTAAAATCTTAGCAAAATGTTTTTCAACAGACATGAGAGACATTTTCGGCTGCCAGACATATAAGTACGTATGCTTTGATCTCACTCACATTAGAGTCCTGATAGCAGGATAAAGGCCCATCTCTCTACAGCTCTTTGAAGCAGCACTGAGCTTTTAGCAGTGGATGATGCAGAAAATGTTCAAACACACTCAAAAAAATTTGGATAACACCATCAGCCAACAGTTGATTATTTAGAAAATAAGAAATAATAAGGCGATAGACCTGAATGGATGAACAGTTGGCATGGTCTGAATAACGTATGTTGAGATATATATAATTGCATAATCATTCTTAACTAAAAATCCTATATAATTAGGCGTAATAATTTACTTTGGGGTTCACCTGTGTCTGAATATATAAAATAGGTCTGGGCATTGAAAGAAATTTCACAATTCGATTCATTTGATTCATTTGATTATCGATTAAGTACAGGTCATGTCAAATTTCCTCAAGGAAAACAATATCTCGAAATGCTGTAAACTACACAGGGAGCCCCAGTTGGTGCATTACTATAATATTAAAGGTTAAAATGAACTGATTTGAAGGCTATTTGCATTTGATTTACACATAAGCAAGTTTTTTATAATAATAATAATAATGTTATAATAATACCTTTCTACTCATTTTCTCTGTCAATTTCTTTTTTTTTAATGAGAAACATTTAAACGTCTGTCATAAAAAGCATACTACTTATTCAAACATGCATTAAATATCGAAGAGCTGCTTAAGTAAACAAAGTAAAAATGCAATATAGTACTTATATTTAGCAAAATGCTCAAAAATGTTCATTTTTCTAGTTGATTAACGAGTTTTTGGACATTGAATGGCTTTTCTGAGGTAAACTTGACATTACACTGTTTACAAGCTGTTTTGTTTAACATACCTTTTGATGTTCATTTATGCTTGTTTCATGCTGTAACTAAAGCGGAAGAGATGATCCGTTCATGTGCGCTCCACGCTGCAGCTTCATAAGGTGTACACGTCATATTAAAGAATTTGAATTTCGTGATAAAATAGGCAGAATTTGAAAGCTGAGACTTTCATAACAGAATTAACAAAGCAAAAAGCAGTTGATTGGGTGGGAGATGCACTACAAAGCTGAAAACAGCATAGACCGAAAGATCAATTCTTGGGATTTCTTTAAAATGAGGGCTGGGTTTATTAATATAAATATAAAATTATATTTAAAATAAAATATAATAATAATAATAATAATAAAACTATTCAATTAAAAACTTAAAAGTTAATCAATCACATCAACCTTCCACAAATTTAATTATTAAATGATTATTTATATATTACAGTAATCTAAAGGTGGAGTCACATTATAATCATGCAGTTATAAACAATTCAAGACAAACATGCATAACAGTGTCCGTGACGGTAAATCGTGATGATTTTACCTATGAGCAGCAGAGGCCAAAATGCTGTCGTCGCCGCGTCATGGAATGAATGAAGCTGTTAGTCGACATCTAAAGCACAAGTACAGGACCTCGGCCTCTATAAACATGCCACATCTTTGATCCACTTAAATAAATCATTCAAACAGCATATCCTACCTCTCTCCTCTTTCTATACAAACACAAGTTAGGGATGCCTGAACTGTACTGCACTTTTCACGCAGGAAGCTTTCAGGCTGTTGTTCGTTTAAAGCACATTGTTCCAGTTGGCTTCCCTTTACATACTGTACAGTTACACACACACACACACACACACACACACACACACACACACACACACGCAAGCTTCTGCATAGGTAGAAAAATGGTGAATGTCTGCTATGACAGACTGGACAATGGGCCATTGCTGGACTCTATTGTGGGTTTTGAAAAGCCCATGTCAGTGGATCTCAACCAGGGGCCCAGGGCTTCCAAGAGGGCCACAGAATGACTTATAATATTAAAATGATCAATTTTCAGTCACATTAGCGAAACTTTACCAAAAAAACACACAGAAGTCACTTTCAAGTCAAACAGCTGCAAATCCATATGCCCAACTTGAACCTGTTGAAATCGTTCCCCTTCATGCAAAATTCCACTCACGGAAAAAAAAAAATGGTAATTGCACCTTGAAGAACGATATATTCAAATATTGCGTTGGACAACTAGACTAAAAAGGTTGAGAAACATTGCTCTATGTGCAACATATCTGAAATCAATATATTTGCAGTGTTATCTGATGCCGTGTAAACTTTAGCACGCAGGCGTCCTAACTTGCACTGACTAAGCAAATGTTAAACGCTACATCTCCGGTCATCCCTTGACTCCCTCTCACTATCACGTGATCAGCAGACCTCACCTCGCTCATGCATACTCGCAAGGTTACAGTGACTTTAAATCATTAAATATCTCCAAAATAAACCTGCCAGCTCAGATCAGGTATCAGAGGAAAAAAACAAAAACAAAAGTAGCGTGGCAGAAAAAGTGTCCTGCTGAAGAGGAGCAGAGCAGTTGTGGTGTGAATCTCTGCGTGGTCAGGGTAAGGTATGCTTGAGAGCCATTAATGGAGTAAAGGCCACAACCTGGAATGCTCTAAGATATCAGTTCACAGGCCGTCTGTGTATGTGTCAGTGTCCTCAGTGAGGTTACAACTAGGCTAAAGTCCATTAATCAACTGGACTTAGTAATGAATGCCATTTTAACTACACATGCAAACTAATACACGCATGATTCGCACACACATACCACATTCTCATTGGTGTACGAGTCACGGACACGCTTCAATGTCCCGGTCTGTTTAAAATAGACCTGCATAATACATGAAACGCAGACACGCAAGAGGAACAGGTGTGAGACAGAAGGTGTCAAAGTGTGTGTGACAGCGGCAGGCAGTGGACTAAGAAAACAGACATACTCGCCCCCTTCAAATGTGCTCGTGAATGACTCGTTTCTGCGCATAAAACTCAAATATCGTGTCATACCAAAAAGCTCCCTCTGCTGTCGGGATTTCTTTCCGTTTCTTTCCAGCACAATCTCTCTCAGCAGGGTCAGAAACCACTGAAAGACGAGCAGGCAAATGCTAACTCTTGGTCTGTTTCCAGCTCCAGAGCAAGTTCCCACGTAAAAGCCCCTGGGAGAGGGAGAGAGAGTATGACCGGGAAAACCAGAGGGGAGGCTTGTGACGTCCCTTAAAGACGCATGTTTAAAGACTTCCCAGCAGTGAGTAAAAACACAGCGGCGGCTCTCTCCCCAGGCCTCAAATACTGCTTGCTTTACAAGACTCAAATACACGAACCCTGTCAGAGCTTCTGACCCTCGTTCCCACTGTCTGTCATGCGTTTCTTAGTTATTCCAGTGGGTTATGCACGTTATCGGGAGGCCAACTAAGAGCAGCGAAGGCTGGCATAAGAGGTTTTTTCTACAGTGATAGCACAGTCATACAGCTGTCAATGCATAAATAGTAAAACAAAAAAAAAGCCTAAGATAGTTAGTGCAATCATACACCCCTTTTCCACCAGCAAGAACCGGGTGCAGAGCTAGTGCAATTGCCGCTTTAGAGTTCGGTTCGACTGGCGAGCCTTCTAAGAACCGGTTTGCCTTTCCATGGGCTAGAGAGCCACCACAGAGCCAGATCTTATGTTACTTTATACATTTCATCTTTCCCAGTAACGCTACTGGCCACAGATATACCAACAATGGTGGACGTTGCTTTACTATTGATGCTTATGGCTTTGCGGTGTCCATGCAGCTCGCCGTAATTTGTATAGACGGAGATTACAATCGAGCTGCTATTAGCTCGATTTGCTGCTATTTCAGAAATGGCGGTCACAAGTTTTTGTTCGTCTTGTTGTTGGTCACGGTAAACACACCCCCAACCCCTGACACAAGCAGTTCTTACTTCGAGACCAGCAATGTTTTGGTGCTACTTACGAACCACTTTTCCTGGTTCAGAGCTGGTGCTTTGGGTGTCGAAAGACAAAGAATTGATTTGAAACTAGACTCAACCAGCACTCAAACTGCCTTAGTGGAAAAGGGGTAATACAGCTCTTTGGACTTAGCTGGTTTAAGATGGTTTCCCAGCGTGGCCAAGCAGCAATACAGACTGATACAGACTGACCAGCTGAAAAGTGCACAAAAAACCCCTATAAATCCAGCTTGGGAGATCATAAGAACAGTAAAAACAGCGTAGGCTGGTTTAAGATGTTTTGGCAGGGACTGCACAATCATACAGCTCTCAATGCTTAAAAAATAGCTAAACCAGCCTAAGCTGGTTTGAGATGGCCAAACTGGTGTTAAGCTAAACTTGTGTGTAGTTGAGCAGCCAACTGGTCATATAGACTGACAAGCTAAAAAGTGCCCCAAACCCTCCAAATCCAGTCAAAAGACCATCATGGAAAGGAAATGGTTATCCCTGCTGAAAAAACTGCTTCGAAGCTGGTCTTAACTGGTTAAAGCTGGTCTCTCAGCCTGGCCAAGCTGGATTTTATCTAGTTTAATTGGGTGGTCAACTGGTAAAGTAATCAAACCACTCTAAAACCAGCCAATAGGAGAGCCTGACCAGCCTGAGAGACCAGCAAACCACCTTAAGCTGATTTTGTTTTGTTTTTTTCAATGGGAGATGGCACGGTCATAAAACTGTCCCTGCTGAATAATAAAAAAACAAATAAAGCAATTTGCTGGTTTAATTTGGGTGGCCAGCTAGTTTTCCCAGTCAGTTGCCAAAAACCTCTTTGAAACCTGCCAACAGATGAGCCAGACCAGGCTGAGAGACTAAGTAAGACCAGCTAACCAGCTTAAGCTATTTCTTCAGTAGGTATGGCACAAGCAACATTCTTAGCACAATTTCTCATTTTAATAATATGAAACATCAAGCATTACTGAAAGAATTCATTCAAAGTCAAAAATATTTATTTGGGCAGAGATTGTTGGGGAGTGTCACAGACTTCTAAGTGTCAGAAGTTATCCACATGGAACAGGAGATTCTGTTTGTGTGTTTTTGTGTCTGTCCTTCAAGAGTGTGTCGCAACACTCAGCAGAGTTTGAGCTCCTGCCAGAAGAATCTCTGAGCAAATAAGACTAGTGCTTATTTACATTCCTTGATTCTACTACCAGAGCCGATAACTGACCCAGTTCTTTAATCCATCCAAGTTAAAAATCTCTAACACTCACACACGCACATGCTGAGGCAGGTATATAGTAGCCCGCCAAGCAGGAGGAATCAAAGCTAAAGCTGGAAAAATAGCCTTGGGATCTGATGACTAGGATGAGAAACAGGTGGTGCGTAGAGGCCTGAGAATGGGGAGCTTTATATTCCGTAAAGATACTACGAAGAGATACGGCCTGCATCTGTCCTGCTTTCACTCTTGACCTAATATGTAACAGACTGCTGCTACAAAGTCAGCAGGTTCTTTTTTCTGTGCATCTTATTCGCATTGTTCCAAGCTGGTCTAAGACCCAGCGTCTGAAAAGTTCTCGAAAACCAGCAAATGGACGAGCAAGGAGACCAAGTAAGACCAGCTAACCAGTGGTTAAAGCAGTTTTTTAAATGTCTAAATGTTTCAGAAGGGCCAGGTAACTTGTCCATTCAAACGCGCTCCCTGACTTAAACTCCGTTGACTAGTACTTTATAGTGTATTATGTGTGACAGAAGCTGCAGTCAGACTGTGCACTATTGATATAACAGGCACCGGTTTTTACCAACTAGCCAAACACGTTCTGACAGCCTCACACAGGCCGACCATTGTCAAGGCTCCTGTAGCCAGAATGCTATTGCCAGCTTCTGTCTTTATGGATCAGACCAAAGAAAAACACGGGAGAAAGACCAACAGTGCAGTCAGCCCTGATGCTCTTCTTTCATGTCATCTTTTCCACCTCTACACCTCTACTGTCATGCCGCAAACTTTCCAAAAACTTTTCCAAAATTACCATTCCCTTCAAGTCTTCACAGAGAAGTAGGTCTAGATCGTAAACGGCATGAACTTTCAGCTCTTTGAAGATGGCTAAAATTGCTGTGTTTGTTACCGTTCCCTTCAATTCTCAGACTAGAGTGGTTATCTTCCGTGTGCAGCTGTCCAACAAGCTGCTGGCTAAAAAGAAAAGAAATCTCTCATTGGACATGAACTTAATGTGAAGATTTGCACTGATTGCACATGCTCACATGAATGCAAACACGGTCATCCATGACGACCAAACTTATATCACAGACCTTCCTCCTTCTGTGGAACACAAAAGAAGATGAAGAATGTTTTAACAGTTTTGTCCATACAATGAAAGTCAATGGGGTGCAAAACAACACATTTGGATGCCATTGACATTTCCAATTGATTAAAAAACAAAAACAAACAAAAAAACATTTCTTCTTGTGAATAGATGATGACAAAATTTTAATTTTGATTATCATTTTGTACAGTGAAATATCCTTGGGAAAAAGAAGTGCATTTATTATATTAAATGTGCACTTGTAATGTATTTTATATCTAAAAAAAAAAAAAAAACTGTACTTGCAGATAATATAATGTTAATAAAATAAAAGGTTAAAGAGAGTACAATTTCCTGTTTCTCAGCATACTTTTAAAAAGTTTAAAGTTTTATCCTCACTTTAAAGTACATTTTAAATCATTATGTTTTCATAATCTTTTTATAAAAGTCTTTTTATAAAACAGTTTCATTTACTTACAATTAACATGCAGGTAAGGGTTTATTGGAATGAATTTAAATAGATTATTACTGTAATAAGTCAAGGTATGCTGAAGTATACTTCTTCTTTTTTTTTTTTTTTTTACAAGGGTATTCCATGCAGTCTTCCCATGTAATTCAAATTAATATTCCACCCTAAATGTTTTTATCCTGAGAAAACCAACCCACATGTCAAACAAAGTCCGTAATTTCGTTGAAATGCTTTCATATTTACTTTAGTGGGAGGTTTTAGGTGGAAATACTGATTATCACTATAATAAATGAGTAACCAGGCTAAAAGTTTGCGTTTTCTGACGAACACCTGTTGTGTTCACTCCCCTACATGCCAAATGACAGATATCTAAAGATGCCAAAACCTCAATGGAGAACCTCACACTTCTCACTTTCCAATTTTTCCCTTCACTCGCAAAGCCCCGTTAGGAGTTCATGGAAAGTTCCGACATATACGCTCCCGTCTGCTGGCATAGAGTGCGCGCAAAGATACAAACTCCACAGATGAGGAGACAGAGCTTCTCCAAGTCAAACTGCCAAAGAGCTCACTGGTACCGGCCAACCCAAACTGCAACACACCCTGCAAAACTGATCGTTTGAAACCAAACCCAAACAAACTGAGGCACTTGAGGCACGCATACAAACAGAAGCAGACTGAGCTCGCTGTCCTGTGATCCGCTACAACCGGCTATCACCTTGCAGATAAGGTCTTACAGTAGAGGGATTGTCTTGTGTCAGCAAACACCCTCCCCCTCAATCCCTCCCGTCCCAGCAGCCCCTTGCAATAACAAACCCCCGTGCAGGCACGCCACTCGCCCGGAGCGTCTAACAGGAGCGCGGCGCTATAAAACCCTTTCATTTGCACACCAACCAAACACTTCCCGCAGACACGAATCAATCATTAACAGCGACCAGTTGAAGCGAGTAGCGCTGACTACTTACTCTTTCAGACACAGTTTTCTAGCACGTTCCTCACAAGAAAAAAAGAAATCCCAATTGAAATCAGAGTCCTTAAGGATTGTCAATAGATCCAGCTTTGAGACTGCCAGTATCAGCTGTTTCTATGTCTGGATGTGGGGTCGGTAGCACAGCGCTCACGCTCTGTCTGCCGCTGTGACTGTGTGTATCTGACACGCTGGTGTAGTAAAGCCTCCCTCTGGCTTAATCACTGCTCCTCCCCTCATAGTGAGAGAAAGAGAGAGAGAGAGAGAGAGAGACAGAGACAGAACTGCCCTTGATAATCATTACAAAGACTCAAAGGAAACACAAGATTTCTTGCTAACCTTTTGTTCCAGTATCAGTAGTTACTTAAACTTGAATTTTCAATAATGCAAATTTTTCTGAGCTTACATGATTAACAGAAGCTTTTATGATGAATGAAATGAATAAATAAATGAAAACTGGAACTGAAAGCTGAATATCGTTTTATGTCTTCTTTAGAGGCAGAGCAAGAGTTTAGTTTATGATATGAAAGATTACGAACAACAAAATAATTAAACATTTTAAGAACATAGGAAAACGATGATCAACCACTATCCAAAATATCTGATATTTTTGATTAAATGAAGTTCTAAAGAATTGTTCATTTTATTATTTTAATAAATATAAATCCTTATTTTCTTTACATTATTATTATTGCTATCGTCATCATTATCATCAGACGGACTAAATGAAACACTTTTATTGGCCACTATCATAAAAATTTTACATAAATAATTTCTTACTTTTTATCCCTCTCAGTGTTGATGATTAAATTATTATTATAATAAACCATTTCAATTATTATTTTTAAATGATTTCAAATGTAAAACTATATGAAATATAAATATATTAAAATGAATAAATTATTATTATTATTATTACAGGCAGACTAAATGTAAAAGTTAAAAAAACTTTGATTGACCACTATCCTAAATGTTTTTAGTAAATATTTTCATATTTTTTATCCCTCTCAATGTCAATGATTAAATTATTATTATAATTATTATTATAATTTAAAATGTAATTATATATTTAATATATTATTTTTAAGTTATTTTTTTCTAATGGCTATGTAAGGTGAATTAACACCGTCTATGAAATTGCTATATAAATAAACTTGCCTTGCCTGTGACGTTACAGTCCTACAAACACAAGAGATACTAATTAACATTTCTAAAACATCCCATGAGTGCAAAGACACCATAGTGGAGTCCAAAAAGGTCATTATTTGAAACTAAATACTCTTAAAGATCAATTGGCACTGCCGGCACTCGGCTCAGGTTGCAAAACCTTCAGTGAATAGTGTTATTCCTGGTTGAGTCACAATCACCTTCTAGCATGACAATATTTATTGTCCTTATGCATTACAAAGCCATCTCCCCAAACAGTATTTCCAATCCCAGCCAAAAAGAGCCAGAGACTCTTCTTTCTATGCGAGCTGTTAAAGAAGACTCGCATCAGTGTTAAAACCAGTCCTTAAAATGTCACTTAAATGCTTAAAACGGATGGTGCAAGAACAACTGAAAGATCTCAGTGACAGATCGTCTAATCATGCCCCAGTTAACAAGGGAAGAGAACTACAGAGCGCAATGGAGGAACAGTCACAGTTGGGAATCCCTGTGACTGAAATAGTGCTGCTAATTATGTATTGAGGGGAAATGCTAAGCAGGCAGATGGAATGGTAGGTTTGGGGTGTCAGGCTTCGGGATGCCGTCATTAGGAGACGGGGGACGAGCCAAATGCAGACACAAGCATGTCAAGAGAGCCGGGAAGCAGAGCTCAACCACTTGTCAGCCTCTTACTCACAGACGCCAGATGCCGACTGGGACTCCGCCCCCTTATTCCAGTCAGGCCTGGTCTAGCATAGCGCATGTCATTTTAAAAACAACTGAATTACTCAACTAGTTTTAGAGTATTAGTAGACTGTCTTGATCACATTTTTGTAATCAAACATGGACAGAACGTCCTGTATGACAAATAAACCAAATTGTGAATGACTTTGCTTAGACTTGCATATAAAGATTCAGTAACACTTCAGTATGGGGAACAATTCTCACTTTTAACTCATTAGATTGCATATTGGTCGTTTTTAGTACTTATAGAGCACATATTAATGTCTTATTCTGCATGACCTTATTCTACATCCCTTAATCCTACCCCATACCTAATCTGAAACACGATAACGACTACCTTACTAACTATTAATAAGCAGTAAATCAAGAGTTTACCAAGGTAAAAGTCATAGTTAATCATGAATGCGTTCTCCATACTAAAGTGTCACCATACGTTTGCAGCTAAACTCAGAATGCAAACTTCATCAGCGCTATACAGATCACCCGAGTGTAGTTTTCCCTCTCCGAACCTCTTGGTTGACTGATGTGGCGTGAACATCTTACAGACAGCTTTGCCGTGGTCCCCTCTGTCTCATTTGTCATCTGAAGTTAAACTCGCAGGGCTTCATGTGCACCCAGCAAGGGGAAGTTTTGGCTCAAAAGTTTTCGGCTCTGTTAATCTCTCTATAGGGGGTGTGTAATCCCCTAAATTGGAACACAGATTAGAGTTGTTTATATTATTCAGAACTGACATCTTTAAAGGGATAGTTCACCCACAAATAAAAAAAAAAAATGAAAAAGTACTCACCATGATGTCCTTCCAAACCATTACGACTTTTTTCTTCTTCTCCAAAACACAAAAGAAGATATTTTAAGAAATAAAAAGTGTTTTTTAGCCATACATATAGTTGTGTTGGACCCCATTGAATTTCATTATATGGGCAGAAACATTCTTCAAAATACCTTGTTTTGAAAGAAGAAGAAAAGAAGAAAGTCACATAAGAGTAAAGTACTTTAATATTTGCTTTAAATAAACAGAATCTTGGGTTACACTTTATATTAAGGCGACCTAGTACTTAAATACGTAACAAGTAATATTATTTAACTACATATACTTAGAATTACAGTTATGGTTTGGGGTTAGCCTTGTTTTACAGTACATGTATTTACAGTGTAGTTTCCCGAGAAAGTACTGGTAATATTTAGAGAAAGTTTCAGGAATAGTACCTAGTTATTGTATTTGCTATATTAAGTACATCGTGTGTATATGCGGTCAGTAAAATAAAGTGCTGGGTTTGATTTAGGGGTAGTTACTTGTAATTATGCATGTTATTACTACATGTAGTAATGTGTAAATTAAAATAAAGTGGGTAACACTTTACAATAAGGTTCATAAGTTAAACATTAGTTAATGCATGAACTAACATGAACTAACAATGATCAATACATTTGTTACTATATTTACTAATCTTCATTAATGTTAATGAAAATGCAGTTGTTCATGTTAGTTCACAGTGCATTAACTAATGTTAACAAGATTTTAATAATGTATTAGTAAAAGCTGAAATTAACATGATCAAAGATTAATAAACGCTTTGTAAGTGCAGTTCATTATTAGTTCATGTTAGTTAATGAACCTCATTGTAAAGTGTAACCGAAACTGTCTTGTTAACCAGGGAAGCAATGCTTAAATATTTTAATTAAAAAAGCTTTTTTTATGTCAGATTAACATGTATACATTTAAGTATAAGATTTTATTTTAATAAAACATAAACAAGTCATCAACGAAACACACTGAACTATCCTGAGAATCAATATTCTTATCAGGGACAAATAGTTATTCTGACCTCTATAGATTTGAATGGGTATTGCAATCATCCCCAATGTGCTCTAACTTGGGAAATTATGAATTTAACTCCTTTTCCATAGAGAATATTACTTTCTCAAGCGCACTCTAATCCTGAGAACGGCAAGAATTAGGTTTAAGTTCGTTCTGATGTGAAGCGCCATTCTCCTCTCTAGATCTGAATCAACAATTGTGTCTCTGCACAGAGACCGACAGATAGCCAACACCGCAGGAGGTGACGGCAAAGCTCCTTCTGAACAGGATTATGAGAATGAGACAAATAAAGACGCTTGGCTTATGTTGTATAAAGCACAACATTGATTACAGCCTCAGCCTGAAATGTGCTGAATGGGCCAGCCTTTTGTTGTTATCAATTAAAGTTGTTTAAATTAAGTGTACAGTCAAATCAATTTTGATTCAGATCCAGAGGTTTTTTATAGATTGATAAACCGTAACTTCAGTAACTAGATGTCTGTTAGTATTCTCTACAGACCAGTTTGCTCACTAAAACACTGATTACAGGTTACACAGATTACAGAGTCGGGACACTGATTACAGGTCAGTCAGAAAGTGAAACTGGTGCATCACGTTGCTTTAAAATGCTCATGTTTACTGTGTGACAAGCAGTATGTAAATCATGAAAATTCATTTCATATATAGTGGCAGTAATCTTTTTTTTTCCAGCATTTTTGAGGGAGGATGCCTCCTGGGGTCCAGATTAAATTCTGACTGGTGAAAGATCAAAAAAGACTTCTCACATTTACTTTCATCTGGATGACTAATGTCCAACCCTCATAAAACCTTACAAGTTCTGCCATCAGCGTGTGTAGACGCCAGTACTCGTCAGGAGCCCTCAGGCCTTCAGTGTCCGTCTCGTATCTGCTTGTGAACCTCGTTATTAGTAGAAAGTTTATGCAAACACTGCATCTCTGCAGACAGCTAGAAAAAGTAAATCGTTGTATTTCTCTTAGGATTATATTATTATTACATTATTTGAACAAAAACAACATATATGAATATATATATATATATATATATATATATATATATATATATATATAAAATGAAAATAGTAATAATAATGTTTATATTATTTATTTATCTATTAACAATATCCAGTTTGGTGTTAAAACTGACCAATTATTATTACATCATTTTAACAAAAACAATAATATTTAAAAAAATAATTATTTAAATGTTAATAATTCTTTATATATTTTATATATTTTCTAATATATATATCTATATATATATATATATATATATATATATAAATATAGCTATGATTTATATATATATATATATATATATATATAAATATAATTACACACACACACATATATATATATATATATATATATATATATATATATATATATATATATATACATCCATACCAATATATATATATGTATATATGTATATGTATATGTAATAATATATATATATATATATATATATATATATATATAATTACACGCGCACACACACACACGCACACACACATATATATAGTTTTATTACAATAATGATAATAGTAAAAATAATGATGTTATATTATTTATTTATCTATCTATATAAATAATACATATAATATAAACATAAAATATATAAATATAAACACTCACAAATGATATTTATTATGGTATTATTACTACTACTAAGGTTTTAAAGGATTATAATCAGAAGATTTTGACTAATTGATACATAATTTCTTAGTTTCAGCACCAAACTGGATATTTTAAGTAATCCTAAAAGAAATACAATATTAGATCATAGCAATTTCAAAATATTTCCAAACACTTGTTGCAAAACACTCTGAAAAGTACACAATGTATCTTTTCTAAATATTAAATATTGAGTTGAGAAATGTCTGCTGTTCTCAGAGAAAAGAGAGTCAGCTGCGACCGAGTGTAAAGCAGACAAACTTCTCCTCAGGTGGCTCTAAATGTCCATATCAAAGGAACTATGATTTGCTTTCATGTGTCTGCCAGGACCATTCCCCTGGCAGTGTGTAATAGATCATTTGTCCTCCCTCCTCCACACCTTCCCCCCCTGTCAGTAAAAATAATTATCAGACAATAGCTGTGTCAGTTAAGTGCTTCCCTATTCATGAGCAGTGATGACATATGATGTGTTTTTTTTTAATGTATGGCAATACCGGCATTCGGCATGCTTGAATTTCAGAACAAACTGACCTTGAGGTGTGAGACAACAACTTTAAACAAGTTTTGTTTAAAACACAAAAGAAATAGCTCAAGAATGGCTGGACTTGACCTCCATCTCCCTGTTCAGTGTGGTACGTCCCTGTGGAGAGGACACAGCCCAGGGAAATGACATTGTCATTCAAGTCATTCAGAAAGGCCAAGAGCAAACAGAAGTCTTGTATTTGAGACAGACCTCAGGGGGGCTTCGAATAAAACACTAAATAACTCCATCAAATGAAAACAAAAAAGAATTTCAACTTCGGCACACTGTTGCCTGGTATGGACGGCCCAAAAAAATGGGTTTCAATAACCAGGACGTGTCTTGAAAAAAGTGTAGCCGGGCATTTTTACTCTAACGCTGCTGAGCATCTGTTTTGTTTCAGCACAGCTGAGAGTAATGAACCTGGGCAAGCAATGAACTGTGACTAAAAAAATCTTGGGGAGTCAATATTAGTTCTTAATATTCATATTACAGCCAAGAACACACACACACTCAAAGAGAAGGCACGGTGCTGAAGATAAAACACATGGTCTCATTGAAGACTTTCTCTGTGCAACGACATGTCATATACTAGCGATGCACTGTTTTCTTCAAACGAATATTTGTCCAATATCCTTTAAACACAAAACAGATCATTCATATTCCACATTGTCACTCAGAGTCTCTGCATTCCCCTTTGCGACACAATCTTTCATTCATGAAATCAAAATTGCAGTATCTATTTTAAATGATTTATCCGTGCACATTATTATTTTTAATTCATGTGCGCTCTTTAATCAAAATAACTTCCCCTTCCTCTTGCAATAACATCTCTTTTCCGATGACGCGTTTACTGGCATGAGGGCGGGGCAAGCGGTCACTGACGTGAGGCCAGTGGAAGATTTAGAAGATTCAAGATTTTTATTTGTCTTGAATCTTGAATCTGTCGGTCTCATGTGAGTGACCGCTTGCCCCGCCCTCATGCCAGTAACGCGAACCAATAGCAAACCACATCCATCCAATCAATTCCCGATAGTCATAATCAAGACCTGCATTTTTTTCTTGTTCAAAAGCCGTGTCACATAGTGAAAAAAAAGATTACCACAACTTCCGTTTCACGCCAACTTTAAGACAAAATGTATGATGAGGCTTATTTTAGTTTATATAATAATAATATATCATATATAATTCATCAGAACTTACAGACACGGTGATGGAAAAAAAATATGAAACAAATATAAAAAGTACATTTTAATGCTTTTGAATTTGCTCACAAAACATTTGCGTTCTTTGCCAGCAAACACAAAGTTTCCTTTAGGGGAACGCAGTGATTCTAGGGGGAACGTTTGCGTCAATGAAAAGGCCTTGTACAAATACTTTTTTGCAATCATATCTTAAATTTTTTGGGCATTTTGTATTCATTTTGCTGACATTTTTGACAATCCCTTGCACATCCGGCACAACAATAACAAAATAAATGAAATTAGAAATAAGT
This sequence comes from Opsariichthys bidens, assembly GCA_037194245.1. NCBI lineage: Eukaryota > Metazoa > Chordata > Actinopteri > Cypriniformes > Xenocyprididae > Opsariichthys > Opsariichthys bidens. Next base: position 29,214,779 of record CM074278.1, read on the forward strand.
TATTGATTGCATTTGAAGCAGGAAGTTTTATATCCGATCAAATTAATGATGTTAACAAAGAAATCAGACGATGCAACGGCAATTTAGCGATATCCTCACGGTTGTGGTCTTGACCGGTTTTGAAATTAAATCCCGAGTCGTTTTAGTCCGAGACCAAGACAAAACCGAGACCAAGACCTTCAAAAAATGGTCTTAAGACCAGTCTCGAGACCAAGACCAGCCTCAAGTACACTAATATGTATGTAGTGTAAAGAACATCTCATACCATCCTAAGCTGTTTTGCTGGTCACCCTATCCCAACCCTAACCCTGGTCAGACTGGACTGGTTTTTGTGCACTTTTGCCCAGCTTCAACCAGCTTAAAACAGTTTAAGCTGAATTAAGCAGGCTTTTTTATTCATTTAAAAAAAAAAAAAAGAAGAGGTTTAGGTTCCAAATGAACAGAAGTGATTTATTGCTCAATGTAATGCTCACACACAGAATTTATTACACACCCTATGTCTGTCCTTTCACGTTGCCCTGGTTTATAGTTTGTGAATGTGTGAAAGAGAAACAATACAGCAATAAGACAAAGACTAACAATGCTACACGAAGTGCCATATGAGCCGTAGCTTCAGCCAGACTAAACAGCACTCCTCCAAAGATTCCCTGACCTTGCTCAGTGTTAGGGGACACACAATCCTACTGTAGTGCAACATTGAAGTGAACTCACTGGAGGACACCCCCTTCCATCGGCTCTATTTTAAGATCTCCAGCAACTTCTCTGCAGTTGAGATCACCTGCTGTAGAGCTAAATCTTCGCAAAGCAACGCTAAGCGTCTTAGAGTCAAAATGTCTGTCGAAATCCTTCAAGTGCAACATTACGACTGTGTGAAATTTAGACATTTCCTGGGGGAAGGCTGCTGCTTTTTTTCTTTTTTTTTATTTCAGACTCACTGTCTGGTAGGAGGGAAATCAATAAAAACACTCACTGAGAAAACTGTTTTTTGGGCACCACATGATACATGGGCTAATCATTTAGGGAATGTTCAGGCCAAAGCCATTTCATGTCTCGCTCACTGGACAGAGTGACAAAATCTAAGCTTTATCTTTTTTTAAAAAAGAGAGAGGTCCCAGGTTAGTGTGCCTCCTTTGGATCAATTTATTGATGTGTGGAATATGCGATTGCGAGGCAACGCTCACATATCCCAGCCGCTAACAGATAAAGCATGCTAGCTGCAGGAGCCAACCACATCCTGAGTAAACATAACCTTCTCCCCGCTGGGAAATCATAAATTGACCCCCGACAAGCCCACATGGTCCCATTCCACCAATCACAGAGGGCCATTTTTCTCAGGTCTGCAGATTTCACCGATCCTCATCACAAAAGAAAATCTTTACACTATTTGATTCTGACATTGAGACAAGCCTACTGTTTCTTTAATAAACCCCCGAGGACTTTTAAAACGCATGTACCCTTAATCTATTTGAAATCTGCAATTACTCAGGTTGATAAAGAACAAATCAAGACTATGAAAGACTGGATTAGAAACTATAATGCATGGATTTATATTCACACAGAGCAGTAATTACTCGAACTTAGCAAATCAATTATTTATGCAGAATTGACATGGAGGCTGCTGGTATTTTCCGTCTCTTGATATAACAGGGAAAAATCCTCTGGATAAATTAGTCATGACCACATATGCACGTGGAGCAGCCCAGACGCATGAAATATTAAAAAATTGCAAAAGACAAAGTATGGGATTTTACAGTGAGCTACCTCTGAAACAAACTGAACTTTATATATAATGCTATATATATATATATATATATATATAGAGAGAGAGAGAGAGAGAGAGAGAGAGAGAGAGAGCATTTTTTAGATTTTAAATTATATGTATGTATATGTACTCTATATTATACACTCTAAAAAATGCTGGGTTAAAAACAACCCATGTTGGGTTTAAAATGGACAAACCCAGTGATTGCGTTGTTTTAAACCAGTGGTTGGGTTAAATGTTTGCCAAACATGCTGGGCACTTTTATTTAACCCAACTATTGTTTAATAGTTCAACCCATGAACCCATTCGCTGGGTTTGTCCATTTTCAACCCAACTTGGGTTGTTTTTAACCCAGCCTTTTTTAGAGTGTACTCACACAAAAAATAATACACATATATTTACACATTATGCATTTTATACACAACAACAACAACAACAACAAAAAAAGACTGGTAATTCTGGAATTAGAAATCATTGCAGATTTTGTCCACATCCTAAATGGAGAGAGAGAGAGAAAAAAAAACGCAAGAGCTGCAAGAGGGGCTTACCCTGTCCATACTATGAAGCATTGTCCACGCACACACCCAGTCCCTCATGCATAAATATGCAGGAAAATCAATCTACATGCCACATTCATGCTGGACAGGAACATATTTCCCGCACGGGCTCAGCATAATTTATAAGTCTTAGTGGACAAAGTAATAAAACCTTCACAAAAAAAGCACAAGAATCAATCCCAGCTGCAAGTTCATCTATTAATTTAAACCTACAGAATAAAACAGACATTCTTACTTTCAAGCCACAGTGAAGATCCATTCACAGCTCAATCCCCTTTTGAAAAGGCTGCAGTCCAGGTGATATGCTGACCCAGCTATGAGCCAGCACAGGAATCCATCCTTTGCTAACCATGGTAACCAACACCTTACTAGAAGCAGTGCGTGCGTGCATGCGTGAGAGCCACGAGAGAGGAGAACTGACAGCGGCAGCCACGGGAAACCAAATTCAATCTATTGCCACGGTACCCGGCTTTCAGGACGCGGACCTTTTCATTCAGCTGTGCACCAGACCCTAAGCCCAAAACCGCTGTCCCGCCTCGCTCTCGCTCTTTTGAAAACCTGCAACACATGCCATTTGTCAGATCGGAGAGAAATTACCTCGGCCGACGAGAGAGGGTCTTTTCCGCGAGCGGGCGAGCCCCAGCCGTCACGGGGAGAAGAGGAACAGTAGCTCTGCAGGGATCCCCAGAGATGCCCAGGGCTGCAGCTCACACGGCACAGCGCATACAAACGCCAGCCACCAGCAGCAGCAGCAGCGGCAGAGGATGGGAGGGAGAGTGCGAGAAAGAGAGAGAGAGGCAGAGAGAGAACGAGAGAGAGAGAAAGGGGGAATGAAACGCAGCAGAGGGGGGCTGCTCATTCTGAGGCAGCCAGGCACATTACATCATTGCTTTCCACTCCTGAGGAGGCAGAGCTGTGGAGAGGGGAGAGGAGGCACTCCCCTTTACACCTTCTGTCTGATAACGTAAGAACCTGCAGAGGAAAAATACACTGCAACCATCTCAAACTGCTATTGTGATATGGATCATCGTCAGATTGAGACGGATTTTTACATTGAGGCACAATGGTTTTTACATATGCGCGCACACCATTTTTGGCTTCAATAATGGATGGCAGGGTGAAAATAAAATAATGCAGCTGTATTAATCTCTGCAGTCTAACCCTCATTGAGAAAGAAACGATTGTTTCTGGGCAAATCACAACACTCATTTACATTTTTAGTGATGCTTGCTGTTCTGATTAGTCAAAATAAGCAGATACACACATTACTTAATATCATTTATTTACTTGTAAAAAGGACTGCAAAAGGGCGTACAATTTCCTGAAACTTTCCTTGGGAAAGGAAAACTTACATTTTTGAAAACTTAAATTCCCCCTGAGGTGAAAATCAAGATTTGAATGTTGTTTATATGTCTATGTGGTGTTTTTAATATGCTTTCATCATCATCATCATCATCATCATCATCATCATCACCTCCTTAAAACTGCAGTGAACCAAAGACGGTCTCAAAAACGCGGTTTCTGATGTCACAAACTACTTTGTAACCAATCACGTCAACGTGTGATCGCCAACGAGTGGATCTATGAAGTAGTGCGAGTGAAGGCGGGGCTAATTTGCATATTTATGCGTATACTAAATGAGGCAAGGGTATAGAGTTACTTTCAAGCTATTTTAAGGCATGAAGATTTTTTTTTCCAAAAAAAAAACCCATGTAAATATGTCATTTTGGTGATCAAATGATAGAATTATTGACTACAGGGGGACTTCAACAGGAATTTGAAAAGTCTTACAGGTTTGCAACGACACGAGGGCCGGTATTTAATGACAGAATTTTCATTTTTGGGTGAACTATTCCTTTAAGTTCCCTGTTATGGGTAAACTGTACAATTTTACAAATTTCCAGTTAATTCCCATTAATTCCAGTTAATTCCCATATATTCCCATTAATTCCCATGGAAAGTTTCCAACTTTAAAAATTCCCGGAATTTTGCAACCCCAATTATAGCCAAATGATCATGAGATTATTTCTAACTGGCCTGTCCATTGTTAAACATGTTTCTTTATTCTGTTATATTTGAGAAAGTTTTCCATTTGTTTTAGCACAACATAGTCACCGATAAGCAACACATTAAAAACAAAACGCAAAAAAACACCCTAGCAACCTCATAGAAACACTAAAAACTCAAATCGAAACATAGCATCAAACTAAAACTCAGTCAGAACACCTTTAGAACGCTCTGGCAAACACCCACTACACCCCAGAATGGTGGCGGCGAGTTTTGGGCTGGCAAGCACTACTCAAAAATCTGCTTTGCTTTTAAATGGAATCAGGAGTGGCCTGTTTCTCAGTCTTTTAGCCAAAGAACCTCCAAGCATATAGAGCAGCTTCAGGCCAGTGAGGGTCCGATGTGGGAGTATGTGGTCACAGCGGTTGGCTGATGGTCCTGAGAGACGGTGCACACTGCCTTTCCATCCCCACCCACTACCACACTGCTCATGAGAGTTTACCGGGACATGAACTCTTTTCAAGAGAGGGAATGTGAAAGGAAAAACTACAATCGTGCAATTCATAAGACAGGCTGATGCTGTTTTCTTAAAGTTACATACAAACAGCACGTTTAACTGGGAAAGAAAGCAGCAGATATTGGTGTGCACTACTGGTCAATTTTGGTCAAGGATGTTTTAATGATTTTGAAAGAAGTGTCTTATGCTCAAAAGGGGCTGAATTTATTTGATCGATAAATATTATGAAATATTATTATGTTTTAACATAATTGTTTTCTATTTGAATATAATGTCACATGATCCTTCAGAAATCATTCTAATATGCAGATTTGGTGTTCAGTTTTTATCAGCTACTCCTGGTACTCGATAATTTGAATTGTTATCAGTGGTTTTTGCTGCTTATTATTTTTTTGAGGCAACATTATAATTTTTTTCAGGATTCTCTGATGAATAGAAAGTAATCAACATTTATTTAAAATAAAACTTTACATTTTACTGTCACTTTTGATACATTCAAATGCATCCTTGTTGAATAAAAGTCTTTCTCTTTATTTATTGTTTTAAGAATTAATTTGCACTGCATTCATTCGTAAAATTAATAGCGCCAATTATAAGTCAGTATGCACACACCAGTACACTGACTCATTTATTTTTCCAACACCGAATATGTCCACAAACTTTGGGAAGAGCCTGACATAGTACCTTTTGTCAGGCACCAAAAAAAACCCCCAGCATTCTCTTTCCCAGCTGCAATTGGCTTTGCGACAAGACCCCGGCTATTATCTGCAGATTGCAGCCAAGTTCTGACAAACAGATTTCAGAGCTGTCTTTGCTAAAGCAAAACCACTTTACATCAAAGTGATACACATTTTACAAAAAGCGGACGAGGGCAGGAAAACAGGAAGCTTTGCTATTATTCCATTCAAAGGTCCATCTCCACACAGACCTCCAAAAAAGTCTTCCCAATGTTTTGTGCTCCCCTCAAACTACTCACGGATAAATGGAGACTCCTGCCTTTTAGGACAAGAAGGCAGGCTGCTTTCAGAGTCTGAGCAACATAGAGTCAGCCAATGAAAACACAGTCCTTTTTGTTCTGCAGCAGACCTAACTAAGCGATCAAGATTTATTTGCGCTAATTCCACGCTCTTCAAAAAAAGCCATTGATTCATAGCAAGCAAAATCTTCCCAACAAATAGAGCAGGCCTGTTTCTGATGAATGGCCTCTGCTGTTTTCACTGGCACTTGATTTCATAGAAACGATTTTTCTCAATAGTGGCAGCTGTTGGTCAATCGATGGAGGGTTTGAAGAAGAAATCATGGCCTTTTGCTGCAGTGCACTCTTGACTGGGTAAACGGCAGATGTTATTGCTCAAACTCTCTGAGATAGAGGATGATATTGACGCAGTTAAGTGTCCTCTGAAGAATGCAGTGTTACGCATTCTTTGCTCTGTCCTATCAGTTCACAACATGATGCAAAACAATCACCTTTTTTCTATACCTGCCAAATATTTTATGACTCTTGTCCTGTAGCTGTGCATTATTGATATCAATGAAAAGGCCTGATTTGCTTCTACTATTGGACAGTCCATAAGACAAAGCCAGGTCATAATTACAATCATTTTCATGTATAACTGATAAATAACTGACAGATAATATAAAATTCTATATCATTTTGTTTCTATATGTATTTTTTGTAAATAAATTAAAAATAAGAAAAATTTAGTTCAATATGACAAATGGATATGGATGATTTGCTTAAGATTACAGTGTCATTAAATCATAAGTGTTCTTAAAGATTAACTTTACAGAAGAAATAGATGGTGATATAGGCATGCACAATCGACCAATACCAATAAATAAAATAAATAAGTAAAAAAATCTATGATATTGCGTCTTTATGTAAATTTTGAATGTCATAATTTAAGTATGCAAACTAATGTTTTACTAAAGTTTGCTTTTTTGCTAAAGTTTTCACAGTGCTAACTCTTTCGACTCCATTGATGGAATTATCCGTTACTTATTACACAAAACGTCCCTGCCACTGACGGAATTTTCTGGCAATCCATGCTTATTACACATCTTCTGAAAGAGCACAGAATCTCCCGATCAAAACACGGGTGAACAATCAACAGAAACAAGCTATAGAAGTGTTAAACTATCGCGTTACATCCGAAATCACATGCTCCCCTACTATAAAGTAGGCTTTTTACTATCCCATGAGGCCACGGGAGAGGATCTGTCAACGGCAGTGAAGTGACACAACTGACGCTGGTAGGTCACATGGTAATGACAACATTTACATTCATACTACACACACTTATACTACATAGAACATACTTTTTTAGCAGTTGTGAAGTAATTACTTATTCAAAAAAAAAAAAAAAGTACCTACTCAAGAGAGTATATGATTTCGGATGTAGCCTTGGTGTTTTTTAAATTAAATGAGCATGCTTAAATTGAAAATCCAATATCAAGCAATACCAATAAATAAAAATCACACTATGCCGTCACACTTTATATAAGTTGTCTAACTGTATGTATATAAGAAGAGAAAAATATTTATTAAATAATTTCATGGTTTTCCTCCCACCCACTTTCAATTATTTCCTTTCAATGAAAGGTTAGATTGTTACTAATTTTATGCATTAAAAATAAAAAGGATAAACAATACAGATTTATTTTTATAGTCATCTTTGATCATATTTACCAAGGGTACCGATATTTTTGGCCATGACTGTATATATATATATATATATATATATATAATGTAAAATATATATACAATGTAAAATATAATATAAAATATAATTATGTATCATTTATATATATATATATATATATATATATATATATATATATATATATATATATATATATATATATATATATATATATATATATTTATATATATATATAAAATGATACATAATTGTTAGCTACAATCAAAGTCCTTTGTCATTTCACTCATCTTTGAAACACCTCTCGGGCAACTATTTCAATATATCTGTATGAATGGGAAAGCATCAAACTCTCCAAAGGTGTTCACCAGGGATATGACTAAATTTCATATTTGAAATCAACAATGAAATCGGACATCAACTGTTTAATAAATTTGTTTATAAACACTCAAATTACTGAACCAGCCAATGTTCATGTGCGCAATGATTTTACCAATTGTGTCTCTCGTTTAGAAGGCAGGACTTATTCCACCATCCACTTTCTCCTATTTATAGTAATATGAGTCCATCGTCTTTGTATATGGCAGATATAATGGTGGAATGTACTTATTGTGTTCATGTTGTTTGCAAAACACTTTTGCTGCTATTGATAGTTAAGGTCAGCGATGGTGGTTTGGGGAGGTTTAAGACATATTGGAAGAGTCAACAGTGTAATTATCAACATAATAATTACAGAAATTAATTACAGTGTTAAATAAAGTGCATTGCATCAAATGATTAATTTCAATTTAATAGTTAAAACACTTAATATAAAGTTGGACCTTTATTTGATGGTCATTTTGTCATTTGAAGACTATCCACAACTATTATAGCTGGCTGATTTGCCCTTCACCACATCAAAACCGCATAAAACATCATTGTTCATGTACGCCCAAACAGACCAGAATAATAATGGAACATTGTCTGTTTCATATTGGACTTAATACGTATGACGAGGATGGGACAAAACAGTCAAATGTCTTTTGTGAGTCCCGTAGTGTCTTTGAGAGCCCATGAATGACATTCCAAATATGGCGTGTTGTAGGTTGACTGGAATGCAGAAAACGGATCAGACTGTACTGTTTTCCATCGTGTACAAAAACTCCTCTTAGAGTGCGATGCCTTGGGCAAAGAGAGAAGCTCCAGGAATACAAACACTATGGCAAAAGAAGTTGACCTCTAGCTGTGAAGATTTGTCCTGCCTAAACTCTTGAGATATTCCAGTGGAACAGAGGGATACAGTGTTTTCTGCTATTGTGGACTTGCTGATTGCTGCCAGTTTTTCAGGTTCGGATTACAGATTGTCCTAAAGTAGTGTCAATGTCTGACCATGACAGGGGAAACCCCCCTCTTGGTCTATGGAAGAAACCTTGGGAAGAACCCAAGCTAAAAAGGGAAACCCATCCTCTTTGAGTTGACCTGTATGAGTAAGATTTTATGTTTTCTACGGTTGCAATGATTACACTTAATTTCTGGCATGAAATTGCATGAAAAACAGGAAAACAAAACAGATTTGGTTCTTGAGAGAATGGACACAGGAAGTAAGAGAGCCTGACAGAGAGCTAAAATGATCCAAACTATTAATTAAAACATAACCAACCAAACTAAAACCCTTACATATTTACATGATACTGTTCAAAGAAATGAATACTTGTATTCAGCAAGCACACATTCATTTAATCAATGCCAGTAAAGACAAAGAAAAGGATTTAAAATTAACACAGTTTTTTTTTTAAAAACATTCTATTCATCAAAGAATCCTGAATAAAATGCATCAGGTTTCTACAAAAATATTAAGCAGTACCTTTTTTTTTTTAAACTACTTTGATAATAATAAGAAATGTTTCTTGAGCAGCGAATCAGCTCAATTTCTGAAGGATCATGTGACACTGATGCTTAAACTCAGCTTTGATCACAGAAATAAATTACATTTTCTGGTATATTAAAATAGAAAAAAGTTATTTTCAATTGTAATAATATTTTACAATATTATTTTTACTGTATTCATAATACTGTAATGTAGGCTGCATTTATGTGATAAAATGAATAAAAACAGTAATATTGTGAAATATTACCATTTTAAATAACTGTAATTTATGTCAAAGTTGAATTTTCAGAATCATAACGTGTCACATGATCCTTCAGAAATCATTCTAATATGCTGATTTGATACACATGAAACATTTCTTGTTATTTCCAATGTTAAAAACAGTTGTGCTGCTTAATATTATTTTTTCAGGATTCTAAGATGAAAAGAAAGAACAAATCTTATTTCATAAGATGTTAAACATCTTTACTGACACTTTTGACGCACTCTTGCTTAATGAAAATGTTAATTTCTTTTAAAAAAAAATCTTTTGACCTGTAGTGTATGTATTTGTTTAAATTAAAGCAGCAGTTCATCCAAATTCTGATTTTCAAATTACATTTATATCCAAATTTAAATCAATATGTGGCCACCCTCTCAGTCAATTTGAAACTAGCAAGCACTGTGACTACATTGAAGAAAAAAAATGGTATGTGATCATCCAAATTCCTATAGCCAGCCCTTGAAAGAAAGAACACAAAAGAACTCTTATCACATCATTCAAACTTAAATATGCATTAATGATTCCTACACACCATTTTAAAACAGCCTTAGAGTGCCGTAAACGTTGGTTAATTGTGAAGTAATTACAAAAATGCACTTTCACAAAGGGAGTCCAGTCTTCTCAGGCATGAAGTATGGTGCTGATTGATTATATTTAGCAGTGGCAGTGTGACTGCCCTCTCCCAAAAGCATTTCGCTAATTACACGGTCAGAGGTCAAAGAGCTGGCCCCTTTTGTGTCCATTCACCACTGCCAAGACAAATCAGATCGGCTGACAATCTTACTTTGTGTGTGATGCACTCGTTAATCTAGGAAAGAGGATGTGGGCTAAAAATGATCATATGAAATCTCTAGATATTCATCATGCGAGAATGGCATCCAAGAGTTGCATGCAAGAGTTGATTACTCAGTATGATTCATGCATCGATTTACCAACTTAAAAAGGGACCAATGGTCAAGAGGTCAAAGATCTTCTGTTGTCCTGCATGAGACAAGAATGACAAAAATGTGACGTGACAGCCATTCGAATGTGCAATCAATTACAAATGTTGTATTTACTAAACAAAGCTTTCAGAGCACGTCCTCTTTGGTTATTTTGAATGATGAATGGAATGGATTTGGAATAATAATCAATATAATGATTTCAGTTCTTTAAAGGGGGTCATGACGAGATATATTTTTATTAAGGTTCACAAAATGTTTTGGCAAAAGCTGGGTTTCACCACGTTAAATGCATTCTAAACCATTTTAGCGACTGTACATTCAATTCAAAACTGGCTTTAACTGCATTTAAAACAACAATGCTTAAACAAACAATGTAACAATTAATTTATTAATATTTTTTTTTAAATACTGGCAAAACAAATAATGTGCATCTTCAACTAGACATGACCATATGAACAACTATTGACTGATGTAAGTCTTATGTATTTGATTCACTAAAAAGAACCAGTCCATAAGAGTCATTTGTTCAGAAATCAGACTGGACTCATGTTGATGAATGTTTACGGATTCACTAAAAGAACAGTTTCATAAAAGCGATTTCTTCTGCAATCAGACTGCACTGATTAACTAAACAGAACCGGTTCATAAGAGCGATTCATAGATTCAGTAGGGTTCTTGCAGCAGCATTGAACAAGAAACTCTTGACAGAGTATTTTAGCACGGGATTCAGTCCACTTTGGTAGAAAAATAAACATACGACAACATTTAAACAGAACATCATTTGGTTCTGGTATTTGGTTGATTCTGGTGCTTATCAGCATGTCATGTTAAACCCTCCCTGCCAAACAAACAAACAAACAAACAAACATCAAAACCAAATCAAATAACTTTTAAGCACCAGCTCCTTTCTTTGAAAAGATTCACAATGTAAACACCACAGATTAATACGCAGGATTTATCTCTTCACACCCTTCCCAATGCCAAGAATCTGTACAATCCATCCCCTCAACACGTCAGCAGCCTGTTTTCTTTGGATTCTTGTTACTTTTTTAACACTCTATTCATGTCTCTAGCCACCATTATGACAAAACTCCAAAACTTTAAAAAAAAAAAAGAAGCAATGCAAACAAATTAGTCTGTGGTTAAGAGAAAATGAGAAATGTGTTTCTATTTCTAAATCTATTTCCCTGCAGAACTGCTGGTGGTGCCCCACTGAGAAAGTGAAGACAATTCTATTGCACAGCTTTACACAAATGAAAAGAATATCATTGCATTTGGGAAATATCAACAGGCACCATGGGAAACAAAGCAATAGTTTTCTGGGCTGAAGTATTAATCATTACTATCATAATTTAAGGAACAGCTTGGCTTTGTAAACAAGCATATAATACAGTACTTATCACCGATATCACACAGCTGCTGCACACTGCTGAAAATCAAAAAACAATCTTTAACTGTTTATCCTGTGTTCTCCAGTCAGACTAGGCAAACTTGACCCCAAATTATCCAATAATTTCAACACGTTGCTTTAATAGAGATAAATGCCTGCCGAATTCTCTAGTCAAAACCCCAGAAAGACATTATTTAATAGCAATCTGAGCCATCTAAATCTCTTCGTGGTAAATGATTCCTCGGGCAGAGCATTCCAAATGGACAACTGACCCTTCGCAAACAGTTTGATTGACAGGCGATCTAACCAATCATAACGCTGGGAGCCGTCAGGGAGTAGCCTATAATAGATTAACGTTGGTCAATTTGAAAAATTGTGTCTCACGTTTTTCTGCGGTTGAAACAACATTCTTTCTGGTGTTAATTCATGTTTATTTGATGCTGTAAATGAACTAGTATGAAGAGATGATCAGTTCACGAGCACATTAAAGAGACACTATACGCTATTTAGTGTTTAAACTTCTTTAAAAAATTTCAATATTTGAAATATGAAACTGTTTCATTCGTTGTCAGTGTCCTCTTTGCTCCACTACGTATTTTTCACTGTGGGAGAACATGATGTGTGGCGTGAGAGAGGCATTGCAACACGGAGCGGGTTTTACGAAGGGTCAATTAGAATGTTAGATTTAGCATATCCCAAATAGCCTATAGCAGCAAGTAGTACCATATCTAGAGTCAACATTGAGGTTACGTTCCCAGGCCAATGGCAATCGCACAACAGGGTTTGATGTTGGTACAAATCGAAATGACGGACATCATGTAAACACAGCATTTATACTGAATACTGAACTCTCTCTTGCTGTCATGGAGTTAAGGATAAGGTCTATTATTAAAATAAATTCAGTTGTTGTGACTGGCAAAGTTGTGATGCAAGATTTTGTAATGATTCTCAGAATGAGAATGTTAAAGGTCCAGCTTGTGTGATTTGTAATAAGGACAAAAAGCATGGCGCCATATCATTTGATTGTTGGATTTTCTACCATCTAATGAAACGACAGAGCTTGGACCTTAAAGATTGGTGCAGTGATTAAATTACAAATAATTAACTTTCACTCTTTGATGGCTGTAACATAAAAAGCAACACGCCAGGTGCGACCCATGTTAGTTTCAGCCCGACGCAGTTATTTTCATGTCACGTTGTTTAAATACCAAATTCACCAGCGTCCATCTGTTCGCCCAAGGGCGTTCTGGTCTGAAAACGAGGTGTGTTTAAGCGCACTGTTGGCGTGTTGCTATTTTGAGGCAACTGAAAACAACTACACCTCTGACCAACAAAAACCTGGTCTAAAGTCAATGGTGCAGTTTTTTTCCCATTATTTAAAGAGCGTGTTAGTAATACGCGCCTATAGGCGGTTGCCATTTATTTGTAATCATTTCATAGTAGTTTCTGAGTGAAAACTGTTTCAAAGTAAATCCTAAACTTATTTTTTTCTTGTATTTTTTCTTTACACTACATAGACATTCTTCAACATCAAACCTGACCCATATCTCTCAACCTAACCATTTGACAATATAAAAACAATATACAAAACACCAGATTTAACAGGCAGATTCAACTACGTTCACAATTTATTAAAAAATAATACAAGGTCAAAAGATTGCCAAAAGCGACCACCATCCGCCATATTTGCAAAACATGGGTTCAGCTGGTGATAATGCATGACACCTTTTTTTGAAATCAAGAATTTTAATTAAATCTTTATTTTAAAAAATGTGATTTATGGCGTTGAAGCATGTGATAAAAGGGAAAACAATGCAAAAAAAAAAAATCCGTTAAAATGTTCAGTTTGTAATTTGAAAACAAAGTAAATACGCATGCAGAACAACATGAAACGATTCACTTCTGCGAGCTGATGACATCCGTCCGTCTTCATCAAAACCTCAAAAAAAAACCTTGTGGGATCAAAGCTCAAATAAATAGGACACAGTTTTACAAGTCAACCAGCGAACAGTGTGTACTATCCAAGAAAAGCGCTCATGAAGGAGGAACTCACAACATACTTCAAGGACAAGATCATAGCAAGCTCAGCCAAGCTCGTATTCAGTAGTGACATATTGAGTTCCTTAGAAAAGAGCAGGACACATTTTGACAAACAGCGTTGTGTTTTGCTCTTCACCTTGAAGACCAAGTTCTTTGTGTCCTCGAAGCAGGACTTCCCTCAAATTGTGGCAGTACGATCATTATACAACCTACGCAGAGGGTGACCACCGTTCTCTAATTTCACTCCTACCTGTCCAGCCATCTCCCTCCCCCCTCATCCCTTGTTCCCTTTCTTTCACCGTGGTGTACTGTTCCACGTTACCTTGGCAACGCAGTGGTTATGTTCTGCTCTCCATTCAGCCGGCATTCTCTTGCCCTGGAGGGCAGATGCACTCTGCTTGTCCTCCTGTCATCCACACCAAAAAAGCCCATGTGGACGGCTCCATCAAACCCCCGTTTAACCTTCACGCTGCCTGAGACAACTGCAGAAAAGACTACAGGCATCCCAAACACGAAACCAAGACGCTCTCTGTATTTTCATTATCTTACCAGGAATAGAATTATCCCTCTATATGCACCTGAAATTGCATTGCAAAGATGCCAAACCTTACTCTGAGTGGGGGTTGAGGACATTTCTCTAATTGAGGAGGATGGTTGCCATGGCAACATATTGAACCGTTGCATAGGGTGATGGGAGAACACCTTACTGCTGCTTGGTTTCACCTAGCTGAAGTCACATCTCTAGTGTAAATCCAGCTGAAATCTCTAGACTGCTTTAAGCTTAAGAACACTTCAGATGTTTTAATCCATTCATTTCAACATAAAAAAAAAAAAACGATAATTTGTGCTCTTAGACAAAGTGGTAAGGCAACAAAAAGGCTCGACACATCCTTCAAACCACATGTTACTCTGTTTATCTTCTCTCAGGTGGAGGAGGAGTATGTGAGTGTTATTAATTTGAGCGCTGACAGCACCGGTATGCTGGTGTGATTAACTAACGTAACCACAGTGTTTACTCTGCACACACGCCTCGTCTGTCTCACGAAGTTCAAACACAGTAACATACAAGCAAAGTTTTCATACAGCACACCATGTAGACACAAAACAAGTGTTTCTGAAACAGTTTGGGTTTTATTTTAAAGCTGACCTCTGCGAAATCAAAATTAGGAGTGTGCTTATTTTTTCAGTGCGTGTATGTGTGTATATTCATATATTAAAAAATTGAAATTATAATTTATATTATTGGGTTTGGTTTTATAGACAGACACACACACTCTACAATACATATACATGATCTTATGATCAATATATGCAAATTAATTTATGATAATTGCTAAATAAGTTTAGTCATATATATTCGTATAAATAAGTTAACAAAATTGAAAAAAAAAACAGATTTTTTTTGTTTTTCAGTGATATTTATTGCAATATGAAAATAGCTCTATTTGGAAAGAATTAATCATTCTAGATTTTGCAAGGGAGTGAATCTGCATAGAAAATAATAAATTACAACATTAGATAAATACAACAAAGATACAAAGTAAATAAACAGTGATTTAGAAGTCTAACAGTATTCAGGTACAGAAATTGAATAATCAAATGTAAAATAACACTGCATAGCCTTCACTGTATATGATTTTTTTAACGTTGTTAAAGCTACCAAATTAATTTTATCTTTGTATTTTGTTGTTTGATTAACATTAATGATCATCCAGCAGAAGGTAAATTAGGCTGCTGTCACTTTAAGAGCTAATACACGGATCCAATACAATGACACTCGTCCATTTTCTTAATTATTTACGTTTACGTAAGCCCAGGGTTGGGGAGTCACGAAATACAAGTAACTGAGTTATGCATTTAAATGACAAAATTTGAGTAACTGTATTTCATTATAGTTACATTTTAAATGGGTGGTAATCGGATTACAGTTACATCTGAAAAGTATTTTAGATTACCAAAGTGATTACTTTGAATTTTAATGTCATTTAAACAGCGATTGGTGATTCTCTGACTCTGACAGTCTGAAAAAGCGCAGTTAAGTTTCACGTTATCGACTGTTTTCATGTTTTGTGATAGTTGTTTGTGAGTCATTTTATAATTCACTGGTCACTGCAACTTTTTCTCACAATTAGTTTTTTTCCCCCTCACAATTGTGAGTTTGCATTTCACAATTCTGACTTCTTTTTCTCAGAATTGCAAGATTTAAACTCACAATTGCAAGTTATAAAGTCAGAATTGGGAGATACAAACTTGCAATACTGACTTTTTTTCTTGCAATTGTGAATTTAGAATGTGAGTTCTGACTTTTCTCAGTATTGTAACAACGTCTCACTTTTTCTTTAACTTTTCTGCACACTGCGACCAAACTTCCCCACCAGGCTCTCCTTCCGTTTTCCTGCTTCCTCTTTTCTACGAATTTAGTCAAAACCACACCTCTTTTCGTCTCCACCTTTTGTTTTTCGTTTTGTACGAATTTTAATAACTTTATGAACTTGGAATGATTTTATTTGGTCAAACAATATGATTATTTACCTTTGTTTTGTTTGAGCAGCGCATCGCTACAGAGTTTATATCTTATAATTTTGACTTTTCTCAATATTGCGAGTTTATATCTCATAATGACTTTAAACTCACAATTGCAACTTTATATGACGCAATTCTGAGGGAAAAAGTCAGAATTGTGAGATAAAAACTTGCAATGACCTTTTTTGTGTTTGTTCCACTTATTAGTATTCCAAAGTATTCTAAAGTATTTAGATTAAGTTACTAAACTTGAGTAATGTAACGAAATACGTTACAAGTTTCTTTTAAAGCATGTATTTTGTAATCTGTAGTGAAATGTATTTTAAAAGTAACCTACCCAGCCCTGCGTAAGCCATATGTGACTGCTTCCGAGGATACTTTCTGAGAAGGGTATTTCAACATTATTTTGTTTGCATGAGTCTGTTTGAGCACAAATAAATGCGGAAGAGAACGGAATTTGGCGTCCGGGGTGCACTCTGTGTGTGCGCGCAAAGAAAACAGCGCACAAATTCTGAAATGAGTTCTCTTTCGCATCTTTTTGAACTCGAATGGCTTAAAATCGCTTGAATGTTTAAACGTACAGGACCTAAAACAAGTGTAAATGATAAACATTCACCTCCATGATGGTTAAACTGCAATAAATCCAAGAATCACATGCGTTTCAAACCGTGATTTCAGGTCCGTACGGATCACACGATCCCCATCGCACATCGTGATATCGATGCTAAAACGATTTATCGTGCAGTCCTAATATAAACAGTTAACAAAATTAAAATGTAAAATGAAAAACAAACCAAATAATTGATGACTGTGCTGTATTCCTCATATTTTTGACTAGTCAAATGTTCTCTAGGATGAGAATATCCCTCCCCCTTCGACAGAGAAATCAAGGTTTGTTTCTGTGATGTTATTAAAGCCTTCATAAGTGATGAGCCTGTCGATATTCCCTTCCCAAAGAAAAATTATGCATGAAACACAGGACAAAAATCTGCTGTCGTCAAAAGATTTCATGGTGTTTTAAAAGGACTGGAGCATAATAGGGGCTGTTCCTCAATTTGAGATCTCTGAGACAAACACGATGCTTGTTCCATTGGCCCGCTTCAAAGGCAGAGACTAATAGTGTTTGTATATGAGCCTGAATACTCCAGAATTGCCCCATAAGGAGGCTGTGATCCATATCATTGCATCCTTTGGCTGCAGATCAGAGCCAGCGTGGGGGAATGAAGATGGGGCTCTATTAGTAGGTCTTGCATGTAGCCAATGTACTGAATAAGCCATTTTCACAGATTCTGCATTAAACTAACAGGCAGTAACTGTTTCAAAAGAACAGATGCCCTGGGGATAATTTCCTCATATGTACAGTACATGCGTACTTTGTGTGTATTGTTAATATAAATATTCAGATTACTCCTCCTGGCTGATTACAATAAAATGAGAAATATAGCACTAAACTGTTCAGACACGTGCAGCACTCAAAGACATGAACAGTGAAACTTTCAAAATGCTAATAAATATATTAAACAAGACCTAACAGCAGAGAAACCACCTCTTTCTTAATTATTCATATGTTCTGCAGAGGGCAATCCTCAACTGTGAGTGTGACTTTTTTCTTTTTTTAACAGAATAATTCACTCAGCTGTGAAACTCAGAAGAAGAGAGAACACCACACTCCACTTTCATCTTCACACTTTTCTCACACAGCTGCTGCACCTTTGAACTCAAAAGCTGTATTTCAGTAAACTGTGATCAGTGCAGGGTTTTTTCCCTTCTATAAAAGTCTACTGCTTATATAAGTTCAGAAGGTCTTCCAGGTTCAAGGAATTGCACACACAGACGAACCACTAGTC
Organism: Opsariichthys bidens; assembly: GCA_037194245.1. Taxonomy (NCBI): domain Eukaryota; kingdom Metazoa; phylum Chordata; class Actinopteri; order Cypriniformes; family Xenocyprididae; genus Opsariichthys; species Opsariichthys bidens. The sequence continues at coordinate 29,233,155 of CM074278.1, forward strand.
ATGAGCTAATCACTGAAAACTGAGACCCACAGCATTTGATCAGTGGATTTACAGAAATCGTTTCAAGTGGGGGTTTTTTTCCGAATATTGCAGCATTGCGAATCTAATCAGCTCCTGATAAACACATTGAATGTTATTTGAATTTTCATTCTACGAGTCATTTAACCATGTATTACTGTATTTGGAAGGATTTTGTCTTTAAAGCACGTTAAAATGTATAAATTCTCACATTTACAAGCAAAGCAGGGATTCCCCAAATTTTTTGTCAGCGGAACCTCTTTGACCTGATCCATCTGCTACTGAGACTTTAAAGGTGCACTATGTAGTTTTTTCATCCGCTAGGGGTCGCTAAACAATTCAAAACAATAACAAAGGCGTAGACTGATGTGATTATGGAATCATGGACCTTGTCGTCATACCGATGGATCTAATAATATTTATGGGGAAATAATGTTTATGGATGAGTGAATGCATGTTTTTAACATGACTATGGTGTGAAGCAGGACGTGGCCGAGAATCACGTACGAGATCGCTAACTAGAGACAGATATGAGTGTCACACACGAGTCCCGGGGATATAAAGAAACGAGGACATTTCCTTCTGATCTACTCATAAGTGCTGAAATACGACTCGTACAGGTCAGTTTATTTGAGGAATTAAACTGTGAGGTAACGCAGCGCTGTTTCATTTGGTCTAACATTACACTATCATGCTAAACTGTATTTGAGTGAGTTGAAAGTTGTAATGTTTAGTATTAGTTTGTTGGCTGTATGAGACGTAACAGTAAGGTAGATCAACATTATTATCACACTGATGATATTCTAACACTTCATCATGTTGAGCTTTATAACATTGATTAGTCTTATATAGCCTACATTTGCTCACCTCATCTAATAACGTGCAAGAGCGGCGTCTCTGTCAAGTCGAAGTTTGTCACAAAGCCCTCGCCATCTCGGAAACGCCACGCCGATATTGATCCTTGGTGTATTTCTTCTTATGTCCCAAAGTTTGCTTGCCATGGTCCATAATGTTTGAATGTACCAACAGTAGCCGCTAGACGTTACGCAGCTGTCTGTGTCTGTTGCCATACTGTGCAGTACAAGCGGAAACCAGGGATAACGCAGATATTACATCGCTAACAGACGCAAGTGACAAGAGAGGGACGGGTACTATTTAAAATTGTGAATTTCTCTGAATTAACAAATTCTTAGAAACATTTATGATATTGTAAGTACACAGCTGAACGAAATATTTAACACTGTGCAAGTGGTTTTTGGATATTCTAATATAAAAAGTTTACATATTGTACCTTTAAGTTAATAAGTCAGGTCAATAATAAAATTAGAGGGGACATATCATGAAAATCTAACTTTTTCCATGTTTAAGTGCTGTAATCGGGTCCCCGGTGTATCTACCAACCCCGAAAACGAAATAAAGGACAACCCAGTAACTTTTTTGGCAAGACTTTCTCTGCAAGCCTGTGAAACAACGAGCCGCTCAGATTTCACTCCCCTAGTGATGAATGAAAGGGTGTGTTATTATAAAATTACTAGCCTTTAATCTCCCTGTTTCTACCCATGGCGCCACCATTTTGTTTTCGCAAACGAGGCAAAATGGCAGATGAAGAAAACGTAAGTATTTTTATGTAATGCAATGTGTTTCTTCGGTTCAGGCAGCTTCAATTCCGTGTGCTTTCCTTTAGCCTTCATACGCTCTATTACTTTATGCCAGCACAAACAGAAGTTGTGTTCGACAGAAATGTATTGGAGTTACTTATGACTCACCCACAAAACAGCTTATACTAACATTACTTTTGTGATGTCATTTTACACCGGTCTGCTTCACAAATAAGAGTGAATTCAACGCTGGATTTGAACAAAACATTAACATGACGGCACATGCTGGTCGATGAGTTCAATCAACTCCACAGCAACTACAGAAATTTTTACACTAACTGTTGTAACTTCTTCCTGAGTCTCTCCATCAGTGTCGACTCAATGTAAGACCGAAAACCTTTACAGACTTACTAATTTTGGCTGAGTGAGATCCTCCTGCTTTGTTGTTGTTATTAACCGAAGCATGAGCTGTTCTGGAAAGCAGGTCGGGAGCAGCAGCTCATTTGCATTTAAAGGGACACACACAAAAAACACTGTGTTTTGCTCACACCCAAATGGGGCAAATTTGACAAGCTATAATAAAAGATCTGTGGGGTATTTTGAGCTGAAACTTCACAGACACATTCTGGAGCCACCAGAGACTTATATTACATCTTGTGAAAATGGGCATAATAGGTCCCCTTTAAGTTAATAATAATAATAAATTATAAAATCAAGGTTCTCTGATGTTGGTTAATGGCCACATGACATGCAGGTAAACAAAAAAAGTTTATGATTATTTAATTGCTTTTCATTAAACTCACAAACCCCAATCTGAGAAACCCTGACATAATGTAATATTTAACGCACTTCACGCTATTGATAACAAAGAATGGAAATTGTTTTCAAAAAGATGCCGAGAGCATTTTAAGGTACTGCTTGATTTTGTTAAAAAAATTAATTGTCATGAAAATGTTTGACATTAGAACTGAACTTACCAAACAAAGCACTTTGAATCAATGCCATATGTACATTTCTTAATGTAACTATTAGCTGGATAGATTCATTAATTAAATTGAATTAATTTAGTAGACACTTTATTTCAAAACAAGGTGGTTTTCCCTTTCAACCAACTAACAAGTAGCAAAGAATGGCTCATGACTCAATCTTGTGTCATTTGATTATAAAAATATCTTGCAAAAGAAACATGAATCTTACTTTGCTTCAGTACTTATGATTATAGACTATCAAGTATGATTCTGTTAAAGACTCATCATGTCTTGTGAGTTTCATATAGTGCATCATTCACAGCATACAAAGGAACACCTCCTATAAGCAGTGTGAGGAAATAGTATTAACCTCTACGATTGCTCACTGTCAGACACCGAGGAAGCTCATCTGCCCATCTCACCCTCACGACCGAGACCAGATGCAGCTGCTGATTTAATGGTGTGTCGTGAGAGCGTTCATTAATGTCTGTGCAGGATGTGTTTCAATGAGACTTGGCTGGTCCACTATCACAGATTAGATATGCATCACAATGACTGACGATCATTTGTTTAGCATCCTAGTTGATTTTAATCATCCTCTCTCTCATTTATCTATTTTCATTGAACAATTTACTGTACTCGTTTGGTGAAAGAGCTCAGACGAACCTCCAATCCAAACCGCACCCATGCAGCCACCCTCCCCCATTCACCCCCAGGTCTGAATGTAGGCAGATGGGTCCGTAACGCTCTGATCACACAGGGCATTCATACACTTTAGCAATTATGTTTCTTTCACCATTAGTTGCGCAAACAGAAGGATGGAAGTAGTTTTAATATACACAAACATGGATACAATGTTCTGCATGGCCAAAAGTATGTGGACACCCCCTTGTAATTAACGGCTTTGACTTTTCCAGTAATTCCAGTAATGAAAAATCCTAATGCTACAGCACACAATGAGATTGTAGAGAACTGCGTGCTTACAAGTTTGTGTCAACAGTCTGGAAAGTGTCTTAACTGTTCCAGCATGACAACGAATCTGCATTGAAGAACTGCAAAAAAAACCTGAACACCTCTGGAATTAAATGAGAAAAAAAGAAGAAGAAGAAAAGGGTTTTGCGTAAGAACTGTCCTGAATATCAAAAATGGTTCTCGTTATAGTTCCACTGTGGATGGAATACTATCTAAAATACTACTTTCCTGCACTACTTCCTCAACAACACTACAACACTGCTACTGAATCTATAGTGCGAAACAAAGAGTGTCCCGAACAAATTAGTTCTTTTAAGTCAATCAAAAACAAATAGTGCAAACAGTGCAGTTAGATTACCAAACAAGTGATTCTAATAAGCCGGTTCTTTTTAGTGATTCAGTGTAGTTCAAATCCTGACCACATGACTCTAATGAAATGATTCCTTTTATTGAATTAAAAACATTGGTTCCCGAGCAAATTACTCAAATGAGAGAGTTCTTTTTACTGAATCAAAAACACACAGTGCAAACCCTTGTAGTCCGGTTCTGAACAAATGACTCAAATGATTCAGTTCTTTACTTCTTTTTGAATCCAAAACACACAGCTCAAACAGCGTTGTTAGATTACCAAACAAGTGATTCTAATGAGCCGGTTTTTTTTAGTGAATCAGTGTAGTCCAAATCCTGAACAAATAACTCGAATGAGTTGATTCATTTTGGTGAATCAAAAACAGACAACACCAATAGTGTGGTCTAAGTCCCGGACAAATGACTCTAATCAGCCATAACACATACCCAAACAAAATCTCATCATCTGAGAGCGGAATTGATTTTCTTTTTTTTATTAATATTACACCAAATAAAAGTACTAAAAGAATCGTTAATGGAACCATCAAAGAACCAGAATCATTACTGACAGCTGCATCATTCCTTTAATCAGGCACTGAAATTGCTAATTAGAATTATTGTCTGCTTCCCGAACAAATGACTCAAATGTAAGGCTCCAGACTGCTAAATGGTCGTATTTTGCAACCATTTTCACTGCCAGTACGAATAAATTTTGTTAGCGGTCTGGCTGGCGTGACCAACGCTGCCCAACATCAAATGGCAAACGTAATGTAAGCGGAACGAATCTACGCTACTCATTTGGGCTTCACGGACGGTTTATAAAGTTCAGACCAATGTCAGTGCAGTGCGATTTGTGAGCTACTCACAAGCCGATCTTGATCACGTGGCACTGTTACTACACAACACTGGGAGATCTAGGAAAGAAAGCATTTGAATTCACCACAGAATTAACAACATCGCTGCGAGATCTAGTGAGAAGCATTCAAATTCGGCGCAGAGTTCTCCATTATTAACCGTAAATATGAGATAAAAAAGGCTAACATGGAAACCAGGAGAAATGTGACATGAATAAACAAGTTACAGAGGGCTTTCAGTCCACAAGTTAACAACATTCGCCAATTAATTTGTAATTTAATGTAATAACACTAATTGTAACCAGGAAATTTTGTCGTAAATAGTCAAATGGTTTCAAGTACTTCACACATATTTTTCCAGCACTTCAAAACTCTAATATTATCATGTTTAAATGTTATTTTAAATGTGATGACCAAAACATAATAAGATTACCCCCATTTATAAAGCTAAAAGTTTCAAGAAGTAGTAAAACTCACACTTATTTAAAAATAAAAAATACATTAAAGGTGCCATATGTAGTTTTTCGTCCACTAGAGGTCGCCTATTCAACACAAAGGCGTAGCTTGATGACGCCAAGTTTGAGCGTGGAATCATGGGACATGCGGTCTTCATCTCACAGCCAGTGGAAAAGAATCAGGATGGAACTCGGGTAGAAATCATGTTCATGGATGTGATTATTAACGTTACTGTAGCATGAAGCAGAGCAGGACCGAGTGTTGTGGAGCTGAACAAGGCGCTGGAGCGATTGATAATGAGAGACGAACGACACACACGCCTTGAGAGCTGTGGGACTTTTATTATGCCACAGTCGCCGCTGCCACTTCCACTTTCTGGTCAAGCGTCTGAGGTAACGCAGCTCTGTTTATCATATGAGAGTTTGTTGAAAATTATGTTATAACGTTCCTCTGTGCGTTCGCTTGCCGGCTGCTGTGAGACACTTGTTGCACTGCAGTTAGATAGATCAATTTTCGAATATCATATTAAATGTTGGCTTGTGTTGATAAATGGCATGCAATTCATTTTAAAACGGATTGTATGATGGAGAAAATGCTGCATTACTGTTCCTAAAAATAAAGCTGATTATGCTATGTTAGCTACTTTACAAAAGTGTTTTCTCTGAGGCATGGTACTCTAAAAAAAAAAACCTCAAGAAAATTAGATTTAAACAATAATGTGGTGAGCTATATTACAATCATTAGTTTTCTGTCTATAATGGATAAAAACAGATGTTCCCTTGTCTGTGTTCCCACATGTCCATCCATCCATTTTCTACCGCTTATCCGGGGCCGGGTCGCGGGGGCAGCAGTCTAAGCAGAGATTCCCAGACTTCCCTCTCCCCAGACACTTCCTCCAGCTCTTCCGGGGGGACACCGAGGCGTTCCCTGGCCAGCCGAGAGACATAGTCTTTCCAGCGTGTCCTAGGTCTTCCCCGGGGCCTTCTCCAGGTGGGGCATGTCCGGAACACCTCCCTAGGGAGGTGTCGAGGAGGCATCCGAAACAGATGCCCGAGCCACCTCAGCTGACTCCTCTCGATGTGAAGGAGCAACGGATCTACTTTGAGCTCCTCCTGAGTGACTGAGCGTCTCACCCTATCTCTAAGGGAGCGCCCTGCCACCCTGCGGAGAAAGCTCATTTCGGCCGCCTGAATCCGGGATCTCATTCTCAAAAGCTCAAATGACCATAGGTGCTCATGACCATAGGTGAGATTAGGAACGTAGATTCACCGGTAAATCGAGAGCTTCGCCTTGCAGCTCAGCTCCTTCTTCACCACAACAGACCGGTACATCGACCGCATTGCTGCAGAAGCTGCACCGATCCGTCTGTCAATCTCACGCTCCTTCCTTCCCTCACTCGTGAACAAAACCCCAAGATACTTGAACTCTGAGATACTTGGTGGAGCTCTCCACCAACCTGAAGAGGACAAGCCACCCTTTTCCTACTGAGAACCATTGTCTCATCCCAGCCGCCTCACACTCGGCTGCAAACCGTCCCAGTGCACACTGGAGGTCCTGGCCCAATGAAGCCAACAGGACAACATCATCTGCAAAAAGCAGAGACGAGTTCCTGTGGTCCCCAAACCAGACTCCCTCCGGCCCCTGACTGCGCCTAAGAATCCTGTCCAGAAAGACTATGAACAGGACCGGTGATAAAGGGCAGCCCTGCCGGAGTCCAACATGCACCGGGAACAGGTCTGACTTACTGCCGGCAATGCGAACCAAGCTCCTACTCTGGTCGTATAAGAACCGGACAGCCCTTAGCAAAGGGTCCCGGACTCCATACTCCCAGAGCACCCCCCCCCCCCCACAGGGCACAACGAGGGACACGGTCCAATGCCTTCCCCAGATCCACAAAACACATGTGGATTGGTTGGGCAAACTCCTATAAACCCTCCAGTACCCTAGAGAGGGTATAGAGCTGGTCCAGTGTTCCAAGACCGGGACGAAAACCGCATTGTTCCTCCTGAATCTGAGGTTCGACCATCGGCCTTATTCTCTGTTCCAGTACCCCATATGTAATATATATTAAAGCGTTGTTGCTGTTTCCATGGTTTCTACAAAATAAAACCAGAAACTGAGGGTAACGCGGATATGTCGCCATTTACAGGCGACTCCCTCACACGTCCCGGATCCTTGGTTAAAATTGTTTTCTCACAATTTTCAAATAGTTGGAAATGTTTGAGATATTGCAAGTACTCAACTGAAGCAAATATATAACAATGGCCTAGTGGTTTTGGGATATTTTACTGCAAAAACTTTATATATTGCACCTTTTAATTACCTTTGTAACCAGTAGGTGGCTGCCATTTCTACTCTCTAATATATATTTTCAATCGTTTTGCTTTTGAATTATTATTTAGACATTATGAATGATATGCTCCTAACATTTACATTTTAGTAAGGGGTACAGTGCTCTTAGTCTGGAGCCCTAACATTAGTCGGTTCTTTTTAGTTGATCAAAAACAGAGAGCACCAATAGTGTAGTCGAAGTCCCGAACGAATGACTCTAATGAGCCAGTTCAGCAAATCAACAACCCACAGTGCAATCAGAGTGATCCGATACCCAAAGAAATGAACAAATATCTGAACAAAATCTCATCATCTGGCAGGGGAATTGTTTTTTGTTTAAACCAAATAAAAGAATCGTTAATGGAATCATCAAGCAACCAGAATCATTACTGACAGCTGCATCACTCCTTTAATCAGGCATTGAAAAAAAACTCAGATTAGAAAAAAAAATAGTCAATTAGAATTAATGTTCACTTTTTGGACAATTAACCAAATAAAACTACATGCACTCGTTTTGAACTCTGCATTCATTAACTGGGCAAGACTCCATTAGAGAGTCATTTCCAAAGATCTGCAACTCTCTTTCTGAGGTTTGCTTGGCAACCAGACGCTAAAAACCATGGCACTCATCTTTGCTTTGATGACAGAGCTTGTGCCAGGACCTAATAATACACTGACGGGAGACTGCAGCCATTACAGGCCTCCCCGCGTCGTCCTCTCCGAACCTCTAAACATAGCCCAGTATGAAAACCAACGGAAATTAGAGCGATGTCTTGCCTGCTCCGTGCCACATGGACCCCCTTATAAGACAAAAGGATCCGGGACAACTGCTCACATTCCAGGCATCACAGTGTGGACAGCATGGCACTGTGACAACAGTTGTAATCCCTCAGCGTCTGCTGGCGTGAGCTTGCTCCAAGATTCCTTGTGTCAGAAAGTGATCAGTGGCCGAGCTATGTGTGCACCTGGAAAAATGAAACGCGATATGATCTCGCAAATGGATTATCATTCAGTTTTATGGAGAACTTTCCGAATCTAATGTTGGACTTTAAAGACCCTTTGTGGTGAAAATCAATTTTTTAATGTTGTTTATAAGTCCATGTGGTGTTTTTAATATGCGTTAAGACAAACCATGTGCAAATTCATCAGTCAACACTATTGCTGAGTAGTTTCTCCTTAAAACGGCAGTGATCTCAAAAAACGCGGTTTCAAATCACCCTTGTTTTCTACATCACAGGTAATTTGCAACCAATCACAGACTTGGATGCAAATGAGAATATTATTAACTATGCTGCGAAGAGTCTCAAGGGAAGCCAGGTTATGCAAGTATATTTTTCTTTTGATATGAAAAATCTGGTATTAATTATACAAACATATCAACTATATGTCTTTCTCCACTGATGTTCAAAGCGTTTCTAATGATACTGATTTTCAGAAGACGAAGGGGAACATTTTTGATAACGTAATCAACAGGGCTGGGTAGGTTACTTTTAAAATGTATTTCACTACAGATTACAAAATACATGCTTTAGAAAGTAATTTATAACGTATTTCGTTACATTACTCAAGTTTAGTAACTTAATCTAAATACTTTAGAATACTTTGGAATACTAATAAGTGTGGAACAATCACAAAAAAGGTAATTCTGACTTTTCTCAATATTGTGAGTTTTTATCTCACAATTCTGACTTTTTCTCTCAGAATTGCACGATATAAAGTTGCAATTGTGAGTTATGAAGTCAGAATTATGAGATATAAACTCACAATATTGAGAAAAGTCAGAATTATGACATATAAACTGATATACTAATTTCATAATTGCAAGAAAAAAAGTTAGTATTGCAAGTTCATATCTCCCAATTCTGACTTTATAACTTGCAATTGTGAGTTTAAATCTCGCAATTGTGAGAAAAAGAAGTCAGAATTGTGAAATGCAAACTCTCAATTGTGAGGGGAAAAAACAAATTGTGAGAAAAAGTTGCAGTGACCAGTGAATTATAAAATGACTCACAAACAACTATCACAAAACATGAAAACAGTCGAAAACATGAAACTTAACTTTTTCAGACTGTCAGAGTCAGAGAATCACCCATCGCTGTTTAAATGACATTAAAATTCAAAGTAATCACTTTGGTAATCTAAAATACTTTTCAGATGTAACTGTAATCCGATTACCACCCATTTAAAATGTAACTGTAATGAAATACAGTTACTCAAATTTTGTATTTTAAATACGTAACTAAGCTATTTGTATTTCGTTACACCCCTACGCTGGTAATCAAACCAAAGACTAATATCAATTACGGTTATATTTCTGATGTAGAGAACGATACAAATACTATTCTGATACATCGACTTGTAGATGAGCCTGTATAATTCACACTGCCACGTCTTCTGAATCAGTTTTTGGTTCAAACACAAATGGCTGAATTAAACCAATATTTTCATTTGCCATGTCACGTTTACTACAGTAAATTTGACCAAGAGGATAAGGTATTTTGAGCTGGTGTGACAGACTGGAGGCGGGGCTAATTTGCATATTCATGAATCCACGTATACTAAATGAAGCAAGGGTGTACAGTTACATTTAAGCTATATTAAGGCATGAAGCAATTATTTTCACAGAAAAAAAAATTAAATGTGTTATTTTGGTGATCAAAAATGAATTTGAAGGGAGAAAATGATTGACTACAGGGGGATATTGGGTTTTTTATGGGTCAACATCTATTCTGGTGTACACTAAAGCTAACAATCGGGTTCAGACAGTTCGTCAGTTCATTTAGAGGGTAAATAATACGGCGGTTTCTCTTATAAAACCACTCTGACAGGCATTGTCCTGCATCCTACCTTGTCTTTCACTTTTTGAAAAACAATCCCATAAAAAAATGCAATGACCTCTTTCTGTGGTTACAAAATACAGTGTACTTCATTTGGGACTGTAACAAATCAGTCTAATGAAAAGGCTGGAAGGAGGTTTGTAGGTTAGCAAGGGGAAGACAAACCTCATTAGAGGAACCATCCTAGAACAATAACATTGTGCGGGCAGACAAGGACAGACATTGTTTTACAGGAGGAACATCTGTGAAATGTGTCCCACAAAAAAAAAAAAAAAAACATTTTAAAATGCTTTTTCTGTCATTTGTATGTGATTTTACCTGGATAAAATAAACTAAAACACAAAGTAATATTTGAAAAAAAAAAACAATCCTGCTCACTATAATATAATATAATATAATATAATATAATATAATAATAACACTGACTCAAGCTAATTACATTAGGTTATAAAAGAAAATTTAAGAGTTAGATTAAAATTTTTATATTAAAATATCCAAAAACCACTTGCACAGTGTTAACTATTTCGTTCAGCTGTGTACTTACATTATCATAAATGTTTCCAAGAATTTGTAAATTCAGAGAATTTTAAATAGTACCCGTCCCTCTCTTGTCACTTGCACCTGTCAATGACGTAATATCTGCGTTATCCCTGGTTTCTGCTTGTACTGCACAGTAACGATGGCAACAGACACAAACAGCTGCGTGACGTCTAGCGGCTGCAGTTGTTTCATTCAAACATTATGGACCATGGCAAGCAATAAACATTATTAGATGCATCGACATGACAACAAGTTCCATGATTCCATATTCACTGCGTCATCAATCTACGCCTTTGTTATTGTTTTGAATTGTTGAACTGGACCTTCAAGTAGAAATAGACCCTTAACAATTGCAGGTTATCGCTTTTTAAGTGATAATAACCATGTGAATAAGAGATGAAAGTGTAAAGGTGGAAGTGTAAAGTGTTATATACTGTATTTACAAATCAGTCTAATAATATATATATATATATATATATATATATACATATATAGTCCAGGGAAAGTAATTTTAGGACACAAGCAGAAAAGAAAACACAAACTATACATGTTATAAGCCCTCAGGTAAAATGCAGGCAAGCTGCAATCTTTTAATTTCAAACAAAACCTAGACCTCAGAGCCCTTTACGTCAAAAAAAGTCATGTCTCTGCTCCTGACATAAAATGTGATGACACCGAGACACATCAGAGGTGTGAAACAAGAGCTGCGGAGGACTGAGGCTCGGGGTGACTGGATGAACAGCCTTTGACAGAAACATCCAGAGATGTGTCACAACTGAGCTGTTATATGATCACGAACTTGGGAGTCACAATCCAAAATACTATAAACTTAAAAACATGCCTTTCAAAGAAAACTCTGAAATGACTTTTCTTTTCCCAGTACCATCATTTAAGATGATGCTGTTTACTTACATTCAAATCTGTCATTCATAAATGTCACTGAATATCCTGTTTCACTTGGAAATGTCACATTATAAAAGTAAAATTTATTAGGAACATTCATGTTGAACTTAATAGACAACTATCACGTTTATTAAGTCTTCTTCCAAGCTATAATTCAATGTTCACTCGTCAAGAAGATATCTGCACAGATTTGTTTTCAAAGGACAAGACTTAACTTGCTTGGATTAGGGATAAAGACTTCCACTGGAAGATTTGCACTGTTGATTTCGGGAGAAAATCCTTTTTTATTTCCTTTGTTTTTAGGCAGAGCACCATCATCTTCATGCTATGCCCACCCTATGGGTCCTGCACTGCCATCGCACAGGTTCCACATCTATGCACGGCTGCTTTCAATGAACAAATCCAAGTACCTCTTGTGCTCTAAATCCAGCAGCAAATCTGCTTTGCCTCTTTAGAAGTCACCAGCTTGAAGCTGAAGTATGCCATTTCCGCTCCACTAGCAACACTAAAACAGAACAGCAAAAATAATGACTGTTTTTCAAACAGATTTCCCAAACACTTCACCGTCTGCCATTGGTTGGACAAACAAACAGTCAAAAATACACGTCAAACTCCAAACATCTTTAGTTGAGTCAGAGTTGGTGTGCTGGCAAGCAGAACGCATGTACAACCACAGTATTAATATTTTTGATGGAAATCGCGAATGACGTAATGGTGTAATTTTTTTATAAAAGTATTTGTGATAATTGTGACTTTACTTCTCCTCGCACAGCGACTTTAGTTTTCACAAATGCAACTTTATTTCTTATTTTAAACTCTAACAATTACCATATTTAATTTACTCTGAAGCAGGAAAAGTTTCAGAGAGATAATATCCACCAAACAAAACACAATCTAAACTAAACACAAAAAATTAAACATAAAAAACTAAGCAAAACAAAAGAACAAAAAATTAACTAACACAAAATAAAACATCAAAATGCAAAACTGAACTAAACTAAGCAAAATATCAAAAATAAACAAAATCTAAACTAAACAAAACTACACAAAAATATCAAGAAAACTCAACTAAACAAAAACAAACAAAACAAAAATAAAAACTGAATGCAAAATAAAGCATAAAAAACAACAACAAATAACTAAACAAAACCAAACAACAAAAACAAAATCTAAACACAAAATAAAACAACAAATAAACAACAAACAGAACTAAACACAAAAACATCAAAAAAACTAAACACAAAATAAAACATCCAAAAAACTAAACACAAAATCAAAAATCAAAAAACAAAATACAAAATAAAACATCAAAAAACAAAAATAAACAAAAGCAAAAAATAATACAAAATCTTAACCTTTCACCAAAAGAAAATTAATAGATTTGCACTTGCAGCCACCTAAGCATTCAGTGAAAATTTTTATTTAAGAGAGCATGTGTTACATCATATGTGGATCTGAAGTGCATTTGTAATTTGTATTACAACCTGTTATTGCAGCTGGTAAGGAGCGTGTGCCGTAATGAGACTGCGGCCATACAGATGTGCAAAAGGGTTCCTCCGGGGGATGGAGGAGCAGGTCCCACGGCGCTGGGTGTGTGGAACTACTGCTATTGTAGAACAACATGTGAGTACAGAGGAACCAGCCAAACCCATCTGGACGAGAGCGTCTCTCCCTGTTCCCCACCCTATATGAGTCAACGGCAATGTTTTCAAGAGGCAGCCCATTTAAAAACACATGGTTACCCTCATAAAAGAGCAAAAAATGTAACTATTCCATAGGATCTACACAACAGGATCGCTCCATGTTTAAGGCAGATGACTGAAGGGTGAGGAGAAGGCCAAACATCGAAGATAACACTACAAAGGGAGGTGAATCAGCAGATTTATGTAACTGCAGCACCTCTAATTTCATCCAGCCGCTCACAAGGGAACAGAGGCAAGGACTTATATGAACACAATACTGATTTGATAATGAAACGAAGACAATGGGCTGATGACTGAGAGAAAGGACAAAGGGAAAGGGACACTCAGATCAAGGAGAAGAGGTAGAATGAGTAAGGGGAAGAACAGGAACAGACAAGTATGAGGAACAAGGTTAGATGAAGTTTTACAAACATATTAACTGTTGATAAAAATAAGAACCATTATAAATAACTGAGCAACAAATCAGCATATTAGAGCAACGTTGGTGAACTTGAAATTCAAAAATTGTGTCTGCTTGAAACAACATTCCTTCTGATGTTCATTCATGTTTATTTGATGCTATAAATGAACTAGTATGAAGAGATGATCGCTTCACGAGGAGCCACAGCGATCTGTCACGACACATTAAAGAGACACAAGATGCTATTTATTGTTTAAACTTATTTAAATATTAAACTGTTTCATACATTGTCAGTGTCCTCTTTGCTCCGCGATGTGTTTTTCACTCCGTGAGAACATGATGTGTGGCGTGAGAACGCATGGCTGGTCAGACAAAGCAACAGTAACTACAGGAGGCAGGTCTTTGCGAAGGGTCAACTTATATGTAATATTTGAAAAATATTACTGTATTTAAACGTAGAGCATAAATGTGAGCATAAGAGACTTCTTCTAAAAACATTAAACTCCAACCCCATACTTTTGAATGCACTGTATGTAGACATTAACATGATTAATAAATGCTATAAACAGAATTGTAAACCGTATTAACAAAATGAATCATATTGTAATAATTAAGTTTTACCAATGTCCCAATATTAAAGTTTAAAAAACATATCCATTTCTGTGTAAGTTTATATGTCATATCTGCATATCGATATCAATCAGGTTTCTTGAGGAAGGAAGAAAAAACAAGACGAGTAACGTATCATGCTTTGATGACACTACACCAAGCATTAAGTCGAGGATTTACACTGACATGCCTATACAAAGATTAACACTGCCTTTTAGGCCTGACACAAATCTCGACATCTTCAGGTGTGTGACCCTGCCGGATCACAGTTACATTTACAGTGTAGCTCTAAATACAGACCAGGCTGTTTTTAACTAAAATACTGGATCCTATTTGATGTTCCCATACCTTACTGCCTTTCTTCAGAAGCATGCAACAGGTGTGAAGACTTGAATTTGACATTCAAAGCTTTCCTGCCACGTTTCACTTGGTTTACCAGAAAAGGTATCAGGTCAAGTCAGATTACAATCAAAGTGCATGAATGACGAGGGCAAACTTGCGACAATGGCCCACAGACCAAGACGTGAAACCCAATAACCAAGTTCAAGCTCAGATTAGATTTCACAGAGCTTCTTTCCCCCCAGATTCATCAAAAGGGTCTGAGGGAATTTCCTTTCATCATCAAAGACATTTTCAAGAGAATAACACTTAGTCATGAACAAGTGGGCTGATGTCAGTATTGGGTTACTTCAAATGCTTTTGTGTTAAATGAATTGGCCTCATCAGTGGAGTGGAAAACAACCTTCACACTTAGATGTTTATTAGACTGATTTTAGTTAACTTTTCTTGTAGCATGAACTAGTATTAATGTTATTAAGGTTATCATACCCTACATAAAAAAAAAAAAAAAGGAAAATTGCCTTGGCCAACATGTTTGAAAATTCGACTTGTGAAATAAACACATTTCAGGCCACTGGATATAAATGTGTCTGAGGGTACTTTTACACGACAACAATGTACTAAAAATGGAAAAGTTTTTCGTTTGATGTTTTTCACGGACAGACGGCGTTGGTAAAACGATCCCTGTTCACACAGATCAGAGAAAACTATTGAAAACACTGTATTTTGTTGCCAGATAAGTAGTTGGCAACGTCTCTGTTTTTGTTTTTTGTTGAGTTCTTCTTCGATTTTTTTGCGTTTTTGCCTTTTTCTTTATTGAGATAGGACAGTTAATTGGCATGAAGTGAATTGGGAGAGGGGGAAAGGTCCACGAGACTCGAACTCGGGTCGCATGGAAGCATAACTGCACTATGTGTCGGCATGCTGCCCACGAGGCTATCGGTGCCATCAGCGACATCACTTTGTAAAGAAAAACTGCTTGTACATGACGGCAGCATTTTCAAATTCGCATTTTTGTAGTTAACACAGAGACGATAACAATATTGTTTTCAAATACTTGCACTATGAAACCCGTTTTCAAAAGTCTGCATTTTCTGGCCCCCAAAACACCGTTGTTGTGTAAATGAATGGCCAAAGCGCATAAAAAGTTTTCCGTTTTAAGTCAAAACGGTGTTGTGTAAACGGCTCCTAAGACAATTTCAGTGGTTTTACCATGAATACACACAAGTGATACCACAAAAATTAATGCATTGTTTCTGCTTTACTATAAAACGAACGATCAATGCGGCCACTTCACTAAAACATAACTCACACTCACTGAGACCCGTTTAACAGATGCATAGTTGCAAGATGCAAGACAAACAAGAGCCAGCATTTGACGTCATTGACATCAAACTTTAAGGTTAGTTCACCTAAAAATGAAGATTCTGTCATTAATTACTCACCCTCATGTTGTTCCAAACCTGTAAGACTTCCGTTCATCTTGAGAACAAAAATAAAACAACAAAACAAAAGTAAGACATTTATAAAAGGCAAATATAATAAAACAGAACATCCAGGCCTGGTCCTCTCTCGTCCTTCAATGTCGTCGCTCCCATTTTATGCTTTTCGGAGCTCCTCCGTGAGAGAAACGAGGCCGGTGCAGCACGCAGCTGACGCACATCATCATTCGCGTTACCTCACGGCTCTTGCCACACCCTGCTTGTCACAGCTTTATTTGATGAACAGATTGAATTTAGGCTTATACTCAGATATAAACATTCATCAACTCACACATCAGATTTGGTAAACAGAAGCTTAGGCATGTTTGAACCAATGAGGTTCATTCTCGTGTTACGCAACAAGAACCAATGAGATTTGTTCTCGCGCATCAAGCAGGTTCAGTTGAGCTTCTGCCTAAATTTAATCTGTTTGTCATATAAAGCGATTGTGTCTTTTCAGAAAATTCGGACTAAAGCACTCAATTCTTATGGATTAGTTTTCGTTATGAACTTTTTGAAGCGTCAAAGTATTAGTTGTGTGGACTGTAAATGGAGGAACTGAAATCTCTCAGATTTCATCAAAAAGATCTTTATTTGCGTTTCGAAGGTAAACGAAAGTTGTTTGGAAAGACATGAGGGTGAGTAATTAACAATAGTATTTTCATTTTTGGATAAGCTAACCATTTCATTTGAATTCTAAAAGTCTGGCCTTGAGTAAACTAGTAAAATTCTCCAAAACAACTTGAATATGACAAAACAGTGATGTTTGTAGCAGGACAAAAGTCATTTTTTCTGATCACCTGTGGGTGTGTTGGTTCAACAGATCCACATGGTCATTCTCAAAATCCCCCGGGAACTACTGTTTAACTGGATCATTGGTTTCCACTGGAGAGTCCCCAAGCAAATCCTCTTGAAATGACAGTGCTGGAAAAAGAAAGATTTTCTCACCCTCTCAGCCTGTGGACAAAGATCAATGGCACCCACAATAAAGCAAAGGCCAAAGTAAGTGACTTTTGGGCCATTCGGTCATTCAGCTAATCAAAGAGGGCTTTTTCCGCACATCATGGTGAGTCAGTCTGGTTAACTAACAGGATGTGATGCAGAGGACAGTGTTTCTTTGTCCCTATGTGTGGACAGAAACACTGAGGCCGTATACAGAATGGTGTTTATGTAAACTCACAAACCGAAAAAAAAAAAAAGAGAGATTCAAACAGCCTACGCAAAGCTCGAGTCTAAACATTTCTACACACTTTTCCAGAAAGCCCCACCCTGGTGAAAACATTCATAATATAAAGCATATGAATTCAATCACAACAGTGGCTTAACGAGTTCTCTAGGACTCTGACTCATTGAAAATAACGGAGCTTGTTTACGTCGAACAAAGGCTTCAGCTAACACTGTCCTACAGGTTTTTTCTTAGCAATCTGTTGCCTCATTGTCACGCAAACCCCCAGAACAGGATTAAAGGCAGGTCTCTACCTGAAAGCTGGTTCAATCCTCCTATGAACTTGAGCAATCTCGCCCTCTTCATTGAAAATGTGTGAGCATTTCCATGTCACTGATGCCCAGAGCCTGTCCTTCTGTAAATGGTTAGATATTGCCCACTCATGCATTCACTCCAAAAACTCACTCCAAAATGAAAACAATATTTGCTGTCATCAAAAAAAAAAAAAAAATTATATATGTTGTTATTTTGTGATATATTGATTTGCTTTATATTTTGTGCTTAATTTTATTTCAAAGTGCAATTCATTTCGTCTTCTATGATGTTTTTCAATTTCAGCTGGAATTTCACATTCTTTTTTCATGTTACATTAAAGGGGACATATCATGAAAATCTGACTTCTTCCGTGTTTAAGTGCTCTAATCTGGTTCCAGGTGCATGTACAAACCCCAAAAATGTGAAAAAGGACAACCCAGTATCTATGTTTTGGTAAGACTTTCTCTGCAAGCATGTGGAAAAAAATAGCCGATCAGATTTCGCTCCCCTGGTGACGTAGGAAGGGGATTTTATTACAATATTTCCGCCCCTTTATCTGCACATCTCCCACCCATGGTGCCGCCATTTTGTTTTCACAAATGAGGCAAAGCTACAGATGAAGAAAATGTAAATATTTTTAATGCTAGTGGATGAGTTGAATCAACTCCACAGCAACTACATGAATTTATCCACTAACCGTTCAGAAACGTCCGGTTTCATTCTAAAAGTTGTAACTTCTTCCCGAGTCTCTCCATCAGAGTCGACTCAGGTTTGAACAATAAAAGGCTGAACACTTTACTGACAATCCTTATTTTGGCTGCTTGAGATTCACCAGCTTTGTTGTTGGTGAGCAACTGACGCTCAAGCTGTTAAAGCTCCGCCCAGCCAGGAGCTGCAGCTCATTTGCATTTAAAGGGACACACACAAAAAAAACGTGTTTATGCTCACACCCAGATAGGAGCATTTTGAGCTGAAACTTCACAGGCACATTCTAGGAAAACCAGAGATCATCTTTTGAAAGGGGCATTATAGGCCCCCTTTTAAAAAAAATTATTTTAGTCTGTAGATACAGAGTCAGTTAAATCACTCCATAGAAAACAGTTATGCTGCTTAATATTCTTGTGGAAATTGACTTTTTTTTAATAGAAAATTCAAAAGAACAGCATTTATTTGAAATAAAATCAACAGTGACAGTAAATACATTAAATGTTACAAAAGATTTCTATTCATCCATGCTAAAAAGTTTGAATTTCTTTATATATATATATAAAAAAATCGTATATTTCTTTATTATATCAGTGTCTAGTTTCTTGCCACCTTGGTGAAGATAAGGCAGCATCAATAATCGTATTGATCCCAAACTCTTGAACACACACACACACAAGGCCTTTAATGTTATGTAATGAGATTATGACATTAACACTTGACGAACAGCTTCTTGTAACAACCTCTAGGACATTTCAGCGCACCTGTAAAGGCTCTGTTGAAGGTTTTATTAAACCATTGCGAAACACTGATCCGCGATTGCTGTAAGAAACCTAAAGCCTATTATTTGGGTTAAGCAATGTTTGTACACAGATTAGGAAGGATCTCTTGCATCTAATCTTCACTCTAAACAATAAAACTGGTTCTGTGGACATGGCTAGGGCAGTCCCTGAGCAAAGCTATAAACTACAGAAACATGCGGTTTTGTTTATGGGTGGAAATGTTAGGAGGCACTGTAAATGACTGTGCTTCACCTTCTATTGCACTAATAATGGAGGAAAAACGTATATCTTTCAACTGCAACTGCACACAACAGAATGTACAAATATATAAGCTGTTTTCTAAACAGTCTAACAAAACACACAAATGTCATTTGTCCACTAAATAAAAAAGGTAATTACGACTTTTTATCTCACAATTCTGACTTTTTTTCTCAGAATTGTGAGATGTAAACTCGCAATTGTGTGATTCAAAGTCAGAGTTGCAAGTATAGTAATAATTGTGAGATAAACCCACAATTCCGAGAAAAAATGTCAGTCTTTTTCCCCATCACATTATAGATATTATTACATGCAATTGCGAGTTTATATCACACAATTCTAACTATATGAATTGCAATTCTGACTTTATAACTCATTATTCTGACTTTATATCACGAAATTGACCCTTCGCAAACAGTCTGATTGACAGGTGATCTGACCAATCATAACCCAGAATCCGGCATTTTGTCCGACAAAGCAGTCAGGGGAGTTAGTAGATTAACGTCGGTGAGCTTGAATTTGAAAAATTGTATGTACTCACATTTTTCCGTGCTTGAAACAACATTCCTTCTGATGTTCATTCATGTTTATTTGATGCTGTAAATGAACTAGTAACTAGTAAAAATTACGATATATTAAATATGAAACAGTTTCATTTTTCTGTCGACGTGTCTTCAGTGTCCTCTTTGCTCCGTGATGTATTTTTCACTCCGTGAGAACATGATGTGTGGCATGAGACCGCATGACTTGTCAGACATTGTAACATTCAATTCTGACTTTATGACTGGCGATTCTGAGTATACAATATGCAATTTTGACTTTATATCTTGCATCTTGCAATTCTGAGAAGTAAAGTCAGAATCGTGAGATTAAAAAGTCGCAATTACCTTTTTTTAACATTTTTATTTCATGGCAGAAACAAGCTTTCATAATTTACTACACAATTATGCCAAATTGAAGTTTTTTCACAAAATAATCAGTTTTAATGTAACACCAAAGGTGCTTGGCATCACCTGAAAATCTAACCATCTGAATGACAGCACATTCAAATTACTGAGCGGAGAAGCAGGCGTGCTGCCCTCCTACACTCTTCACGAACAGACTGGCTAGTACCAGCACACTGCATGAACAACATTCATCTCCACTTCATGGCGGATCAGCTGCAGGGAGTGTAAAAATAGACACTCGCTAGTGATTGCCGGTGCAGGTGGTCAAATCTCCCAGATACTGTGCATAAACACATATGTGCAGACTGCAGAGAAGTCTTTGAAAGCTTCTCCTCAGCACTTTGCTGGATTCTGCACTCTGATTGGATGTGACAGCTGAGACAGGGTTATTATTTCCCATATTATCCCAGCGGTCACATCGCTGAGTGAGGACTTTCACACCTCACCACGAATGCATGCTCACACACAAGCCCTCAGCAAACCCGACTGATATGTTGTCACGACGAATTGCAGAACTTGTACAATGGCAAGAAATCAATTAGCTGAATCCTTTCAGCAAGGTTAAACTGCAGAATTGTGTGTATCTGGGTGCAAAAATAAAATGGCAACCAAATCAACTAACTAAATAAATACACTCCAAAAAGTTTCATGTCATTTAATTACATAGCAATTTTCCATCCATTTGGATTACATAGATTTAACACAAACAAACTAATGTGATTCATATTTGTCAGTCATACGTAAATGAAATAGGTAAGATTTATGTAATAGTTCACAGAAAAATGCCCAGGTTAATTAACACTGTTTAGTGGTCATGTGTGTGCGCACTACTGAGTTAAAGTACCATTGAAGAAGTGTGAGAGTTAATGAGATCATTAAGTAATGATGAACACCTGCTGTTAACAAGCAGAATCATTGAAGGACAGAGAAACACAAGAACTACAACTGACTTCACAGCCTTCGATGAAATCAACTGAAGATAAAAGACATTTAATCTCTCACTATTCATATACTCAACTATTACATAAATCTTACCTGTTTCACTTACATATGACTGACAAATATGAATCACATTAAATTTATTAGTTTGTTTATGTTAAAACTATGTAATCCAAATGGATGGAAAATTAATTAAATTGTAATTAAATTACATAAAACTTATGTTTAGACAGAAATATTTTTTTGAGTGTAAAGTACACTAACAAAAGCCAGTAGCTTATGAAATTAGTGACACGTCTTATATTTTGATATTATTATAAAGATTCATATTTGGACAAAATTTGAAGGGAAATGGTGCAGCAACATCATCAATCTAAAATATAATTATAATCTTTCCCCACTAGAGCTGGGTGATACATTTAGACGTGATAACATTTATGTTGATAATGATAATAGCTATAGACATTTTTACTAGATATGGATTATCTAAACAATCACACAGCAGAAATAAACGCGACAACAGCCAGTCAGTGCATATCACCAATAAGTGATTTCTGTGTGAATGAACGGTGCGATTTCATCTGATACACATGGAGTTCAGAGTTTTCAGCATCTGCCATCTTGATACACAAGCTTTTCACCAAACTGTCAAAATAAAAGTACGGTTTTTACTTCAAGAAATGATGACAAAAATATATCACTACCATATACTAAAATGTACTTCTCAAAGTAATAATAATAATTCTTAGGAATATCAACCAAGATATTTTTTCATCCATGTTTTAACTTTATACAGTTCTGTTGTGTAGCATCTTTTTATGTTTTAATTTTTTACATTTATATACATTTTTATTAAATCATAAATCACAGAATCACAGAAAAATATAATGAATTTCGTAAGGCCCTAAATTAAATGGAAGCTAAGTTTAATTGAGAACAAACAAGTTTGCATGTTTACATTCATTCTCAAGGTCTAACAAATATGTGGAAAACATTTCCTTCCCCATTAAAGGTAAATGAATATTTTAATAAATATTGATATCATCTGATTTGGAGCAAAATACTGTGATAATATTTTTTTGCCACATCGCCCAGCCCTTATTGGCACACAACCAGTACTTCTTACTATATGCAAAAGACTGCCTCAAGGAGAAACAAAAAACAACAGACTAATCGTCTTTCAAAAACCAACTTGTCACTACAGGGTTATTATAAAGGGGGGGGGGGAGGTTAAAGTAATGAATAGTATAAAATATAATATTTAAGATATAATATGATCAAATATAATAATGTATAATATATAATATGATAATATCATAAGACTACGGAAACACTAGAATAATGTTTCATTTATTAACATGAACTAACAATACTTCTTCAACATATATTAATCTTTATTACTGTGAACTAACATGAACACGTTAATTAAGTAATAGGTGCAGTAAGGGATTCTTAAATCAACACATAAACAAACAATTTTGTGAATATGTGCTAGATGTCTGTTCTGTGTGTGTGCTGATAAGAATATTTTTTGTATATAAGAGGATTGGACTGACCCACAGAGCACCAAAACACTCTTGTAGCCAATCAGCAGTAGGGGGCGTGTCCACTCATGATGGGGGAGGAGAGAGAATGAGCAAGAGAGAGATTTGAAGAAACACTGTAGAAAGAGAAATGACTGAGAGACATTACAAAAGAGAAAAGCACAGAGGAATATCACTGGAAAAAGAAGGATTGTGATCAGGCAGAAAAGCTTTCCAGAGCTGGAGAGACCCAAGCGGGAACGCCTGGAAACATACGCAGAGGTTGGTTTGTTTCTGTTTGATATGCAAGCAACACTGGTTTTTGCTGTTTCACGGAAACAAGATATGCTGTAGCTGAATTATAGCTGATTCATCCATACCTGCGCAGGCTTTCTTTTGCCTGAGTTGCATGGCCTGTTCGTTATTTTTAGGGGCGGAGCAATAAAGAAAGGGAGTGTTTATTTGGGTGCCGATTTCAAACATCAAGAGTGTTTCTCAGAAATCACTGCACCTGTAAAAATATATTGCTCATTGTCATTAACTCAACAAATGAAATCTTATTATGAACATAATTATCAGCACTCTTGGAGTCTCTGTCAAACTATTGTTGGCCTGACTGAACTGACCTGAGTGACCTCCAAAACCTCACTGATATTTATCTTACTGACCAATCGCTGCAATAAAATTAAATCTCTCAGCCCCACTGAGAACTTTAAGTGCAAACCAGCCCAGCCAGGATGAGTATGAATCACAGCTCTTCATTTATTAGCTGACCGCCGGTCTTGGTCAGCAGTGTCGACGGCTGAAGGAAATAAAGGTGCCTCACACAACGCAAACTACAGAGGATTCTTTCTGTCTGTAACGATTAGAGCCATGGCCACCGGAAAACAGAGGAGAGAATGTAAGCGTGGCCTGTAATTGACATTTCATGGGGCCACTTTCTTTGTGTATCCATTAAGGCAGGTCTTAATGGAACCGAATTATTGTAAAAACTTCTAGAACTCTGGCTGCGATAATGTTACTCTGCCTCACAACTCCTGGTTCTCTTTCTAAAGAATGGCTCATGAAGCAAAAAGATAAACACTATAATAATACTAGACTAGGCAATATTCAATTGAACATTCCAGAATAAATACAAGTTTGGAAGTTCTTTCATCAAGTTCAATTCAGCATCTGTTGTCGATTATCGAATATTTTGTGCAAACAAATAATGTCTCCATAGACTTTTACTGTAAGAACAACTCTCAGAGCATGTGTTTGTTTAATAATGTAAACTAACATCCATCAAAAAAAAAAAAAAAAAAAAGATCACCAAGATTTTCTTGGTGATGAACCGATCTTAAAACTATGGCCGAAACAATAAGTTGCAGCTCTAACATTTTTTTATTTTGTCATAATAAATAATATAATAAAACTAAAATCAGTGGTCAGTTTAAAAAAAAAAAATGCATTGTTCATTCAGATTTTCCTGGTGATGCGCCAACATTAAAATTATGTCCGAAACAATAAGAGGATAATTATTCTCATGTTTTAGCCATTAACCAATTAATTGCAGTTCTTACATTTTGTAAAAAATAATTTAAAATAATATAATAACCAAAATCAGTGGCCAGTATTAAAAAAACTGCATTGTTCATTCAGATTTTCCTGGTGATGCACCAACATTAAAATTAAGACTGAAACAATAACACAGTAACACTACACAACATCAGGAAAACCAGGCCCTTTCTGACTGAGCATGCAACACAACTTCTCGTCCAGGCCCAGCTCATTTCAAGGCTTGATTACAGAAATGCTCTTCTGGCTGGACTGCCATCAAGTGCAACCAAACCTCTTCAAATGATCCAGAACGCTGTTGCACGTCTTAGTCTTCAACGAGCCCAAGAGAGCCATGCATCTCTTCATCTCTCTGCACTGGCTACCCCTTGACGCTTGCTTACAGATCCACCACAGGCTCTGCACCCTCCTACCTCCGCTCACTGTTACAACGCTACGTCCCCACCAGAAGCCTGCGATCACTAAAGTAGCGAAGGCTTGTGGTTCCCTCACAGAGAGGCACAAAATCACTCTCCAGAACTTTCTCGTTCACTGTTCCCAGCTGGTGGAATGATCTCCCAACCTTCATCGGGAATGCAAAATCCCTGGCAATATTCAAGAAACAGCTGAAAACTCATCTCTTTTATGAGCACTTAACCCCTTCATAAAAAAACTCTAGCTTACGTTACTCTGAGCAATGTATTGTGAGCACTTCCTGTGTCTATTTGCCTCTTCATGAAGAATCGCTTTTTTGTTTTCCTCACTCGTAAGTCGCTTTGGATAAAAGCGTCTGCTAAATGATTAAATGTAAAATAAGAAGATAATTATTTTTCATGTTTTGACTGATAAGCAATAAATATTTATGAAATTAAAAAAAAAACTGTAATTGTAAATTTATATTCTCTTGGTGATGCATCTTTTGCAATTGTACTGCATCTAATCTAATTGTAAAAATAGGAGATATGACCATGCACAATTAAATATCCAATACGGCGACAGTGATATAAAAAGGATCAGTAATATCCGCCCATAAATAATGTGTTATGCATATACGATGTATATCAAATCACATGATTTCATTATCTTCTATCTAGGCTGAATGTCTTATCCCTGCTTGTACTCTCAGTGGCATTTAATCGATATAATACTCCATGACGGAGCTTACATCTGTGTCCGCAGAGGGCTTTGAGAGCTTCTTGGATGGCTCTGTAGCGAGCAGCCACGCCTGTCATCAAAGCAACATCTGTCAATGAGCACAACTCACTTGAGACACAAGAAGGAGCAAAGACGCATGTCTGTCCGGCCGCCACACGTTCTCACACAGCGCCGAGGACACGCTGTACCGTAGAGCTGCTGTGCACATTCCAGACCCCTGCTGGGAGGCTTTGGTGTGGCTTAATTATGGAGCACCGGTGCCATTGCTTTTCACACACCAGACTGACTGTATTTCACGTTGCGCGTCACCAGCTGGACCTAAAAAAAAGAAATAAATTCTTTTAACAGAGGATCTTATTAACTAAGTTACAGGTGGAGAGCAAAACACATTCTCTGGGATGTTATTTTTTTCATCTTGGATTGTAGTTCATATTTAATTGTCTTATGTGTTCAAATATTAAATTAACGAAATATTATATAATTACATTTTTTTTTTAAATATATTACATATTAATTTAACTCTTTCCCCACCAGTTTTTTTTTAAAGCCAGCATCAGAATTTTTTATTATTTTCACAAAACCTTCATGGCCCCCAGAATATTTTGTTGTATGAATTTCTGAATATACAATATATTAAAAGAACATGAACACTTAAATGCATGTATTTCCATTAAAAAAATAATAATAGTAAGCGGAGAAAATCATGTTCTTGTCAAAGACAGAGACTGTTTTTATTCTAGCTTCATGCATTATTATTTATTTTCTTTTTACAACACTTGAATGTGGGTTGTTTCTTAAAAAAAAAATAAATAAAAATCAGAATAAAAACCCGAGAAATTCACCTTTTTGTCAAAAACTATTCAGAATTATGATCCGAACACAGATTGAGATCGCATCCATCAAAACAGTCCTGTAACTCTTCCTGGGTCGACATTTTATTCAGTAACGTTAGGCAGTTTTGATTTACAGTATGTGCTGTTGAATCATGTTTGATGACGGCATTAGCTTACATGAAGGAATGCTTCTATCGCTCGCCTGATTCTGCTTCTCCACCTGTTTTTTGATCCGGAGATTCTTTACTCTTTCAGAAGATGTGTAATAGCATGCCCTACTGTGTAACTGTGAAAACATGGATTGCAGGAAAATTCCGTCAATGGCGGGACAAGAGTTAAATATTATGAGGGAAAAATATACTTAAAGTAATAGAACACCTCTCCTAAACAGGTTAGATTTGAAGTATCGTTCATGCCATCGGTTGATGCAGAGTGAAACAGATTTATAACAATGTGATTTTCTTTGCCGTTCACACTTGTTAAATATGCTCCCATTTCAAACAGACATGAGTCTGAACAAGGCTTTACAATCAATACTCTAAAGTTTTGTCCTTAAGTTCAATACTTCAAAACAAAAAGAGTAATAATATACATATATATATATATATTTATATATATATATATATATATATATATATATAATACACACACACATATATATATATACATATATATATAAAGTTCCATCTTTTACCGTGAACCATAGTTCAAGTTTGGTGAATTCTAGTCATATTAACATCTTGAAATTATTCATTTATAATTGAATATTAATTCAGTAAAAGCAAACACCTTGCATCTTTCTTTGTGCATCAATCATGACAAAGTTCGCAAATAAGGATGAGCACCAACAATCTACATGGATCTCGTAGCGGGCAACAGGATTAAACACAGATCACACTGTCTCACAGATGTCGATAAAGCATTTCACAGAATTCCTCTGGTCATTAATAATCGTCATAAGTTATATTCTGTGATATATTGCAAGTAAATGATTTCTTCAAGTTAGCTAATTTCACTATAACTATTAAATTCAATTTATATATATATAATTTATTTAAATATATATATATATATATATATATATATATATATATATATAAAAATAATTTACATATATATATATAATTTTTATATATTATATATATATATATATACACACACACACACACATACATACATATATATATATATACACATATACAAATACATACATACAGTAATGTTTTATGTATAGCTATGACATGATGAATGAATGTTTGTACTGTGCATGCTGTTTTCTCTCTTGGTCAGGTGATTCTTTAAAGAGATGGAATAGCCATTAGATTACCATGGAAACCTCCGCAGAGACTTAATGGCAAACATTTAAACGAACAGTCGTCTGACTCTAGGCTTCTCTTAAGATGCCTTTACATTTCACATACATTTTTCATATTTAATGTTCTCTTTGGCATATTAAATCTTTAAGGGTTAGTTCGCCTCGAAATGGAAAATTCTGTCTTTAATCACTCGCCTTCATGTCGTTCCAAACTCATAAGACTTTCATTCATTTTCGGAACACAAATGAATGATTTTTTGATGAAATCAGAGAGCATTTCTCTGCATTTGCAACAAACACTTTGACGCTTCAAAAAGATCATAAAGAGATCGTAAAACTAATCCATATGAATTGAGCGGTTTTGTACAAATTTTCTGAAGAGACTCAATCACTTTTTATGAAGAAAAGATTTAATTTAGGCTTTTACTCACATGTAAACACTGATCAGAGAGCAGAAGCAGAAGCTCAACCAAACATGAATAACACACCGCTCAGATGTGCTGTGTAACCAATGAGGTTCAATCTCGTGTTTTACGCAGCATGTTTGACTGCACTGCACTTTCCCAATTTCTCTCAACATGGGGACAGAAGAGCTGTCCGTCAATAAATGAGAAAAAGTAACATAGATATTTTATTGTAAATTGAAACAAGTAAAACATTACTAGTTACTTGTAAAAGTAATCCAATTACATAACTCAAGTTACTTGTAATGCGTTACGTACAACACTGTTCATAACAATGGTGGTTCCTGGTGGAAGTGGCTCTTTCAGAGGGATAATGCGCCCTGCCAGACTGCACACATTGTTATCTATTAAGGGTGGGACGAGATCTCGTACCACGTACTAAAACGTGACGAGATTTCTCGTCGAGGTGAAAAGTTGTCTCGTCATGCTATCAGTGTGAGGGTGAAATTATTATTGGAGAAGCCCCCGCCACTTTCAAATCGTTTGTGTGGAAACATTTTGGTTTTCCAGAAGAAATAATAAACGGCGAAACAATAACACACAAAACACAAACAATATGTAAACATTGTAAGAAAACTATGCCATACACCTCGACCAAGGTTGTACAGACTCTTAGGGGCCGTTCACATATCGCGCGCATTTTCATTCACGCAAAATGGAAGCGACACGGTTTTTTTCCTGGCGCGCCTGTGCTGCGGCGATATGAAAACATCGCACCGCAGGTCATGTGACAAGAACCAACCGATCAGTTTCGACCTTTCCGTAACAAAACATGGAAAGCTCAGCCGAACAGCTGATGATAGCTGTACAGGGGGGGTTGTTATATCTCATCTCCATAAATATATCTAGCAGTAAAGCTAAAGCAAGGGCTAAAAATCAATTTATCCCTTGCCGAAACTTCCTCATGGTCGTGGAGAGCACAGTTCATGGTTGCATAGCAACGACAGACGCTACAGAAGCGCGAGCTCCCGAACGCTTGCAAAAGAAGGAGGAACCGACGCGGCCGCGCTTTACATGCTTTATTAGGCCCGATATGTGAACGGCCCCTAAAGAGGCAGAAAGCATCGCTGTTACTGCTGACGGCTGGACTTCTCGGTGTACGCAGAGCTATATCACAGTTACAGCCACACAATCAATAGTGACTGGGAAATGGTCAACTTTGTACTGCACTTAAAGTGTTATTTACATTTTTTATTTATATGTTTATTTTATTTATACTGTTTAATTTATGTTCAATCTGTAGAAAGAAGTTCAGTGAGATTTCTCATGTGAAATTATACAGGGCAGAAAACAAGTGGTTGATTTTGTGGCAAAACATTTTGCAGTGTTTGCATGTTGTTTTACTGCAAATAATTCATTAAAATAGAAGTAAAATGACATGCATTACAAGTTGATTTCAAAGTGCACCAACATTTTTGCATTTTATGATTTTCAGTTGAATAAAAGACTATTTTCCCTTCATACGTTTCATTATTGAGGATTTCTTAAAAATACTATAAAAATCTCATCTCGTGAACCCAATCTCGTGTCTCGTCTCGTGGGATAGTGGTCTCGTCACACCCCTATTATCTATACATCTCAATCCAATTGACCCTTCGCAAAGACCCGTCCCCTTTAGTTACTGTTGCTTTGTCTGACCAGCCATGCTCTCTCACGCCACACATCATGTTCTCACGAAGTGAAAAATACACTGACAACGGGTCGATGGACATATTAAACAGTTTCATATTTAATATATTGTAATTTTTTAAAGAAGCTTACACAATAAGTAGCATATAGTGTCTCTTTAATGTATCGTGACAGATCGCTGTACCTCCTTCAAGCGGCTCGTGAACCGATCATCTCTTCATACTAGTTCATTTATAGCATCAAATAAACGTGAAAGACGTGAGACACACAATTTTTCAAGTTCAAGTTCACCAACGTTAATCTATTAACTCCCCTGACTGCTTTGTCAGACAAAATGGCGGATTTGGGGTTATAATTGGTCAGATCGCCTGTCAATCAAACTGTTTGCGAAGGGTCAATTGAGTGTCTGTGGGATGTGCTGGACCAACAAGAGGGGTCTGCTATCGTCTTGGATACCACAGGAGGTCTTGTGTCATACATGCCTTGGCGGGTCGGTGCCGTTTTGGCAGCACGTGGAGGACCAACAGCACATTAGGCAGGTGGTTATAATGTATTGGCTCATTAGTGTATATATACTGTATATTATAAAGTTTCAGTTTCCCTACTTTTTGCAAACACAAACTCATGCAAAGAAGTTTTGCATTTTGATGTATTGCAAAGTTTGGTGAACTCTGACCTACGAATAACAGAAGATCAATACATCACACCATGAAAAACCTTAAAGCTGCAGGTTTGTAGCATTGTGGGAAAGTGAAGCAGACTGTATAGCTCTACATTTTGGAATTATTATTATTATATGTTGATTTTTTTTTTTAAAGGCACCTCAAAGCCTCGTTCATTACAGTTTCAAAGTCTATAGGGCGACCATCCCTCGAGTCATTAAGGAAACAAGAAGTGCTGTTTTGCTTCTTGTGCAAAGATGTAGCACAGACTCGGGTGCAATGTGATAATTTCACAACAATCATGAACTTTGAGAAAAATATTTTCCCTGTATTTGACAGGGACTCATCTAACGCTCCTCACATTGTAATCACCTCCTTTTATCTGTGTACAGCCAAGCCACAGCAAGCCCATAAATGACTTACAACACAATGAGCTAATACCCCTCAGAACACAAGACAAGACTTGTAACTCGTAAAATCAGGCCATTTAAGTACACAAGAGCACACGGATACTATCTGGAATTACTGAAACAATCTGTTGTATTAACAGATGAGAAATGGAAGACAGAAGCTGTGTTGGAAGAGCAGCGATGTTTTTTGTCTTGACATTGAACAGCTCAAAACACTAAAATGAGCTAAAATTGCACTAAAAAGCCTGCAAATTAGTCCTTTTAAAATAAAGCAATTGCACCACCTTTTTAAACCAAGGCTGTGTAACCATGTCTTGAACATTTGGGTGACCAATGAAATGGACTGTTTTTTATTAAAAAGGAATTAAAGAAAGGATTTAAGGGAATAAAGAAAACAAATAATAAAATAACTAGAATTAATTGCATTTGAACTATTTTCAAATAATATTTTTTTATTTTACCGAAAGCCTTCCAGGCAATCCCGTTCAATAAATGAATTCACAAATGTACTTTCACTCTTGATCTTAAGCCTAATGCTGAAAATGGCTCTGATAACATTTCTTGTTGCTTCACAATTAATAGAAACAGATGTAAGAAATTTAGGAAACTACATCTACAGATTACAATATATGAATAGCGAAAATTATTTATTTTCCATTGGTGCAATTTGACAAAATTGATCATGCACCACTATATTACTGTTGGTTAACATTTCTATTCAGTTCAAATATGAAGCGTCATGCTGGGGTGTTTTCCCAAAGCCAACTATGGTCACAAGTTCTGTCGTTTACCAGCACAATTCACTGGAACTTGCGGCCATAGTTGGCCAATGATGCTTTTGGGAAATGCACCCCTGAACGATAAAGCCCGCATTCTTTTATTGGCCATCTCAAATATTTTGACATTAACCAGCACTGTTTTGTCTTAACTTGTCCCCCTCAATGTTTATGGTGGTTTTAGCCCTGATCCATAGACAGTTTAATGCTGTCAAGTTTACCCATATAGTTGAACCCAACACTGTAAAAAAAAAAAAAAAAAAATTTAAATTTTATATATATATATATATATATATGATTTGTTATCAGAACATTTTTCAAATCAACTTATAATTAATGTGGCTCAGATAACAATGTTTTGAGTTTCTTTTGATTAAACCAATTGACTTTGTTGTATTACCTCAAATATTTAATTTCAACTAACTCAAAATTAAGGCAACCAGGTAACTTACTTTTTTAAGTTAAACCAATAGTTATTTTTTTTACAGTGACTTAAAAATAAAGGTTCTGGTTCAATATAGAACCTTTAACATCCATGGAACCCTTCCATTGCACAAAAGGTTCTCTAAAGGTTCTTTAAAACATTAAAATGTTCTTCACATTAAGAAAAGAAAATGGTAATTTTTTATAAGAACTGTTCATGGAAAGGTTCTTTTGGGAAACATAAAATGATGCTTCTATGGCATCTCTGTGATAAAACTTTTGGAACATTTATTTTTGAAGTTTTTGGCATAAATGTTCATTCTGAATTACAAACAAATAAGGTAGAGGAAAACTTCCCAGAAAATCGTAAATCAGCATAAAAAAAATGCGAACTGTCCAACACAACAACATTGGTTTAACCAAAGGTGTGTTTGGGGGGTGGGACTACAGGAGAGTTTAAGAAACCTATTTATTTTTATTTTTAGCAAGTTTGGTAACCTTGTCTGTGCAGAAATTCAGTTCACCTCTAGAAAAAATGAATTTGGACTAAAGCAGCATTCTTCAGAAAGTGCCATGAAAGTTGAATACATTTGCACTGTTCGTGATGCAACAAGGACTACGCTATTTTCAGGCAGCTGTGATGGATATCCCAAAGTGTGTTTGTGTAGCAGAGGGAAAGAGACTGAAGACAAGAGAGAAAGAGGAAGAAAGGTAGATAGAGACAAATAGGCAGTGAAACACAGAGCTGTTTAGCTCAGCAGAGGAAGCAGCAGCCATCTGGGTGTAATGACACGCCTCCACTCTAACACAGAGGTGCAGGTAGTGCTGCGGCCTCTGAGGCCCCACTGTCTCCGGCACTCACTACAAAGACGGTTTTCACGATGCAGGCTGACACACCGGCCAGCTGGCCCACTGCAGAGTGACCTTTAATACACAGACAGGACATGCTCACAGCTGCAGGGAGAAGTCAAAGATGCCAAGCTTTAATTGGCAGAGCTTTGATTTAGTTGCCAGAACCCCATGATACTAAACTCTTTAACGAAACAAAACAGTCACTTCGTGGATCTTACTGAATATTGCCATGGTAAAACTTTCAGAAGAGATGGAAATGTTTAATTCATGACTGGCCATTTAAGAGGATATTTAGTGAGCATATGGCTGTGCCCAAAAATGAAGCCAGCTGCCTCGCTGCCCAGTCAGTCAGTGACTATACAGGCAGTGTTTGTGTATGAAAGTTCCTCCAAGGAAACCGGTTTCAAACAAGCACCATAACATATTTAAAGTAGAGATGTGGAGATATTAAAATTCTGGCCTGATAAGCTCATTATTTTTTATACATAAACAGATTAATATAAATGCAACTAAAATAAAAGATTAAAAATTAAAGAGGCTCTTTTATAAAGCCTTGATTTTGTCAGTAATGCTTACGTTTATTTTCTGTCTCTATGAAGCCCCTCCTTCCGAAAAGCACAATGTGCTCTGATTGGTTGGCTGGACCAGTGTATCGGTCAACTGCTTTGAGTATATTACAAAAATGTCATTCCCCTTACTAAAATAATCACTAGTTTCAACAAAAAACTATTGCAGCTCAACCGGGCCCCGTCGCTTTTGCCTTGAAAAGGGAATATTTAAATGAGGAACACAGTCGAGGTGTTTCATTGAGATTACATTTACACTAATCATGAAATTATTTTAAAGATGAAATTTAAATGCTAGGTAATGAAAAAAAAAATGTAAATGAAAAAAATAATAATAATAATAATTAAATATCCAATATCAACCAAAAACATTGGCCAATAAATATTGTGCAAATACCAATATCATGAATGCCTAAAATAAACAAATTCAAGTCAGATCCAAAGATAACCAAGCAAATATTTTGTGACTGCTGATTTCTGCTGATCTTTGAGTCAATGTAACCCCTCCTGTTCAAGCCGCCCGCTCTAAGCGGGACTTGAACCCAGGTCTGCTGGCATGGGAATCGGGCGCTCTAACACGCACTGTATACACTCACAGCTCTTACTGGCCTATGAGAGTTACAAGTATAAATCTAAATCTAAAAAAATTCACTTAATTAATCCCACTTACTCCTTTCTACAGCTCCATCAGATGCCATTTTATTCTTTCGACCAATCTGCTGAACAGCACAGACTTGTGGGATATCATAGGCAGAGAAGGATTCATCTACCAACCTTGAGAAACCAACAACATGAAGGCATCTCAGACAGGATGTAATGCTTCCCTTTCTACCTCCATATGTGAAAGCAAAGCTTTCGAACGCTGTCAATGAATCGTCGCTTGAATTTTGATAAAGAAACATGTGAGAGTCCACATGTCTAGGCAGGCACGCTCAGAAGACGTGGGCTAGGACAGAACTAAGTGGCATTCAAATGGTTCCGTGTTACGCTTTGAGTTAACTTAGCCTACAACTGTTCAAGTCAAATAGGAGAAAGAAGCAAAGCTCTCACTGTTTATATGACATCAGCTCCATCTTCTCTATGTGTGACAGCACCTCCTCAGGATGGCATCCTCGTCTTGTCCTTGATTTACGACGCATGAAATCCTCTGTCAGAATGAACACAACATAATCAGCCTCAGGCCATACTAAATGTATTGTATATGTACAAACAAGATCATTGGCCCAGTTGCTCTAATCTTAAAGATATTTAGGGGAAAGTGCACTTATGTGGCATTATAACTCATGAAATCACTAATCCTCTAAGCTAAACTGCCTCAAAGTGCTTGTTTTCAACTTTTATGCACAAAAGATCCATTTATAATTGGATTTAGATTCATGCTCTAAAAGGTTATTTCAGGTAGACGTCCTCCGGTTCTTTTATACATTTTTTTTTTTTTAAAGAAAATTGCCCCTGCCCGCTAAAGGTCTGTCAGCAAATGAATTGACCAATTACAGACAATGAGCCCTATGAGTATTCTTACATAAATAAACAAGGTCAAGAAGCTGAATTACACGCAGCTTCAACATTCAGTCTCGGCTTACAAATGTAACAGGTCAGGAGTGTGGGTGTATGCTTGAGGTTAATCAAAACTGCAGCAAATGTGTATTCTCACAAGCCTCAAAGTGAACGTTCAAGCCAGTGTTTACAAAGTCAGCATTAGTGTAGTTGTTTGGATAACCCATTTCCTTAAGGAGTGAGCACAGGCTGAATGAAGGACAAGAATGCCGCTTAAAAGTATAATTAAAAAATGTAAGAATTCAAAAAGAATTCTAATTAAAAATTTAATTATTTAATAATATTTAAAGTTTGCATGAAAGGGAAAGTTCCGATAGTCTTTTCTTAATTATTCTGTTTATATCCGAGTGAATCAGTTTCTCTAACAAGAAAAAAATTGTAGGGCAGGACTTTATTTTGTCCATCAGAAATTGATTGGATGGTTGTGGTTTGCTATTGCTGTGATTTAATGTGAGTGACAGGTTGCCCCGCCCTCAGGCCAGTAAACATTCATCAGAGAAGTCGTTGCAAGAGGGAGTATTTTAAAAAATAATGATGAATATGGACATATAATGTATAATAGGCCAAATACTTAAATATTCCTTAAAAAAAACGTGTAGTTCATGTCCTTGATTCTGATTGGTCAATAGCTATGACCGCTTCACCCAACGGTTCTGTGCATCACAACACAACACTCTTAGCAACGTAAACCATTTGTTCTCAATTGATATTGTTCATTGAAGCTTACTGTATTGTGAGAAAGAGATCGGGTGAGCGAATTTATTACCTGCATTCAGATTTAGCATTTTCCTCATAATATTTTTTTTTTTTTAATTGTCCATTGTATTATCTTGTAAAACAAGTCCTTTTAACAGTTAAGGGGTTTTGCCATGACTGACAGCTAGTTGCGTCTTATTCCGTGTTCACAGCAATTCAGTCTTTTCAATGTAAAAGTCTTCGCTACTGACTGACACATTCATAAAGACAGTCTTTGTCGCCATCTAATGGCGTAATAATGTAACTTCTGTTGCTGGTCACGGTCAGGGACTATTTTTTCCGGCGGAAGGAAGGCTTGTAGTGAATGTTTACTTTCTTGTTATATATTATTAAAAAAAAATCCAAGATTTAAAAGGTACACTATGTAACTTTTGGCACTCTAGCAGTTAAAAACAAAACTGCATGCATATTGCAGAAGAACATTGTTTTGGTTGTGCTTCGGCTCTGTGTGACTGTGCAGATGAATATGGTTCTTTCTCATAACTAAAAAAAGAGGGTCAGATTATCTTACTGCTCATAAAACATTCACTACTAGGCTTAAGAGAACCAGTTTAGATGGAAAGGATCTCAAGCTGAATAGCTGAAGATCTTTACCCATTAAGAGACATGGTATTTCTTCCTCTGTAAGACAACGCTACAACAACCGTAATGAAACGACCCCTCACAATAGATAATGCTTTACAATCAACTCTGTTAGAGAACTGAATAGAGCAATTTATCTGTTCAATAAAATATTACTCATCTGTTGAGTCCGCTTCACATTTACAAATCATCTCCAAAAAGCCAAGCCAATGTTGATTCTTGTTAGCTCGTTCTCTTTTTGTCAGCAGACCCTCCTCTGTTCTGTTTTTGTTGTTGTTGTTTTTAACGGGGGATTCCCAGGAAGTTCGAGATTCATCTGCTCCATGTCAACAGTTATTGCTCGTTGCTAACCTATGCCACACCATACAACTTTTCTCTGTACCCGCGAAAACCATCACGTCAGGTCTAAAATATAAACATTTATAATAGGGTAAGACAAAAAAAAACTTTGAAAGAAGGATTATGTATCGACTCATTTAAATTTTAAACAAAACAAAAAAATCTACATATTGCCCCTTTAAACTGGAAAGAACAGCGCCTGAGAAAACAAACTAGTTTTCAGTCAGATGCTGAGGATGTCTATAATCAGTTAAGGGCTCCATATCAAATCTGATTTTCTTTTTGGCAGGGTTATTAGTCATTAAAACAAGATTTGTTTTGTTGTCTTAAAAATACCAATGGGAAAGAATTCTGTTTGACCAGGGAAAAACAACTTTAACCACAGGAGAAAATACAAAGGACAACCTTAGAAAAGACTGATATCACTGAGTGCAGCGCAGTCCTTGACTAAAGGAAGATTGGCAAAGCAAGAAAGAACAAGATGGAGGGCTTTACCTGACACCACAGGAAAGCAGCTGCTGCTTTGGACACCTAAGCAATCCCTAGCGATTCTCACATCCTTGATCTTTATTTTTTCATTCTGTAGCCGTTCCTCTGAAACGGCTCCCAGCAATATCATTTCAGTAAACTATATTTAAGTATATATATGTAGTAGATCTGGTTAGTTCTTCCAACTGCACACACAATAAAACACTCAAGGATGATTAATAAGCACACCTCACAAATAATGTAGAAGAGAAACACTACAGTGGCAGACAGTTTCTCTAAAGTTCTGTGAGAGGATTTCCTTCGCAACCATTAAAATGCTATTCTAATGCAAAAAGGAAGTGATGCTTAACATGACATATGAACAGAGTAACCTTTTGATAACTGGACCTCTTTGTACATTGTAGATGTAATAATGCCAAGACTGTTAAAACACTAGTCACCTCTCTGTGGTACACGTGTCCTGCCCTTCTGGTGTTTGATTCTGGCAAGATTCATGTTGCAACGAAACCAAGGCCAGACGCTGGTGTCATAATCGCTAGCAAAGAGAACAAACTATAAAGGGCAGAGAGTTAGTGTAAAACAGTCATCCAAATGAGTACTACAGGGCTCTCACACTTTTTATCAGGCCACCGAGCCCCAAAAGAGAACTATTACATACTGTAAGAAAATGCTTGTTACATTTTACTCCTGTCCTGGCCTATTAAGTAACCTGTAAAG
Source organism: Opsariichthys bidens (assembly GCA_037194245.1). Classification (NCBI taxonomy): domain Eukaryota; kingdom Metazoa; phylum Chordata; class Actinopteri; order Cypriniformes; family Xenocyprididae; genus Opsariichthys; species Opsariichthys bidens. The sequence goes on from CM074278.1 coordinate 29,271,207, forward strand.
TACCATATCGTTGAATTTACATGTTTTGCAATGACACTTGCATGCCAAAGCCAGTAAAATATCCAAATTATTGATGTACAAATCATATATCAAGTGAAATCATTATAAATAATAATATATTAATTATAAATGTAATATTAACTCATTATTATATAAATAAATAAACTAATATATATATATATATACATATAGAAAGAAATTAATACTTTCAATCAGCAAAGATGCTTTAAATTGATTAAAAGTGACAAGTAAGACATTTATAATGTTACGAAAGATTCATATTTCGTAACACTTTAGAATAGGGAACACAAACTATTAACTACGACTTTTCCCTCAGTAAACTCCCACTTACTGCTTATTAATAGTTAGTAAGGTAGCTGTTAAGTTTAGGGATTGGAGAGGATTAAGAATGTAAAATAAGGTCATGCAGAATAAGGCATTAATAAGTACGTAATAAACAGCCAAAATTCTGGTCATATGCATTCTAATAAGCAACTAGTTAAAAAAATAAAGTGTATGTAATATGATTGCTGTTCTTTTGAATCAAAAAAGTCCAGAAAAAATAGTATCGTTTCCTCAATAATATTAAGCAGAATTGTTTTCAACATTGATAATAGTAAGAAATGTTTCTTAAGCACAAACGTATTCGAATTATAAGGATCGTGTGACACTGAAGTCTGTTGCTGAAAATTCAGTTTTGCAATCATAGGAATAAATTGCATTTTAAAATGTATAAAAATAGAAATGATATTTTAAAGTATTTCACAATATTCCAATTTTTGATCAAGCAAATCGTATCAACCACAAACTGTTGAATGGTAATGTAGTGTATTATGTTGAATTATATTAATATAATATAATAATATTGACCTATTGCATTATGTTTCATTTCATTTTTCATCATTTGGCTGACGCTTTTATCTAGAGCGACTTACAAGGGGAGCAATTAGGGGTTAGGTGTCTTGCTCAAGGGCACTTTAGTCATGGTATCGAAGGTGGAGTGAGTGCTGTTCATTCACAATCCCCACTTTCAATTCCTGCCAGCATGGGAATCGAACCTGCAACCTTCAGATTACAAGCCCGACTCCCTCACCACTAGGCCACGACTACTATGTAATTGAGAATTAAACGTTTTCAGCGGAAGTTAAACTATAACCACAAATGGCTTAATTATCTAAACTAAGAGTTAATTTCCTTTACTCAAAAATGCACTTTTTAAGATTTGAGAAATTCTTGATATGGGGTTATGAATATGTTAGCATCATAGCTATTTACATGGCAAACACGAAGGTCAATATCATAATCCAAATAATTGACATTATTATACAAAACATTTCAACTTAACATAGAAAATCTAAAATGCATTCAGGTGATGCCTTTTGAAATATTCCATGCAAACATGTTTCTGAATAAGAGCGTTTTCTAGCATCATCATAAAAATTACAATTCACCAGAATACATTGAACAGTAAAAAGGAACTTGACACGAGAAACAGAAAGGAGGAACTTCACCTATTAATCAAAACCCACGGGTAAGTCTCGAGTGACAGTCTGCACCTCGTCGATGTCTTGATCTGAAGTTATGGAAGATCTATTTTTATTTTCATCCCATTTTTCCTGCCACTTGTTACTGATACACAAGTTAATTACTGGTCTAAAATCAGAAGCTGTGAATATGGTTGAAGAATGCTTCTGAAGTACAGTGGATTCAGTCCAGGCAACTCAATAAAGAAGGTGTAAACATGTAAGAGAAGCAAGTTTAGGCCCGAATTTCTCCTCAAAATATACAGCGAGTGAGAAAGAGCTCAGAATCAGCGTGAACAGCCCTGTGGGTTCCTTGAATTGCAGCGATTTTTGGCTGACACACTGAGAAATCAAAGCTTGGCACGGTTTTGTTGGACTGCACTGAACGAGTACAGAAGCCGCTCTCCTTCCTACAGGATTCAGAATCCCTCAATGAACACTGTCTGTGTTTATCATGCCAATATATCCTTCTTTGAATCATAAATCCGGAGTATGATGGTGAAAGAACATGAAACTAAATCCATCTAAAAGCCTTTTTTTGTGTGTGGTTATGTTATATAAATGTGTAGCACAACTTTGTAATTAGGTCAAGGTGGGTCTGAATTAACCGTGCCACAGATATGGTTAGCCGAAAACACAAAGGAATTGCACAAACAGCTATACGGATCGTATTTAATCCCTATTCAGCTCCATCAGACTTCCCGTGAAAGATCTCTGCAGGCCTAAAGGACAAGAAAAACAAGGAGGATTTATATGTGAAAATATTTGACAAACTATCATTAAATTATGAGCTCTATAACGCAACACTGGAAAATCTGATCAAAACCACAAGATTGCGACAAACATTTGGACGTCGGGCTCCATCTGGAAGCTCTTTAATACCTATTCCACACATGTAAGACATCAGTTCAACTTTATTACTCACCCTCAGAACCTCCGCAAGCACCCTATTTGTATGTTTGGTGGGGAGCGGCTCTGTTACATAACCAGCATGAGTACAGAATTCCAGAAATTCCAGCTGGAGGAACAACTGTATGATCCTAGAAGAGGGATTACAGAAAAAGGGGGTTACAGAAAATGACGACAGAACTGCACGCACACAGCTGATACATCTGCGGGGCTGGACATTACCCATTACTGAACCTCCAGGCTGTCATTTCCTTAAAACTGAGGAGTGTCAGAGGCCTGGACCGTCTCACTGCGCTCATGGGAAACTCGGGGAAGGAAATGATCTAAACCGCCATCAGCAAGACAAACATCATCAGGCCAATACTAGTCTGATCATCTTAGAGCGTCTCTCAGGACATTATCTCATCAACTCACTGAGAGTGAGAAACTGTGAAGAGACTGACAATGCATTTGATCTGCAGCTGAGTGAAGAAAGAAAGAAAGAAAGAAAGAAAGAAAGAAAGAAAGAAAAGAAAGAAAGAAAGAAAGAAGAAAGAAAGAAAGAAGAAAGAAAGAAAGAAAGAAAGAAAGAAAGAGAGAAAGAAAGAAGCTTTAAGGAGCTCAGCAAACTTTGATGCACAAGCCAAAAAAAAGAATGTTCTACTGCCATCTAGTGGCAAGACACGTGTATAAACAGTCCTGACATGAGCCAAATTGTAAACCTGCCTATTTTGCACGTATATAAAATGCAATAACCAGTTTTGTACACGTTGTTCGATATTAAACTCAAAATGTCCAGCTTTCAGCATTGAAGATGGGAGCTTCTTTAATTAAAAGCACTTTTATCCCTTGACTTTCTGGAAATGTGCTTCATAGGCGAATCCTGCATTTATGCATGCCATAAAAGTATAATCCTATTTTAAATATATAAAAACTTTAAAGTAAATATAATCAAGCTTTGTGCATAATTAACCAACGTTGACAAACAGCCTGATATATAAATGTTGAGTAAATGGTTCTAGATAGATAAACCTCCTTTTAATACCGAAAAAAAAACACCATCTTGTGGACAACACTAAAAAATTCCAAGTTTGTCACATAAAATGAAGACTTTTAACCACGTGACTAACTGCGGTTAGGCCCGCTAAATCATACCATATAGACTGCATTTTAATATACTAATGTATTGATAACTCCTTAATTAAATATGTACAATCTTGTATTCTGCGTAATTGGGTGTTTAAATGAACAAGGACACAAAAAAATGCATTTTTAGGGCATTTAACAATATTTTAATATAAAAGTGATCACCCGGATTTAGACCTATAGTAGTATTTAAAGTAAATATGTTTTATGAATTTTATGAATGTCAGGAAACACGATTGCTGACTGCACGTCATATCTATGGATTACTGGATCTTTGGTAAATTGTGAGGAACAACATTTTAAAGTTTAATCGTTTGTTTTATTCGTGTTTTGTCATTTTCCCCTAAATCCGGGCTCTTTATCCATCAATCCGGCTGAGGACTGATGTTACGTGTTCCGGCGGGAAAGTGACGTCAACGCATACCCTCAGAGTTTTAAATAAAACGACACATTTTATACATTGTTTAAGAGAGTTATTAAGCGTCTTTCCAGGGAATGTCTATTACAAAATCTAATACAATTGTGTAAAACTAATTTATCACCCAGTACCGAGTCTGTCCTATAGAGGGCAGAAATAAAACGCCAATTACCAATCGTTTGTTTAACTCGCAAAACAAATCAACGCAGCAACGGTAAACTTGCTCTTTAACATTGTTACATGTATATCACGATTGAGGTTAATTAAGTGCAGCCGATGAAAAATGTCTTCCTGATCCGTGCTTGTCCCTTTTGCCGCCTTCACGTGCTTTCAGGTCGAATGAGGCCTGCAAGTGGAGACGAAATACGTGCAGATGAATAAAAATGGCGTCGTTACCAGTTCGGCGGCAACCTGTGGATACCAGAGTTCTGATGTTGGAAGGGGCGTGTCTGCAGATGACGGTGAGTAATGATTTAGCAGTCATTTTAATTTAATTGTTATATTTAATTAATAGCATAATGATGCATGCTTTGCTTTTTGCTTGTAGATGCCATGCTTCTATGCCTACTCAACAGTAAAGCATTGCATTGCTCATTTGTTTTGGTTTGCAGAACATGAAATCAAATCTTGTTTTAAATTATGGAATAATGCGTTGTGTATTGTAAATGATTTTTCTGTGCACATAACTGTTTTTGCCCATGTAATCTTTAATCAAAATAGCTTCCCCTTCCTCTTGCAACAACATCTCTTCTATGATGATTTGTTTTTTTGTATGAAGGCAGGAAAAACTGTCACTTACATCCGATTGTGGCAATAGCGAGCACGATCCAGTGACCCAATCCTTTCCTGATGGACGCAATCAATTGCCACCCTACATTTTGTCTTGTTTCACAAACTGTTTCACTCTGATATGTCACATTAGGGAAATATGTACTTCTTTCGAATAAAAACTCACGAAAAATGTATGTTTTGAACGCACTGCATTCGTCTTTCCATCATCGCTTGCTTTGCTTCCTTGCCATTCACTCTTGAGATATTAAGGATGCACACTTCAGAATCTCGTAGGTCATCGGGGTACTTTTTTATGAATTCTGGCATACTATTCTTTCACATCCTGCTTTTCCCTACTGTATAGTAGGGAAATGTGCATATACAGTTGTGGCGTCTGAGCTATTTGTTTCTAGTAAGCTCCCTACTTTACCAACTATATCAAGTTGCAGCTCACTTTCTGCCCTCCCATTGGATCATTTGCAAAAAGTAGTTTAGAAAATGATCAAGTATTGAAATTATTACAATTACAAATCACAGAGATGACAGTTCAAATGACTTCAGACTAATGTGCCCATCATGTGGAATCCGAGCACATGAATGATGCAAAGTCGTAGTTACAAGTGGGAAACTCGGAATTCTAAATGGTAAATGTGTTGGAAACACAATACCGAATAAATCCCTCAATGTGCAACAAAAAAACTCCTATGACTTTACCGCAACAGTAGGTGTGATCGGATAACTACACTAACCAGCGGATCACTAGCTATGTTTTCATCACTATGTTTTTATGCGCGTTTTGAAGTATCGCATCAGAAACAAGTGATGGAAATGCCAAATTTCGAGAAAAAAATTCCCTTAATTTGATATGGTTTTTGACTTGTGTGAAAGAGTTAATGCGAATAATGGAAGATAGGAACGCATTTGCCGAATAAATTCTGACAAATTCTGACAGGCTGTTTACCCTGATGGTGTTTTGCTTACTGTTGGTTACTAGGTTACCAATATCACCGCCATCGGTTCTAACAACTTGATGGAAACACTTAAATCGCATTTGTTTCTTTTTTCTTTTCTTTTTTTTTTTTCAAACTTTAAAAAGATTTGCTTGACCGTTTGGATGGAAACCCAGCTAGTTTCGTTGCACAGCATCTCAAATGTTGGTTTGGTTATTCTGAAATGCCTGAGCCAAAGTCTGTCATCAAAATAATTTGGTTTAATTCCCTCCAAGAAGTGTTTCACATAATTATGCTCAAAAACACCAGACATTAAAACGCCAAAGAACATGACAGCATTTATCTGTGTGTTCTGGGACGCAAGTCAGTAGGATAAAAGAGCCACGGTGGCTTCCCCGATTGCAACAACTTCCATTTTTATCATAGATATGTTGCACCTATTTCCCAGGAAGTGACGATTTCGTTCTCTTGAACACTTGGGATGGAAATAGAGCTTTATTCACAAATGTTTATGCGATATTCCAATTTTGCACTTAAATTAAGTTCACAACTTTGGATGGAAACAGCTACTAATCAATAATATTGAAAATATATCTACAGGTGCATCTCAATAAATTAGAATGTCATGGAAAAGTTCATTTACTTCAGTAATTCATCTCAATTTATGAAACTTGTGTATTAAATAAATTCAATGCACACAGACTGAAGTAGTTTAAGTCTTTGGTCCTTTTAAAAAAATGCTCTCTCAGTTTGGTTTACCAGGCTACACAATCATGGGGAAGACTGCTGATCTGACAGCTGTCCAGAAGACAATCATGGACACCCTTCACAAGGAGGGTAAGCCACAAACATTCATTGCCAAAGAAGCTGGCTGTTCACAGAGAGCCGTATCCAAGCGTGATAACAGAAAGTTGAGAGCAACTTTCTTTTCAGATGAGAGCAAGTTTTGTACTTCATTTGGAAACCAAGGTCCTAGAGTCTGGGGGAAGGGTGGAGAAGCTCATAGCCTAAGACAGTAAAATCCCCAGAGTTAAATCAACTCTGCTCAGATAACATTTGGTCCCTCTCTAAATAGTGTTAAAGTAACACTCTTCAGAGATTGAATGTATTTTATCTTCAGTTGATTTCATCTAAGACTGTGGCTGAAGCCAGTTCTTGTGTTTCTCTTTTCTTCAGTGATTCTGCTTGTTAACAGTAGGTGTTCATCATTAATGTTCAATCATCGCTTAATTAATTGCTTAATTATCTCATTAACTTTAACTCCGCTTCAGTGTTACTTTAGCACTATTTAGAGAGGGACCAAATGTTGTCTGAGCAGAGTTGATTTAACTCCGGGGTTTTTACTGTGAAGTTGCTTGAAGTCCAGTGTTAAGTTTCCACAGTCTGTGATGATTTGGGGTACAATGTCATCTGCTGGTGTTGGTCCATTGTGTTTTTTGAAAACCAAAGTCAATGCACCCATTTACCAAGAAACTTCAGGCTTCCTTCTGCTGACAAGCTTTATGAAGATGCTGATTTCATCACCTTCCCACACTGCCAAAGCACCAAAAGCTGGTTAAATGACCATGGTGTTGGTGTGCTTGACTGGCCAGCGAACTCACCAGACCTGAACCCCTTAGAGAATCTATGGGGTATTATCAAGAGGAAAAGGAGAAACAAGAGACCAAAAAATGCTGAAGGCCACTGTCAAAGAAACCTGGGCTTCCATACCCCCTCAGCAGTGCCACAAACTGATCACCTCCATGCCACGCCGAATTGAGGCAGTAATTAAAGCAAAAGTAGCCTCTACCAAGTATTGAGTACATATACAGTAAATGAACATACCTTCCAGAAGGCAACAATTCACTAAAAAATTTTTTATTGGTCTTATGACCAATAAAAACATACTTGTTGAGATAGTGAATTGGTGGGTTTTTGTTAAATGTGAGCCGAAATCATCACAGTTAAAAGAACCAAAGACTTAAACAGTCTGTGTGCATTGAATTTAATACACAAATTTCTGAATTACTGAAATGAACTTTTCCACAACATTCTAATTGATTGAGATGCACCTGTGTGTGTATATATAGATCAGTGAATGGAAGTCTGTAGTGAAGTTAATCTTGTCTTCCCTATTGTGTTATAGTGGGGAGTGAAACAGCTTCTTGAACAAGATCAAATGTAGGCTGAGACATGATTTTTTTTCCATCAGGAATTGATTGGATCTTTGGATCATTGTGGTTTGCTATTGCTGCGATCTTATGCGAGTGACCGGTTGTCCCGCCATTACACCCATAAACGCATCATCGGAGAAGAGAAGAGAAGAGATGTTAAAGGGAGAAGTTATTTTGATCAAAGATTTTGAGGGCACTTGAGCACAGATAAATCATTTAGAATAATAAATATTCCATAAAAAAGAATTGTCAATTCTGTGACTTTGAATTATGTGTCGTCTCTCACATGTACTTGAAAGCAGCAATAAAACCTGAGCGAGACTCCTTTACCAAGTTAGACCCACAACCTTTCCGCAGAAGAGAAGAGAACCATTTCAGTTGTGAATGGTAGAAAATTATTGATGTAAAGCTTCCTTGTTAGCTGTTTTACACATGCAAAATTCACTACCACAAGGCTAAGGTGTTGTGTGTGGTTGACTGTGCATTGTTATGTGAGAGCTAATGTGTTCTCAGTGGTTTTACGTGTTGCTACGCAATTGCATTGGGCATTGCTGGGTTGCCAGAGTGTTCTGGGTGGTTCCTTAGAGCCCACCTTCACATATCAGAATCACCTGCACCGCAGCGCACACATAACACAATGAGATCTTGTGTAGTCCATAATTTATTAGGTTATGTTATGTGAGATTGTATTGGGGATAACAGCCCTGCCTTGCTTGTCTTAAACAGCTAGAGCTCTGCACACTGCTCAATTCTCCTTCATTGTCTATCTCCCAACATCTATTATTATTGTTAGTCGCATGCAGTATAGCCAGAGTGTATATGGAAGGTCATTGTTTTCAATTACAGATTGCATTTCCGATATCCAGTATCAAATTGGTTATCGTGACATGTCTGCTGGCAGGAGGAGAAGAACTATATGGTTGACAAGCTTTTCCAGCTAGCTTGGATAAATATGTTACCTTACTATACAGTGGCTTGGTGATGGAACTGCATATATTTGAATATAAATTCTGGATTATTGTATTTTCATTTGTAGAAATGTAAGCCCACTTAAAGAGAAATCTGTCATCATTTACTGCCACTTATGTCATTTCAAACTTGATTGACTTGCGTACTTCTGTGGAACATTTAAGGAGATATTTTGAGAATTTTTTTTCCCCACACAATGGCAGTCGATGGTAACCAAAACTGTAACAAACATTTGCTGTTGTGTTCCGCAAAACACAAAGTCATACAGGTTTGGAATGCCAAAATGATCCCCATTCATTCAGACTGCTTGGTGAAAACGACTTAAAATTCTGTATTATTCATGTCAGACCGTTAGTTGGCGATAGAGTGTCTGTAAAGAAACACTAGACGCCTGTAGACTACATTTACATTTAGTCATTTAACAGATGCTTTTATCCAAAGCGACTTACAAGTGAGGAAAACAAACAAGCGATTCTTCATGAATTGGCAAATAACACAGGAAGTGCTCACAATACAAGTTTCATACATTGCTCAGTACCATAAGCAAGAGTAGGAAGGGAAAAGGGAAGGATAGGGTTTTTTTATGAGGGGATCAAGTGTTCACGGAAGAGATGAGTTTTCAGCTGTCTCTTGAATATTGCCAGGGATTCTGCGTTCCTGATGAAAGTAGGGAGATCATTCCACCAGCAGGGAGCAGTGAAGGAGAATGTTCTGGAGAGTGATTTTGTGCCTCTCTGTGACGGTACCACAAGCCTTCGTTCCTTTAGTGATCGCAGGCTTCTGGTGGGACTAAAACAGGGAATACGCAAGTGCATGAAGTCTTTGTTTTCACAAATTCGCGTTTCAGGGTATGTTTTCACAACAACAATGTGCTAAAAACAGAAAAGTTTTTTCTTTGTACAGCTAGTCTGACGTAGCCAGACCTTCAGATGGACGGCAGAAGGTCTGGATTCTCTCTCGGCTTTCATTGGCCAAGGACCGCCCAAGAGGATGCTTGACTGACATGTAACGCAACCAATCACAGTTTGTTTTGTTCCGCGTAATGTGAAAATGTAAAGTCGATGTCCCTTCAATAACAGACCGGCGTGCATCTACTAAATGATTCATTCAAGAACGTTATGCAAGTTTACTGCAACAATGAAGCCGCGAACTTCACATACTTTTGAAAATCCGGCCTTTAGTTCATCCTGGTATGCGCTCATTGTCTCAGTTGTGAACACGATGGTTGGTGTCACGGCATTTGTTTCCAGGCGGACCATTAAAGAGTGACACTCATCTCCCGGACATCCTGTGGAATTCAACCAACCAGATGTTGACTTCGAAACTCCTGAAGTGTTTCCAGATAAGTGTGCTGTAAGACGTTCAGCCAACGGAACGTGAGTGTGACGTCTGAGGCCGGGACTATTGTACAGATGACAATGTTATCAAATCTATCCCCGATCACACGGATCCACGAAAAAAATGGCTAAAAAAGCTGTATTACGCATGCCAGAGAAGTAGTTTGATAAGAAAGATTACGCGCCTGCACATCAGAGCACTAGCCCATGCCTGTCCACCTTATTTTTATAGTTTCCTGCTCGTTCTTCTCATTTCCTATAGCAGCTAATAAATCGGAAATCTCACAGATTCACAGAAATACTTTTTGTGTTGACTAATACTGTGGATAGACTAAACACATAATATGCATGTGCATGCCGTCACCGGTTTCACAGATTCACGTTTTTACAGTTTGCACGCAGATGGCAACGTTTTCAAAAACTTGCACTTCTGAAAATCCGTTTTCAAAAGGCCACCAAAGAACATCCAAAAAGCATAAAAAGTTTTCAGTTTTTAGTTGAAAACGGTGTCGTGTAAACAGCCCCTGAGACAATGCTATCGCTTTCAAAAACGTTTGCATTTTCAGGCCCCAAAACTCTGGTAAATGAATGGCCAAATCGCTAGTTAATTAATGTAGTTAATTGTTCTAATTTTGCATCTCTGGAAAATAGTGATTTGTTATGTTGAATATCAAAGGTTTTTGACACATTCATGTTTTGTGGAGTAATTAGCAAATATTACATTTCCATTAATAACACATTTGCTGATGCATCAGTATGCCTGCGCATACTAAACTTAACTAAGTATTGTACAGTTTAAAAGTAAATGCACATTGGACTCACCTTTCCCCCATTTTACCCTAAATGAATCATTTAGACTTATTTAGACTTGCATGCAGAGGACTTGGTATGAAGTTTTGACTTTGGTCTTAAAATTGGAACCCTCCTCCTTGCAACTTGCCACAGATTTATCTGTCAAGAGTATGATGAAATCTTGTGATAGATGTGCAGTCGAGATGGACTTTATTGCTCAATGAATTTAAACCAGATAAATGGTTAATTTCTACCTTCATCAGTATGTAGGCTGGTTAAGATTTTCTTAGGCTATTAATTTTATACCATTAAATCCATATTTAAAAGCGAAAAAAAGAAAAATACAGTTTTTTTTCCTCTCACTCAGCGCTCGCCTTTGCTCTGCTTCTTTTTTCTCTGTCTCCCCCTCCCTCTCGCTGTCCCTCTTTCTTCTCTTTCTTTCTCTCTGGCTGCTTTTCATTCCTGTTTCTCTTTTCATTGTTTTTTTTTTCTCCTCGCTTTTCTTTAGCTCTTTGGGACCTCTATTTCTTCTCTTCCTCTATTCAGGTTTTCTTTATTCTCTTTTCTGAATAGTTGTGGTACTTAAAGGGAAAGGGGAAAGGGAAGGAGCAGGGGAGGGAGGTTAGTTTCAGTCAGATCTCAAGCATAACACTTCCTCCTACTGCAGTCAGTCTCAACCAGACTACACCAGGGACTTTTTCTTAGTGCGTTTTGTGTAGCGACTTACATAAAGCTCTCTGTTTAGCCCTAATGAAACACCCTCAGGTGCCTTTCTGTGCATGCAAACTTGTCTCATTTTGAATAATTGTGCGTAAAGTACATTGTCTCACTGGTTTTCTTTGTTGTCGGGGTTGTGATATATTGCTACATGTCACTGCTGCAGTTGTGTATGAGGACTGCTATCTCCTCATAGGAGGTGTATAGGGCTCACAGGGACATCTTCATCACAGCACTGAGCTGACAGGCCACCGTATGTCCTGCCACATAGCAGGTTTTCAATAGGAAGCATATGCAAATGATATGAAGGAACTCTAGAGGGGGCAAAACATAAGAAATCCCACTTTCTGTTATTCGAGTCAACGTAAAATTAAAATTAGGGCTGGGTAAATTTGATTTGATTCTAATTCTTTTGGTAATTTTGCAATCATAATGTGCATTTGTTTACATATGAAAAATATTGACTGTCAGTTAATGCTATAAATTCTACAAGTAACCTTCTAACTAGAGGACCCAAATCATGCAGTTCAATTGCTGTTTATTTAACAGATGTAATAATCATTATAATGTTATAAGCACACTTCAAAGTGCATATATTGTGTAAAACAATTATTATTACATTGTATACAATTATAAACTCATGAAAACTTCAGTCTTTCAATGATTCATTAAATAGAGTCATTTGTTTGTGAATCTGACACTGACTTTGCTTTCGATTCAGTAAAAATAACTGGTTTAAAGAGTTATTTGTTGGTTTGTGTTAATGACTCATTAAAAGGACCGGCCCATGAAAGAACTTTGTTCGTGAATCTGACACTGGCTGCGCTGCATCTGTTTTGATTCAGTAAAAAGAACCACTTTAAAGAGTAATTTGTTAGTTCATTCGTCTGTTTTAATGATTCATTGTAAGGACTGGCTACAAGTCATTTGTTTGTGAATCTGACACTGCGTGGTTTTTGATTCAGTCAAAAGAGTCTTGCGTTTGTGAATCGGACTACGCTTTGTTTATGTCTCACTATAAAGAGCCAGTTTAAAAGAGTCTTTTGTTCTTGAATTGTACTTCTTGCTCAGTGATTCACTCTAAAGAACTGGCTCATAAATGCCATTTGATCATGAATCAGACACAGAGCTGTGCGTACAGTAGACACTGGCACAGAGTAGAAGATCGATTTTCTTTTTTTAAGAATCAAGATCGTTCAAAATCAGGATATATATATATATATATACATATATATATATTAGTTCTGAGGACCACTTATAATTTTAGCTATATTTTTAGAAGTAATAGGCTATTTTCTCTCCTGTGTTTGGCATTGGAAGTAAACACCCACTGTTTTGATTTGGTTACAGTTTTGCATATAAAAATATCTTTCCGTGTCCCCGCTACGCGTGGAATTGTTGTGAAAAATTTCGATGTTTGAGCCAGAGTCTGATCCCAAATCAGAAGTCAAACCTACACCTCAAATACCAAGGATACTCATCTGTGACAGCTTGATAATTAATCGTTTATTTATATTTGTTGCTTATTTATTTTTGTGGTAGTTATTACTATAGATAGGTCTTTATCTCATTACATAGTACAATTGAAAAAATTGTAGAAGTCTTGGTTGTGGCAAATTGTCCGCAACTAGACGACTTTCATTTTTTTCGTTGTTTTGTTAAACTAATTATGAATTAATGTACCAATTTTTGTCACACTGTCGTCCTTATATTCATTATTTTCAGTAAAGTGAGTACATTTCAAATAATCTTTAACAGACGAAGCTACAGACATTGTAAGAATATTGTTATTGACACTTGTGTGTTGCATCCTTTTTTTTCAGTCTCTGAAAAGCCTGCATGGAGTGATATCTTGTTTAAAAACAAATTCACTGTGAAATGAAGCGAACAAACAAGAAGTGTCTTACTGATGCGATCCCAAACTAAATAGAGTTCATCCAGGCAATGCAAAGTTTTTCTAAAATGTCTTGTATCATTTTGTTGCTCAGGTAATCCTGTGTTTGCGTCTTTCTCGTATTTACTCACTCCTACAACTTGCGTGAACCAGTGGGTGGCGCTAAAGAGTCAACAATGTAGAAGTGAGCGTCATCTGCTGAGGCTGCGTGTGACGTCATACTGAGACAAACTCTGAAGCGAGTCGTTTAGGCAGCTTGTTTTCAAGCTGTTTTTGGACTAGGGAGAAAATTTTGAGTTCTGAAACATATAGGATGTTTTTATATGTCAAAATATCAAGGACAATTTCTCAATTCATGATCCCTTTATAAAATGAAAGTTTTTTGGTTCATAATTTGTAAGCAACTTGCTCTTCTTCTGAAATGACATTGGAGATGATGTCAAAAAAATGACAATTCAGTCATTAATTCCTCATCCTCATGTCATTCCAAACCCATAAGACTCATTCATCTTCAGAATACAAATGAAGATATTTTTGATGAAATCTGAGCAATTTCTGTCCCTCCATAGACCGCTACTACTACTTTGACGCTTCAAAAATTTCATAAAAAGATCGTAAATCTAATCCATATGAACTGTAAGGTTTAGTGTGAATTTTCTGAAGAGTCTCGATCACTTTGTATGATGGACAGATTGAATTTAGGCTTTTATTCACATATAAACATTCATCAACGCACACATCAGATGAGGTAAATGGAAACTCAAGCATGTTTGCGAGAACCAATGAGGTTCATTCATTCTTGTGTTACGAAGCACGTTTGAGCTTCCACACGAGGTTCAGTTGAGCTTCTGTTTATGTCCGCATCTATCAATGTTTAAATGCGAATAAAAGCCTAAATTCAATCTGTATCATATAAAGCAAACCGTATCTCTTCATGAAAATACCGTTCAATGTTTATGGATTTGTTTTACAGTCTGAACTTTTTGTGTCAAAATGTCAGGTGCGTAGCTGTCAATGTAGGAACAAAAAGCTCTCAGATTTCATCAAAAAGATCTTAATTTGTGTTCCGAAGATGAACGAAAGTCAGATGAGGTTTGGAACCTCATGAAGGTGAGTTAATAATGACAGAATTGACATTTTTGGGTTAAACTATCCAAATAGCTACTTAGGTATGTAATTCGCATATGCAATGTCAACTTTTCCGATCAATTCCCAATGTTCTCTCCTGTATCTTTTCTCATTGAATATCCCATTTCATTTCACTCAGAAATGCATCACATTATGAAAGTGAAATGGGTTGCAAACAGTACACTTTTGAATTTAATTATAAACGCATCGCCATGCTGAAGTAACCGTAGCGAGATGAGGACACACGATATCAGGTTTGATTCATCCTGTAATTCTTTTCACGCCAGACCTTCCGAAAGCTCGAAGAACAGAGAAGCAGCTCAGGGATGAGCATTGAAGAACTGACCATTCTGTCTAGCACACATGTAAATGAGAGATTGTGCCAGTGGAAAAGAAGCAGGGGATTGGACGAATGGAAGGTGATTAAAAATGCAGAATTGATAGGGCAACAGATGAAACTTTTTTTTTCTCTCTCTCTCTTTCTCGCTCTCCATAAGTAAGAAACTGAAAAAGAAAAAAAAAAAAAAACAGCATGATGGAATGGCAGGCTTGAAGGGGAGAGAAAGGTGAAAGACAGATGAAAGTGAAAAGAGATAAAAGCCGGAGTGAGGAGGGTGTGGGATAAAGCAGGAGGAAGGGAGGCAGAGATGAAAGCAAAATGAGAAAGATAAGAACAGAGTGAGAGAGACGGAGAGGGAAACGGAGGGAGAGATAGATAGTGTACAGCGCAGAGAGAGGGGTAACCATGGAAACAAGAAGAAGGTACAAAAGAAGAGAGAGACAAAGGGGTTTTGATTTAAAAGAATGAAACTTGGGAGAAAGAAAAAGTAATTCAGGTTGAAATTTGTTACCGTGAGGTGAGGGAGAAATACAAAAGAGCACGAGCTCCCACGGAAGGACGGACACTTTTCCCGTGCTATATTTATGAGACTTTCCCTACGGTCAGGCGTCAGACCCGCTAGCATTCACAGGCCTCTTCGTTTGAGCGCATATGAACGAATGAAATTGGATGTGAAACTAGGCGGTCAGACTCGTGCCGTCAGTCCATTTAACGGCCATTAGCAGGATTATGAGATGAAACGGCACGGGAGGCAGGAGGCAACTGTTCTCTTGAAGGCAGCGGCGGGAGTCAGTCGAGGCTTTGACCTTCCAACCTCAGACCGCAGGGAAACGCACACATGCAGAGGAGTGGCGCTCCTGAATGCTTCTAGGCCCGACACAATGAACTTGCGCCTTCGCAGCTGAGTTTTGCAGGGTGTGGACTCCTGCCTCATTCAGATGCATACAATATAGCCTCTTATGTTCATTCAAATTTGTCTGTCTTCGTGGAGCCGAAGCCAGACATTGCTTCTTCTTCTTCTTCTTTCTTTTTTTTTATTCTGTGGTTTTTGAGTCTCTTGTGTGTCTCTTTTTCTTTCTATCTCCCTCCCTTCCCCCTTCTCTCCTGTCTTTCTCTCACTGTCTCTTTCCTCTTTCTGTTTCTCTCTCGCTCACTCTCCCTCCCCCTCTCTCTCCTCTTTTTCCTTCTCTCTCTCTCTTGCTCTCTCCCCCACTCTCCTCTTTCTTTTCTCTCTCTGTTCCTTTTATATCCTGTGCTGAATGCTCTCCTCCCTCAACTGTCTTTCTCTTTTCTATTCACTCTATTTCCTCTCGGTTCTCTCGGCAGAAACATTTCTTGCCCAATATTCTGTCCAACATTTTATCTGTAACCCCCATGCTGAATGAGGGGGGTAATCTTTTATTCAGGATTTGAAGAGCCTCTCTTCTTTGCATCTTCTGTGTTTGTGTTTGTTTGTGTGTGCGCGCGTGTAGCTGAGTGCGATTTTCTCGGACAAGCTGGAATGAAAATGCACAAACATTGAAATCAAGAGCGCGGGATCATCAGGGCCGAGACGCAACTTTGCAAGAATGAGATTAAGACGTCAAGTGAAGTGCTGTGAGACTGTAACTCAGCGTTTGGATATTCTAGCTCCCGCTGTCTAACCTCATAACACGTTCACACAAGTGGACAAATGATTTAGAAGTTAATTTAGAAAGGAACTAACCGCTGGCAGTAGTGTCTGGCTTGGGGTCAAAGGTTATGTCCATTGAGTTTCTGTGGTTAATAAGTGGCAGTGCTGGTGTGTGTTCTGGGCTCGGGTGGGGGGGGTGGGGGGGGTGAAGGCTGGCTGTATGTGCTTTAACACCTCAAAAGATCTCCAATAAACTCAGTCTCACGGCACCACAGAGATATAATCTGGTAGCTTGGATGACGGGTTAAGATCTGGCTTTCTGCTAATTCATGTTTGTTTCATTCTGCCCGTATTAAAAGCTTTTATCATGGAGACATGTTTAGATTAACATGGTACGGGAGTGGGGTAAGATGGGCCACGTCCTTAAATCAAGGCAACTGTGGTTTTTGTCATGATATAGGCCTATTTACACTTGAATTTACTTAAAAAAAACAGTGTTGAGTAGTTCCACGCAAATATATTGAGTAATTTGGACAAATAACTGTTTAGTTGTATGAACAAAAGAACACAAAAAATACAAATCATTTGAATTTGTCACGTAACATTAAGTAAATTGCACATATAAATATTTTGTATGTCAAATTCATAAAGGTTTAGCTATTACATGAGGTCAACACATTTATTGACTTAGTTTTCTTTATTATTTGCTCAATGAATTGCGCACAAATGTAACTACTTGAACAAACTCTATTGAATTGAGAGCAAAAATTCCGT
The DNA here is from genome assembly GCA_037194245.1 of Opsariichthys bidens. Taxonomy (NCBI): domain Eukaryota; kingdom Metazoa; phylum Chordata; class Actinopteri; order Cypriniformes; family Xenocyprididae; genus Opsariichthys; species Opsariichthys bidens. The sequence continues at coordinate 29,288,619 of CM074278.1, forward strand.
CCTCAATATGCATATATGAGTGCTCACAGCTCTTCTGCATAATGGTAACCGCAAAATTCCAAAACATTACAAAAACTCTTCCAAATGTCCAACATAACTGAACATTAAACACTAACATAAACAAACAACTTTCCCTTTACTGAAAAACATAAAATAACACTTTAATCCTTAAATTTCCTCTCCTTATGCAGTCGCTTGCAAAGCATGCTGGGAACTACGGATCCACTGCCCAGTTAGTTATGTCAACATTAATTTGTGTGTTTCACTCAGCAATGTTAAGTTGACTGAACAAACGCTTAAGTAAAGCTGACAATACTCATTTTTAGTTAAACTCGGTTAAATTAAGTTTAGGTAGTTTAATGAGTTTAAGTAATGTGAACAAGAATGGTTTGAGTGAAACTAACAACTGTGAAAGTTTAGGGAAAAAAAATCAGGATTTGATGAATGATGAATTTATGTGACATCAAAATCTTATTATAAATGTATTTACTGTCTCTTCTTCTCAATTTAATGCATACTTTCTGAATAAAATATATTTATTTCAAGGGGAAAAAAACAATTTTAAATCAACATCAATATTTGTTGAAATGTATGTGATTTTGTCAGGGTTTCGCCTTCTGTTTTTTCACATTTTTAAACATTTCTTGCTTTCAATTTTTAAAAGGTAATTTAGTTGTAAAATATTACTGTAAATGCAGTGTTTCCCTAGAATAGTACCCGTGGGGTAAAATGTGCCAGATGCTTTTGGATACGCTGTGTCAGTGATTTAACTAATAGTGAGTTTTGTCTCCAAATTCAGGAAAAAATACTTATTTAAATACTGTTAAATGAAATGTTGAAATGTCAAATATTGTGAATTTTAAGCTTTATCCTGCCTGACTTGTGAAATATGAATGATGTGCATAAAATAAGGTTTTGTGCATTTGTACAAAAAAAAAAATGTATGTTCACATTTTTATTTGAAATGTAAATTGTTCACATAGTCCGTTTTGATTCAACTTACCCCTTGAAATGATACAGCTCACATTTTTTAAAGTAAAATATCTAAGGTCAAATTTTTCTCATTTCAATTGAGAACAGGCATCCAGAAAAAAAAGTATATTAAATGTATTAGAACTTAATGTATTAGAGGACAACTTCCATTTAAAAAATGGCACAGTTTACCCCACTCTCCCACACACAAAAGACTGCTTGCATTTAGAGTTCATTGCGTCATAATGAAAATGTTAGTATGTACTGGTGGAGGGTTTCGAGTTTCCCCGTCACGTTAGCGCTAAGAGTTTTGGGAATCAAAAACGACCTCACATCCCAGTCAGCTCTCAACCACTAACCCAACCGGTTCAATTCCACTTCCCTCAGTGTCATACATTCACACTGCCGCAGAAAACAATGCAGACAAAAGTTCACTATTGCTTTTCTTCAGGCAGAGGAGAATACACAAACCATAAGTACAAGTGTCATGTGATATGCGCACACACACACACACACACATACACTTGTCGGTTAAAACCTGTAGATGGATTCCCAAACCACACACCCCTATAAAGCACAGCTACATGAACCGGTGGAGAAGCAAAGACACACACATGCAGAAGAAACTAGTAGGCGTTCATTATTCATCATGTATTCTTCCCTGTGTGTGTGTGTGTGTGTGTGTTGTTAGGACTGGTTCACACAAGTCTGATACTTCTGGGCAAATGAGGTTAGGACAGGTTTCAAGCCATTTCTTTTTTTTTTTTTTTTTTTTAAGGGGGTGAAAACCCATGGGCCTGGATGGGTATTCCAGCCAGCGTATTCATTCTTTCTTTCCCCTAACTTTTGTTGTCTCCCCCTCTTCTTTTTCCCCACAGGCGGGCAGCTCTGTGTTGTTTTATGTACACGTCCCTGGCCGTTTCTTCTTCCATGTGGATTCTTTGTCTTTTGCGTCTTATCTCTTTGTTTCTTCCCTTGCACTCTTTCTATTTTCTCTCCTCTCTCAACTTCCTGCTATCTCTCCCCCTCACTCACACCCTCCCTCAATCTCTCTTTATCTCTGTCTGTTTCCCTTCGCTCCCTATCTCTCTCTCTCTCTCTCTCTCTCTCTCTCTCTCCCCCTGTCCTTTCTCTTTTCCCTCCCTCCCTCCTTTCCTCTCACGATCTCTCACGCGCACACACATCTTTCTCTCACTCAGACGCACATATACTGACTCTCCTACAATGCTTGATTTTCTCTCTCCTTCATGGATTGCCCTTTCCTGCTCACTGATGAAAAATGTCCTCCACTCTTCTCACACACTGAGGGTTTACAGCAGCACGGTCCTTCACTCAGGTGTGTTCCATTCCATACTAGAGGCTCTTTTGTGGGACGGCCAGCCTATATCCCGGCGTTAATAAGCTCACGGGAAGTGTTAGAGTAATCCCATACCTTTTCCGTAATGAGGATGAGCGGGAACACCTCAGCACACACCCGGCAACGGAGCGGGCAGGTAGCCTATCACGCGCTCCTCCCGAAACCAGAACTTCAATAGTTAATATCTTTCCTTGCTGTTTTTCCCTTTTCCTCTCTTTTCCCCTGCCCCCCCTTCACTCATCCACTCCCCCTCTTTTTCTCTTGCTGATGAACTCCTCTTTTTTATTTTCACACTCCACCATCCCCCCCTTCCCCCCCTCTCACTATCTCTCTCAGGCTGCTGAAACTCTCTCTCTTTCACTGCATTCTCTTTTTCTATCTCTCTTTCAGTCCCCCTCTCGAGCGCTCTCCCTCCCTCTTCTCTTTCTTTCTGTCTTTCTCTCTTTTCTTTGACCTCATCTTTTCTTATGCTTTGCTCTCCCTCCCCCAGTTCCTCTCTTCCTTCTTTTTTGCTGCATTCTCTTCTTCTCTCGCCCTCCCCCACCTCTTTTCTCTCTCTGTCGCTCTCTCTCTTTTTCTATTTCTCTCCCATTCACCCCCCTTCCCTTCCCTTTTCTCTCTATACCTCTCTGTCTCAGTCCCCCTCCCTCTTCCTCTTATTCTCTCTCTCCCCCATGTCTGTCTCACTCCCTCCCTCTCTTTCCAAACTGCTTTTCTTTCTCCTTTTCTTTCTTTTGTCACTCATTTTTTTGTGCGCACTGGCTCTCAGACATTGCACAGGCGTCTTGCGGCTTAATTATTTGAGATGCGCAAATAAACAGACCTGTAGAACTCCTCCCGGAAAACATTTCGGCATATCTCACTCACTGTCTGTCACCGACAGACACACCTCCAGTGATTAGAGATCGCTCTGTGTGTGTGTGTGTGTGCCGGCTTGAAACATGTTTGCTATCATCTCTAAACCGAAGAGAGGACGTACATGTGCTGAGAAGTGAGCTTTTGTTAGTACCAGGGAAATATGTTTGTTGAAGGGTCACGCTGTATGGAGTGTGTGCGTGAGAAAGAGAGAGAGAGAGAGAGAGAGAGAGAGAGAGAGAGAGAGAGAGAGATAGTGAATGCGCGACAGAGAGTGAAAGAGAAAGAAAGAAAGGAGAAAGAGATGGGGGAGTGTGAGGAAGGGAGGGCAGAGAGACGGAAAGAAAGAAAGAAAGAAAGAGAATGGAAGAAATAGGTTTGTGTGTGTATGTGTGTGAGAGAGGCAGGCACAGTCAGTTCTGATAACAGCAACAGTAGGAGGAGGATGAGCTTGGCTCCGCCCCCTCTCCCTCACGCAGTTATAAATAGGGGCTGGTGTTTTTTGCTCCTCTCACTTCTCTTGAAGGATGAGGTCCCTGAAACATCTCAAACATCACACCAGGAGTAATGTGGTGAGTGCTCAACCCAAACATACACGCTGGCCGAGTTGATACATTGACTTGAACTGCTGGTTAATTGCTGTGTTAAAGTTTGTAACTCTGAACTGTGGAAATGAAATAACTTTTTTCTCTCACAGAATACCGCAAGAGTGTCATTTATACTTTGACCTTTCTCTTTTTTTTCAGTCTAGCCTCTGATATTGTCCAATGCAGCATATTTCTTTTGTTTTCTGTCTCTCGCACTCACAAACAAACACGGGCTCATTCTATGCTAGTCTTTACACTAGCTAGCGTTTTTTGTTTTTTTTTAATCTATTTTTACATTCACTTCAGCTCTCCTCATACAGTCACGGCTCCTATCTTGCCCGACTGGCTCTTTCATTTGTCTTTCTGTCTTAACACTCCTTCTCTTTCCTTTTCCCTCCCTCCTCCTTTCTCATTTCTCACCCTCTTCTTTTCTCTCTCTTTCTGTCTCCTTCTTAGTTTCAGTCTTTCACTCCCCACACCCCTCCCTCTCTCTTTATCTCTCTGTTGTACTCTCTCACTCACTCAGTTTCTCTTAGTCTCTCATCCCCCGCTGCCCCTCCCTCTTCTTTTCCTCTCACTCTTTCTTTATCTCTCTTTATCTTTCTTTCCTCACTCCCCTCCCTCACTCAGTCACTCAGTCTGTCTCTCATCCCCCAGTTCCCCTCCTTCCTCTCTCTTCTTTCTTTCACTTGCTTCCTCAATCACCCTTTTCTCTCACTCACTCACTCACTCTTTTTCTCCCTCCCTCCGTCTGACTGCTTTAAAAGCAGTAATTATAAATGACATGGTTATCAGGGCATCCAGGTTCCCCTTCTCATTTCTCTCTCTCTCTTTCTCTCTCTCCCCCCACTTCTCGTTTTCCTCTGTCTCTGCTTGTCCGTCTCTCTTCCTCTGTTTTACAGCTGTCAGTCTCTCCCTCCCTCTTTCCCTTGTGTATGCTTGTTTTTGCTTAAGCTGAAATCCGTATTTCATGGCTTTCTTTTTTCAGTCAAAATCAAGGTATCAGCTTGTTAGAGGTGATAATGTATGTTAATGACTTTCTGAGCACACACACAATTACTTGTGTGAACATGGCAGTGATTTGAGCAATCTAGAACTGAGGTTACCCTAAGCTAAGAGTTCAACCAAGTTCCCCTTAATTAATCCATATGTAAGTAACATAATCATCAGCCTCGAAGGAACGGTTTTCCTCCTTACTGCGGCAACGAACTGAATCATGTTTGCTTCAGCCAATCTCTGAAGTCCGCAAATTGACTGGACTCACTTATGTTGCTGGTACTGCTAAAACTTCACTGTCCAGCCTTTTCGCAGTCAGCAGTGGCAGCGCTTGACCTCGCAGGAAATGCTGTGGATAGTCCACGGATGTAGACTTCCCGCTCGGACTCAGACACGCTTTGTGCTATGCGTCCTTTTAAAGCCTGTGAAGGAAGGAAGCATGGCGCTTAAACAGATCAGTCTTATCTCTTCTATCTTAAGCAATCTCTAGTGGACACAGGCAAGGCGTTGCCAGAGTGTCTCTTGCTTACCGCTGTGAATATTGTATAATGTATATATATGTTATGATTATATATTTCTTTGGGAATGTTCACTATTTGACAAAATAAAAAGATCAGGTAGAAGAAAGGTTCCAGAAAAACATTCCTGCCATGTTGCCAGAAATTGCCTGATCTGACTGAGCTGTCATTTAGCTCTAAAGCAAATCCTCAAACTCCATCCAAACAGCTTTTATTTGTTGCCCCCATCAGTCAACTTCGTTGTTCTGACACTTATGTTGATGTGACGCTATTGCGCTGACTTCATTGCTATTGTAGTGACACTGTTGCCATGACAGCGTTAGCCAGACTTTGTTGCTACGAGGGTATTGTATTGACGCTTGCAATGACAGATGCATACACTGATTCTGATTTCGTGAAATATTGCTTAGACATGTTGTTCTCTCCATTTACAGGAAGAGCAGGAGGTTCCTCTGGTCCGCTGCTATTCTAAAGTGATGGAGCATGCGGTGGATGTCAGCACTCAGACTGACCCAGTGGTGGTCCTGTCCTTAGCCCAGGCTGCTGTGCTGGGCCTCATATCTCAGAACGAAATCTTCGGAGCCACAATTGCCCCAAACGGTTTCTACACGGGAGAGGGACGTGAAGGCCCTGCTCCCCCTGCAGAATCCATGGAGTATGAATATGCAGATCAGCTAATTGGAGCCAATGGAGACTATCTATCCGAGCCTCACGGGGACAACAGGAGGCCAGATGGGCTCTACGGGGCAGAGCGCAGGCGACCGGGGCCCCGCGGGAGAACCAAGAGGCCCTTGATTGAAGGAGAATCGGAGGAGTCCGCGGAGAGGTCTCTGGACACATCGAATGAGGTGAAAGGAGAGAGGCCCGAGTTCCCTAGCCCCTGTTATCTCTCGAATCCTCAGCAAACTGACAACGAGCCAGAAGTGTTGGACCTTGCACCTCAAAGAGTGCCAATGAAAGAAGAGCAGTGTAACAAAGGCTATCCTGAGCCCTCGAGGGAGCCAGCAAGCAAACAGGTAGACTCTGAGACCCAGTCTCAAGGCCACCAAAGCCCCGTGGGGCGTGGAAAGGCATTGGCGGAGTCCCCGCAGGAAGGGCGGGGAAAGGAGGAACAAGAAGAAGAGGAGGAAGTGGAGGAGAGAGCGCTCAACCTGAAAACTACAGAGGAGGATGTGACCCCAGCAATGAGGCGCTACTATGAGTCCAGCGTGACGGCGTACGAGGCTGCTGAGATGGGCCTGCCGGGAGATTATGAGGAAGGTGGACAGGCCATGATGTGGGCGGAGGGTGAGAACTCCTTGGGTAGACGGATGCAGATCGACCGTCTAGATATCAACGTGCAAATCGACGAATCGTACTGTGTGGATGTGGGCGAAGGCCTGAAACGCTGGAAGTGTCGCATGTGTGAAAAGTCCTACACTTCGAAGTACAACTTGGTCACACATATCCTCGGTCACAATGGCATCAAGCCACATGAATGTCTGCACTGTGGAAAGCTCTTCAAGCAGCCCAGCCACCTTCAGACGCATCTGTTGACGCACCAGGGCACGCGGCCGCACAAGTGCACCGTCTGCAAGAAGGCCTTTACCCAGACCAGTCACCTTAAACGGCACATGTTGCAGCATAGTGACGTCAAGCCTTACAGCTGCCGCTTCTGCGGCCGAGGCTTTGCCTACCCCAGCGAGCTGCGTACACACGAGACCAAGCACGAGAGCGGCCACTGTCACGTCTGCACGCAGTGTGGCATGGAGTTCCCCACTCACGCCCACCTCAAGCGCCACCAGGTCAGCCACCAGGGCCCGACGACCTTTCAGTGCACCGAATGTCATAAGTCCTTCGCCTATCGTAGCCAACTCCAGAACCATCTGATGAAGCACCAGAACGTGCGGCCTTATGTCTGCTCGGAGTGCGGCATGGAGTTCGTGCAGATCCACCACCTGAAGCAGCACATGCTTACACACAAGGTACTGACACAGCAGGCCCTCGAACACAAGGTACTTAAACCTCATTCGTTTTTGTAAACTTCCCGCAACCATCCTATTAGAAATGACTCCCCAGTGATTTTCAGATCCAGACCTCCACCTACATTTCCAAACGCTACACATTTCCATAAATCTGTAGGTTGTGTCATCTTCAGCTGTGTCTCGGGGTATTTCCACAACAAGTTTCAGTGTAAATGGAGCTGTCTCTGTCAGTCCCTTCCAGCCATCCAACCCTGCCATTAACTCCGTCCCTTACACTAGTATGGAGCTGTTTTGTTTTGTGTGTGCTTTGTGCAGTGAAGTGTGTCTCACATGCTGATACTTCCTCCTTTCATTTCTCACTCTCCATGAGTGTGATTCATCTCATCATGACTGCAGTGTCAGTAAACAGAATGTGTCACAGGTCAGCAGGGTTATAAACAAAAAACACATCGGCAGTTAGTCATTTCTTCGGCATATATATCAACAGTTGTCTAGTTTGGAATCCATTTTTAGATTTATTGCCATTAGAGAGAACGACTGAACGAGAACACTGTGATTTCAGTTAGTTGGGTACACTATATGCCCAGAAGTAAATGGACACCTGTATGTTCTTTACATATATATAGATGTTTGAACACGAATAAAGGAATTTGATACCATTCGGACATGAGTATTAGTGAGATAGGGGGTGACGTTGCCGTTCCAGTTCATCCCAACAGAGTTCAGATCTAAGTTTTGTGGCCAGTCAAGTTCTTCAGCATCAGACTCGGGGAAACCACAGTTTGTGACATTGGGACCATCCCTAAACTATTACCACAAAGTCGGATACACATAGTTCTCTAGAATTTTCTTCACTAATTAAATGCACTTATGGCCATGTAGTGTAGATTCAGTGTAGTTCTTCATAGCACATGCTGAAGGATCTTCCCATGTGTGTTAGGTCAACAATATTCCCTGGATACACTGGAAGTGTTCACTGAATTGTCAAATTGTTAAGGCGAATGTTTAACCCTCTTTATTTGTTAATGTTTTAGCTTGGTGGAGCTTCAGAGCTCTCACTGTAGCGCCTACACGTCCATTTACCCTGCAGCATTGCGTTAACAACAGTGAATGAAGAATGTGTGCGTGAATTTCTTGCTCTGTATTACGAATTCTAGTGAGCGTGCAAGACCGGCACCCTGCTGATGGATTCAGCTGCGCTTATGACAACCACTTTTTCTCGTTCAGCTGATGCCAGTGATAAATCATTTTTCCTCCTGCTCTCAAAAGCGAATTAAATACAATACACCGCTAATTATAAAAGTTACTTTTGAAGTGATGGTCACAATGGAATCAAATCTAAATACACTGCCCTTGTCTTTCCCTCAGGGTATGAAGGAATACAAATGCGACGTGTGTTCTCGTGAGTTCACACTCTCTGCAAACCTGAAGCGACACATGCTGATTCATACCAGTGTGCGCCCTTTCCAGTGCCATGTCTGCTTCAAGACCTTTGTTCAGAAGCAGACGCTTAAAACGCACATGATTGTCCACTTGCCTGTGAAACCTTTTAAGTGCAAGGTGGGTACAAAGAAGTCTTCCATGCACCGTATAACCCTGCTGGAGTCCTTCAGGCAGTCTATGGCTGTGCATCAAACATAGACCTCTAATAGTTCCTGTATTTTTTTTTTTTGTAGGTGTGCGGGAAGTCCTTCAACAGAATGTACAACCTGCTGGGTCACATGCACCTTCATGCCGGTAGCAAACCCTTCAAGTGTCCTTACTGCACTAGCAAGTTCAATTTGAAGGGCAACTTAAGTCGACACATGAAGGTGAAACATGGAATCCTGGACACCTCAACTGAAGGGCAAGGTGAGATGCAAATTATACCTGAGATTATAGTTCTCAATGTTATAGAGAATTAGAAACAACAGAACAGGTGTAGCCTAGAGCACTGGTTCTCAAACCTGTCCTGGAGGACCCCCAGCACTGCACATTTTGGATGTGTCTCTCATCTAACACACCTGATTCAACTCATCAGCTCATTAGTAGAGACTGCAAGACCTGAAGTAGGTGCGTCAAATAAGGGCAACTTAAAAAAAACGTGGAGCGCTGGGGGTCCTACAGGACAAGTTTGGGAAACACTGACCTAGAGCAGTAATTTTTAAAGTGTGGTCCGCCATCGCCCCCTAGTAGTCCGCGAAAAGATGACCTAAACTAGGCAAGCTCTTAACCCGCACCGGATTGCGGATCATATCATTGCATTTGTGTTTGAATAATTAGTTTTTGACTCGAAACAGTTGCATATTAAACTTAAATTTAGTTTATCCTTCCTATTTTGTTGTTTTTGGGGGGCGTGTGTTAGAGTGGGATTCTGTTAGGTGGTCCTCAGAAAAAAATTGGAAGATAAAGTGGTCCTTGGGCTGAAAAAGTTTGAGAAACACTGGCCTAGAGGTTTACAGAGCTGTGGCCTCTCTGTGGGTTCATAGGGCGGAAGTTGAAAAAAGCGAATGCTAATGCTAGTAAAAGTTTGCTATCTATAAGTACCAAGACTGATTCTGAGAATTTTTCCAGTGATTTAAAGGTTAGTTCACCCAAAAATGGAATTTCTGGCATTAATTCCTCACCCTCATGTTGTTCCACATCCGCAAGACCTTCGTTCATCTTCGGAACACAAATGAAGATATTTTTGATGAAATCCGAGAGGTTTTTTTCCCCTCAAAGAAAGCAACATAAAGAGACTGACAGTAGAGAATAAAGTCGCTATTTTGTTTTGTTTTTGCGCACAAAAAGTATTCTCGTCACTTCATTTTAACATTTAACATTTCGGTTGAACCGCTGTAGTCACGTTGACTATTTTAAACGATGTCTTTAATACCTTTCAGAACCATTAAAGTGGTAATTATGTTGCTTTCTATGGGGGATAAAAAAAATAAAACACTTGGATTTCATCAAAAATAAATTTGGAAGATTTGGAACGACATGAGGGTAATTAATGACAGAATTTTAATTTTGGGGTGAACCAACCCTTTAATTTCATGAAATTATAAAGTATTGGTTAACCCCCGGAATTCACATGTTGTGAAAAAAAGAAGTGTGAAAGCTAGTCATGCCGGGCTTACATTTGTGCGTCTCCATTTCCTTTCTCAGATGCCTTGCCTGATGCGGAGGGTCAGGAAGATTACGAGGAGGAGAGCTTTGATTACAGTGAGAGGGAAAATCTAGCCAGCAACAATGCACAAGATTTGGCAAAACTCGCCAAAATTAGCTACTACAACTACACCAAGGTTGCTGCTCGCTACAACACGACATAAGCAGCGGACTGAGACACTAAATTGTGGTTTGAGGGGGCGAAAAAGACTGCAATGGTCGTTTCTGTAGTACTCTTGGCTCTGATAGGAGACCGTGAGGAAATAGCCATCATGAAGTGAATGTGCACTGGAGCCCATTTTGGGTCTGTGAAACAAAAGTGATAGAAGACTGAAGCTTCATTTTTACAATGTCATTTCACATTACGGCTCATCCTGAAGAATAAAGGACTGTGAGTGTAAGTGCTGTTCTTTTTGAAACAAATGTTCCACTTTTTTCCCCCATTACAGAATGCAGTTCTTAAGAAGTATATCATTTCTGAGCTACATTCAGTGGGGCGATATGTACGGATATAAGAAAGCACTTAATCCATACAGACAATCCACAGCTCTCATCAAGACTGCTGTTTTAGACCATTGATCCTGGTGGTTTAACTGTCCAGCAAGTTAGATACCACTTTATAGGACTTAACCAAAGCTGACAAAGTGCAAATAGGTATCATTACATGTTAACATGTTCATCCGTATTTCATTTTTAAGCATACCGTGATGTTTTAAGGTTCTTCTCCAGCATTTTTTCGATGGGCATATGTTGTTTGTAGCTCATAGTGGAATTTTCAGTGCCTATTTTTTTTTTTTTTTTTTTGGGCATTTAAATCACTTCTGGATATTTTTGTTTTTAACATTATTGCAAATAGTATTTATTGTTCAATGTTTCTTGGCATTCACAAGTGTAAATACTTTGCCAATGTTCCAGATGGGCAGAGTTTATTTCAAATTTAAAATATAGAAGCCAAGTCATGAGTTTAGTTAAATCTGTGCAGAATTGCATTATTTACCCAAGTGCATTGTTTCATCCATCGTCTCGAAAATACAAGAATCTTCCATAAAAATTATATATATATTTTCCCCATCTTTAGTTTGATGAATGTAATACTACTAAGATTTGTCCCTTTAAAGCGTTCAATATTTCACAGAGCCATGTGTCAGCAAAAAAAAAAAAAAAAAGAAAAAACCTTAAATATTTTATCTTCATAAATCTCTGAAATGTTTTCTAGTTTGCAGTGTGTTCTTGTGGGCATTACGTGGGCTAAATTCATTTTATTTTTAAAATGTGGCGATCTTCTAGCATTTTTTTTTTTTTGGTGTGGATTAAACTACCTTATTCCAAACCTAATCCAATTTAACATCCATTTGACAAAACCTTGTAACCCACTGCATCTTTCACAAAGTCGCCAATACTGGTTGAATTTTGAAGAGGATGCCCTAAAAACACTGGACAAAAATATTAACTGCCCTTGTGTGCGCAAGAGAGTGTCTCATCCATCATTCCAGCGCAGAGCTCAGGAGTGATGAACGACAGTCTGCCGACATGTGACAGGGCTCGAGACCCAGCAGAGACTGATTGGGGAAATTCACCATGTATTCTCCATCCAGCTAAGAAACTCAAAATGTTAATGTGAAAGATTGTGCATTTTTAAATGGTTGTGTCCTTGCATTTTGGGCTGTTTGCTCCAAGCTAGGCAGGAGTTTTAGATTTGTACAAGCTTCCGATTCTTTTGTTGCACACTGATGTGAATATGATGTTGATAAATGTCTGTTAAACGTTGTGCTCTGGACTGTAAATTAATACATTTATTTACCTTTAAAATGTGTGCAATGTGGATTGTGATTAACAACACACGAACAGGAATCCAGGTGACCGATTTATTAGAGGCTTTCTCATGTGGCCCTTGATCTTTCTTTTTCTCCTGTGGTATTATACAGTATCTGACATACAGTACTTAATCTTAAAAAAATAGACGCCTGGAGGTGCAGGAAGAGATGGGATCACCCATCAGCAGGATTCACTAACATAACAGCTAGGAGGAACATCACTATGTTTTTATTACTCCTCCTTTCATACATTATGTGGTATTCATGACCTTTAAGTTAAAAATGAGGTACAAAAAGACACTCTCCACCGTGTCCGGGCCCCGATGTCCTTCATTTGCCAAGTGCCTTGTCTAGGTTTGTCTTGATGGCATCCAAGAAATCTGTGGTGTTGACGTAATGCTCGTTCAGTTTACAGCTGTGGTTACACAAAGACAGATGTTAAAAACATTAGCTAGAGGGAACATTACAATCGATGGCAGCAGTTTTATCATTAGGGCTAGTCATTTAATGGAGGTTAAAGACATTACACTTTGATCATTTTTTATATGGTTTGAATAAATCTGCTGACTTACTTGGCGAGACCGTGAATGCAGCCAGCCAGATCCTTTGTCATCACACCGCTCTCGACAGTCTCGACGCACACCCGTTCTAGAGTCTGAGAGAACCTGCAAAGAAACCGGACAATGACGAACAGTTCCACTTCCTTTTAAACATTACCAATATGACTGGAATGCTGCTACATTGAACCTAAAACTCCTAATCATACAGTACAGATAACTAGCAGTTAAAAAAAAAAAAAGCTTACTTGATCAGATCTGGGTTGCCATCAAGTTTGCCACGGTGCTCCAGTCCTCTAGTCCAAGCAAAGATGCTGGCAATGGGGTTGGTGCTAGTTGGCCTACCCTGTGTAATCAAGATAAACTCTATATTATACGTTTTAATAATTCTTAGCAGTAAATTCAGGGTTCTACGTTGCAAGTATTATACATGTAATATATATATGGGTGCACCCCAACTGCAGTATACAAAATGTATTTTATGTGCCTCTGAGAAGATCACACATCAAAATCAAACATTACATTATAGAATTAGAGTAAAACTGTATTATCGTAAAATATTATTACAATTTAAAACAACGTTTCCATTTGAATACATGTTAAAATGTAATTTATTCTTGCGACAACAAGCTGAATTTTCAGCATCATTACTCCAGTGTTCAGTGTCACGTGACCCTTCAGAAATCATTCTAATATGCTGATTTGATGCTCCAGAAACATCAATGTTGAAAACAGTTGTGCTGCTTAATATTTTGGGGAAAATTTTATAAGAAAAGAAAACAATTTCAGGATTCTTTGATGAATCGAATGTTTCACTCAGCATTAATTTGAAATAGAAAATTTTTGTATCAATGCAGTTGAAGGTTGTTGTTTTTTCCTCTCACCACAAGATGGCAGGAGGCGTTTAAATTCAGTTGTGGATAATCCTAGTTATTTTATTTAAGTTCTTGTCTATTACACTTTATTTTGATGATCTACTTTTGACATTCTATTAAATAAGTAACTTTGCAACTACACGTCTGCTAACTCTCATTAGAGTATCAGTAGACTGTTTTTAGGGTTCGGGTTAGTAGAATAAACTGTAGTTGCCAAATTATTTATAGTCAGGCGAATGTCTGTTGGGGGACCGCTGAAATAAAGTGCCAGCAGATATTAAGCAAACAGTCCACTAATACTCTAATGACAGGGAGTTGCAAAGTGACTTATAGTTAGTCGAATGTCTAAAGTGGACCAACGAAATAAAGTGTAACCTTATTTTATTCAACAACAAACTACTCTGAATGTCCGATATCAAACCTTTATTTGGATATGACGCGTAGCAAAACAAAAACAACAAATATGCAAACCTTCTGGTGCTCACGGTAATGCCTGGTTACTGTGCCGTGGGCGGCCTCGGCCTCAATGGTCTTTCCATCAGGACACACCAGCACCGAGGTCATCAGCCCCAGAGAGCCGAAACCTGAAGACAATATTCAACATCCTTTAATCAGGTAAAAGGATCATTTCAAATATCCTTCATGAGCATTATGTGCCTTTATATAAAGGCAGGAAAATTGATGCCAATTTTTAGTCTTGATTATGATTATGATTATGTAATCTCCAGAGTCTAGAGCATTACCTGAAAGTCTCTATGACTTTCAAAAGCTAAAACTATTTTTAAAAAAAATATTGGATGAACATGACCGCAACATGATAAAATAACAGAAAAGACTGGATACACATTTTCCAATGAGCTTTACCCTGAGCAAGGATGTCAGACTGAACATCTCCATCATAGTTCTTGCAGGCCCACACAAAGGCACCCGACGACTTCAGCACCTGAGCCACCATGTCATCGATGAGCCTGTGCTCATACCAGATCTTCAGCTTGTCAAACTCCGGCTTATAGTTCCTGCCCAGGAAAACAAAAAAGACGTGTCAAGATTTGCCATTGAAATCGCTTTGGAAGAAAAGTATAGTTTCACATGTCACCACTGTGACAGCATCTCAAAGCGCTAATCGCTTAATTACACAGAAACGCACGCTCATGGAAAACACACGGTGGAAGTGTGAAAATAAAAAGCGTGCCAAAGACACCGATAAATCCTTCTCACTTCTCAAAGATTTCCTGGAAAATGTCCTTGAATCTGCCATCGTAAGCCTTCAGGATGGTGTTCTTGGTGCTCATGTAGAGAGGCCATTTCTTCTGGATGGCGTACTGGAAGCAGCTGTGAGCGAATCCAGTGATGGACTGTTAGAAAGAGACGAAAGACAGAACGTCACACAAGTGTTCGGCTTTCACAATGGGGAATTCAGATAGGATTTGGAAATGCTGGCTGTGTAGTTCAAATTGGTGGGGAAAAAAAAAAAACCCTCATTTCAAATGTGAAGTAGAAATGGTGTAAAAAATCTATTTCAGCACCATCAATTGGTGGCCTACAACGAACAGACACTTCATTCAATCCTTTTGAGGGGAAAAAGAGCCCACCACCAGCACCACCTCTGTAGCAGCCCGCAGGCGGACACCTTTTCCTGTTGTAAACCCAAACAGACTATTCCTTTCACTACAAACAAAGACTTCAGGTCACCAGGGTTCACTGCAGGAACACGGCTGAGGGAGGTCATCTATAATCTAGACCTCATCCCTCCGGAGGTGTAAGTGCAGAACATAACAGAATTCGTCTCAAAACGTCTTAATTATACAAACTGAGAATACACTAGACGGTCTAAAAATGTCTCTAATTTAAGGTGTTATTTTTACACCTTCAAGATAGATCACCAGAGTACAAGCTCATTAACAAAGATATGTTTCAAATTCATACATCCGTTTGCCAATTTTTTTTTTTTTTATTTCAGTGGAAAATAGGAGGGTCCCTGCAGATATGCTGTTTTGAGGTCAAATTTGGATTCACTTCAATGCTGTGAATATTTTAGCTCTGTTGGATGCTTTAATTCAGGAAGTGCTAAACTCAGGGGTCCCACACCTTTTAACCAATGAATTTCTCTGTCTTTCCCAGTCATTTGTGATTACTGGATTTTTTCCCCCAAGTCTACTTGCTTTGCATTCACAAAAAAACAAATGGTTATTTAAAAAAAAAAAAAATTTAATTAATATTCTGTAAATTATTTCACACACACCACCACTTTGTATTGTTTTTGAAAGGAGTCTCTTATGCTCACAGAGACTATATTTAATACATAAAAAAGTACCAACAGTAATATTGTTAAATATAATAATTTTCTTTTCATTTAACAGTTTTAATATGTCATTTATTAAATTTATTAGGCTTTCCATGATGGTGGGTATCAATTACATTTGAGAAAAAAAAAAGTTTATGACATCCTGCTTCTTAAGTGTATAAAAATGCATTAATATGCATATGCTCACTGACCTCGTCAGTGTTGTACATGCCCATTCCACAGCCACCGCCAGGGAAATCGTACACCTCCCACTCCTTGGTTTTGCTTCCATCAGCTGGAGTGAAGACCATTTTGAATTTGCCTGGTTGGGTCACAACAAAGTCTGTGGCTTTGTACTGTAAAAGTAACAAGAGGATTGCATTTCAGCAGGATTAAGCACAGAACACATAAAAAAATAATAAACAGTATTTAAAAAACCCCAAAAAAAAACATCCAGAACATCAGACCTGGTCACCGTGGGCGTGTCTGCCAATAGTGATGGCCTGTGTCCAGCCAGGAACAAGTCTGGGAATGTTCTTGCAGATGATTGGCTCACGGAAGACAGTGCCGCCCAGAATGTTCCTGATGGTTCCGTTAGGACTCTTCCACATTTTCTTCAGATTGAACTCTGTCAAGTGCAATTGATGACAAAGACTTGCATAATGCACTTTTTGTGAAATATGAAAACTGCATATTTATTTTATACAAATCAGAAGATTATACCAATACACTTTTTTAAATGGTTATCTAGAAAGCAAGGTGATAATAAAATCTGATGATACCAATAAAGATAAAGATTTTCAAAATAAAACAAACCTTTTCACAATTTGCTCAATTCAGAAAAAAATTGATACATACATAATTTCAACATTTCAGAATGTTCCAATTGAACAGTCATTACAACAAATAACATAACCACAAAGAGAAGTGTTCGCGAGATGTGCCGTACCTTCGACCCTAGCTTCGTCGGGTGTAATGGTGGCGCATTTCACAGCAACATGGTATTTCTGGGTAGCTATCGCAGAATCAATTGTGACCTGGTCGTCAGTCTGATCACGATAAGGAAGACCCAGGTCATAGTACTTCAGCTCCACATCCACATTGGTCAGAATGAGCTGTACACAACAGTTTCATGTTAAAGTTGTAAACGGTTTCATTTTACACACATTTATACACAGATTAATTCATTACAGTAAATCAAGTATTTCGCCAATTTTCCCATTTCTTTTTAGTCTCAAAGTGTGATGTAGTTTTTCTGATGTTTTCACAAAATACTTGCCCCTATCTGATCTTAATACTCAGTTTGACAATGGAGAAGTTATTATAATCTTTGGATTAATGGCATTGTTTTGCTGGCTATAAATATATGATTCTCCACAGAATTGGCAGAATAATTTCAGCGTGGGGAACATCACCACCACCACCACCACCACCACCATCTGCCATTTCTCTCTTGGAGGCAGACGGCCAATCAGTGTGAACGACCCCAACGCTGGCCCTACCCCCTGCGTGATGCGGCTGTAATCTCCCAGTCTTTGCGTGTAAACATTCTCCCAGTAAGCCTATCATGCTGTCTTTTAAAAAAAGGAGATCTGCATAACACGCCAATCACTCCTCTACTCTCTCCTCGTCTGTTTAATTCTCCCAAGAGACGCTGTCACATTCCCTTTCCAATTTCCGTCTCCTTTTGTCTTTCTACTCTTGTCTAACCCAATTTTCATTTTGTCTGTGCCTGTCTAGGCTTCTCACTCTCCTGTTTCTCTCTTTCCTTTGCCCTCTACATCTATCCCTCCCGCATTCTGTTTCTCTCTCGATATGTGTGTGTGTGTGTGTGTGTGTCACAGATTTAAAAATAGACCAGACAGACACTGCTTCCCTCCCCCTCATTCTCTCACTCACTCACACGCTTGGCGTTTAAGCACCTTTTCTTTGATGAACTCCCAGATGATCCTGGTCATCTCATCTCCGTCCATCTCCACCACCGGCTGTGCCACCTTGATACGTTTATCGGCATCTGTCAAATAAAAAAAACAAAACAATATTTATACGAGTCGGTTTTTCTTTCAAGCCTGAATAAGGGATTGTTTCTTCCCACTCATAAGATAGCAAGAAATTAGTGCTTTCTCGAGGAGGAGGAGGAGGATAATAGACATATAAAGCTCCATTCACTTTGCCGATGCAAGTCGTCAATCGCTGTACTGGTAGGACGCTAGTAGGCGTTGCAAGTTCTGGTTATGAACGTCATCATTACCACTAAAAATGTCTTTTCATGTTGACATTGGATCAGCTTTTATACAGCAAAATAGGAGTATTCTGGAGGGAAAAGCCTTATATATAAATTACACCCATGCATAATGCATCATCAACACCAGCTCTAGGTGGGTCTACATACACTTAAATTGTCTTCATGTAAAAACAAGGATATACATTGCATGCATCATCATCATAACAACATTGTCCCTGTACATGATCAAAGACATATATAAAACTGTGAAATTACATTGCAAATGGGACTACAACACATAGAAGCTCCCTAATCAGAACCAATTTCGTAATTTAAAGGTATTCTTCAGATAGAACATCTGACCACATCATGAACTATTGTTCAAAGGTTTTATGTCAGTAAGATTTTATTATTTTATCCAGCAAAGTTGCATTAACTATTCCACTTAAAATAAAATCAGTCCTTTTGAGCTTTTCATTCAAGAAGCCTAAAAAAATATATCTCAGTTTCCACAAAAACATATTGAGCAGCACAAGTGTTTTTTTACATTATTATTATTATTATTATTAAGAAGAAGATGAAGAAGAAGAAATGTTTGAGCACTAAATCAGCATATTTGAATGATTTCTGAAGGATCACGAAGACTGAAATAATTGCTGCTATAAAATTCAGCTTTGCCTTCACATGAATAATTGACAGTTTAAAATAGAAAACAGTAATTGTAGATTGTAATATTTCAAAACATTACCGTTTTACTGTATTTTTGAACAAACAAATGCAGCCTTGGTTAGAATAAGAGACTTCAAAAGCATTAAAAATATTTTATACAACTCCAAACTTTTGAATGCCAGTGTAAACAAGAAAAAGCAACCTACTGTTGACAGTAACGTGGGCTTTATATTTAGATATGCAACACGGTTTGCACTTTGGTTTCATTACTTCCTGCTAGGGTTACAAACTCAAGCGTTACCAAAAAAAAAAAAAAAGGCATTGACACATGGTTATTTCACATATACAACGAAAACAACCTGATGTTCAATAATATCAGCTTAAGCCCTCTTCAGTTCTCAGCATAAATCCATTGAAGTAATTATAATTATCATTGAAGAATAGCAATAATGATTTATTCATCTTGATTACACAATAATGACAATATAATTGACAGCCAGGCGTGCCCCGTTGGCAGCTGTAATGCCCAACTATTGGATTAAACTGGCCCAGGTTTAATTTTTAAGATTACTGGGTTAATGCACCTTTAATTCTTTACTGGCTGATTGCCAATTAAGTTTAATAGACAACAGACCAATTCGACACAGTTTAGAGATGCTTAGAGTCTTTCTCCATTCTGAATTAGTTTTTTGTTTTTTTTTACTCAATAAAATGTTTTATTATACTCCGTGTTGTCCACAGTCATCACAATTTGATAAGGATTTTTGCTGATATATTTAAACCCCACTTTGCCCAGAGTGTTTCCAAACTTCGAGGCGAGGGAATTATAAAACATAAATTGACTGTATAATGACAATAAAATGTTGCGATACAAGATTACTCATAACACCACTCCCACTTGCTCCTACAAGGACCAACTTGCAGCAATTTCGTGAACTTCCTTGAGTGTTTCAAACACCTTTTCATTCCACTTTTTAAAGCGAGCAAGCAGAGGTCATCTCTCTCTCTCAGTGGGGACAAAGTAGTGGAAGGAGGGGGAGCCATGGAGGGAATCAAGTGACTTTTTTTCCACTTGCCAAGTTCCTGCTCATGCAACAGAACCATCTAAAGAGTCTTCAGAAACAGTAAAAGATCAAATGCTATCAATAAAGCTTGGCATGATGAATTTTACAATCACTGTGGGTAACATATTTACTACAATCCACTGATGTAACTCTATAAACTACATCTTCCATCAAGTCAAGGTTCAGACCCTGTGAATATTTCAATTGCATAATGACATATAAAGTGACCGTCACCAAATGTTTTTAAATATTTTAAAGCAACACACTAACTTGATAAGTCTTATATTTAAAAAAAAAAAAAAAAAATGAATGGGGATAATTTATTTGGTCAGGCCACTTCATTTCTGCGAATCCAAGATATCACAGGTCAAAACAACACCAAGTTAAAGAAGGCCAAGAAAAATTCATCTTTCAGATAGAGTTACTGCCCAGCACAGCTGTGTCAACCAAAACTGCATTATGGGTAAGGCCTTTTGCTTGAAACCTGACTGGGTTCATAATCAGAAATTACATAAACAGGGAATCCTGGGGAAAGAATCCTCTCACTAGTCATAAGCGCTGGGAACAACATGCTAAAGGGGGGAGGAGGAGAATTTGTGCATGGTTATGTAAGAATGCTTCAATACCCTGTTTCTATCAACACTGCAGCCATCTGCACAGGGCATGAATCCTCCCATGAATTATACATTTATACTGAGCTAAGATATGAACTAATGTGCCATGATGGACTGTGGAAACGCTCACCTTTCCATCCACTGAGAAATAGAATCTGCAAATATATCACAATGTCAAACAAGGACTTGTGATCTAGAGAACAACTGCCCTTCAAAAACAACTGTTTTTTTTTTTTTTAACTTTAAGATTCCTACTGTAAATTGTATGCAACCAAACAACATACTTCACATGCAGTGAGCAGGACAAGGCACTCAGCCATTTTACTGCACAATCGATTAGAATCCAGTTGATGCCATGTCACCCATTTTAAAAATCTTTTATGCAAAAGTAGTGGGTTCTAAATTAATATTTAACTCTAAACTCTAACTTAACCTAAATTAAAGGTACACTATGTAACTTTTTTGGCTCAAAATTAATTTAAATGAATCAATACATCAATCCTTCATCCAAACGTGTTTTTGTCTTTCCCTGATTCTCTATGGTAAGCCTGTTATAAAAGTTTATATTTTCGACCTGACCACATGCATATGTCACTCACCCGTATGAATGTCACGATATGCATGTCTCGTCATATCTTTGAACGGAAAAAAGTTGCTCCGCTACTTTGACGCGTGTCTGGTGTGAGCGTGGCATAGGTTAGTTATCAGAGAGTGAGAGAGGTTGGCATGTCAAATCTCAAACCTCCAGAACAGAGGAGAGAGTCTGCCGACAAAAGGAGAACGTGACAGAGCTCGTAATAAAACAAGAATCAACATGGGCTTGGCTTTTCAGAGAAGGCGGGAATTGAGGGATTTGAAATGTTGTAAAAGCAAACAAGAGATGTCATTTTATTTGAAGTTTTATTACTCAACAGATCAGTAAGGTATTTTATTGAACACATAAATTGCCATATGTTGCTCTCTAACAGAGTCGTTTCATTATGGTTATTGTAGCGTTGTACTGGGATTTACTTTCAAGAAAGTACAGTGTCTATTAATGGGTAAAGCAACAGTAACGTCTTCAGATAGTCAGCTTGAGATCCTTTCCATTTAATCTGGTTAGGTCTCTAAAGCCTAGTAGTGAATGTTTCATGAGGAGTAGGATAATCTCTTTAATTTGTGAGAAAGAACCATATTCATCCGCAGAGCCGAACCACAGCCAAAACAATGTTCTTCACTAAAATCCATGTAGTTTTGGTCTTTAACCACCAGAAAGCCAAAAGTTACATGGTGCACCTTTAAGTTAATTTGTGTAGGTGATTGTTCAAAGGTTTAGGGTTAGTAAAATGTTTTTATCTCTTATGCTCACTTAGTATGCACTTGTGAGATCAAGAATACATTTCCAGTCTCGAGTGACACGATCTAGAAATTTTTCTATACCGTAGGAATGCACAGATATGAAAATTCTGTGCGATACGATAATTCGCTTCAACTTTAGTTTATTGTCCAATTCTCACTATTAACTACATACAAAATACAAGAATATTGGCAGTTTAGTAGTTATAAAGCATTTATTAATGCCTTATTCTGCATGATAATATTCTACATCCCTTAATCCTGCCCAATAAACTTAACTACCTTACCAACTATTTATAAGCAGCAACTAGGAGTTTGAGGCAAAAGTTGTAGTTAATAGATACTACTGAGAATTGTACCCTAATCTAAAGTTTGACCCATTTTTCTTTATATTTGAAAGCCGACGACCAATTTTTATATAATTTAAATTCAAAATTCAATATATTTATATAATTCAAAATAATTAATATAATTCAAAAACAAGTCACCATTAAAGGCCATGTGCCAAGCTCACAATTATAATGTTCTCATTATAATTTTATGTAGCTTATATGACACACTTGCGCAGCACACGTTGTACTTCACTTTTTGTTTTTGAAATGACTCCAATAATATTTAAAGCAATTCAAAACCATCATGGTGAACAGTGCACTTCTGAAATGTCTAAGCTGAAGGAAATAATCCATTATGTAATCGGCTTTGATAAAACCAGACAAATTTTCTTTTTGAGCAGAAATCGATAACATTAAAAGTCTGATACCGATATGGTGGTCAATTTATCGTGCAACCGTACTTTACTGATGTGGTGCTTACGAAACGTTTTTCTGATCACGGTTCAAAACAGTTGCTGCTTGATATTTTTTAACACTTGTAAGGAATCTTTCACATAAATAAAACAACAATTTAGGCCTATTTGAAATAGAAGTCTTTTGTAACATTATAAACGTCTTTACAATGACTTTTGATAAATTAATGCAAAACTTATAATGTTACATGTTCTGCACCATGGTTCCAACAGCCGTAATATTTCAATGACAATAAAACTCCTTTTTAAACTACTCATTATATGCTGCATTGACAGTTTACATGGAAATACAATATACCTTGCAATTTTTTTAATGTTGTTTATATAATTATGGTAATAAACATAGCAATGTAAATGATTAGATTCATAAAGTTGTGCAAAATGTTACTGAATGGTAAATAATATGTGCAATCCAAAGTGATTTATTTACCATATAACTATTCCTTTAAACCTTGTAGCTACAAAATTAAAAGACCATGTCAGCCCACGTGTACCTAAGCCTCCACACAAAGCATGTGGTCAGCATATCATATAGCAAGCACTCGTTCTCACATGACCCTTTGATTTCAGTTGTCAGGGACATGTGCAAACAGTGTACACTTGTGCTCCACTTGAAGGTCAGTAGTTAAAAAAATCCATGGAGGTGAGCATGATCACATGGAGTCCTCAAAAATCATTTGAGCAAATGTTCTCGAAAGCAGCTCAAATGTGACCCAGAGAGATGGTGTCTGAAATGAGCCATTTCATGAAGATGCTGCACCATGGAGACACTAAAAATAAATTAGTCAAATAAAAAACCAGATGGGTTGACAACAGCAGCTCAGATGCTCCCCTAAGGGTGCGCTCACACTTGTAGTTCGGTTCGTTTGGTCCGGACCAAAAAACAAAAACAAAACATATAGTTCTGGTCCGCTTAGCGTTCACACTGGCATTTTTAACAGCGAACCTTAAGTTACTGAACCAAAGGCGTAGGGATACGGTCACAACCTGATTGGTCGGCTATTATGACGTATATTTTGCAACGGTGCTCGCTTCAAAACAATGCTGTGTGCTGGATTAAACGCCATCATTTCATGCGTGCACATATGGTTTTATTTTTACCAGCTGAGAACTCACGAAGAGCTCAAAACATTACGAACCATTCGTCGGACCAAATATTGATGAGGCACTTTACCTCCTCGTAGCTCCACGTTTGCCCTCTACTCATTTTGGGTACACCGATCTTTCCGCATTGTCAAATCAGCTGACTTGTAGCGTCGCATCTTGTGACATCAAGTCCTGTTTTTGGTTCATTTACATGTTTTTGGTCCGTGTTGCGTTCATATATCAATCGAACCGCACCAGAGTTCGTTTTGAAGCGGACCGAGACCCATCTTTTTAGCGATCTCGGTCCGCACCAGGGTTCGGATGGCAGCATTCACATATGTTCAAACGAACCACACCAACTGAGCAATCGGACCAGGGTTCGTTTTAATCGAATCAAACATGACAAGTGTGAACGAACCCTAAAAATAACTTGTTCAAATAACAAACCAGATGGGTTGACAACAGCAGCTCTAAATAGTGGAAGACAACAATACTGAATAGAAGAATTTATTCCACTGAACACTAAAAAAGGAAACTATATATATCCATTCAGCCTATAACCTATATTTAAGTTTAGAAAAAGATTTATAAATGAGCACTGCGGGCTTCTCAGCTCTCATTACAACTCATAAAACCTCTTGGCAAAAGTCACATCCAACCTTGTGAATCTAATGTGAGGGAACATGCAATTGTGCTTGGCATTAAGCCTGAACTTATGTCAAATCTGAGATACAAGACGACTTCTGGATACACGAACGCTATACATTGCGTAGACCATGGCAGACACTTCACCTACATTAGAAGTTCACCGAGAGTCTTGGGGAACGAGACATACCAACACAACCGCTCCGTACCAAAGCATCACATCTTATAAACTTTGGAAATGCAAATGTTTTAATTTCTCAAGTGCAAAAGGTTGGTTCTATCAATAATACATGCATTCATTCGGATGTCATGCATGAGGCACTGCTGCCAATTAAAACCAACCCATTCAGGGTAAAGTGTAAAGGTGACCTGGAGGACATGAGTAAACCCTTAACATTTGGACAATCCTCCATGACAACTGATTACCTAACACAGAGAGACGGCTAGCACCACCAATTCATTCACAGTTGTGCGAGAGGTTATGCCCTTCAGTTGTCCCATGTCTCAAAAGTACCAACATGGGACGCATGTCTCACAAGAAAAGCCGAAATCTATCAGTACAGTGAGTCCAAACCCTAGTTCAGTTGTGGGACATTTAAATCGACGCAGCCTTATCAAACAAAACCAGTGTGAAAATGTGCTACGGTGTAATAGTGAAATATGATGTTTCTTAAAGTAGATAATGTGCATATAGGTCATTTACATCATGGTCTGCACTCCGTCAATAGGAAAATACGACGAACGGACCAGGCCGACTGACCTTGAAATGATTCTCTCTACAGCACGAGCAAAACACGGACTAAACACTCGTGTAACTTGTTACATCACAAACCGGTTTTATTAAATCCTTACATAGAAGTACAGCAGTGTTTTAGGCGCGATTGGTTTCATAAGTCATCCCGCTGCCTTTGTGTGAAAACCATTTGGGAGATTTAAAAAAAAAAAAAAAAAAAAAAAAAGAGGCAAACGACTCCCTCACGACGCCGTCAAATTGTTCAAACACACAATGATGTGATTAAAACCGGATTAGCCTTTTAGGCACAGCTGATTAAATGAAACTAAACTATCGTATTATGTTCATTTCCGTTAAAAAGGCATCCAACAAGCGAACAAAGGAGCGCGAGCACGGCGCGCGACTTCTGCCTTTGCGGCCGCGCGATTCCCGCTGCACGTGCAACGTCACCGCGAAATAACGTTCCGCTGAGGAGAGATGGAAATCTGTAAAGCTGGCGGATTGAAAGAAATAGGACGGTCCGAAACCGGCCGGTGGCTTTCGATACAAGTATGAGGTATGTGGCAGGAGTGTAAGGATGTTTAAATTTAAAAGCCCCTAGAGGCAGATGAGCATTAACCGTTGTTAAAGCGCCGGTTAATGCGGCTTTACTGACCATATCTACAGACAATTCTGAAAGTGGAAAACTCACAGTTCCTCTGTTGCAAACTCTGGCAAGAAGCTGGAGCAAGAACGGCGGGGTTTTTTGATAGAGTGGCGGCGGACCTAGTGAGAGAGCTGAGGACCTTCAAGTAACCTGCCATATTTTTTTTGTTTCAAGCCGAAACACTAGAAGTTGCTGCCCGACTTCACTCCGGTCGAAGGAAGGGTCGAATGAATCGGAGCAAACGACAATAAACGTAGCTCTTCTCCGCCTCCGTGTCAGGGCCGACGTCACAATTACATGAGGTCAGGACTAAAAACCATCGGAGTGGTGAGTGGCCAATCATATTTGAGTAAGCAACACATCGATGATCCATCTGGTGACTTTTGATAACGCACAGTTTGCACGTTCCCTTTCGTTTTGAGTTAACCCTTCATAGGCATCCGGAGTTATTTCCGTTTGTGTACTCTCATGGAATGTCCTCATTTGCATTTATCTTTACTAGAAAATATAAATATACTTTAATTTTTAGAAGGATTTTCAGTGAACATCGAAAAAAATTGTTGGTGGTTTTATTTGTGTCATTAGACACGAGTTGCAGACTGTCTTAACGACAGATAACCTCTTCACATTCCGTTGTCTGGTTGCTGAGCAGCTCCGCTAATTTTAGCTGGGTTGTCTGACCATACTGGGTGAAAGAATGGGAGGTGCGCAGTGCGCATGCGTCGTAGAGCTGCTTCAGGTCACTTCAAGGTGCCAAAAAACTAGAGCGTCTGTCTTTGAAGAGGAGTAGTTGAGAAAAAACACATGTTATGTTCTGTCTCACAAAATTCACAACATAAAACTGTGTTATATGTAACTTTAGGTTTTGGTAATGTACCATATTAAAAAATATTTAGTTAATTAATGCATGTAAATGAAAACAAAAAATGCAATTAAATATTAAAGGCTTTCCTCACCTACAGCTTAGGCCATTTCAAATTTAAATTCCTCGAATACTTCACGTGATTTTGACAAAGAAACAGACTGAGTATCAGTAACCTTTCCTGTTTTTCTGTCTGCATCGTTGTTAAGTAAGTCTAGGCTGTCTTTCTGAAATTGAACATGTAAATATTACTCCACTGACCTACATGTCAATATGACCTCTCTTATCATTCAGAGGTCTGAAACATGTAGTTCACAGTGAACTGTTTACTCTACAGTGTTTGTCTGCTTACAGTAGTCCACTCGGCATAGGTCAGAGACAAAAAAAAAAATCAATTATTTTCACAGCTGGATCTGGCCCACCACAACTGAATTACTGCTTTGTCCTTATAATTATGTACAACAGAGCAGTGTGGTACTGATGAGAACATTCTGTCATGTGGTTATAATTACAGTTTATGGCAAAACTGACAAAAGTAGTAATAATAATAAACATATTTTTGTATTAATTGTTTTAGATGTACGTGCATTTTTGATCCTCTTCCACTTAAATTTACATTGAAATCAAGTGTTGCCTTTAAATAATAATAACTATTATTATTATTATTATTAAAGAATTTTTTCATAGTGCCATCTAGTGGAGGTAAAGACTACAATGTAAGTAAATAATTAGTATAGGTTAACATAATTAGTTTTCACCTCGCATTACTGGAAGCGTTAGTTCAGAGCGGATTAGTTAGCTAAAATAGACAGTATACAAAACTTAATAGATAGTTTAGCAAAAGTAATATTTTGACTAACATTCCTTGTTTCAAAGTTGAGAGTTGTAAGTTATCATAGAAAGAACGAATGTCTCATTTATAATCATGTTCCATTTTATGCAGCTTATCTGTTTTCCACTCATCTACAGTAGAGGAGAGATGCTTATACTGTCTGTCCACCAGAGGTCAGTAATAAATCATTATTATACATTAGTGAAGGTTGATAGCATTTTCAGGTTGAGTTTCTGTGTAACAATTTCCAGTGATTATTTTTAGCATGTTGTTACACAAAATGTTTACACTTCCAGTATTGCGAGCTGTCTGAAACCAACTGTTTTTATTGACTGAAGTCATTTATCATCCATAACAAACATCCCTTTATCTTGGCTGATAACACAAGAGCTTAGATATGCAAATAACAGTGATGAGGTTATTTTACAATGACCTATTTATGCAATTGCTGCTTTAGGAGACTACTGAACAACCAAGGAGGCAGCTTGGTCAACAAGTATAATTAATGGTAAATGCTACAGGATGTCCAGGGACTTTCACACACAAATAAAATTGTATGAAAAACAAGCAAAAAAAATAAATGAGTGTGCGGTCAACATGTCTTCCTCTCAGCTTGAACCAGCAAGACAACAGATTTTATTCTTCAACATCACTTACTGTACATCCTGTATCATCTGTTCGCAATTGAACAAAAAACGTCTTGCCTAAACTAGACCTTTGGAAGAGGATCCTTTATAATCCCTTAATGTACTTTATTAGGTGTCCTGATGACTTCACACTCTTCAGTGGATTAGATCTGGAAAAAGAAACTGGTCTGCTATAGCTCAGGGTTACTCCTTTGAGATTTACAATCAATTTAACTCACATATTTTCTACTTTTTGATAACCACAGTGACTACTCATCTAAACCAGTGGAAGAATGACAGAGACTATGGGGACCTGAATGCTTCAACGATGGGTATGTCCTCAGCAAACGTATACTGCTGAACTTAACACGTGCTTTTACGGTCATTTGAAGTTTCAGACTTTGAGAAAGACTAGAAAGATTGATACAGACATTTATTCAAAATATACAAGATACTACATACAAAAATACTATGCATCAAACAATGTAAACATGAGCGCAACCAATAGTATGCCTCACAGTTTTCATATAAAGACCTCAGGTCTCATTTTGGGGTTCGTTAATAATTTAAATTTCACTCTTATATGTTCAGTTTTTTACTACTGAAATGCTTGAGGGCCAGCAGTTATGAATTATAAATTATAGTTGTTATTGACCCATATTTATTTTTATGTCATACACGTATTTCATAGTTACAGGCCAAAAGCCTGAATGCATTAGTTTGTTGATTGCTTGTCTTCTATGTCTCAACCCAGGGAAAATTAGCGAGGAGTTAGCCAGCTAACTCTAGTACTACAGAACATATATTATTTGACAGCCTTATGCAGGCTAATATTAAACATAATAGCAGCAATGAATCTGAAGCACTTTGCAATTGCACAAAAAGTAACATGGGCACATTAGTTCTACCACATAACATTGGCTGACAAATGGATAAACCTACGTTTACATTTGTCTGTACAATAGTCATTGGTTTATCACAAGGTATGTTCTGCTACAGACCTTACTTAGACATATTATGCGGCGCATTACCTAGTGATTTTTGTCAGTTGTTATATTTGTCGTTCGAATATTGTAATTAAATTGCGGCTCAATCAAATTTTATTGAAAGTAATCTGTGATGCAGAACACCTTTTACGCTCCCCTCAAAGGCACTATACACTAATTAGCTACAAACATTCAATCTTTTGAACTCATCGTGGAACGAACTGACACTTTATATATATATATATAAAGACTGCCAACCTAGCAAGGTTAACTAAGGGCTCTATGACTATAGAAATCATCTTTGTATTAAGGAGTAAGTCATAATTACATTTGCAATGTT
Organism: Opsariichthys bidens; assembly: GCA_037194245.1. NCBI lineage: Eukaryota > Metazoa > Chordata > Actinopteri > Cypriniformes > Xenocyprididae > Opsariichthys > Opsariichthys bidens. Next base: position 29,317,994 of record CM074278.1, read on the forward strand.
GCCTGTATTATTGCAATCAATGTAAGATGTAATCAATTCCTAGAGACAGATCACAGATGGTCAGTATTTCTTACAGAATCTAGATCATGTAATGACACATCTGCACACAGGCATTATTAACATCAACATTAATAAGCTAACATTTTCTATGTATAGTGATCAGAGAACGTTTCTCTCGCATCTCCCCGCTCTTGCTATAATTCTCAACCGGATTTGCTTTACTTGCAGGACTTCCAGCTTTTTTAATCAGGAGCCAATGGAATGCTCTCTTTTAATGGGTATGATCTGGTGACCTCTCTGCTCCATTTTGACAGTCTGGTTTTGCATTCACTCTCCTGTCTGCTTTAATGAATCTCACGGAGCGATGTCTAGACTTTGAAGATATACAGATATTTCTGTCTCTGTTTTTGTTTGCAGCAGAAGATCTGCGCTTAGAACTAGCTGTAGTCAAGCCTGTCAAATTCAATCTTCATACGCGAGAGAATAATGGAGCACTCTCTCACCTACTCTTTAAGAGGACAAACACTATTTTTGTTGGAAAATGGAAAATTGCACACTGCTTTGTTGTGTTTATGTGATTGTGATGTAAATCCCATTTCCACCAAAATATATCTTGAAAAACAGTTTTGTGGGTGGTAGGAAGCGACAGTATAAGCTTGCACTATAATGTTACATCATATATTAAATCTAAACTAAGGGCTGCATCTTTAAAGAATTAGGTCACTTCTGAAATAAAATTTCCTGATAATTTACTCATCCCAAGATGTTCATCTTTCTTTTTTCAGGCGAAAAGAAATTAAGGATTTTTCTCCTCATGGTGGATCAATGAGTTGAAGGTTCAAACTGCAGTTTTAATGCAGGCTCTTCTTGATCCCAGCCGAGGAATAAGGGTCTTGTCTAGTAAAACGATCAGTCATTTTCTTAAAAAAAAAAACAAAAAAAAAAAAACATACTTTTTAACCTCAAATGCTCATCTTGCACTGCTCTGCGACGCGCCACGCATTACGTGATCACATTGGAGCGGTCACGTGTGACATAGGAAGGAGTACCGATCCAGTGTCTACAAAACGAATGTCCAAAGACTAAGTCACCCTTTATAAAAAAAGGTAAAACAACAATGTCGGACGATTTTGAAGTTGGAGGAGAAAATGAGATGGAGTTTTTCATTGTACCGGGGTACTTCCGCCACACATGACCTTTCCAACATGATTACGTAATGTGCAACGCATCACAAATTTTAATTTTTTTAGAAAATGACTGATCGTTTCGCTAGATAAGACCCTTATTCCTCAGCTGGGATCGTGTAGAGCTCTTTGAAGCTCCCCCCCCCCCAGGTAGGCATTAGATAAATATATTAGTTTTCAGCTGCTTTTTCGAAAATGGTCTTTTTGCTAATCGAAACTAAGAAGCAGATTAACCTCATGATACAATATCCCTCTGCCCTAAATGGCTACATTCGGTGCTAAGTACCTTTTAAATTCTATTACAGGTACCACCTGATTTCCACCTGCCTAAGCATCAACATTACCCAGGATCTCAGACATATATTAATGATGTTAAAGTTGCTACATCTACATAGACTGAGTTTCAAGACTGATGGTTGGGCTCTTCAAAGTTTGAAAGCTGCTTCATCTGTTCCACTTGCATAGAGTGCCTTCTCACAAGCTTCTTTTTCGTCCTGAGATTGCCTCTCTTTGGTGAGTTGGGTGCTACAGGAGCTATTGGTCTGATACCTGCTGCAAGTGGGGATGAGGGCTTGCTGCTTGCCCCTATATCTGGAATCGGAGGGTTGGGGTTGACGTTTAGTGGGGGCAGGTGACCTGGGCGGGTGTGGGATATATAGTCCAGCAATAGCGTTCCAGAGCCACGCCGCTCCAGTAGGCCAGGTGCTCTGCATCTGGCTGTGCTAGGGGAGGAGGTACTATGATTGCTGTCCAAGGACTCTCGTGAGCCTGTAAGCATAGCAAGAGGGGATGTATTGAGCTTCCTTCTCTCCAGGGGTGCCTTAGGAGAGTCTAGCATGCTGGAATCTGAGTACAGCTGGGAGTCTGAGTCGTAGTGTTCATTCCCCAGTCGCCTCCGGTGCAGTGTGTCTCTGAGGCTAGCTGGCCCCACGTTTCCTCCATCCTGCTCCGTGGGGACAGTGCTACGCCGTGCCAGGGGTTGGTGCTGTGCCAGCGATCTCTCGTACGAGGCCTTGGAAGATGACGGAAGGGATGAAGTTGGGGAGATTTTTGTGGTTTGATCTCCCACCATCGGAAACAAGATGTCCTTTCCGTCCACGCTGTTATGCCGGGACAAAGTGCCTCTTTTAGACAGGCTCAGACCGTTGACACCTGCAACAACGTCTTCATCGGAGTTGGCTCTCTTGCTCTCTTCATTTGCTGCCGCCAACACAGAGGGGGCAATCAGACCCCAAGGCTCTGACTGTAGTCGCTTCAGCTGGGGTAGACGAGCCCGCTTGGGGTTCACTGGCTTCTTGCTGGGGGAAGTAAGTCCATTGGGAAGTTTGGCCGCTGTGTTTGAGGTTGACTTAAACTTTGTTTGAAAATTGAATACAGTGTCCTTCTCCTCCTCTTTGCTTGGAGATGGCAATGCATGAAGATCTATCTCTGACGGTGAGGCACATGGCGCAGGAGATGTCCTTTCATCCAACTCAGGAGACGGAGGAACATTCAGGTACTGCTTGGTCGTTTTGGTTCCTGATGGTGATTTGTCAGTGGTAATGATGATGACCTCCTTGCCTTTGGCTTTGCAGGCATCAAGTAGAACTTTTAAGGTTTCTTTATCGTCTGCGTTGACAGCATAGACTAAAGCAGAAGATCCATGACGGTCCTCCAGACTCGGATCAGCCCCGTTGGTCAGTAGAAGAGAGACCACCTCATGTCCCGCCCTGTGGCTGCATGCATGCATGAGGGCTGTCCTTCCAGCTTTGTCTTGGATATTAGGGTCAGCTTTGTTGTCCAGAAGGTACTTGACAAGCTTAGCCTTGCTGACACTCTGCTGGTCAGAGTGTTTGGACATGCAGGCCACCATGAGTGGTGTCTCTCCACGATCGTTGCTTTCATTGATGTAGGCTCCACCTTCCAGGAGAAGCCTTGTAAGGCGCAAACGGCGAAGCCATACTGCTTTCAGCAGAGAGTTCCCATCCGTCCTGAGCTCCAGCACGTCAGCCATCACCCAGACTGGACTCAAATCAGCCTCAGTCCTGCAAGGCAAGAGCAGACTGCTGCTACAGTCATCAAGCAGATCTCAGAGACATTTGCATGTCACAAACACTTCAAATTTTAGAAATTAGGAAAGGTGCTGTTGGTGTGTTTAACCTTGCATGAAATCACTAGCCTGTTTGTTTTGAAGAGCCACCAGGTGGCAGCCTGAATGCGCAGGAGTGAGTTATTGGAAGAGACGCTGAACTGACAGGTGGATCAGGTGCGAATAGAACTTTGAATTTGTGAGAAAATCCTGAAGTGCATTTGTGTTGTGTATCAACATGTATTTCACTATGAAAAATGAATATCAATAGTGATTGTTCTCAATCTGTGTAAATGTTTTATCTGAATGTACTGATTTTCATAATAAAAAATACGGATAAAAATCGATTCAATGGCATTATTAAATAAATGAATTGCACGTTTTTCCTCTATATTTTGTATGTATTTATTATTATTTGACAGACTGGTTTTAAAGGAGTTGCTTTGGCATGAATAGTCTTGACTCTCCAGTTCTCGCCCCACACAATATATTCAGATCAGTTAGCCTCCTTGAAATAATTTGATAATCATTTAAAATTAAATGGACTTATTAAAAACACAAGAAGGGTTTTAATCAGGGTTAGCTGATTACACGTGATATTTGAACACGGAAACCGTATGTCGGAATGAAAGGACTGATAATGGTTATGTGTGAATGCCTGAAACATGTTTCGTGTCACATAGAGTTTTATTCAGATATTTGCGTTTTCGAGTAATCACTGCGTTCGCGATTTGGCACTGTCCATGGTCCTGAGAGCATGTGAAAAATAGTAAACATCTGCGATGCGCGCTTGAAAGATAAAACCTGCTCTCATAATTTTATAAGTTATAATTCCAGGTCCAGTTGCATCTAGCTCTGTATAAATCACAACTTTGGTCTGTCCACCTGCATGTTCTATTACCCCAAATGTATTTGTGTGCATGTGAATACGAGTTCCCTAACATTTAATTTCGTTGAACATTTTAATGTTAGCAAACGTATTGCATCATAATCATTAAATAGGCAAAATATAGGGAAAAGAGTCCAAATGTTTAATGCGTTTCTCAGGTAGTTAGACACCGACATAGATTAAGTTGTTAAATTTCCTTACCTGGTTGACGCACAGGTTTACCATTGTAGAATAAGTCCACGGTAATGGTCTCCAATATTCTAGAAGCTATGGAGAGGCATAGTTTCTCAGCACAGCTCGTGTAGTTATTTAGTTCAGACTCAACAGAACTGTCCTATTTTAGGTTCAGTCCTACCGTGCAGAGGCACAACGACGCTCCAGCCCCACCGCTTTTGTTACTGAAACGCAAGACACCAGTCCAATCGCTACATTCCTATTTGCGCATCCAAGGATCACACTAAGACGTTGAGGTTATAAATAACTTCCCCCCTTTTTCACTTCGTGAATTAAACGTGAATCTGTTTGACGTCAGAATCTACAAAAATAAATCGGTTCTGGTGTGAACCTGTGTTGTCATGATGAGCACAAACAAACAAACAAACACATTTAAAAAAAAACTTCATCTAATGAGTATGATTGTTAGAGGATGATGGTTCAATCTGAAATGTAAATATTGTTCTATATATACTGCATTCAAAGAATAATACAGATAAGCGGTTTGTTTTCAAAATCAGATCATACTGATTAACACCATCACCTAGTTAGTGTCGAACTTAGTAAATTGCACATGATTACTATGTTTTGGCACGTTATTTATAATAATGCTACACAAATATTTAATTTTGTGTGGTATTCTTTATAATAATTATCACAAAAAAAATTTGTAAGCCTTACTAACTTAAACATTTAAATAATTTTGTCACAGCAAGATTATTGAGATTAAGACACAGATTGCTTTGTGTCATGAACAAGAGAAAATAATTCTTTGATGTAAAATAATAATATAATATATCATTTCAATATCTGCATATAGCACTGATTAAGCTGAAATCTATCTATCTATCTATCTATCTATCTATCTATCTATCTATCTATCTATCTATCTATCTATCTATCTATCTATCTATCTATCTATCTATCTATCTATCTATCTATCTATCTATCTATCTATCTATCTATCTATCTATCTACCTACCTGTGTGTCTATCTATCTATCTATCTATCTATCTATCTATCTATCTATCTATCTATCTATCTATCTATCTATCTATCTATCTATCTATCTATCTATCTGTGTATCTATCTATCTATCTATCTATCTATCTATCTATCTATCTATCTATCTATCTATCTATCTACCTACCTGTGTGTCTATCTATCCATCTATCCATCTATCTATCTATCTACCTGTGTGCCTGTGTGTCTATCTATCTATCTATCTATCTATCTATCTATCTATCTATCTATCTATCTATCTATCTATCTATCTATCTATCTATCTATCTATCTGTCTGTGTATCTATCTATCTATCTATCTATCTATCTATCTATCTATCTATCTATCTATCTATCTATCTATCTATCTATCTATCTATCTATCTATCTATCTATCTATCTATCTATCTATCTGTGTATCTATCTGTCTGTGTATCTATCTATCTATCTATCTATCTATCTATCTATCTATCTATCTATCTATCTATCTATCTATCTATCTATCTATCTATCTATCTATCTATCTATCTATCTGTGTATCTATCTGTCTGTGTATCTATCTATCTATCTATCTATCTATCTATCTATCTATCTATCTATCTATCTATCTATCTATCTATCTATCTATCTATCTATCTATCTATGTCTATCTAATCTTTCCATCTATCCTTCTATACATCTGTCCATCCATCTATCCATCTGTCCATCTGTCCATCCATCTATCCATCTATCTTTATATCATGACATTTCCACAGCTTATAGTCGGAGTTTTCATTGCAATTAAACACCCATAACTTGTTCCAGCCATTTCAGTCATATATAGCATAATAGGGACAGTTCTATTTTTAGGTTGCTATGAGACAGCACAGAATCATATTCTGACTGAGACCGATAGAATTTGTGGTGCTGGTAAGAGCATGAACTCAAAATATTAATAAATAATTTAAAAATATGAAACTAATACTCCTATAATATTGTGACGTTAAATCGCTTTCATGATAAAGTCTCATAAAAACGGAAGACTTCTGTCTTTGAATGACCCGTGTCTTTCGTTTCCTCATGTTTTTAATATCACACAAGGCCTGTGGCTATTTACTTTCTGATAAACTGCTCGCATGAACCCTTTTTTTCCACTGGAGCAAAACAATGGTTTTTGAATGACTTTACCCACACACTGTCCCCACATTTATCTGCTGATGATGACACTTCTGATCACTTAGGAGAATATTATTATTTACCCAGCCATCGTGTCTAAGACAGAGGCTAGTTATGAAACTGCAGGGCGCTGCCAATCTCCATGTTTGTGTTCATCCTGCTGGCTAATGGTGTCGTTTGGAGCTTCTCCAGCCGTATGACCACGCTTCATTTATCTTTACAAAAGTTTTCACAGTGCAGAAAGATGGACAGTAACTGGGGGTTCAATATCTGCCATGGGGGTCACATCTTTTTGATAGGGAGCTAAGGAAAAATATATGCATTTCATATAGAGCAGCTCTCATGTGATGAGTGTTGTTAAGCAACAGAACTAAGGGCGGGTGGTGGTGTGGAAAACAGATGCAATAGAATGCCCACTGTTGTCAGTTACCAGCTTTATGCACGGCAAATAAGAAATTCTCCTTCGACATGACATTGGTAATGACGATCAATCAGCATTTTGGTACAAGGGGTATATTTGCACATGAACCACTTATCTCGCTTACAAAGAGACGTGTCATGCTGTGAATTGGCATTGTTTTATGTGAGCATAGTGTGCTAGTTTGCCTATCACAGTGTGCTTTCGAGGCATGGCTTCCACAGGCATGCGCTTTCTGACTGGGGAGCAGAGAGGTTCCTGAGCTCTGTTGATTAGACACGTTCATTAACATGGGAACTACAGGGACGTCAGCACTCTTCCTGCGTTTTTTTTTTTCCCAGTGCAACGCCTTAGATACAAAATAAATAATGAAAGCGCCCGAGATTCAGCTCCCTCACCCCTGGGAGCTGTTTCCATTTTCAGAAATCTTACATTGCACCTGATGCGCTGCCTCTGTCTAAATATAACCCCCATCTCTCTCTCTCTCTCTCTCTCTCTCTCTCCAACTTTCTCACTTTCTCTCACTCTTTCATTTACCCAAGAAGCGAAATCACACTGTGTTAAAGGATTGCAGTTCTGCAGTAGCTGTCTATGGAAGGCATGGAATAAAAAAAATAAAAAAAGGTAATTTCGAGTTTGTCTCACAATTTTCTTTTTTCCCCCTTCACAATTCCCAGTTTATATCTCACATTTCTCATAAAAATCAGAATTGTGAGATACAAACTTTTTCCTTCAGAATTGCGAAACCTGCAAGAAAAAAGTCAGAATTGTGAGATAAAAATGTTTAAATGTTCTCTATGTAAATGTTATTGGTTTAAATATTATTTCATGCTGTAACCGTAGGGCTAATACATGAACTGCATATGTGAATATTATGAAGATCTATTGTTTACATCAAATTATGCCAGGTTTCATCAGTCCAGTTCAGCTTCAAGGGGCATCTTTGACTATATTTTTTTCTATAAAAATTTAGACTTGGATCTTTTTTGCTTTCCAATTCTGACATCCAAAGGCACAAGGCATTTTTTTCTCTTATTCTGTGGATTTTTCCTATTTTCGTACACTTGTTACCACTGTTTTTCTGCCACCACAATGCGTGCGCAGCTCCATATGGCGTAACTGTGACGTCTATACTTTTAATTTAATTGATTTGATTTTAAAAATGCAACAGAAGATAGAAAAATACTTTTAAATAAGGGGAAACATGTATTAAAATAAAACATTTTATTTGAACTTTAAACTTCAAGTTTTCTGGGCCAAATCCAGATTCAGAAACTGTCATTTTCTGCCACTCTTTAGGCTCGTCTGCCACTTTCTACACTCTTTTGCCCACAAATCGTTTGAAAACACCCAAATGATGTATAAGACCAAAATATGTTAACCATGTTTATAAAGAAAGATGAATTGCATCATTTATATGGCCACTGGTTATGTTAACAAATGTAAGTGATTTTCAGGTTCACACCCTTCAAATGTACACATCAGCTCTTGTGTGTTTCTCTGATTCTTCTTTTCCAACAGTTCTCTCCTTCTGCCACTATTCAAATGTTTTGTCACTGCAAGTAATTAATCATTTCAGGATCGGGGTTCTAGAGTGTCTGCTCTCTGAGTGACCTTTCTGAGGCTAAGCCTAATTAGAGTGTGCCAATTTTCAAACCATTACTGCATTTAAATATTCTTGAGTGGCAAAATCCTTGTGATTTAGAAAACATATCTCAGTCAAAATTAGCATTTATCGCTGATAGCAAGCTTAGACTTCTGTATAGTTTCTAGAACAAAAATGAAAGTGGCAAACATTGATTAGGTACCACTCGATAGCAGAGAGCAAATAGCGGAGTGAAGAAAAGCCTGTCTAGTGCCTGAAATAGATCTAGTGAATTTGTTTTTCTTATTTATTTATTTTTCACCTTGGCAGTACTGCTTCATAGTCTATTATCAATCAATTACATTTATTTATATAGCACATTTAAAAACAACACACGTTGGCTAAAAGTGTTTTACATACCTAAGACATACAATCTAAGATTATAAAACAAAGTATAATATTAATTACAATCAAATGCATGAGAGAATAAATGAGTTTTTACATTAGATTTAAATGCATCAAGGGTGGCACAAAGGGGTAAAGCTGTAAGAGATTTTTGTCGAGACTTGGGAATAGTTAACTGAAACCTTTGTACAGATTTTAAAGGCTTGTAGAGGATGTATATTTCTGAATTTAAGCCCTTAAAAACAAATAATAACATCTTATATTTAATCCTAAATTTGACTGGAAGTCAATGGAGGAATGCTAGTATAGGTGTTATACTTGCATATACATGCGATACACCATAATACAATGAATTATAATAGTCCAAAATGGACGTAATAAAAGCATGCATAACACCTTCCAAATCATTAAAAGAAAAAAAGTCAATTTCGCTATATTCCTTAATTGGCGAAACCCATTTCTAACCACAGAATTAATGTGCTTGTCAAATTTTAACTCAGCATCAAAAAGAATTCTATGACACCTTGCTTGGTTATGTACCTTGGATTTAAAAAGGCCTGATTGATTAATTATATATGTTTGGAAGAACTAGGAGGGCTAAACACTATCACTTCAGTCTTGGATTTATTCAGGTAGAGAAAATTGGCTGCCATTCACTCCTTAATATCATTAAAACAATCATCGAGAGACTGTAAGGCTGAAGTATCCCCCATTTTTACAGGGAGATAAAGCTGAGTATCGTCAGCATAAAGATGATAATATACATTATGTTTCAGCCAATGGAAGCATGTTAATAGAAAATAAGACCGGACCCAATATCGATCCTTGCAGAACCCCACATTTCATTAGAGCAGAAGAGGATGAAAAATGTCCTAATTCCACAGAAAAAGTTCTCCCAGAAAGATGTTATAATGCCTTTGGTTTGTTTCCGATCTTACATTTGTACACTAACCACTTACTGAGCTCCATTTGCTTTTGTAAATCATGAAAACACATTTGGTGATAAGATTATTTCAATTAGATCGTGATAAACCTGAAAAGCTGCTTGTGAATTAACTACCAAATTAAAAGCCTTTGAAATAGTAACATGATGTTGGTTTTTGGTTTTCCTCACACCAAATAATGGTTCTTTTTTTCTGGTAGAATAGTGTAAGTAGCAGATGTTGGCCTATTCTGTTGCATTTGATTTCACCACAGTGATGGGAACAATAGCGATGGGTGGAACATGATCAAAGGGACCCACAGATATAATTATGGAAATCAAAGATCATTTTTGTCTGCGGTGGCAACATGTAATCCTAGTGTGAATAGAGAAAAAAGACAAATATCGCAAAGATTAAATGAGCTATTCAGTGATACATTATCCAGAGAATCTTTGATCTATGAATCAGCCACTATATCTCGGTGCAGAGAAAGAGTTAATACAATGTTTGGTATCTCTTGATGCTTTCACCTCCTTTGTAAAAAGCAAAACGATTCTTTAATTACTTTTGCAAAAGATGCATTTGTTTTGCATCACTTTTGCATCAAGTGAAGAGGTGGAAAACAATTTTTCTGAATTCTAAATCTGCTATAATCTACTTTTGGTTTTATATTTTACCAGATATGTAATTCTTCTCAAGCTTGGTTTAAGCACCCATAGTCTATCACTAAGGGAAATGTTGGCTTTCGCTCTTGCACAGATTGTATCCTGGCAAGTAAAGGCTGTGCATATGTTCTATCACACAATTTTTAATCATCTTTACCCCCAACTCACTGTGACTAATCTCTAGTCGTCTCTAGACCAAAATAATCAAATGAATATGCTTGTGTTCAAAGCATGCGGTCTTTCCTCTTCTTGTTGCGGTGTAGAATATTGGATGTTGCTTTTGATTGCGTGCTCCTGAGCTTAGCGTCTCTTTAAAAAGCGAGCCTGACATTCTCATGGCATTTGGTGTCTCAACGATTGTATCAGCTGAATGTGTGGGCTGTGACAGCAATGAACTGGCACAAACCTGACTGCAGCACTATGTCGCCTTCTCCTGCCCTCCTCTTGTGTCTCTTCTCCCACATGTAGACCATACCCCGTGTCACTGCTCGCATACAATACAGAGCTACGCATAAAATATCTTTACGTGTATTTGAAGTACAGTACACGCAGTCAAATGAAGTCCTCAAGTCATTTTATTTCGAGGAATGCTGACTGTCTTTGCTGGAGCTTGGAGATGGTTTCAGATCCTTTTATGCTCTCGTCACTGTTGCATGCATTTACAATACGGGCAACAATCTTGCTTGGTGATTATTGTGTGGCGGGCCGTATCCTAGGAGATTTGTGAATATCTAATGAGGAGTTTGCTGCTCATTTCGCAGAGTGGGTGCTTTGATGTCTTTCTGTTGCATTTCCAGATTCACGTCAATTTCCTTCCTAATGAAGCTGGAAGCCTGAAGGGTGTAGATTATGAGACATTTCCGGCTATTAGAAAACATAGTGTGTCCTTTGATTGGAAAATTACAGCGGGACCCCTCATACTGAGAAGAAGGTCCATCTACTTTGCCCCGTTTCTCTACTGTCCACTTAAAATGCTTGTAAATATGAATCTAATCTATGATTCTAATTGCTGTTTAATTTTTGAGTGCTTCTCAAAGACTTAATATATTTATTCTGTTACTCAAATAGTAGAGCAATGGAGGGTTTGTTTTTCATGTGATGCATTTAGGCTACTAAAGAAATGTATGTCTTAAATGGTGCATTAGATAAATGTATTTCAATATCATGATTAATTAACACCAAAAGTGTACTCGGTAATGTCGTCTTCATTAAAATAAAATGTTTTATACATAAAGAAATTGATAGTAATCTAAAATGGAGCCGTATGGATTATTTTTTATGATGGATGGAAGCATTTTTTTGGGCTTAAAAACACAGACAACCCCGATTATAAAGCTTGGAAGATTGTAGTGTGTTCGTCTGAAAGAAGATAGACTTATACAACTTGGATGGCTTGGTGAGTAAATCATAATTTTCATTTTAGGGTGAACTATCCCTTTAACCTGACATACACATATAGTAATTCTATTTGTAAATCAGTTAAAGGATTGTTTGGCTGCATAAATTAGGTCAGCTGGAACCAAGAACACTTCCTATAACACCCCGTATTCTTGTTACATCATAAGAAGAATGACATCTACGCTAATATTAGTCTCTCTGTTTATCCCGAGATTTACTATAGTGAGCCAGATCCGGGCCGTATCCAGATCAGATGGAGGACCTGCGCCTAAACGCGACCACAACGCATCCCTGAAGTGTCAGCTGAGATTGTGTCAACTAGACCATCCCTGTGAAGGCACAAACCAGTTTCCATACTGAATCCGATCTTCAACCAAATGGAACGGATTAAATATTTTCAATGTTCCGATCCGGTGACTTCTGACCTGTAATGCTGCCTGAATCATAATCATGCAATGTTCGTTTGCTGGCCAGAGGAGAACTGGTCTCTCTACTGAGCCTGGTTTCTCCCAAGGTTTTTTTTTTTTTTCCCTCCATTCTGTCACCTGAAGGAGTTTGGGTTCCTTGTCACTGTTGCCTCTGGCTTGCTTAGTCTAGGACATTTAATATTCAACAATATAACTGATCTTCCTGCATTGACAACATTGTATGCGAGCTGAACTGAGCTGGACGACCAGAGCTAAATTACAAATGAACTAAACTAAATTAATAATGATTTTACAACGGGAATGAATACTGAACTTCTTAAGCTGGATAATAGCACTTTTTCTGCCTAGAGCTGCTGTACAGCCAAAATCATGTTCCTGTTATCGCTGCTTTGAAACAATCTGCATAGTGAAAAGCACTTTATATATTACTTGACATGACTAATAAACTTTTTTCAAATATTATTTATTTTGTCATCCTACTGACTGTCATCTGTCTTGCCATTACTGAAATGTAATGCGAGATATTTTGATATAAGTAGCAGGTCTTACTGTGAATATTAAAAATAATAAAAAAAATTATGAATAATAAAAATGTTTGTTACATTTTTTTTTTTAAATATCGCTGTTTTTTTTTAATTGGTGTAAAGACCATAAATGTACTATCCTTATGTCTTTGTTCGCAAAAGATAAGTCGAGGCTGTTAGTGCATGTGTGTTTGTGTGTGTTGCACATGTGTGTGTGCGACAGCTTGTTAGAGAGCATCACACTGCCTTTAGTTTACACCCTTAGCTGTTGCTATGACGTCTTAGGCAGCGCAAGTGCTCTCTGACTAAAACACACTTCCTCTGCTGATAAGAGTGGGAATATGAGTACAGTGTCATTTTTTCTCTTCTGTTTTTCACGTTTGAGCCACCGACAGATCGTTTGTACGTGGCTTTGATGATGTCAGAGCTCATTTGCATCTCCCGTGCAGTATAAGTCCTCATAATCCATTAACACATACATGAACAACATCTCAAGAAGCCGTTTTCAAGTATTTCCTCATCATTTTGTAAATCCAGGAGAGCTATCTTGCTGAACTGAATGGAACTAACATGGAACGTTGTGCCACACATTAAGCAGATAAAGGCCTGTTTTAGACAGAACCATCTGCTGCAACTGTGTTTGAATAACTCATCTTTGGAGGAGTAGATAAAGCGGACAGGTACAGTCTCGTTCATGTCGGAGTCAGATGAGAAGTCAGTAATTGTTGCCCTGATCTGTAAGGTGCAGTGGAGGCCACACAATAAGAGCCATTAGACTGCGCCCAAACTTCATAAAAAAGCCCCTTTCATTCTCCCAGTGCCCACGCTCCTTTTAGACTACGGTTCTTCCCGTGTCACGGGGTGCATTTGCGTGGTGTGTGTTACAGCGAATGCATCTGTGCTTTAGTGATTCTAAAAGACCCCCATGCTGACGCATGTTTGTCCTCAAAAGCTTTGTACCTGCAAGTATCCAACCCAGATACCTAATGACTGTTTTGCGGAAGCACGGTTTGGTCTTTGATAATTCACAAGGCTCAGGACCACCGTTCGGTTTGGCTGGATTCTCACCTGCCGACATGCCCAGCAGGAATAAGCAGGTCTGCTATCAGAGATAGCAGCATGAGAGGCGAAAGGGGATTGAAGCATTCAGCTCTGCTCTTCTCCGATTCTCAACCGGTCAGGTCAAATAACTCAACACCATCTTATTTGGCTATACTCCCTCTTTTGTCATGCTATCTGTTTTAGATTACTCTTTGATTGCTGTCTGTTTTAGATTAAATGTTGTCTGTTTTTTTCTTATATGCCTTTTTCTGTCTGAATACGCTGTTCTGATTGGCTGGAAGGTGTGCAAAAAAACTGTTTACAGGGATAGTTCACCCAAAAATGAAAATTAAACCATGATTTACTCACCCTCAAGCCCTCCTAGGTGTATATGACTATCTTTTTTCAGACGAACACCATCAGAGATATATTTAAAAATATCCTTAGTCCTCCAAGGTTTATAATGGTTGTGAATGGCTGGTCAAATTTTGAAGATAAAAAAATGCATCCATCCTTAAAAAAATTAATCCATATGACTCCAGGGGGTTAATAAAGCCCTTCTGAAGCAAATCTATGCATTTGTCTAAAACAAAACATTTTAAAGATAAATGTCAGAGGATTTTGATATAAGAGAAGAGGAGCTTGAGTTTGTTGCACAGCCATATTTGAACCGTAAGAGACGTTTAAGCTTACCCTACCCCTACATCCTATATTGTACATTGCGTCACGGGTTATTCAAGTCAACTTGCGCAGTATGAGTACGGTCATCTGCCGGAAGCTCGTTATTTTACTTTATAAAGTTTTAAATAAGGATATTTGTTTTCGCATCGATTCGCTTCAGAAGGCCTATTTACCTGTTATTCACCTGAGATACCTACAGCTGTCCCTGACCTGTCTTCAGTCTTCTGTTGTCTATATTCTGTTCCTTGCCTGTTTGCATCCCCGCTCTGCTCTATCCATTTACCTGCAATAAAGCCTTGTTATATATGCTCACCTCGTCGGCCCTCTTCTGTGCATTACACTTGGAGGACTAAAGAGATTTTTAAACATATCTCTGATTGTGTTTATCTGAAAGAAGATAGTCATAAACACCTAGGATGGCTTTCGGGTGATTAAATCATGGGATAATTTTCATTTTTAGGTGAACTATCCCTTTAATGCACAAGTAGTTCCAGTCAGTTTAATCACTATTCTATATTAATGCGATGTTTTCATTGAAGTGATTGAAGCGCACACATACAGTACTCATTTGCACACAGAGATCAGAGATGGCACTGCGCACACACAGAACCGTTCACAAGTAAATTGAGTTACGAGTGATATGCCCTGCACAAAACGACAGTTTAAAATAGAAAAAATAAACTAAAATCTTTTTATTTTTTTTATTTTATGCATGTTGGCCATGTTGGTTTTAAAGTGCAAGCTTTTGAAAACGATGATCCCCTACCTGTGAACTACAAAAATGCAAATCTGTGAAAACGGTGACGTCATGCGCATCCCTATTACGTGTTCAGTCTATAGGCGTGTAGTGTACTGGTGTCAGGATTATCAGCTGGAGTGCCCATGACAGCCTCTAGAGGGCATTCCACCTTGGACTTTCACACACTCACTTACACACACACACATACATTCACATTTACCCCTGGACTTCACTTCCTACAATGCACTACACACTCACACACGCACTCATTTCAGGCAGACTACATTTCCCAGAAGCCCCGTGCCCAATCACTGATCACCTCACCAGCTGCAGCTCATTATATGCACTATATAAGCACACTACACTAACACATCGTACGAGCTCTTGTTATTTCCCTGTGTCTAACATTTCTGAGCATTTACACCCGTCTTGTCTTCCGGTCTTGATCCTGTCTGTTTTTGCCCATTGTGATTGTTTCTCTGCCTGCCTTTTGACTATTTCTGTGTTTTACTGGACTGTGATACTTACTGCCTACCTCTTCATCATTGCCTGTATACCGACTACGATTGATTCTGCCAGTCCTCCTCCATACCTGTTTGCTGGTGTTTGACCCTGCAAACCATTCTGTTACAATATTTGGATCTGCACCCGTGTTGTCACGCTCCTCTTCATTACAACTGGCCTGGCAGCAGAATACAGCGTTTTCAGTAGTTTTTGTAGATCCGTGTGAATGGGGATCGTTTTGACAGCAGCGTTGTCGTCTGCAGAGTTGGGGGTAATACATTACAAGTAACATAAGTTACGTAATCAGATTACTTTTTTCAAGTAACTAGTAAGGTAACACATTATTTTAAATTTACGTTTATGGCTTTTACGTTTGTAAAAAATAGGAACTTTTTGTTGTTATTAAAAAACAAACAAGCAAGCCCAGCCCAGGTGAGAATAAGTAACGCATTACTTTCCATAAAAAAGTTACGTAACTAGTTAGGGAGTAACGCAATTTTGTAATGCGTTATTAAGTAACTTTCCCCAACACTTGATTGTCTGTACACAAGGAAAAACCTTAACCTATTAAAGGTAAACGTACCCTTAATAGAAAATATATTAGCACAGGAAAGAAACCTGTGCTTAATTTCTTGGAACTTTATAGACATGCTATTTTCTCGGAAGGTAAGCCAAGTGTTATATTATTTGCTTATTAATATCTGGTTTCCTAAACAGATGCAGGAGCGAGCCGGTGGTGTCTTCAAATCCAATCGTGTTTTAATTATCCTAAAGCAGCGAAACCATGGATGAAAGAGAGGCCGGATATCCATTAACAGGTCAAGCTTGAAATCTTCTCTATGGATGCTGCGTGTCGACAGAGAACTAGAGGCATCGCCATCATGGTATCACACATTCTGCTTCCAGTGCGCCTATAGAGAAAGAAGCATATTGTTTGGAGGAGGAGCATGTGTGCCTGTCTCAAACACAGCTATGGAACACTCTGCATACAGCAATCTCAATATCACAAAAGGATGAGTCATCTGAATTATAATATCCCCTGTGATGTCTCCTCAAAACAAGCTTGATCCACACACACAAACACAACGAATAAGTATAATGACATGCCTTGGTTTCTTTTTATCTGTGTTCTTATGAACTTTCTCATCTGTTTTCATGTGATTTGGTAACAGACCTGCACGATTTAGCCTGTCCATATTGTGCAAGAACGCAGACACATGCAATGTCAACATGTCAACTGTAGAAGCGGGTGCACGAGAAACATATTTCTCTGCTTCTTGCTATTTTATGTCTGGCATCTGACACAGAAACATTTTAGATAGCATTGATTTGAGTTCCAGGGTGTGCACAACAGATGGATGTAGATGCCGTCCAAGAGCATGAATTCAGAGCTATTAATGCAGATGGTGCACTGTTAATTTGAAAGGAGCATGTAAACACATTAAACACAATAAGCAGGGCTGTCATATATGTTGCACGTGATACGAAAAAAATTGGTGTGTGCGACGAATAAATTTACCACAGTAGCAAGCGAGTTTTGCATGTGTGTGAGACAGGGTCACTTGCTTGCATGAATTGAGTGAGGTTTGTTGTGTTATTGTTTGTATGTGAGGTTCATATAGAGCTGCACAATTAACAGAAATTAAAAAAATTGCAAATTTAAAAAAAAAAAAAAACACAAAGTTTTAATTTAACCAGTTTATGCGCCGCAATGTATAGAAGCCCGTTTCTGCCACTGCAAAAAAAAAAAAAGATTATTGCGACTTTTTTTTTTACAGAATTGTCAGATATAAATTCGCAATTGCGAGTTATAAAATCAGAATTGCGAGATATAAAGTCAGAGTTGTGAGTTATAAAGTCAGAATTGCGAGATATAAAGTCAGAATGTGAGAAATAGTCAGAATTGCGTGGTATACACTCGCAATTGCAAGAAAAAAGTCAGAATTGTGAGATAAAAAAATCGCAATTGCGAGTTATAAAGTCAGAATATATATATTATATCTGACAATTCTGTAAAAAAAAGTCGCAATAATCTTTTTTTTTTGCAGTGGCAGAAACGGGATTCAAAAAGTCAGAATTTTTAAATTTTTTATATCTCACAATTCTGACTTTATATCTCGCAATTCTATGAAAAAGTTAAATATAAAAAGTCTTTTTTTTTTCAGTGGCTGAAATGGGATTCCATAGCAATGAGATCATAGCAGACCGATCGCCGGGAGTTTGATTGACAGGCGATCTAACCAATCATAACGCAGAATCAGGGATTTTGTAGACAAAGCAGTGAGGGTTTTTAGTAGATTATAATGTCAGTGGATTTGAACTTTAAAAACAGAGTGTACTCACGTCTTTCAGCAGTTCAAACAACATTCCTTCTGCTGTTAATTCATGTTTATTTTATGCTATAAATGAACTAATGGGAACATATGAGCCACTTGAACTGAGGAGCTACACTCTGTCACGACACAAAAAGAGCCACAAAACGGTATTTGTTGTTTACATTTCTTTAAAAATTACAAAATTTGACATTTGAGGCTTTGTTTTATATCAAAAGTAACTTGCTCTGTCGACGCATTGTCAGTGTCCTCTTTGCTCCGCGATGTATTTTTCACTGCGCGAGAACATGATGTGTGGCGTGAGAGCGCATGGCTTTGTTGGACATAGCAACAGTAACTAACATTACTTTGCCAAGGTTGAATTGTGTCCCCTGTGCTGCAACACTTTCTGTGTCACCAGTATAATGTGCAAAAAAGTTAACTACACCCCTGATGAGAGTGCAGTTGTCAGATATTCAGATTTAAAATCGCACCCTTTGGAACTTGTATGCAAATTCTCGGGACACTAGAAAGGTTGTAAGAAAAATAGTCAGTCATTTCCACCCGAATCGATTAATGCATGTTTCTGAAGGAGATCTGATGCCTGCAAATGCATGCATAATGACTCATCCTGAGGTGATATGTTTAATATAAGGGCCCTTGATTTGCAGCTTTATTTGCATTGAGGCTTTTTAAATTAGATGAGATACAAGAAGGTACGGATGGATTATTTAGATCAGAGTACTTGGAAATTCACATGTTGGTGCCAATCTACTGATATACATGTTCCAATGCAAAACTAATGCCTTTTATTCTGCAATTTTCATTTGAGAGAGACAGAGGGTTGTTTCAAATGCCTGAAGGTGACTTGTAATGTGGATTCAGCCAACTTAAATGGGATTCCAAATCATACAAAAATGTTCAGTCCACTGCAAATGATACAGAGAACAAGTGTACATTGGCACAGGATGGCAGGGAACAAGTGTGCATTGACATAAAACAGCATCAGGAACAGTATACGCGTATCAATAGACCATTTCACAGGCAATGAAGCGGAAAATTAGGTAACACTTTATTTTATAGTGTCTTTGTTACACATGTAACATGTAGTTACTGTAGTATTAACCATAAATGACGCATAATTAGATGCAACTAACCCTAAACCAAACCCTAATCTTAATTCTAACTCTGTGTAGTCAACTATTATAACTCAGTACTTAAACGTATAATTTCACTGTAACACGGACACCTTAAAATAAAGTGGAACTGAGTATAATGAACATTTCTAAGAGTTTGTTCATATTTATATCATTGATAGAAAAACAATAACTAAATCATACTATTTTTGTATTAAATAATGTAATGCTCATTTATCATTACTTTAAGCAATTTATTTGACAATTTCAGCACGTCTATGATTTGGCTGCAGGGGTAAAGTTTTACAATTTTAATAATGTAATCCATTGCATATTTTAGATAATATAATTGGACTACTTTTAGATTACTTTTGACATTTATCACATTGATTAATAGAATAATCTTGTATCATATTGTGCATAATCTTGTGCATAAAAATATAAGGAGAAAGAAAATATAAACCATTTTTATCAACAACATGAAGTGCATTAAATATTACATTACGTCAGGGTTCCTGATGGAATTGCAGTGGGTTCAAAAATTTAATAAATAAATAAAAAGATCATAAATAAGTTAAAACAATAATAGAAATTCTAATAAAAATGTGTTTGAAAGAAAAAACGCCGTCCAAAGACATACATGCTTACATGACTTACTGAGTGAAAATACAAATAGTCGTAAATTCGTCAGGAGTTGATTCGATCTGTGATGTTGCAGCGTTGAGAAAACACTCCTATAAGTGAATTGATTTCTGTAAATCCAGTGATCAAATGCTGTGGCCTCTCGATTTTCCGAGCCTCCTGACTATGGCTGGTATGTGATTGCGATTTCACAAAACTAGAATGTATATGAACAAAATTCACGAAGGAAAATTTAAAACACAAAAAAGAAGAATTAGGGAGAATCGATAAACTGTATAGAACTGTGTAGAATAATATGTAATCATCGTATCACTAAAAAGAGCTGTAATCTGATTAAAAGTATTTGAAAACTTAATATAATCTAATTACAAGTACTTAATTTTTGTAATCTGATTACATAATCCGGATTACATGATTACATGTTTTCTATGTAATCATATTGTTGTATTATATGGAACCATACGCTAATTTATATCATAGTTATATTTATTTACACGAGAATATGATGTGAAATTGAAGTTAAAGTCTACAGATATTGCTCTGAGTGTAAGGAGCAGTGAACACTATGTAGGGACCCTGTGAATTAGAACACAGCTTGAGTCCTATATCTGAAGTTACAGGTGTTGCTTGTGAAGAGGAAGTGGAACGGAGCAAGACAGAGATTCAGGGGGGGAAAAAACTGAGGAGAGGATGGGAGGTATGGACAATAGATGTCTTTTCCCACCTCTTTTGTCATAAGAGAAGGGTGCTATTTCTGGCATGTCGTCAGGCTTTCCTTGGAGTTATGCACTGTCTCCAAGTCTACCTGAGATCTAATTACATAGAATGACAGCCGGGGATGACATACTCGCACACACTCACAGACGCACGGCAATGACCTCATCAGCTTCCTCTCAACTCTTAACTAAAGGATGAACTCTATGAATATTAATGTTGCTGAAATTAATTCATGATTATTCAGATGCTACATAAGGTGTACAGCAGAACAGACAGTAGGGACGTGGTCACAATTCAAACAAAGGTGTCCATTTAATTGT
Source organism: Opsariichthys bidens (assembly GCA_037194245.1). NCBI lineage: Eukaryota > Metazoa > Chordata > Actinopteri > Cypriniformes > Xenocyprididae > Opsariichthys > Opsariichthys bidens. The sequence goes on from CM074278.1 coordinate 29,338,943, forward strand.
ATTATCTCGAAGAATGTTTGGTTTCCACAATGACTAAAACATTCACCAAATGTTTGACGGGGAAAAGATGCAAACCGTTTTCATGTGTGATTTGAAGTTGAGTGGCAGCTCTGATACTTCAGAAGTAGGACGTTTGAAGCCAAATCTGTGATATCCGAGTGAAAACCACCTGAAGGAATTTACTTAAATCCAGTCGGCAAATGCCACAACCTTATGAGGTTGCCCACAAGCAAAAGAGGGATTCTCAAACCGAAGTGGAGGGATTTAGACATCATCTCTGTAATGGCAATTAGTTTAATGGAATATAATGAGTGGTGCAGAAACTAAAGCAAAGCGAGTTTAGGCTTGGTTGGAAACCTTTCTGGGAAAACCAGGTTAATGCTGCATGAGGTCATGACAGGTTGATGTATTCTCTGTGAATCTGAATGCCTCGATGTGCGATGACGACATTATGTTTTGAAAAAGTCTTTCAATTCCAGTTCCGGTTGTGTGAAAGCTGTTTTGAGAGTAGAGAAAAGCACCGGACTAATTATTGGTTCATCATAATCTTTCAGAACGGCATAATGTGACAAAACACATGAAAGTGCTGCTTCTGTTTAAATGACATCTTGTTATACAGCCCTGAAAAATCTACAAAAAATTTCAACACTAATAGTTCATTCAGCTCAACGAAAGCTTAAATACGTGTAGACTACTGTTCAAAGGTCTGGATGTTTTTTTTTTTTTTAAAGGGGACCTATTATGCACCTTTTACAAGATGTAATATAAGTCTCTGGTGGCTCCAGAATGTGTCTGTGAAGTTTCAGCTCAAAATACCCCACAGATCATTTAGTATAGTTTGTCAGATTTGCCCCATTTTGTGTGTGTCCCTTTAAATGCAAATGAGCTGCTGCTCCCGACCCGCTTTCCAGAAGAGGGCGGAGCTTTAACAGCTCATGGTTCGGTTGCTCAACAACAACAACAAAGCTGGAGAATCTCACGCAGCCAAAGTAACAGATTGACACTAACCTTATTGCTTGCAATTTAGCATAATTTACTGTATATAATAGTTTACTGTATACAAAGTACAATAGTAAGTACACATAAAATATGTAAAAAAGACACTGTAAAATAAAGTGTTTCACATTATTACTTTTTTCTACTGTTTTTTGATCAGATTTCAGATGGTAGACACAAGCTTATCTGGCAAGACTTGTGAATAACGGTGCAAATTCTGTTCTGTTCCTGCTATAACCCTTCAGAATGTCATGCATAAGCCATATGGACCATTTTTATGATTCTTTATATTGTTTTTTTTATTCTTCACAGACATGGTCACTATGAACTGTCATTATATGTCAGGAGCTGTGTAATGATCCTGAAATGCATACTTCCAGAGAAAAAAGAGCAGCATATCGAATGACATGAGTGTGAGTAAAGACAGAATTTTCATTAATTGTTAAACTATTCCTTTAATGTCTTGTGGATTGATGTTGACAAATGGTGTGACGAGTAATATTTAAGATCTGATACCTAGAAATAATAATAAATGATATCTTTATGAAAATGTCTACTTCATGCTTGCATGTCACAAAAGGAAAATGTCACTGATTTGTATCGCCCCCATTTATTATAGTAACGTTTTTGTACATAACCTGTCATCCTCAGGTAGTACTTGAAGACATATTACCATAGCTTTGTTATATCCTCATTATCCTATAGTCTTTTGCTGACACTGTGCTTACATCCACTGGTTTGGCTGGTGCTGTGGTGCTAGGCAGATGTGCTGTTTCTGTAACACCTTTAGCAGGAGCCCCAGATGGAGGAAGAGTGGCCTAAATAAATAAAGTCTCCATGCTGAGTTCCCGAGTGACTCCTGCTGCTTTCCCTGATGCTGTGGGTTTGGCTGCTCTCTTTAAGCCCCATCGTCCAAGTAGCAAACTGGTCCTCTTATTTATAAAAGAGAGAAAAGGCAGTGAAGTAATGATGGATGATGGCATCCACATGCACATAGTGAGTCAGTGTGCAAACACAGATATACACTACCATTCAAAAGTGTGGTGTGGGAGTTGCGCCATTTAGTTGTGAAAGGTTGACATGGAACACACTAAATCTCCAACCTCTGTGGAATCACTTGTTTTATAATGCCCCTTTGATGAAGATGTAATATTTTTACATTTTTACATTTTTACATATATTTGTGTGTGTCCCTTTAAATGCAAATGACTTTCCAGAAGAGGGCGGGGCTTTAACAGCTCACGCTTCGGCTGCTCAACAACAACAAAGCTGGAGAATCTCACGCAGCCAAAATGAGGATTGTCAGTATTGTGTTCAGCCTTACATTGTTCAAACCTGAGTCGACACTGATGGAGAGACTCGGGAAGAAGTTACAACTTTTAAACGTTTCTGAATGGTTAGTGGATAAATTTATGTAGTTGCTGTGGAGTTGACTCAAATCATCCACTAGCATGTTAATCTTTTGTGTATATGCAGCATTGAAACCCTCGTTTGTTAAGCAGTCCGTCTAAAATGACGGCATGGCAAACACGCTCTACTACAACAACTCTTCGTCTTCTCTAAAGCAGCCCAACATGGCCTCACCCCTTTGTTGTGTGTTCTTGGGGTTGGGGTTTATGTCAAGTCAAGTCACCTTTATTTATATAGCGCTTTTTACAATGCAAATTGTGTCAAAGCAGCTTTACAGTAATAATTGGCAAATAATTTTTGGCTGCACAGCAGCTTTTAAAGAAAATGGTGTCAATGTCCAGCTTAAATAAATTCATTATTGATTCATTCCATTGTAAAAATCAATAGTTATTAGTTTAGTTCATTTCTGCATAGTTCAGTTCTCATAGAAGGGTGTCAATGCAGGTAGATCAAAAACCTTGTTGAATATCAAGTCAAGATTATGTAGAAGAACAAGATTAACCCAGGAAGAAGCTCGTTGTAGTCCCTACCAGCCGTTTTTTGTAGTCCTTAAAAAGCGATTTCTGTAAAAGTAAATATCTCCCTTTGCATTGAACTCTGAAAGTCATAACTTTGCAGATGTTGTTTATGCTCAAACAGCATAAACACGAACTAAAGTTGAAGTGAAGGGAAATCATAATCAAGGACGCCTTTAAACAAACGCCGAACAGAGGAGAATCAGCTGGCAAAAAGAGAACGTGACAGATCTCGTAATAAAACACGAATCAGCTTGGCTTTTCGGAGAAAACAAAAACTATCTTTGAAATATTGTAAAAGCGACGCAGAGATGGCGTCTTTATTAGTCAACAGGTGAGTAAGGTATTTCATTGAACAGATACATCGCCATATGTAAGTTGCTTCGTTGTATCTATTCCAGAGGGTCATTTTTTATGGTTGTTGTATCCGGTGTTTTGAATTTTTGACCGTCATTTTTAAGTCATCTGTTGCAGTCTTTTGGCACAACTACCACATAATCAGGGCTGGGTAGGTTACTTTTAAAATGTATTTCACTACAGATTTCAAAATACATGCTTTAAAAAGTCTTTCGTAACGTATTTCGTTACATTACTCAAGTTTAGTAACTTAATCTAAATACTTTAGAATACTTTGGAATACTAATAAGTGTGGAACAAACACAAAACACGTAATTACAAGTTTTTATGTCACAATTCTGACTTTTTCCCACAGAATTACGTGATATAAAGTTGCAACTGTGAGTTATAAAGTCAGAATTAGGAGATATAAACTCACATACTAAATTCACAATTGCAAGAAAAAAGCCAGTATTGCAAGTTTATATCTCCCAATTCTGAGCAATTATAACTAATTAATTATTATGTAGCTAATAAATTATTATGAATTGCAATTGTGAGTTTAAATCTCGCAATTCTGAGAAAAAGAAGTCTGAATTGTGAAATGCAACTCACAATTGTGGGGGGGGGGGGGGGAGGCAATTGTGAGAAAAAGTTCCAGTGACCTTTTTTACAATTATAAAATCACTCAAACAACTATCACAAAACATGAAAACAGTCGTGGATCATCCGGGTCATGGCAGGACAGTTAAGTTAGGTTGACAGTTTGGCAATTTTTATATAAATTCAGTCATTTTGTCTTGTTCAGGACAGAGCTAAATAAAAATAACAACATTTTTATGATCCCTCTTAAAAGTATTAAAATGTTGATGAAACTGAACTCCGCTTTTTCAGACTGTCAGAGTCAGAAAATCACCAATTGCTGTTTAAATGACATTAAAATTCAAAGTAATCACTTTGATAATCTAAAATACTTTTCAGATGTAACTGTAATCTGATTACCACCCATTTAAAATGCAACTGTAATGAAATACAGTTACTCAAATTTTGTATTTTAAATACAAAGTTAAAGTTTAAAGTTACTTGTATTTCGTTACTCCCCAACCCTGCTCATTATATTTGAGACATAGAGATCACTCAAGCATATGGTTACCTTTGACAAACTCGTAATGTACATTTCGTTGTTACTTGAAACACTGTTGAATTTTACATATACTTCTATTATTTTAAGACCTGTTGCCACACAATAGAGATATTAATTTAATAATTAAAGTTCAAATAATTCACGCACAGCTCAAATCTTGTCTTTGCACTGCATGTTTTCATGACTCTTTCACACAAGAATTAATAGCTCACAGCACATTTCTGATTATTTGTCAAGTATCATGATTTGAGACTGCACATGAATCATGCAGATGACCAAATAAGTGTGTTCTGCTCTCTTATTGCCATGAAACTCATTAGCACGCACTGTGTTGTTTAGGAATCACATCCACTGCAGTTAGAGCTTCCGTGTTTGAGGATGTCATGCAACTTCTTCCAGATGAGACATTTCAAATCAATTAATAAACACATAAAGTGTATCAGATCAGTTAAGCGATTCATTCTTACTCATGTAAGCCAATTTTAAAGGTTTTAGCCTCATCTGGTTCATTTATTTGGCTTATGTTGTTCTGGCATCAGTAATTGCTCCATCTGAACATGGATGCTAATCAAATAGCCTGGCAAGGCAGAACGGCTATGAAAACATTGATGATGAAAACATTAATAGGGTTGCTTATGCGTTTGTTCTTTCTTGTTTCTTGTGAAAATAACACTTCGACACTGACAGCACTAAAATGTATTGTTCTTGCAACAATGAAAGTTTACAATTTGTCCTAAAACACATTAACCATAGTTGTGCAAATACCCAAAGGGACTGTGTGAGGTAAAGGAAGATGCCAGTTTATAAATAGGGATGAACACAGAGCAGCCTGGATTATAACTTCATTGCCATGGTGATAATGACTGTATATTCCCTCAAATGCTACTAATAGAGCCTGTCTTATATGAGGCATCTCAGAAATGCCTGTATGTTTGTTTTTTACTAAGAAATGAATGCCAAACAATGCAAAGGCCTTTTACACTTTAACCACGCGACAAAAGAATCCATGTGCATTAGCATATTTCATTTTTACTGTCCTTTATCTCTATGATCTATGAAAAACTATACCAAAAGAAGTGCACTTCATACTAAGAAGTGCACTTCAATTCCATTAAAATGTATTAACATATCACATAAGACTTAATGATATAAAATTATAATTAAACTTTATTTGGAGTATTTCTTTATTGAACAATGCACATTTCGTAATATTATGCCTAAAAAGTGTTTTAATATCACTATTAATAAAGATTCTATTATTTTAGTATACCTAAACCAATGTACCTAAAGTATACTTGCAATAGTTCTACTTTAGCACAATCAAATATACTTAAGTATATCTTTAATTGGACTTCAGCACTACTTCCTAAGGATTAGTTCACTTCAGAATGAAAATTTCCTGATAATTTACTCACCCCCATGTCATCCAAGATGTTTATGTCATTTTTGGTCGAAAATAATTTTTTTTTTTGAGGAAAATTTTTTTTCTCCATATAGTGGACTTCAACAGGGTTCAACGGGTTGAAGGTCCAAATTGCAGTTTCAATGCAGCTTTAAAGGGCTCTACATGATCCCAGCCGAGGAATAAGGGTCTTATGTAGCAAAATGATCGGTCATTTTCTAAAAAATAAAAATCGATGTACTTTTTAACCACACATTACGCAACATGAAATCATCACGTGAGATGTAGGAGGAAGTACTGCGGAAGGGTGATCCCATTTTCTCCGTCAAAACCTTCTGAAATCGTTGTTTTACCTTTTTTTTTTAAAAAAAATTCTGTTAAAGACCATACTTAGTCTTTGCACGTTCGCTTTGTAAACACTTGCTCTGTACTTTCACCCAAGTCACACATGACCTTTCCAAAGTAATGCGTGACGCATTGCAGAGCAGTGCGAGATGAGCAGTGCTGGTTAAAAAGTATATAATTTTTTTTTTTTTTGTAGAAAATTACCAATCTTTCACTAGATAAGACTCTTATCCCTCGTCTGGGATCATGTAGAGTCCTTTGAAGATGCACTAAAACTGCAATTTGGACCTTCAACCCATTGAACCCTGTTGAAGTCCACTATATGGAGAAAAATCCTAGAATGTTTTTAGCAGACTTAAAGTACATTTGAAGGGTAATTTCCTTTAGAGCATAAATATGTAAACGTATGTACTTAGCCCAAAATAAATGTATTTGTAATGCATTTTAGCATTTTGTTTTTCACTAGGGTAGGGTAAGGTAGATAGTAGAAGCACGATGAGTCTCGTCTAGCTCATGAACGCACTTTTGTCGTCTATTAGACATGCTAAGTAAAAGAATGTGACGATTGTGGACGACGACCACTTGATTTGCACGGCCATCATCTTAGAGCCAATCTGATAAGACACATCAGATTGCTTTAAGCAGGGAGCGTCTGTTCAATAACTCAACATGAAAGGCTGACACTACCCGACTATTCACTGCCAGCTAATGTGATTGAGCAGGGATGGAGAAAACAGAAGTCACAGCACCGCTCTACTTCGGTGTTGAAGACGCCTTTACAGCAGACTAACATGAATCTTCCACTGAATTAGTTCTCTTTTATACAATAGACGTGAGGTAAAAAGTGCCTCATGCCATGCTGAAAGAACTTTAATTATTGTCCTGCCTTTGTGCCCTGTCTAGGCTGTAATAATAGCAAATTCTTTAGCTTTTCATGTCTCATTTGATCACTGCATGACGCACAGGTAAATGTCATTCAGTTCCTCAATTAACTTTGAGTGGATGCCTCTTGAACCGTCATAGTTCGTCTCGATGATATTTTAATGCATCGGGGATAGGTGTTTCATTTCGTTCCCAAGAATTCAATCTGAGGGGCTTAGAAAATGAAAGTCAGACTCTCGTGTCGAACTGAGAAAGGATTCTGTATTGTAGAGGTGATGCCATCTTTTCTGGCAACATGTTCAAATAGTCACTGTTAAAGACTCATTATTCTATATTTATCTCATTATAGCGTTCAGAGCCAGACATTTATGATAATGTTAGCTCGAGGGTTGAGGGTCTCTGCACAGACGAGCTATTTTTCAATGTTATTTTCTCCAAATGTCGTCATTTATCTTTTCTCTTCAGGGATGCAACATACGGTAGCATCACCTGTTGTAGAGACAAGAGAAAGTTAAAGTTACATTCGACACGCACACATACTTGCGAGAGCCTGTAGAGTATTGTACGATGTTTAGCATTAAGTATAATGTGTAAATATATTCCGTGCATTTGCAAATGTTGTTCTGATAACTGAACAAATGAGATATTCATTTATTTGATTCTCTCTTTTGTGTGCATCTCACTTAAAGATGTTTGTGAGGGGTTAACAAATAAACCAATTAAGTCCTTATTTACTGACAAGAGGAACAGAGTGTTCTTACCTCAAGAGCTCTGCACACCCTTTACTAGTCAATTATTTAACCAGACTTTCCTTGTAAAGAACATGACAAATAAAACAGACAAATTAATCAACTTATATAATAGCTATAATTTGCAAAATAGCATATGGGTTTAATAACGGTATAGTTTCTGTATAGTCGCCAGATCTTGTTTTCAAAAGAGCTGGACTTTCCTCTTGCACTTTTATAAAATTTCTTTTAACTGACATCCGTGACTCAATCCTCAGCAGATAGTGTTTCACAGATGTTTGTTACTTGAATCGAGATTTTCTTTTGTTTCATGTTACATGTTGGTGGTGTGATGTTTCTATTTGTCTGTGCACATTTAGTTTATGACTGAAATAGTAGATATTTGATGAGATGTGTTATTAACCCCAACATTTTTGACCTAAAGCCCCACCATTCATTTTTTTAAAGGAGCTTTTAATTTTGCATTTTCATTTTTCATTTTCATTTTATTGTGCTTTTGTCATTTTATTAGTATTTCTTTTTACTGTGTTTCTCAACTTAAAAAATGAAAATTAGAAATGTTGCCTTCTAATTCTACTAATACTATTTTATTTGATGTTAGCTTTATTTATTCAGATTACAAAAATCTATTTTTAATAGTTTTAGTTAACACTACCAACACTGGAACGTTTCAAGTGCTGCATGTTCTATAAACATTAGTGAGGGGAAAATTAAACAAAAATATGATCTGTTGTTGTTTTGCATTTTAATTTAGAATATTTTAATATATTAATAATAATTTATTCATTTATATACTTTTAAGTCATCCTTGGAAGTTTGCTGAGTATGTTGTGCCCCGGCCCCACTGCTCTAGACAATACCAGCTTTGGTGATGTTTATATCTGGTATTAAGATGCATTTTGGTCGATTGGATCACAAAAAGACGAGCCATACCTGTTTACATGGTGTTTTAATCCGTCTCTTTTGTCCACTTTCAACCACTTCTGTCATGATTTCTTCGAGGGGAGGGTCTATGGGTGGGTTTTCAGATCTTTCCATATAATAAACAAAATAATCTCATGCCATTTATATATGAATGTGCTCGAAAACCACGGAAAACGTGGAGAGCAGCAGCTTTCGTTTCTGCTCTGACATCCACAAGACCAGCCAAATGCTTTAAGTGTGTGTTAGAAATCAGGAATGGTGAGAGAACATTGTGCTTGGTACATTTTTCGTTTTCAAACCAAACTTGGGTCTTCAGCCGACAAAGTTTAAATCCCGTCTGGCTAGCCCGCTTACCATAATGTTTACGCATTAAGTCAGTAGGCGGAGATTAGGCGGTCTTTTGTGACTGTTCCAACACATTTGACCACATGAGCGTTTCCACTACGAAAGAAATCCGGTCGAATTCGTTTTCGATTACCTCTGGAAGAGCTCAAAAACTTTTTAGCCCCAGTTTACTTCACACCTATATCCACACTTGATCCAATACTGTAACATAGTCAGCTGAAGTGCCCGTGTAAACCACTAGAGGGCACTTTATCTTGGACCTTCACACACACACGCACACTCACTCCCGGACTTCATTTCCCACAATTCACCACACTTACTCACACAGACACTACTCTTCCCAGAAGCCCCGTACTTTTCACTGATCACGTTACCAGCTGCAGCTCATTACCAGAACCATACTTAAGCTCAGCGCTCACACACGCATTTGCTAGGTCTTGTTTTTCCAAGTGTTTACATATCCAAGCGTTCATTCCTGTCTTGCATGCCCATTTTTGATCCTGCCTGTTTCTACCGTCTTTGAGATTTGTCTACCTGCCCCTTGGACTTATTGCATTGTATTTTTGAATTGTATATCTTGCTGCCTGTCTCGACTCTTCCACCTGATTATTTGACCACGATTCTGCTGATCCTCTGCCATACCTGTTTGCTGTTCCGTGACCATCACCTGTTTGACCACGTTTGTAAATAAAGCTGCATTTGGATCTCAATCCGCTGACTCCTCATTACAGATACAACACCAGGTGTAAACAGGGCCAGTGTTTACATGCAAAACAAAAACCCGACATTGAATAAGCCGTCAGATTTTTGATAAAACTGTTTACATGAAGAGAAAAATGAGGTTTATGTGCAAAAAATCTTCATGTGCCGATCTGGTGTTGCTTAAACACTTTATGGACTTTCCCTGCTTAGCAAAAAAAAACAAAAAAAAACATGACCTTACACAGGTTATTAATCATAATTCTTTGAAATGTCATAAAATGTCATAAATCATAAAATCATATTAATCATAAAATGTCAGGTTATTAATCATAATTGTATAAAACCTTGCATGTAAACACACTTATTGTTTCATTGCGTATTTTTTTGGTGGGATGCAATGTGTGCAATGCGTTTTTACAGATGCTGTTGGCCTTTGATGTCCATGTCTTTTGAAAGTCAATGAGACTGACAGACAAATGGGTTTCCTATGCGATGAGGTCCTCTTTGCTCCTTTTGACACCACGAATCCCCTTCCCTTTGAATATGGTACTTTGTCCTCTGGATACAACTTGGAGTTGTCTTCTTTCACTTTGCCTCAAAAGCAGGAAGCTTTATCCCAACCATTAAACTCTGACTTTCAGAATTTTAAATTCTTTAAACGTCTGCTCTAGTAAGCAGACAGCCAGTGAAAATATTAAGCAACACGAACAGACAAATGAACTGAACAAAACAGGGAAATTTATCACCAAAATGAATGCAACGACTCAAACAATCAATGATAAACCGTGGAAATGAACTGAAAACAAGGAAGCAGGACTAAAACATGCAGTGACAAACCCACCCAAATCAGAAACAAACACAGATAATCCGTTACACCATGTTCAACGTTTGGAAGAGATCACAAAAGTCACAAACATCTCAAGAAATCTACTGTGCCACAGATTTCAGCCCACACTAACATCTTCCCAGCTATTGGAGTGACATTTTTTCTATCTAGCCAACCATTCCTGGTGTTCTGATCAAATATCACCCCCTAAAAAAAAACAAGTGCGCTTTCTCCAGGCAGAAAAGTATCCTAAAAGAAGAACATTTGTAACAGACATGAAGAGACTCATTTGGTCACATATCTTAGTCCATTTTCAGCTCATCCCTTTAATGCATTTCGGCTGCAAAGTGAAAGATGATGTCATCCTGACCCATCATAACAATCTTCTGTGCTTTTTCAGGTAAATTCAGGTAGATTGGTAGACGTCACATCATCTACACTGCACAAGAAGTCCGTAAAAATAAGCTCTATTGTGCTTAGTGAATATTATAAAATTGTTTTTAACAGGTGATTTACCTGTTTTTTGAATTACACATTGCATTTTGTTGTGTTTTAGGGTTAAAAGAAATGTCAAGGCAGAAAATTATTGAATTACCATATTATAATTTTTTTCTTAAAGTCCCCCTGTAGTCAATAATTTTATCCCTTTAAACAAACTTCCTTGAAAATAACACAGTACAGATAATGCTTCACATTGAACTCCAACGCCATCTCACGACCAATCCGTTTCGTATTTTACGAGGTGACTAATTTGTACGAATTCGTACGATTTGTCTAAACCCCAGTGATGGGTACACTGTAAAAAAATTATTTTCCTGATTTGTCATCACATATTTTCTTTTGTCAAATCAACTTAGATAATGTGGTTCAGATAACATATTTTGAGTTCCTGTTGATTAAACCAATCGCTTTCATTGTATTAACTCAAATTTTTAATTTCAATGAACTCAAAATTTTAAGGCAACCTACTTTTTTTAAGTTGAACCAACAATTCTTTTTTACAATGTAGGTTTAGGGGCGGGGTTAGGGGTAGGTCATTCATATTAATTCCTATGAATTTGGCAACTCGTAAATTATGTACGATTCATTAAAAATATGACGTATTCGCACAACCTCACTCGTACAAATTCTTTTGCTAAATCATAATATACATACAAATTGCCATGAGATCGGGCTGATTTATCTGTTCAATAAAATACCTTAGTGTAATAAAAACACCATCTCTGCGTTGCCTTTGCAACATTTTAAATCCCTCAGTTCTCGCTATCTCTGAAAAGCCAAGCCAATGTTAAATCGTTTTATTACTAACTCTGTCGCATTCTCTTTTTGCCAGCAGACTCAGGTCTGTTCAGCGTTTTTTAAAATGGGCGATTCCCCAAAATTTGGATATTTACCGTGCTCCATGTCAACATTTCTCGATCATTGTGCCACTCCCACATAAAACACGTGTCAAGGTAGCCGGAGCAACTTTTCTCTATTTACGAATATGACAAAACACACAATCCTGTCAACACAAAGAATATTGCACATCAATAGCTATTTTGATCATTCTCAGCATTAGAAACATCACGTCTAAACAAAAGCTTCGACATTGATTTTTTTCCATGTCTAGTCACTATAAAATGATGAATCCTCTAAATACTCTTATTGATCTTTGCTCTGTGGTTCACTGATCCTGAACAGGGATGGAATAGACTCTGACATTCACATGATACGCTTTTGTCATTTACGATATAATGGTCTCTTTTTTTTTATCTTCTGAAAGACAATCCATGAGTGCATATTATCCGGCCATGTGCACTGATAGGTCGATTTCTGATTATCACAGTAGTATTTACAGCATAAACGGTATCTGGGCATAATTATAAGTGTGTAATCACTCAAGCAAAGACAGATTGACGATTGAAAATGATAACTCTGTTCTGTTCTTTCTGTCTCAATAGGAATTTCAGCGCTTTGCATTTATCTTGTGTATGTCTAGAGCGCTGCTAAAGGTCAATTGATTGGTTGCTTGGGGCTTGTAAAAGGTCAGAAACGGCTGTGACTTTGTGTCTGCTGGAGAGAGGAAATACTCTTGTGTCGCTCCGTCTGTGGTCTCTCCTAGGGGGGATGCTGGTAGAAGCCGCTGCTCCAGTGTCACGTTTCTCTTCACGGTCACGGTTAGGACTCGGATGGGGCCGATTGATTGAAGATCGGACCGAGGCTCAAGGACTTTCCATTCCCTATCAGCTTCACTCCAAAGTTGCTGTGAAGTTGTCGTTTTTGCCGCAAACACTCCGCAGTGGGCCGAGCAGCCACTCATACTTGGCACCAATCAATCCGCTAAACAAGCTAATAACGGTTTTTAGAGAAGCACTGCACTCCCCATTTTTAACATTCATTGAGCAAATGGGAAGGGGGCAGAGACTGTGTCACATCCTGTGGTTTAGAGAAACCTCCCCCTCCTTCTCCATTTAGCTGATCAGATTCGGGACAGAAGGAGTAAGGAAGTTTAGCAAGAAAACTCAGCATGACTCATTAGCATGGGGATGACACCAAGCCTGTTGAGCTGAGTTTGTGCAAAGATGTAAGCAACTCTTGCTGCTTCTTGATTTCTGTAATTTAATAAGGCTCATTCAGAGCATGATTCAGTTCATTTTTTCACCTGAGACACTTTGCTACGGAATATCCGCAGAAGTGTTGCTCGTATCTCATTTCACAGATAGTTTGTTTCTGGACTGTTTCTATGAAAATGTCGGTTCAGTGTAAAGTATTTGTTCTGGGTCTTGTTTTTAATCATTTTGTTCCGTTATTATGCTTGTTCTTGTCATCTGTTGACAAACAGAATGTGGCGATGGGTCAGTGTTTTATTTGTCCCGCCCCTCGTCCACTCTAATTGGACGGCTGGTTAAAAACTGACAGCTCAACTCAAAGTTGAGTATTCTTCAACTCGAGGTGATTGGTAAAAAAAAGGCCAAGTGCTCTGCGTTGAGGGTGAAAAAGACGCTCATGGAATCGGACAGGACACGGAATGCGCTGGTTCAGCATCGCTCTTCAGATACTAAACGATCTGCGCTACACTGGCCAGAGTCAAGTCAAGTCAAGTCTTTATTTATATAGCGCTTTTTACAATGCAAATTGTGGCAAAGCAGCTTTACATTAATAATTGGCAAATAATTTTGGCTGCACAGCAGCTCCCAAAGAAAATGGTGTCATTGTCCAGCTTATTGAATATATTATTGATTCATTCCGTTGCAAAGATCAATAGTTATTAGTCTAGTTAATTTATGTATATCAGCACTGGAGAAAACAGTGACGTAATCGTCCGGCTCAGCTCAGTTTGCATACAACGGCGCCAAATGCAGGCGTATCAAAAACACTGATGAATATCAAGCAAGTGTCCCCAACTTAAGCAAGCCAAAGGCAACAGCGGCAAGGAACCAAAACTCCAACAAATGGAGAAAAAAACCTTGGGAGAAACCAGGCTTAGTTCTCGTCCGGCCAACAGTGAACATTTGTCCGATACTCAGGCGGAGTTACGGGTCATTAAACCGATTTGGAATCGCAACAGTCAAAATATTTAATCTAGTTCCATCTAGTTTAAGATCTTTTTGATCACGTCGGTATGGAGCAAAGTAGTTGGAGTTTTCAAAACTTTTATCTATACATGGCGTCCACGTGAGCTCGCCAATGGTGGACTCCAGTGTTGCCAAGTCCTCAGTTTTCCGGAATTGGGCTACTTTAACACTATTGCCGAGGGTTGTTTTTCAACCCCAAATGGGGTTGAAGCGACCCCACATAACATGATATAAAGCCTCTTGAATGCAAATTTAACCAGGGAAACCCCAGCAGAAACACATATTTTCCCCCTCAGAACACGATTTTTACCGGGATTCCTCCCTGAAATGCAATTGATCTATTTTTGTTGAGAAAACCTGGTAACCCTGGTACACATGTGGTTGATGTAACAACAAACCGTCTTCTCCAAAAAAGAAATGGTGCTGCGTCCCAATTGGCAAACTATCCTTCCTAAGTATTCGAAAATAGAATTAGTGTGTCCCAAATCGTAGTATGTTGAAATGAGTATTCCAAAGATACCCGAATGGTCTACTTTTTCTGGTTAGAGTCCGAAGTGCAGATCCGTGCATACACTAACGGCTACTATTGCCCATAACATACAAGTATGAATAAAAAGTGTTAAAACAAAAAAAACTACAAACAAGGTGCGAGACAGACGGTTAAGCGGAGCGGTTAAAATAAAGGGGTTTAAGTGTATATAACAATGATGAAAAAAATATTAATTAAATTAAATGTCATCCACATTATATTTAATCTGCAACAGCATTGTGAACTTTTATGATGATGCATTTGGTCATCAACTTTTAAATGCATCATTATGCAAAGAGAAGGAGAGTTTGACTACATTTCTCTCTGAAACAGTAAGGATATTAATTTTAATTGTATGTGGAGGATTTTAACTATGACAAGATGATTGACAGGGTAGTTTAAATGCGTAACTAAGCGAAAGAACGTCTGTTAAAGACACATTTATGATGAAGTAGTATGTCCCAAAGCTTGCATACTCTTCTGCTACACATAAAAACAGTATATACTTTTAGGGCGTAGTATAAATAAGCGAATTGGGACGCAGCATGTGTTTCATTGCGCAGTGGTGCTGTTGTCGTATGTATTCTACATTGTTATTGTAAATTCTGCTGATTTGTGGCCAGAATAATGTTATTCAGCCAACAAACATAAATAAAGATTTGTTGAATTAGTAAAAATGACAAGAATGTGTTGAGAACTACAATCAGTAGTGTGCAGCGTTGGGTGTAACGCATTACAAGTAACGGGAGTTACTGTGTAAACACGATAGTTATTGTAGTTCTAGATTAAATATGAGCATGCATTTACTCATCTCACAGATTCCAGTGAAATGCAAACTCAAACCTGCAACAATTAAATGTTAAATAAGTTAATTCAAATATACTTTGTGTCTTTAATCTTACTTTACTAACCAATGCCTTTGCTGCTGACTTTCGATGATCCAATTCAACCATACAAATTAGAAAAGATGACTTTAGATAAACCTCATATTTGTGTTTAACTTTGTTTTTATTACTGAACTTTCTTCTTCTGCAATCCAGAAAGGCAGCACAGCTGAAAGGTTTGTCTGAGCTGCGCCCTCTTCAGCCTGAGGCTTATTCATTTCACTTTTGTTGAGAAAGGGCCTTTACATTTGCCAAAAATACAACTTTTTTGTTGTTGTAGGAAAGTAATGCAATTAGTGACCTTTTTAGGGAGTAACACAATATTGTAATGCATTACTTTTAAAAGTAACTTTTCCCAGCACTGGTAATGTGATTGTTTTCCAGAAAAAGTGTTTTGGATTTACATTTATAGCATATTTCAGCTTTTCCATCACAGGTAAAAAAAAATACACTTTAAAATATTTTAAAATAGAAACTTGTTAAATTGTAACAATATATCACAATGTTACTATTGTATTTTTGATTAAATAATTGCTGTCTTGGTTAGCATCAGAGTCTTCTTTTTTTCCACACTTCCCACACTTTATTTACTTGGTGTATTAATATATAATTGTGCGGTCAAGAGGGGTGTGTTTATAGTCACTGTACAGTTTCAGGATCGTCCAATCAGAATTGAGAGTTTGCACTATATTGTGTTACTAAACAACTTGTTGAAATATAGTAAAACTACACAACGCACTAATGTAATTGTATATGTGAATGAGTCCCATTTCTCATCCCATAAACAGATGCATCCTTGTCTACATGCACCTATCTCTGACAATTACTACTTTGTTTCTAATGAAAGTAATTCAGTTTTACACTGATGTTCATCACACCCCCAAGCAATGAGCTGATTTACTCGCACCTGGTCTATGGCTCAATGATCAGTGTGAATGGAAGAGCAGAAGAGCAAATCGCTGGCTTAGGAGTGGGTGGATGACCTTGTCTGACCTGAAAACTGCCGTTATGGAGCAGATTGGAGCGGGGAGCTTTAGAGAAAGGGTTGTAGTGTATCTCTTTACCTTTCTGATGTGTTCTGAGTGGGAAATTGGCACCCAAATGCATTCATGTGTTTAAGTAAACGTTTACACAACCTCTCATTCTTCAATAAATGATAATTGATGTAATTCTATTTGTCTGACATTCTTAAACTTCCATTGTTATAGCAATTAAAAGGTGAATTGAGTGAAAGACTGGGCTTAGTTTTCATAAGAGGAACATGGTCACCGGGATTTTACAAAGTATGACTACATGTCAAATGATGTTTTATTAACAAAGTTCGGGAGGAACACGTTCAAATGATCTAACTAATCATCTCATCACTCCAACCAGCTGTCATTAATCAGCAATCAACATGTCTGCCCAATCAGCATGAGCAGAAACCTATACATATCGATGCAGTCGAGTTACCTATACTTTTGGACAGTTTCAGCATCCCTCCACCACCCCGTCTCCTCACACTTGCCTGGTTACTTCCTAAACCAGAATACGGGGGGAGTATTCTGGGCTCGGGCCAAATACTGAGCTCGGAGCCCTCTCGTCGGACAGCACGCCAAATATGCATACTAATTACTCTATCTGATTATTTGTAAGTGTGAACTCGTGAACATATTTTGTTGATCCTGGAACAACATTTATGTCCAATAATTTAGCCCTAACCATATTCCTTCCCCCTCCCTAAAATCAGAGGGAAATGATAAGTGAATATAACCGAACTCTGATTGTAAGCCTAAACTTGACACCAACTCTAAACTGGACGCTCAGATCTGGTTGGTTGGTTGATTGGAATGTTGTTCCTGGACCAACAACAATGCTGAAATCATACTGTGCCTCCAATTGGTTTTATTGGTTTTCAAATGAACTGGCGCACACGACAGATTCATTCCATCATTTTTCTCTCATCTCTCTCAACCATGTATGTAATATTACTCCACCCTACTTTTTTTTTTTTTTTTTTGGAGATGATTACCATATTCTAGCGCTTTAAGATTTTTCTTAAGCTTTTCGTTGTCATGGTGACAGGTCTCTATGCTTGCATCTATAATTAAGACAGTGAATTAGTCTTGATCATCAGAGATGTATCCCATTATCACCACAAGAGGTCGCCACTCACCCTATGAATGACTGGAGAGAAACTGCCCGGAGAGGAGCAGCCATGTCGCCCTGTAGCTCTATGGTTTCCCACTGAAGATAAGCAGGGCTGAGCCTGGTTAGTACCTGGATGGGAGACCTCCAGGGAAAACTAGGTTGCTCCTGGTTAGTGAGGCCAGCAGGGGGCGCTCACCCTGTGGTCTGTGTGGGTCCTAACGCCCCAGTATAGTGATGGGGACACTATGCTGTCAAAAAGCACCGTCCTTCAAATGAGATGTTATTAAAAATCCCAGGATGTCCTTCGAAAAGAGTAGGGATGTAACCCCAACATCTTGGCCAAATTTGCCCCATGGCCTCCTAATCTTCCCCATATACTGACTGTCTTCATCACTCTGTCTCCTCTCCACCAACAAACTGGTGTGTGGTGGGTGTACTGGTGTAATATGGCTGGCGTCACATCATCCAGGTGGATGTTGCACATTGGTGGTGGATGAGGAGATTCCACCTTCCATATGTGAATGAGTTACTTTGAGAGAACCCAGAAAAGCGCTGTATAAATGCAACAAATTATTATTAAGAGATATTAATCAATTAACTAAAGGAGCGCTTTATATTTTTTGGGAGATTCTGTAACATCATGGTAGATTTTTATCTTTTTATTCCTTTTTTTGTAGTAAACTCACACAAACTAGCATACCAAGTAGTCTGAAGGTTGCCGAAGGTTCGATTCCCATGCCGGCAGGAATTGAAAGTGGGGATTGTGAATAAACAACACTCTCTCCACCTTCGATACCATGACTAAAGTGCCCTTGAGCAAGACACATAACCCTTAATTGCTCGCCTTGTAAGTCGCTTTGGATAAAAGCGTCTGCTAAATGATGAAAAATGAAAATGAATTGAAAAATAAATAGTCATAGGTTAAATTTTCAAGCAAATTGGGGGTTCAACACATTAAAATCATCTGTGTAATCAGATATTACTTTCTTGCTCGTTGTTTAGAGGCACAGCGTTTGTCATTGGTTAGGCAATATGAAGTGCGTTTGACGAAACAAACTTAAAATAATACGGACATCACGAATAATGTTATTTCTGCGGTAAAATGAACGGTAGAAATTGTATAACGTCCAACAACTTTGGAGTTATTCCAGCTAAATAGGCCACATAAGTGCTATGTGTGTAATGACAGAGAAAAGAAATATTACCTTTGGAACCACAGAATGGACTATACAACTACGTATTCCATTAGAAAGTCTATTTGATTTCTATAATTGGGACACAAGAGGCAGGGTGAAGAGGTTAAGGATAACCCAAGGGCAAAAAGCATAAATGGCCGTAGCCTAATCTTCCTCTTCTCTACACATGCCTCTTGTACTGTTATGGAACATAATGATTTTAAAATACAATTTAACTACTGTCCCACTCTGCAAACCTGCACTTATTTTGATTTCGCAAGCCTCATCTTTTTTGTGTTGTTGTGATGAAGACTGAGATTTTGGCAATGGAGAGATAATACCCTCTGGTGGTCCTGATGGAGGAATAGCTTTTCATGGTTAGTTTTCATTGGAAAGCACAAAGATAGTGTCTCAGGCACAAAATACGGAATTATAATTTTTTTGCCATGTTAGCGTCTGATATATATAATACACGAGTTTCGAATGAAGTAACCTCATCCGTCTTGTGAAAAAAGTTGCTATAACTAGCAAACAGCACTGGGTAGGTTACTTTTAAAATGTATTTCACTGCAACTTACAAAATACATGCTTTAGAAAGTCATTTGTAACGTATTTCGTTACATTACTCAAGTTTAGTAACTTAATCTAAATACTTTAGAATACTTTGGAATACTAATAAGTGTGGAACAAACACAAAAAAGGTAATTGCAACTTTTTATCTCACAATTCTGACTTTTTCTCTCAGAATTGCGTGATATAAAGATGCAATTGCGAGTTATGAAGTCAGAATTATGAGATATAAACTCGCAATATTGAGAAAAGTCAGAATTATGACATTTAACTCGCATACTAAATTCACAATTTCAAGAAAAAAAGTCAGTATTGCAAGTTTATATCTCCCAGTTCTGACTTTATAAAAAAGAAGTCAGAGTTGCAAAATAGAATTGGAGGAAAAACAAATTAAGAGAAAAAGATGCAGTGACATTTTTTACAATTAGAAAATGACTCACAAAACATGAAAACAGTCGATAACATGAAACTTGACTCCGCTTTTTCAGATGGTCAGAGTCAGAGAATCACCAATTGCTGTTTAAATGACATTAAAATTCAAAGTAATCACTTTGGTAATCTAAACCACTTTTCAGATGTAACTGTAATCTGATTACCACCCATTTAAAATGTAACTGCAATGAAATACAGTTACTCAAATTTTGTATTTTAAATACGTAACTAAGTTACTTGTACTTCGTTACTCCCCAACCCTGCTAGCAAACACATTTCTTTCATTGGTTAACAGTGTGTTCAAATCATCAAACAAACACATTTTACAGAAATCCACAAAAAAGAGGGTCTTTATTTGCTTGACATGTTCCAACTGTGCATATCAAACAGTTTCGTCCATCACACACAAACACATATTTTATTTATGAGTTTATTCACAAGCATTATCCATGCTTGAATTACTACGTGTGAAAATCCTAAACCGACAGTGTTCAAAGAAAACTCTTATACATACCCCGGGGCTGCAACAGATACCAAACCTGATATTCCGGCTGCTCAGTTTTTATGGCTTTATACATGTTACTACACTTTCAGGAAACTTCACCCATTAGCTTTAGGTGTAACTAGCACTCAAATCCGTTCGGATCCGGTCTTCCGTCATTTCAAGTTCATTTCAAACAAAACAAATGGAGCATTATCTTCACTGTAGCATATTCCAGTTTCTTAACACAAGGACAGAATATACTTACATATATCTAAAGCCAGTAAGCTTCAAGACAAAAAGACATGCGCCATCAGCAAAGGTGTTCACAATAATACAAATGGACAGTTATCAACACAACACGGCTGAGACCCTGCTGGACCGGCAGGGAGTATCGGGCACATGCCCTTATCAGTTCTCCGTCCAACGGATACTAAATGGATAGCTGGGCTGGAAAAGTGATAAGGAGATGTGGTCGACTGCAATCGAAATCTCACCATGATGGAAAAGTCCCTTGTATGTTCTGTAGATGTCCAACTCCCTATTTTGAGACATGGACATCCAGTATAACCGCAGCAGTAGAATGTCAAAAGATCTCAACTACAAAATCTGTCCCAAATGTCTTAAAACCTCCGACCTGTCGGCTAGGGGAGAATCCAGAAAATACTTACTGAGAAAGTTGTTTAGACACACCTCATTGATGAGTTTTATGTCACCGTAGCCCGACCCTATTGTCCGTTTTCTAAGCTCTCATTGGCCCGAGATTCGTACTTCAGTCTCTCATCAGAACGTCAGCCAATGGGATGGGAAAGGAGTGCTCAGGCAGTTGAATTGGGAAAAAGGTGCTATGCACACAGGTGTGGTTCAGCTGTGCATTCCAGCACACACATACCTGTCAGCTTAGACTTCATCTCCATGCCCTAAAGAGACAGGCTGTCTCCCAATGAGAGCACCACTTAAGATCATTCAGAGCACATTCCTCCCTTTAATTATTTTTCATTTGCATGTAACCAGAGATTTCTCATTCGGTTCAAATGAGATCCAGTGAAAGTTTGATGCCACACTGAAAATCTGGTATCCCAGTCAGAAGATTAATATTTTGGGATTTTGGAAAAAGGTAAAACAAAGAAAATTTAGGAAACACTTTCATTTACTGTGTCATTTTGTAATAGCTATCGATTTTGCATAATTACAGGTGACTAACCCTAAACCAAACCCTAATCCTAAATATATGCAGTTAATCAATATTACTCAGTACTTAAATGTATAATTGCGCTGTAACACGGACACCTTAAAATAAAGTGTAACCGATAGGTGAAGTTATTAAACGTAATTTCGGGAGGAGTACGCCCATATAATCGTCCGATTAATAGCAAGGTATAAAACTTGCATCTTACCTCTTCCTGTTGTTAGTTCTTGTGGCATCCCTCCTCCTCCCCTTCTCCTCCTTTTTGAACAATTTTGCCTGTCGGAGCGCGAGTAGAATATCCTCTCTGAGCCCCTCTATAGCAGACAGCAAGCCAAATATGTAATCTAGGTCACTAAAACAATTAGGTAATTTCGGTGCAATTAGGACACTAAATAAGCGCAAAACTTATGCTGAAGTGTTTATGTGCTTTGTCTGTTTTGTGCTCAGATGTTGTTTCGGCTCTTTTTATGATTCTGGAGAACATGAACACCAGGTTTGACACAAACTTGTGGAGTTCACGCTGCTGTCATTAAAGCAAAAGGGACAAAAAAAATGACTATGACATTCTGAAATCCACTTTCACTCATGTATTCATTTTCACTCATATTGACTATTGACCGTTCGCAAAGACCCGCCCCCTTTAGTTACTGTTGCTATGTCCGACAAGCCATGCGCTCTCACGCTACACATCATGTTCTCATGCAGTGAAAAATACATTGCATTACATTGCAATATGAAAGTTTCATATTTAATATATGGTGATTTTTTAAAGAAGTTTAATCAATAAATAGCGTATAGCGTCTCTTTAATGTGTCGTGACAGATCGCTGTAGCTCCTCGTGAAACGATCATCTCTTCATACTAGTTCATTTATAGCATCAAATAAACATGAATGAACATCAGAAGGAATGTTGTTTCAAAGACGTGAGTACACACAATTTTTCAAGTTTTAGTTCACCAACGTTAATCTACTAACTCCCCTGACTGCTTTGTCGGACAAAATGTCGGATTATGATTGGTCAGATCGCCTGTCAATCAAACTGCCCGGAAGGATCAATTAGGGTGCTAAATAAGTTTGTTTTGTGTGTGTGTGTGTGTGTTTTTTTTAACCCTAGTGTGTTTGGTATGCTTGAAGCTATAAGGAGAATTTCAACATAAAAAGTGATTTCAGAATCAAGATGGCTTTGGTTGAGTCAGGACATTTTCATTTATCTGAGGGTCGAGTCAAGATCCCATTATTGATAGTCCAGGGCCGTCGTTAGAGGGGAAACATATGGTGACGATTCCCCAAAGAACGGATATAGTCAACTATGTTGGCTGAAAAAGCTTGAAGATTTTAGTTTGCCCAGCCATTATCACAAGTCACAGAATGCTTCTTAAATATTTACGTGGTACTGTGGGGTTATCCGAGTATGTCTGTGATACAGATGTTTCCCATACAGTATTAATGAGTGTTTCTGGCCCGTCTAGCCCCTGTTCCCTGCAATGCCCGTCACTTGCACTTGCTGCTGTTGTGTCTGCTGTGCCAGTTTCTGTTTGTGTCTGTGTGCTTGTTTAGTTCGCAGAGAATAAGCCAAACCTGAAGATCCAGCTGGTGGTGTAATGTTAAATATAGGTTATGCTGTGACTTCTAACACTAGAGTATAAATAATCCTCAAGTACGATTTCAAGCCAGTGAGCAGAGATTGTTTTTTAATTACACAGAATGACTCTGCATTGACTTGATCAGTCATTCACTTTACAAAATGCCGGTCATTTGTGACGCTTATATGTGTAATAATTGACTTTAACAATGAATGCCAACTCTAGTGTCATTTTTATAAACTCATCAATAAAAAATAGCAAAAAATGTTTTTTCAATTTTGGCAACAATTTATTTTACAGTGCCATAATTACACATTACTACATGTACATACTATAGTAATAACAGTAAATTATGTATAATTATAAGTAATTAACCTTGATAAATCTTGCAAACATTTACTTCACTGTATGAAACTGAAAAACATTCATAGAACGACCCCGAGGCAACGCAGGAACCCAGCAAACAAAAATATGTTCCAAGAATGTTCTGCTGAAGTTCCAAAAAAATGTTATTTTGTCAGATTTCTAAAAAAACATTTTTGTGAACGTTAAGGGAACATTAGATTTGATCATTTTTCCAAACATTCTGGGAATGTTTCAGAATTTTTAGAGAGCATTCAGACGTAACATAAAAAAAAAAAACAGATGAATGTCCAACTAAAGGGGGAAAAAAAAAATGTTTCATGATTAATGTCTAATAATGTTCCTGTGCTAAAGAACATTATTAAATACCAACATTACTGGAAGAACGTTTGTTCATATCTTTGAGAGAACCTCGCCAGAACGTTATCTAAAGTTTCTTAGAACGTTCCCTCTTAGCTGAGAATGTTTGGAAGACAAGTACATCTCAGTGAGTTTGAAAATTAGCTGAGTTGAAGTTAATTTGCCCTCAACACTGCAAACACCAGCTCTGTGCAGCTTTTCTGCATGGCCGCCTTCCGGGATCCTGATCCGTAGCGACGTGTAAAGTCAGAAGTACGGGGGAGGTTGTCCCCTCGCTCTGTGTCTGCGTGCATTGCACACCCTGATTATCTTAGTCCAGTTCCTCTCAACCCGGTGTGAAAGTGTCGAGCTAAAGAAAACAGGGGAGACCCGCTCTTGATCCAGTTCCGGCTTTCTTCTCCACACCAGCTGCCAGCTGCACTCACACGGATCAGGGGAGATCTGCTAAAGCATCTCCACTGCATTGCGGCGCTCTCTCCTGGGATTAGCTGGGCTCTGCATTCCCACTGTCATATTGCTCGAGTCTTCAGCGCACAGGCAGCACCACAGAAGGCGGGGGTGGAGTGTGTGACATAGCAATGAGAGTATGAGGTGTGAGATGTGCGGGCTTGGTGGACCGGGCATTTTATCAGCTGGATCTCAGTGTCAATGTTCCTATAAAGGCAAGAGAGGAAGATGCTGCGCATGAAGATAAACCTGCAGCAAATAAACATTTTTTTGCATTTTTAATAAACATTTTCCCCCATATTGGCTTCCCTACATCATCCGTTTTAGGATTTATTTTAAGCTTGCTTATAAGTCCTTAAATGACGTAGCCCCAGCTTACCTTTCTGACCTTATACAACTGCATGTCCCATCAAGGTCTCTAAGGTCTTCTGGCCATATGCTGCTGGCCGTCCCTAGAGTAAGACTGAAGCACAGGGGAGATCTTTGCAGTAGCTGCCCTAAACTCTGGAATTCATTACCATTGTCTGTGAGGGTGACCCGCAACTCTGTCTAGAAAATCAGTCTTAAAACATGTTTTATTCTTTGGCTTCTAATTCAGTCTGAGAGCTGTGGTTTTTCTCTTTGTTTTTGTTGTTTTTTCTGATTTGTAATTGTGATGAGCAGGGCGGGCGAGAGCCGTGAGGGAACGGCGCGAGGCCGGTGACGCGAGAGATAATGAGCTTCAGCTGCTCGGCGCACCGGTCTCGTATCTCTCACGGAGCAGCTCCGGAAGCATAAAAGAGGAGCGACGACACTGAAGGATGAGAGAGGACCAGGCCTGGAATTTAGAATGGGAAGAAGGAGGCGGGAACCGGCGAACGTTCAACCAAAACTTGTAAACGGGAGCATATTTTCCCCCATATTGGCATCCTTACATCCTCCGTTTTAGGATTGATTTTAAGGTTTTAATGCTTACTTATAAGTCCTTAAATGGTCTAGCCCAAACTTACCTTTCTGACCTTATACAACTGCATGTCTCATCAAGGTCTCTAAGGTCTTCTGGCCATATGCTGCTGGCCGTCCCTAGAGTAAGACTGAAGCGCAGGGGAGATCTTTGCAGTAGCTGCCCTAAACTCTGGAATTCATTACTATTGTCTGTGAGGGTGACCCGCAACTCAAATTCAAAAGACAGCTGAAAACCCATCTCTTCCGTGAACACTTAATCCCCTCATAAAAAAAAAAAAAAAAACCCTATCCTTCCCTTTTCCCTTCCTACTCTAGCTTATGGTACTGAGCAATGTATGAAACTTGTATTGTGAGCACTTCCTGTGTTATTTGCCAATTCATGAAGAATCGCTTGTTTGTTTTCCTCACTTTTAAGTCGCTTTGGATAAAAGCGTCTGCTAAATGACTAAATGTAATTGTAAATGTAACTCTGTCTACTTTGAAAATCAAAAACATGTTTTATTCTTTGGCTTCTAATTCAGTCTGAGAGCTGTGGTTTTTCTCTTTGTTTTTGTTGTTTTTTCTGATTTGTATTTGTGACGAGCAGGGCGGGCGAGAGCCGTGGGGGAACGGCGCGAGGCCGGTGACGCGAGAGATAAGCACCGGAAGCATAAAAGAGGAGCGACGACAGTGAAGGACGAGAGAGGACCAGGCCTGGAATTTGTGTTGTGTTTTTATTTTGTTTGTGTGGGCGGCAGTACACGGGAAGGAGGTGGGAACCGGCGAACGTTCAACCAAAACTTTAATAAACTCAAAAACAAACAATAAAACGAAAGTAAAAGGGCGGCAGTTCCTCACGGCGACATACGAGACCGGTTGACCAGCACTTTGGTCAACTACTGTTGCTTTTAAATGTGCTCTAGAAATGAATTGAACTTAAACTTGAAATGTTTACACTCTTAAAAATAAAGGTTCTTCAATGGAATTTAGAACATCCATCTTTAGCGGATTATTAAAATCTTTTTCACAGGAAAATTCTTTTAAGAACTGTTCTCTGAAAGGTTCTTTGGGGAAGCCAAAATGGTTCCTCTATGCTGCGAAAACCCCCTTTTGGAACCGTTATTTCGAAGCGCTCGTTCACATAGAATGCAATTTTGCTTCGGAAAACGCGAGACGTGGGAAGTAGAAACGCAAGGTCTCGATACACGTTTTTTTAAAAGTTGAACTGATGTTAGCTTGAGCGATGCGTTTTTAGAACGGAGACACTTCCTTGTAAGTCGCTTTGGATAAAAGCGTCTGCCAAATGAATAAATGCAAATGTAAACTTCAAAAAACGCAAAACGCAATAAGTCCGTCTAGCGTGTGTTTACATAGAAAAACATCGGAAAAGAAGCGTGTTGGAATGGAAATCGGTCCCTAAGAATGCAGAATGCAATTTCCTCTACTGTAGGTGTATGGAAGCCTGTTTGAAAAATGTTCAGACTAGATTAATACCACATATAAAACTAAAATTATTGTAAGAAATAGTCTGAAGTGTTTAGGTAATGCTGCATGTGAGCTCAAATGAATCTTCATTTCATTTTGCTCATTTGTAAAGCTTTGCATGTAAATTAGACTCATTAGACTCATTGGAAAAGGTAACTTTTTACCACAAGCTTTCACTAAAATGTAGTAACTTTATGAACAATGTTCTGTTACCTTTTATCAAGCAAGCATTCATTATATTTCAAGCAAGACTTTTTGCTTTGTCAAATATTGTTTCTGGATAAAGGAGCCCAAATCAACCTAAACACAGTATTATTTATTATTTTTTTTATGTCCCCTGCCACTTTCAATGTTCGTTTTGGTAACAATGTCCATTGCTTTGACTTCATGTGCAATTTTACAATTTCCCAATTGACATCATGTTCTCCTCCAGATAAAGCACACTTATCTGTACATCATGAACTGGACTCAACACACTCCATAATCTCCAGAGAGCCAGCTTTAATTGAAAAAGGGATAGGAATAGCAACGAAGGTCCAAGGGCTAATAGTGTCATGATGAGAGCTGATTGTACGATGGCTGGAAGGAGATGTGCACACTCTGTTGTCTTGTAAAGACAAGAGTTGGTCAATGAGAAGGGTCTTGATTGGACCTTCTTACTGACATCAGGTAATTCTTTGTAATGATGCCTTTGCTGGGCAGCTTAATGACGGAGGACACATAAAATTGCTTTGTTGTACCCCGTAACACAACCAGGGCATTTTACTAGAACCTGACTTCATAATTTTATGATCTCTTCTTTAGTCTGCCATGCTCTGACATGTGATTGGGAATTGAACATTAAACATTTCTTGATCTTATAAGTCAGCTTCAGTCCTTTGCATCGGTTACATCTGAAACCAAATCACTATAAATATCAGCTAATTTATACTCAAAGATGCCATTTTATGCCCTTTTACAAAGTATTGACTTTGTGTTTGGCCTCTAATATAATATTTTTACACTCTCGAATGTCAAAAAACAGATTATCTTTCTCATATTTTACATTTTTACAGCGCCTCTCGGTAACACTTTATTTTACAGTGCCATTTTTACATATAACTATAGTAATAACAGTAAATTATGCTTAATTACAAGTAACTAAACCTAACTCTGATGCGTTTTCCGTACAACGATACAGCTTGCTGATTAACTACCATACTACGATGCATCATTGGAGAAACTAACCAACTAGTCATGACTATTTAACAAAACCGTAGTAACATGGCTGCACCTCTCTCATTTAACCCTTATGTGCTGTTCGGGATGTTTTCATCCACTATGGGGAATTTTTGAGTCTTAATTTGGCCGTAACTTTCTCCGTGTTTCAGCAAATGGAATGATTTTTGGTGACAAATCTTATTTTGACACATATTTTGGGAAAATGCTTTGAAAATTTTCAAAAACTCAACAGTACTCTGTGGGCAAATTAACTACCCTTTCGTTATGTTTCAGCCACGATTTTAACTGCTAATATTTTTTTCAAATTTTTTTGCTTAAATCTATTAATCAACCTCAGTCCTGATCAAAACTACTAAATTTAAAAAAAAAAAATCAGGATTTTAACTCTTTAACTCTTTTAACTCTTTAATCGCCAAATTCATAAATGATGTCACTGATTTGGGAAAAAACGTGTCAAAGATTAGAAACAACATTGGCTTTGATGCGTTGTTAGTTTTTGTGCAGCATCAGATTTTAACGTTTTAAAGAATTTTTTTTAAATTTAGTAGTTTTGATCAGGACTGAGGTTTGAAAAAATTTGAAAAAAATATTTATCTGATACATTTTTAAAGCAGTTACATAACGAAAGGGTAGTGAATTTGAACAATGCACAAGGGTTAAACCACATTGGTTCAACACTTGAACCAATGGCCATTTATAGGACACCGTTTTCAACTAAAAACAGGAAACTTGTTATGCTTTTTGGACGTTCATTAACACAACAACAGGCCTGAAAATGCAAACTTTTGAAAAAGTGCAAGTTATTGAAAATAATACCGTTATAGTCTCTGAAAATGGTGACGTCATTCGCATGCGTGTCACGTGTTCAGTCTATAGGCGCGTAGTGTTTCTTTACAAAGTGACATCGCCAACTACTGGCCTGGCAGCAGAATTCAGTTTTTAGTTGTTTCCGTTTGAACAGGGATCGTTTTTGACGACGCTGTCGTCTGTACGTGGAAAACACGAAGGGAAAACATCATTGTTGTGTAAAAGTACCCTTAATCTATTTGAGATCTCTAAGATTCTGCTGTAAAGAACATGGCGCCCAATGACAACTTAACTGTTTTTGTTCCATTTCATTTGGTTTTCTTTGATGTTTGATTCATCGCGGGTTCCCTCATGATGCTTTCAGGAAACAGACCCCAGTTTACAGCATAATATGCTCTGATTGGTCGGCTGGAACAGTGTGTTGTCATCGGTTAAGCACTTTGACCATGTTTCGAAAATGTCACACCCCTCATTATAACTGCGAGTTTCAACCAAGTGTGCCACACAAGCGAAGCTAAAAGGTTTTGATCGCCCTCAGGTGGCTGGATGAAGTATAGGTCATAAACCCCGCCCTCTCCATGTAATCTAATGGGACGCGAGACAAACTAAACAACCAAATTACACTTCAATAAAAACATTTCAAACATGGTCATTTTAGGTCGTTTTTGTCAAACTGATGTAACATCAAGTGTTTGTGTTTTTTTTTAAATAACTAGTTTTTTTTGGTTTTACGGGGGTGTGACATCATGATTGACAGCTGAGATTGACAGGTTCTCGAAGTAGTCATTGAGGCAATGTACTTGAAGTGTAATTTGATTGTTTAGTTTGTCTCTCGTCCCATTAGATTACATGGAGAGGGCGGGGTTTATGACCTATACTTCATCCAGCCACCTGGGGGCGATCAAAACCTTTTGACTTCACTCTTCAGGACTTGTGCGGCACACTTGGTTGAAACTCGGAGTTATAATGAGGGGTGTGACAGTCTTTTGGGGGGATTTTCAGGAGCAGATTGGAGCTTTAACTTTAAGTTCTATATTTCCATTACTGTTTATTTCACACTGATATAGTGATTTGTTTTGCAGTTAAATAATTAACAGATTCTGCGGAAGTGTGGGCGGGGCCTTGACATTGCGGCTCCACTTCATGCTCACTGCTGTGCAGACTCTGACCCCAAGATGTCAGCGCCATATTGGGTCATCATTGGGTTTATCTTACAGTTTATGGTTTCAACACATCATTAATGCAACTGAACCAGGTCTTACAAGGAAATTACAAGGAATATTGTTCCATTTGAGGGAGTTCAGTCTAAATGTACACATTTGTTGTGCATCTTCTACATTTACCCACAAACAGCAGTTTATTGGCTGATCTGGTGCTCATAATGTGGTGATATAATCCTGTTACTCGCTCAGCAACACATCTTCCTCTTTTATAGCACAGCAGTGCAGCACAGCGCCTTCACCAGCAGGGGGCTGTACAACTGAGTTTCTAAAAATAGTCACCAACTTTATTTCTCAAGGGATGCACTGGCTTTTCTAGAATGTCTTCTTCTATTTCTAAACAAAGCACTCATCTGCTTCATAATAGAGAATACACATTGTACAGGATATCCTTGAGCACCATGAAAGAGCAGCTAGCTATTTAAAGACACTGCGTTTCGTTCATATGTCATATATGTTCATATATTATAAGATGCACCACTGAGAAACAAAGGGTAAATAAGTCACTTCTTTCCAGAGAGTGAATCTGGAACTAAGCTTTTGGTCGTGATGCTGTGATTTCATAACATTTAGCTCTTGTTGTGGCTTTTGAGATGTAGGATGGACCCCACGTATTTGGCTGTACTGCCTGAAAGACTTTTTTCCCCCCCAAACCATTTTTGGCTGTACTGAATTTCACTCAGTTGCTATGGACACAGATCATAGTTTTTTTTTTTTTTTTAATCTGTGTCCATGACAACAAACCAGCTATTACAGGAAGAGGCCATAATGTAATTCACTTTAGAAGAGGTTGCACAAGCAAAAAAAATAAAAGCTGTCACTATATTAACTATATTGTTTCATTTCATTTGCATACAGACAATGCGTGCTATATTTGTATTTTATAAAGTAGAGTCTGTCATTAAAGTGGTAAACTGACCATCTTTAGATATGATAAGAGTTCAAATATAGATGTTGAATGCTTAATATGATTGATAAATGTATTGTTGGATATGATGGTGAGCTGTATCTCTTTATTTAACATGTGATATGACTTATTAGCCTATTAGTATTAGCGCTGTGTACCAGCAATAAACACTGTTGGTGAGTTTGTTTAAACTGTGTGCTAATAGTGCAGCGGAGCATGTAGAATGCTGCTCCAGTGTTTTCCGCGCTGACACTAATTGTGGCTTGCATGTGGTATAAAATAAAGAGGCTATGTACTAATGATGAATGGCGTGGAGAGGCTGAATTCAGATGCATCTCAATAGCTATTATTCTCCATTGAGTGAGGAGAGGAAATGCTAGCTGTCTCCAAGGGCGCAGATGACATGAAATGTCTTGAAATGATTGTTCCCTTTAACCTTTGTGCTTGTCCTGTGTCTCAGTGTAAGATGATTCAGATTTATTTATCATTCTAAAATAATTAGGCCGTTAAAATCTAATGGGGTTATCATAAATGCGTAGCGATCAGTGGGTGATTTACATTGCGTCTCTGATCTCATTGTTAGTACTTTGAAAGTATATTGAGAGAAAGCAAGTATTTGTTTGAAAGATGCTTGGGGATGTGACCAAAGAGGCAGCTGTTTAGTCGTTGTTGTTGTTTTTTTGGATATTTAAAACTTAACTTAAAGAGTATGTGCAGATGTGATATATGCAGCATGTAACATAGAGCACAGTTTTAGCTTTAAACCAGCCTAAGGTGCATGGTTTAACTGATCTCCCTTGATCTCATGGTCTTCATGTGGATGACAAGTAGGGTTAAGATGTGTGTGTTTGTGTGTGTTTTTGTTTTCATGATTTATGAGGACACAAATTTGTATAATGACATGGATATTACACTGGTATTATGACGTAAACATGTTTTATGAGGACATTTCACGAGTCCTCATATTTAAAATAGCTTTAAAAACATACTAAACAATGTTTTAGTAAAAATGCAGAATGTTTTCTGGGATGGTTAGGTTTAGGAGTACAGTTAATGTAGGGGGATCGAATGTACAATGTAGTGTAAACAAGGATGTGTGTGTGTGTGTGTGTGTGTGGGCGGGTATTCCCTACATTGTGAGGACCAAATGTCCCCACAGGTATAGTAATACTAGTAAATTTTGATCTTGTGGGGACAGTTTTTGGTCCCCATGAGGAAACAAGCTTATAAATCATACAAAATTATGTTTTTTGAAAATCTAAAATAACATTTTATGTGATGGGTAGGTTTAGGGGTAGGGGTAGTGCAGGGGGACAGAATATACAGTTTGTACAGTATAAAAACCATTACGCCAATGAAATGTCCCCATAAAACATGAAAACACAACGTGTGTGTGTGTGTGTCTGTCTGTCTGTCCAACTATCTATAGTGAAGATGTCTGAAATGTACATCTAACTTACGGAAATATTGTATAATAACCCCAAGAATTGTAATAAGTATTCTGTGCCATCTTTCAAAATAAAAACAATATTATCTACTCCACAAATATAAAAAGCATTAATGTCCCCACAAATCCCTCTAAAAATAGACACATCACACAACCACTGATTGAACATAATACAATGTCATAGATAATTTTTTTCCAGAGACACAAAATAAGATCAGTTAAATTCAAAGCTGTTTTATCTGAGTAAATCTTGCCCTACCCCAAAAAATCAAGCCTGACCAGCTAAGACCAACAAATTACATGATGCTGGATTTAAGCAATTTTATTTTGTTGTTATTAATAAAGTTGGCATGAAATGGAAGTTACAATAGACTTTTCTTCCTTATTGTGACGTATATATATCCAATTGAAACGTCTTCTTGAACAAGAAAAATGTAGGACGGGACTTGATTTTGTCCATCCAGAATTGATGGACAAATTGTTGGTTTGCTATTTCAATCTCGATCTCATGTGAGTGACAGTTTGTCCCGCCCTCACTCCGGAAAACACGTCATCAGAGAAGAGAAAAGATGTTGATGCAAGAGATAGGGCAAGTAATTTTGATAAAAGATTACAAGGGCACATGAATTAAAAAACTTAAAATGAAAAATGTACATTTTCATTTCATGCCAATCCTCCGGTTTCACCTAGTCTAATTACAGACTAAAATACATATTTCAGCTACTGAAAGCAACTTGCACTAACACATCTTAAAATACGTCAATACTTTGTGTTTTGGCTCAAGACGCACACCAGTAATTTTATTAAAGATACTTAAACTATGGTCTAATGCTGGCTTAATCTAAGCCCAGGCTGTGAAACCAGGCCTTAGAGACTTTCAAACTAACCAGTCCTACGTTCAATCGTAAACACGAACACAGAATTCCTGCACCTTGATTTCTGTTTCCATCCAGCAGATGGCGTTCACATGCAGGTGATTGTCCATGCGCCATGGTCATCAGGCTCATTATCAAAGCGGATGATGAGGCTGCACTTTGCTTGCAAAGCTCGGCAGCTGAGTAAGCTGGGGATAAGGAGCAGGTCCAGAGGAAGGTGTTTAACTGAAAGCTGGCCATTTTCACTCAGAGGGCAGAGCCAATGTGAGCCCTGCAGTATTTGAATCTGTGAATTTGGGGCATCCAATTAGAGCTCCGATTGCATTGGTTGCCACAGGTTATCAGGATTTTTAGTCAGGTAATATGATGCTTTGAACGCATATTGATGCAAAACACAAAGCCGCACTCTCCCTACACACCATATAAGCTACCGTATTTCGACATCGGTTAAACCGACACACTCAGGCTGGGGGTTCATCAGAAAAAATCTATCCCTGCAGATTGTTTTGTCCTCGTACATAACGTAGGTTTAAAATACAGTGGTTCAATAACCATCTTTGGCCTTTAAAGCTGAAAGTTTGTGTTCGATAAAGTTCAGATGTGTGATTTCATAGAGAACAGGCGTTTTAATTGAACTTCAAAAACCAAGTGAAGCCGCTCTGTTTAGGTATGCCGTTGACACTTGACATCTTTTATAATGATTTATTAAGCAGCATTTTGTATGTATACTATTGTATTTAACACATGAACACAATCTGTTGGTGTTCAATAATGACACAGCAACACTGAGAGCAATGGATGTCTTCTACGGTAACACTGCAGTAAAAAGGAGCGAAAGGGGGTGTTTAAGATCACCACCTCAAAATCAGCTCTGCACGCTGTTGGCAAGTCTTGTTGCTATGGAGATCGCATCCTACTGCAGGTGTAAGTAACGACAGAGGAAGTCAACTGTGTTTTCTCCTTCCCTCTCCTCACACTATGCTGCTTTTTATCTCTCTCTTTACTCTCTCATCGTCTCTCGTTTTCTGTAATCGCAGATATGAAACTGCATTTTTCATTTCGGTCGATAACGTGCAAGAACCTCACAGATCGGGTCTTGCAGCTCAGTGGTCAGCGTGTGCCGTAAATACCTTCACATCTGTGCTGCAATTAGTCAGCACTGTAACTAGCCATTGTTGCGTCCAATGATCGCAACACGAGTTGTCTTGCTGACCAGACAACCTCTGGCTAATGCTTCGGTGACGTTGGACACGCTGGGCTGTGCAGTAGAATTAGCTCACAGGCGGTGTGTGTAAAATGCACACAGAGCCAGACTGAAATAAATGAGCTGGGAAGCCTTTTCGTCGCATCTTTAGTGTTTGTGGAGATCCAAGCTGAAAAGATGCAGATCCAACCCAGCAGTGAGCATTAGTGCTGCCCTCATCCAGTCTATAATGCATAAAAATAATGCCTTTTTTATGGTGAAAAATGAACTATTGAAGCTGGCTTTTGAGTCTGTATACCCTTTAGATGAGGCTTCAACCGCAGAAAATCAATTTGCGCTTTACGGTGTAGTGAAGTATGATCAGTTACCATACAGCATGTACATGAGTACAATCATGCATGTAATGGCTAGGGCATTCAAACTTAAGTTTAGTAAAGATGATGAATGTGTAATTCTAATATGGCATTTTACACTATTTAAAGGGATAGTTGACCCGAAAATCAAGAATTCTGTTATTATATATAAAGTATTGTTCAAAAAAGTGGGGTCGGTAACATTTAAAAGGCATTTATTTGATCAAAAGTACAGTAAAATATCAATATTGTTAAATATTGTTATAATTCAAAGTAACCGCTTTAATATATTTTAAAACGTACAACTAAATAGTCTTCTTTGTGTGTTCAGTCAAGTCTCTTCTATTATCTGTGTTCAAACAAAATGCAACCAAACATGGGCCAGTAAATCTAGACAGGAAAAATATCTCTATATGTACTCCGGCTCTCAAAAGTTTTGGGTCGTATGATTTTTTTTTTTTTAGAAGTCTATTATGTATGGAAGCTTGTTTCTGAGCTAACTTTTGATCTCACAGTTTTGACTTTTTTCTCAGAATTGCAAGATGTAAACTTACAATTGCACGTTATAAAGTCAGAATTGTGAGATATAAACTTAATAAATTGCGAGTTATACTGTGCAGTTGTGAGGGAAAAAATACCTTTTTTCTCAGAATTGCACGTTTATATCTGACAATTCTGACTTTATAACATTTCTAACTTAATATCTTGCAATTCTGACTTTATATCTTGCAATTCTGTCTTTATAACTTGCAATTGTGAGCTTAAATCTCGCAATTCTAAGAAAAAAAGTCAGAATTGTGAGATAAAAGTCACAATTACCTTTTTTATGTTTTATTTAGTGGCAGAAACAAGCTTCAATACTTATGTTCACCTGCACTTACTTGATAGAAAATACAGTAAAAAACTGTAATATTGTGAAATTTTTATTACAATTTAAAATGTAATTTATTCCTGTGATGCAAAACTGATTTTCCAGCATCATTACTCCAGACTCCTTCAGAAATCATTCTAATATGCAATTTATCTGTTCAGTAAAACAATGTTACTCACCTGTTGAGTATAATAAAAATTTTATCTCTTTTTGAACTTTTTAAATCCTTCAGTTCTTGCCATCTCCGACAAGCCATGCAAATGTTGATTCTCGTTTTATTAAAAGCTCTCCTCTCTTCTGTTTTTTTTTTGTTTCAGTTGGACACCGTGACAATTAACCTATACCACTTCCACACCATCCAAGTGTAATTCCTCGGATCTACTTGCAATGCTCCGAGCGGAATTCGAACGGACGTTTCTGGCATGGGAGGCGTTCAATGAAGATGCTAAAGACCGCAGCCTCTAGTGTCCCTCTTGAGGTCGGGTCAGTGAGGTTTATTTGCACAGCTCTTACTTGCTTGCCTCCATTACACTCATCCCACCTAAACCTCACTCCCATCTGGGTCACGGCACCAATGTAATGACATTTCCAGCATAGGAGGCGAGCTCGCTAACAAGGACGCTAAAGATCGCAGCCTCTAGTTTGTTTTTTTTTACATGTATTTAACTCGATACACTGTTAAAAAATTACTGTAAATTTTACAGTATAATACTGGCAGCAGGGTTGCCAGCCAGTTACTGTAAAATTTACAGTAGTGTTACCGTAATTTAATTTACAGAATTTCCCTGTATTCTCTGATTACAGTAAATAACACTATTTATAAATTACGAAGGGTCGATTTACAGCAATATTCTGTAAATTTCAGTCAAACCAACACATGACCCCAGAATGCATTGCGGTGTACGGCAATATTCTGTATTATTAAAAAACAGCCAGCGGCTGTAAAATAATGCTGTAATTTTACAGTAATTCATTACAGTGCACTGTTAAAAAATTACTGTAAATTTTACAGTATAATACTGGCAGCAGGGTTGCCAGCCAGTTACTGTAAAATTTACATTAGTGTTACTGTAATTTAATTTACAGAATTTCCCTGTATTCTCTGATTACAGTAAATAACTGAATTTTTTAAATTACGAAGCCTCAATTTACAGCAATATTCTGTAAATTTGAGTCAAACCAACACGTGACCCCAGAATGCATTGCAGTTTACAGCAATATGCTGTATTATTAAAAAATAGCCAGCGGCTGTAAAATAATGCTGTAATTTTTACAGTAATTCATTACAGTTTATTACATTTTTTTACTATGGTACTTTTTATATTTTCACTTTTACTGTGGTAACTTTTTAATGTTGTGTCAGCTGACATCTTTGTCTTGTTGTATTGTTTAGTTGAGCTAAATCATCTGCTTAAGTCTATTTCATAAATAGATATTCATATATGTATCTAACCAAGGTTGCAGACCCTCAGTCAACTAGCTCTCAAATGTTCACGGACCTCTCCAATATGGCGGACAGCTTACATATAGCGGCCCATTGAAACCATAGCTAATGATGCATCTATGTATAAATTTCTATGTCCTTTCTCTCTTTATACAAATATGACGAGACACGCACGCACAATTTTACGCAAAAAACCATCCCACCTGGTCTAAAATATAAACACTTATAATAGACTTAGCATAGTGAATCAGGGTAAGACAAAAACACATTTTGGAAGAAGGATTGATGACATCCCTGAAAAAAAGTTACACAGTGTACCTTTTTAAAGAAACCTACCACACACTGAATGCAATAGAATTATTTTTCTTGCCTCTCCTTCAGAAAACTTGCTCTGTAGCGCTGACTTGTCTAATTCTATCAGTTTTGGAGCGCAGTGTTGTGCACTGCATGCGGCCGCTGTTCGGCTCTCCTGTGGAGTTGAGCCTAACCGAAGCGGACTGAAAGAGGCTTATTAATCCTACCGCTGCACATGCTCTCTTCAGGCCATGACACAGTGCAGCACAGACGTCCAGCCACAAATAGATCTCCAAATGTAGATTACCAAATACATGAAGTGCAGACTGTGAGGGGATTCATCCTCTCACACCTATGGAGGCTGAAGGAATCCGTCTCTAACAGGGATTGACATTTTTGTGGTTCGAAGTCAGATAGGAAAGATGGGTTGACTTCCACCTCAGATCATATCTGTTGTGGAGACATCCATCCCCTGTCAGCATGTGGGCAGCAGCAGTGCAAGTCTTTTGTCTTAATTTGTACTCAGGGACTATTCCCACAAAACCTGTCAAGAACACATCTGGGACATATTTCTGCCTAAAATCAAAAGAGAGAACTAATTTAGCTTCATTGTTATTAAATAAAAGAAGCAATTTCCCCATTAAAATGTAACTACTGTATTGCAAAAAAGCAGTATTTTTTAAATATAGACCTACTCTAAAAACAGAATATAGAAATATAGCTGCAAGCAGCAATTAAGGGGCCAAGCACAACAGAAGCAAACAAGGAAGCTAGCAGAACAACGTCATAATGGGCTATGATAGCAAATGAGAGAAAGACACTGCATGTCAATTTTGAAGTCAGACAGACCAACGGTACTGTGTTTAGAGCCAATCATTTTTTATTCAATTATAGCGCCACCAAGTGCTGCAGTCGCACCGCTTTTTTGTGTGTCCCCAGAATGCCCCCATACATGAGCATGTCAAATTTGGTGAAAATATACAATAACAATTATAAAATATACAAAAATAAAACACATATAAAATTACCCACACCTGACTTTGATTGCATTTTTTTGCCACAAACTATCAAAATTTTGATATTTAGCCATTAGTGCGGTGGTTTCTTCTCGATTGGACTAACGGATTCGAAGATATTTGCGGATGTTGTTTAAACACTAAATCACGGTAAGCATAAGGCGAAACCTAGCATGTTAGGTATTGTTGTAATTGTCAAGGATTGTCAGGAATCTAAGGAAATGATTCCCATGGAAAAAAAAGTCAATTACATCCAAAGTTATAAACATGTAAATATTTTTTTCATCACTGTTCTGAAACTTCTCAGACTCCTTCAGGGCATCGTGCCGATGACCCATACTGAGTTTCCTAATGATATGCTCATGCCTTCGTAAAATACAGCATTTTGTAAACAAAATTAAAAATGGCCGATGCCCAAAATTACCGATATTTGGAAAACTGGTTATCATTTAACTCGGTATGATGCCACGAATCTAACGAGACCACTTTTATGACGGACAAACCGTTCAGAAGTTTTAAGCAAAAGTATAAATTTTTCAAATCTACGGACCAGTAGGTGGCGCTGTGGCGAAACGCAGCAGGTAACCTCAGGTCATGCTTGTGATGACAAGTTTGGTCTGAATATGATAAAGCGTTGAGGAGATCGAGATCTATTTTTGTAAGCGCTACGTAAATTTTTTGGCACATTTTTCGAAAACTGTTTGACAAATTGACTTGAATTCCACAACATTTGGCATCGTCTGAGGATGACCTGGTTCGATTTTCATGAAAATTACAACAAGGGTCTTGGAAGAGTTCGAAAAATTCAAAATGGTGGGAAATTTTTCATGAGGAAAAAATTATTTAGTTTCTAACCCTTGTTTATATTTCAAAAATGATTAACTTAAACATGAGTGAAACTTTAGAGACTCCAAAATCAGTGCGGTTAATGTTGGGACTTACCTCTATCGGTGTGCCAAATTTCATAACTTTCCTGCAAGCGGTTCTATCGGCTGCCATAGACATCCAGAAAAGAAGAAGAATGCGAACACATGGAACCAAATTGAATGTTGATGAATGAAATGTTGATATTTGTAAGATAAAGGGCAGGTTTGCACTCAGACCAGAGCGAACACCCCAGATAACGCTTCATTGTTAAGTCCTGAATGAACACCTCTGGTTGGACAAATTATGGCCTCGCAACACTACGAGAACAAAAACAAAATGCTGTACCCTTGAAAAATTTGCCCCACAGACCATCTAAATGTCACTCAGACAAATGACAGAGCGATGGCACAGATGAGAGGGCTCGTGGGAGAGGATGTAGACAGCACTGTAACGCGGGAATTAGAGTGTTGATATTACACCCGGGCTTAGATGATAACGTTTTTATTAAGGGCACTTATCAGTGGTGGCGTAACCTGGCCCAAATCAGGCCCGCAGCTGTAAAATGATGGCAGTTGCTTGGAGTGGGGCCTATTACCACTCATTAGTTCCCACTGATAGGGCTGATGGGTAGTGCAAAGGGAAGTGATAGAGGGAAAGGTCAGCGTATGGATCTTGATTTGACCTCTCTAACCTGCTGCTGATGGGCAGCATCTGTCATCCTTACATTTAATTTAGCTGAGATAGGGTGGTGCAGAGGACATGGAGATAATAACCACCTCCCCATCTCTCTCTCTGTCTCTCTCTCTCTTGCCCTTTCTCTCTTCGTTTCCTCTGCAAATGCATCGCGTCTTTGTCCTGGTCCGGTTGGACCGTCATTGACCCACCTGACACATGGGAAGCTCTGTTTGGACTATGCTCTCTCCTCGTACTAAAGGGTTTGTGTCTAACGGAGAAGATTGACTCTGTTTCAGGGATGTAATTCAGAGTATATGAGGAATGTGTTGATTAGATGTGACTGGAATGTTCCGTCGCTCTTCTGTGAGATTATGTGATTTGAGTGTGTATGTGTGTGTGTGTGTGCCAGTGTGTCTATGTGTGCGAAAAGCCTTTGGAATATTAATCACACTGCTTC
This sequence comes from Opsariichthys bidens, assembly GCA_037194245.1. Lineage (NCBI taxonomy): Eukaryota > Metazoa > Chordata > Actinopteri > Cypriniformes > Xenocyprididae > Opsariichthys > Opsariichthys bidens. The sequence goes on from CM074278.1 coordinate 29,379,286, forward strand.
GCATGACTCAATAAAATTAAGCTTAACTCCTAATTATCCCCACTGTTATTAAGAGAGGTTGGTTAAGAGTCATTTTTGTCCCACTGCTGGCAAGATGAACTTGTTAAAAGTAATTTCTGACTGCCAACAGAGAAATAAGTACAGCTGTTTCACAAATGTAGAATGGAAGGGCCTCAGACCATAAGGGAGTTTGAAGTTATTGAAATTAGTCCTGTTAACTTTCTTAATTTGCGTTTTTAATCATGAATAAAAACGTGATTTTATGTATAAAAATACATAAAAAATTATGTATAATATATATATATATATATATATATATATATATATATATACACTCACCTAAAGGATTATTAGGAACACCTGTTCAATTTCTCATTAATGTAATTATCTAATCAACCAATCACATGGCAGTTGCTTCAACGCATTCAGGGGTGTGGTCCTGGTCAAGACAATCTCCTGAACTCCAAACTGAATGTCAGAATGGGAAACAAAGATGATTTAAGCAATTTTGAGCGTGGCATGGTTGTCGGTGCCAGATGGGCCGGTCTGAGTATTTCACAATCTGCTCAGTTACTGGGATTTTCACGCACAACCATTTCTAGGGTTTACAAAGAATGGTGTGAAAAGGGAAAAACATCCCGTATGCGGCAGTCCTGTGGGCGAAAATGCCTTGTTGATGCTAGAGGTCAGAGGAGAACGGGTCGACTGATTCAAGCCGATAGAAGAGCAACTTTGACTGAAATAACCACTCGTTACAACCGAGGTATGCAGCAAAGCATTTGTGAAGCCACAACACGCACAACCTTGAGACAGATGGGCTACAACAGCAGAAAACCCCACCGGGTACCACTCATCTCCACTACAAATAGGAAAAAGAGGCTACAATTTGCACAAGCTCACCAAAATTGGACAGTTGAAGACTGGAGAAATGTTGCCTGGTCTGATGAGTCTCGATTTCTGTTGAGACATTCAGATGGTGGGGTCAGAATTTGTCGTAAATAGAATGATAACATGGACCATCATGCCTTGTTACCCCTGTGTAGGCTGGTGGTGGTGGTGTAATGGTGTGGGGGAAATTTTCTTGGCACACTTTAGGCCCCTTAGTGCCAACTAGGCATCGTTTAAATGGCACAGCCTACCTGAGCATTGTTTCTGACCATGTCCATCTCTTTATGACCAGCATCTGATGGCTACTTCCAGCAGGATAATGCATCATGTCACAAAGCTCGAATCATTTCAAATTGGTTTCTTGAACATGACAATGAGTTCACTGTACTAAAATGGCCCCCACAGTCACCAGATCTCAACCCAATAGAGCATCTTTGGGATGTGGTAGAACGGGAGCTTCGTACCCTGCATGTGCGTCCCACAAATCTCCATCAACTGCAAGATGCTATCCTATCAATATGGGCCAACATTTCTAAAGAATGCTGTCAGCACCTGAATCAATGCCACGTAGAATTAAAGCAGTTCTGAAGGCGAAAGGGGGTCAAACACAGTATTAGTATGGTGTTCCTAATAATTCTTGAGGTGAGTGTATATATCCATGGGTATATCCATGAGTATATATATATCACCCATGAGCATGATTTCCGCCCTAATCCCATCCCGATTCTTTTTTACTGTGAGGTGAAGACCACATGTCCCATGATTCCTCGTTCAAACTTGGCGTCATCAAGCTACGCCTTTGTTTTGAATAGGCGACCTCTAGCAGACGAAAAGCTACATATTGCACCTTTAATAAAAAGTCCCATCTTACATTATTGTTTATTGGATATTCTATAGGAAAGTTAGGGTTGTGAATAACATTTCATGTTGACTTTATGTTATCACATATGGCATAAGCCTGTTGTTGATCTTTAACCCACTTCATTCTGTTTTTTTCTGGGGGGTTTTTGTATCAGTTTCCAATATGTCATTCTCATGTGAGACTTTATGTTCAAGCTGTTATCTATTTATGTTTTTGTTGACTGTGAGGTGGAAAACGTGCCTCTGTTGACGCTAACTTGAATGAGGAAACACAAAAACCTCCTAACAGATGAAGCCTGATTCTGGTTAATCCAGCATTAATCAACAACCCCCACCCTTCCTTTTATATCCCATTGTATGGATGAAAAGCAGATTGCACATGTATACATCCATCAAATTACCTCCCTTTCATTTAATTTTCATTATCTCGTTTTCAAAAAACAGAGCTGTAATCGAGAGCCATATGCAACAAAGTGCATCAAACATTTTGGTAGCTACACAGTATCCCAATATAGCAGCGCAGTTAAACCCTCAGGAGTTTCACCACCCTTTGAAATTTACTGTGAGGCATATTTTTTCTGTTTCCACCATATGTGTTTTGTTCTCTTGCATACAGAATTAGAGTGCTGCATGTGCAAAGGAAAGTGGGAAATAGAGACATCAGGCCTGAGATTGACATTCTACAAACAGATTTTGCTCTTTTCCCCAGGGCACCATGCATGACTCTGTGACTTCCTAAAGCCTTCTCAGAGAGAGCTAGCAAAATATCCTGCCAGCATAGCAGTCTGATAGAGCCAAACATAGCACAGTTTGTTCTTGAATCATTTGGAGAGGTTTCTTTTCTTTTTCTATTGATATTTTTTGGGGAGGAAACTGCAGTTTATGGTGACCCGATGCCATAAATTATCAAGCGGCCCTTTCATTATTACAGATTATGGAAGCCGGCACTATTTTAATTAGTAAGAAAAGCATAAATAGGATTGTCTTTGAAGTGATCTTCACTTTTTGGTGTTCATTGTCATAAAATGTCTATCAACAGCTTTATAACATTCAATTATTAGCATATATGCAATCCCACTCTTAAAGGGTACTTCACCATTGGCAAAATGGACTTTTTATAAAACTTGGCAGCCTATTCAGTAGAGAGGTGAAATGTTTTTTGAAATCAGTGCTACCTGGCTAAAGAGAAAACAGAGGGGAAAGGCTGTTGTCTTCTCTTTTGCCAAATAGGTAGGAAGACACCCATAATGCACTGGGCATGTTACCATCCAAAGCCACTCCCACCAGTCTGCTATGGATACGCTTATCAGAGTCAAATACTGCCTCGCTTTAGTAGGAAATGCTTCTTAGGAAACTTTTAGTCTGACTGCAAGAATTCAGAGAGGAAACATTTAGCGGGAGTGAGTAACTTTTGGTTTCCAGTGAAGGATCTAGAGCGTTGTAGGCAGTGAATAAAGGCTGCACGGAATCATAAATATGTAGAGAGCTCCGCAATTCCGCAATGGAAAATCGGAAAATCCTCATTGTCTGTAGTCAAAAATTCAAATTGGATGACGGCGAACACAGTGTTTAACGGTGGGGAAAAAACTGAAAGAGTAGCGTACAGGTAAGAAAGCTGTTGCCGTAGTGTTCCATTTTTACAATAATGTTGTTTAAAGAGTAGACATACAATTTTCAGTAATAAACCTACACTTACAATAACAGTTCTGTTAATAACCCTCTGTCAATCCGACTGTCCGTGGGTCGGGATACAAAAATGAGGAAGCATCTGTACTTTTCATGAAAGCCCTGGAGCTGACAAAATTTCCCGACAAATAAAACGTGAATTTCTTGGTCTGGGTAACACAGAGAACGAGTAAACATTGTTCATTTACACATTCTACCGATATTGTAAAGCGACTTGAAAACTGGCAAAGGAGTAAACTGGCAAATGTGACTATATATTTAACCTTTGTATGGCGACATCCAACATGCGAAATGCAGTTATTTTGATACGAATCGTGAAATGTTTGTTGGTCTTGTATTGTGCAAATTCACCGGGTTCAAAAATTATAGATTTGTTGCTGTGCATGTAATTTACCTTTTTCCTCTAAATGACCTTAAGAGGATTTCGAAAACAATTGTACTGCCAATAAATTTAGATGTTGCCATGTGGATTATAGCTTGTGCAACATGGGTTACCGTGATTTTGCCAAGTAAGGCATCCTGGATCAACATATTTTGAGTCCAAAAACATAGTTCTAACCTTATCCCTACCCATAACGTATCCCTAAAATCAGAGGGAAATGATAGGTGAATAACATGTTGCACTTGGTGAAATCATATTCAATGTGCAACATGATATGTCACATGGTCAGAGGACTTGTTCTTCCCGGGGCAAAAGATGAAGAGGTACAGCCACCTCCTCTTCCTCTCTCTTGGCAGATCTAGAGGAGCAGTAGCAGCAGAGAGACAGGAAGACGGACTTGGTTATGTAACTAGAGACCTTGTGTGTGTCCTCTCTGGGTTCACATTTACAGCCCTGACAGAGGGAGCAGAGCTTGAAGACACCCTGCGTATCTCTTCCTAGGCTCTGCCACTTTGCATTAGTGTTTGATTTCATACTCACTGATAATTGGCCCAGTTTGTGTTTTTATTTTTGTTCTTTTTCACACTGACATTGGGCTTTATGGCAACTGAGATATGAACAATGACACAATGCCACGCTAAGAGACACAATGCATCCAACCCAACAATTCAGAAGATATGTTATTGCTATTTATAATGAAGAACAGAGAACGAAAATGACTGAGTTAAACTGATGCTGGAGGGTAAATGATTTCATGCATCAGGATGTTTTCCATCTATAGCTCAAACCAACATCATAGCGGTGACCCAGTCTACCGGATTCTGTATGCGTTCAAAACCTCTTAACACAGTTTTGTGCTCTGTGTAAAATACTTTATGTCTTAACAAGTCCATTTATTTACAAACACCAGTTCATCCATCCATCTAGAATCTAGACAGTGACAGTCTCCAATCAGCTCTAGCTGCTCATGGTTTATTATTTCTTACATCTATTTATATATATATATATTAAATAATAAATATATTTATTTATTTAAAAATGTATTTATTAATATATATATATATATATATATATATATAACATATACAAATTACATTTTGATAGATGAAGAAAAATATTAAACTTAATATATAACATTTTAAATATTTAAAATATGTATTATAATATATATATATATAGTATTAATAAAAACATGTATATATATATATATTTAGAAATACCATTTTGATAATTGTAGAAAAATATTAAATATATATATATATATATACACACACACAAAATTTTAAAATATATTTAATAAATGTATTATATATATATATATATATATATATATATATATATATATATAATTGTTTTTAAATATCATTTATTTATTTATTTATTTAAATGTCTCTGACTCTGTTTAAAGTTGAAACAGACGTTTACATTTTTCATTTTAAAATCTTCAGAAAAAAAAATTGAATAGGCTTTAAACCTCAGATCTGAATGCTAACATTTATATAATAATACTCACAAAAACGGTAGGCTTTCATTTCTGACTGTTTCTCTCCCTTCCTTGCTGGCAAAGGCGTTCTTTCTTATTCATAGCTTTCAAAATAAATCAGTTCAGACAAAATGAGATGTCAGCCAAGGGACACGACAGCCTTTCAAGCAAGCATGTTCGGCATTGGATGCAATGGCGAGGACTCTGCATTGAAAGCTTCCTATTTGACTATAATTCACTCTGTTAGATTAGAGAACTAATGAAATAGACAGAACTGAGTATTTTGTTCCCTGAGAAAGTGCTTTTGCTTATTGCTTAACTTGATGTGACTTCTGTCATGTGGCTTAACTCTCACTCGAACACCAGTGGATGTGACGTGATCCTGAGAACCATTCGTTCGACTTTTGTGCTTAAAGTTTCAGATAATCTGCAAACTGCCCCCACAAAACAAGACATGGCGATTTAGTTCGAATGTTACAGAGTCTGTGTTTAACACCCTGTACTGTTCAGACCTGTACACTGTGGCATGTGTGAAATTCAATTATGGTCATGCTGTCCAGCCTCTCTGAGCAACACTGCCTAACTGGAGGAAGCACCGGCCAGGTGGCGACCCTGCAGGAAGTACCCAGCACTGAGCGCACTGCCCTGGCCAAGGCCGTAAGATGGACCGCTGCCATGTTCCTACACCCCAACACACAACACAGTCTCACGATCCAGACACACTGGGAGTAGGGAACGGTCCACACTCACGACCACCGCCGTTTCCACAGACGCCTGGGCTCTCAGGGTTGCTGCCACAGAGATGCACATTGCATAGCACTTTGCTCCATAATTCATACTAAGTTCTTAAAATAGCGGCCCTCCGACAGTACTCAGTGTTCCATAAGCTCACTGAAATAGAATCAATGCATGCGCTTAGGATCCTGAACACAGGCTGAATAGAAAGCACCAGACGGGATTGGGCTTCGCTAGAGAGGAAAAGTACAAATATTAACCCTGTTACAGTGTCGCACAACTTTTTTTTTCTTTCTTTTTTTTTTTTTGCTCACTTAACTTAAATGCTATATTATAGTATTATAGTATTATGTAGTATTTTTGCTTTCTGCTTTTTGATATATATATATATATATTTTTTTTTATATATATATTTGTATATATTTATATACACACATATAATTTTATTATTATTAATAATAATGATATTACTATTATTATTTATTTAATTTATTGATAAATTAAAAATATTGAAAAATTATTAATGATTATGATTATCTATCAATGATTAATTATAAAGAAAATCACAACTAGTTTTAAAATATTTTCAATTAATATAAATGATTCACATTTGAATGAAAAATAATTAATGGCATTATTAATATTGTCATTATTTTGTTAAAAATAAATTATTTATTTTTTATTAATAATTAAGAAAACAAACCTAGTTCATTTGAATTAAGTTTGGTTTATTAACATGTTTTATTTTGTTAATAATAATAATAATAATAATGTCATTATTGTTGTTGTTACATAAAAATAATAACAAAATTAATTATAAATAATACAAATGATAACAACACATATAATTCTTATTAATTAAGTAATTAATTAATTATTATTAATAGGTCAATTCTTTACTTTCATATAATTCCCTATCATTGATTAAATATATTGTATTATTAATTTTGTTATTATTATTATTATTATTTTATTAACAGTAAATTATTTATGACTTATTAAGAACAAATTAACAAGCCTAGTTGATTTGATCAAATTTGAATTACGTTTTACTTTGTTAATAATGTAATTATTATTGTTGTTGTTGTTGTTACATTAATAATGCATTACAAATGATAATAAAAATAAAAAGTATTATTATTAATAACTATATAATTACCTATATATTACTATACAATATATATTACCTATATATTACTATAAAATTACCTGTAATTAATTAAATATATTACTATTTACTATAATAGAGTTCAAGGGAATTTGAATAGCAGAATCATTTTTCCGATGATTATGAAAAAATCATGCCATGCCTAGTTCTCACAGTTGATGAAAACACGTAGGCTTTATATGTCCTCTCTGGTGGTTGAAAATGATCGTACGTTGCGGATGTAGTCTCTGAAAGGCACAAAGCTTGACATGCCACCGAATCTGGTCAGCTATTGGACATGACTGGTGCGTCCGTCAAACTGTCCTGGAAAAGCTGGTAATGTTGTTGACGTGTGAGGGGAAATACAGAGGTCACTGCAGAACCCCTTTATTATCCATGCCCAATGATAACAGGCATGTGTTGGGGAAACATCAGGCCAGCCTCTCTGGGGTCCATGCAAACTCCCCCTCTCCAAACCCCCTTGACTGGCAGGCCAACTAATGGGTCCTGACTGAGGAAAATCTGCCTCTGTTAAGAGGAAGCAGCAAGTCCTGCCATAGGCCAGAAGAAAGAGAGGCCAAGCTGTATTCAAGAGCATCCTCAACCCATTCAATAGACCTTCTCTCTCACTATGAGGTCGAATACTTCCTGCAGGCTGGTCACTCACCACCCGTCACAAATAATCCATAAATGCAGACAGAATAGGAAGAGCTTCATTAGTAATGGCATCAGTATGATAAAATTGATTGTCTCGTTCAAGCTGTATTCCACCGGTCTTCGCCACCTGATGAATAAGTAATGTGTATTTTCCTCCTCAATATTACTATTTTTAACTGAAATAAAGCTGATAGCAAAACCCACTAACCATTTTATCAAGCATTAATGACACTATTGAGATTAAATATCTCCTTTTCAGGTTAAACTTTCATTAACCTGAAAAGCCTCCTCTCTCAGTCGATAAACCCACTCAAAGCTGGATTTCTGAAGCCAGCTGATGCAACAATGGCAAAAATGAGCATCTTTTTTATCATTTTACTGTCTGTGAGAGGAGTCGGAACATGAGTTGATCATTTTGTCCATGTCATTATTTTTATTTTACTGAAAGTTCATTAAATTCATTCACTCTTAATCTTATACTTAATATGCTGAAAATGACTCTGGTAATGTTTCTAGTCTTATCACATTCAACTAAACGAATCACGTAAATGATATAGCGACAAAAAAAGTCAAGTAGTTTGCATCACTGGATATTACTTTTGATCATTTGAAGAGGTCATGACATGAGAAATCAAATTTGCCTTGATGTTTTGATGTATCAGAAGTCTTTGTACCACTAAAACATCCTGCAAGTTTCATTTAAGATTAAAACGCTTAAAACATCCTCCTCATTATAAATAAGCATTTATTTAATAAAGCTCTAAAAATGACTCGTTTGGATATTGTGGGATTTGTGATGTCACACGGGCAAACACATTTGCATATAATCAGGGCTGGGTAGGTTACTTTTAAAATGTATTTCACCTCAGATTACAAAATACATGCTTTAAAAAGTAATTTGTAGCGTATTTCGTCACATTACTCAAGTTTAGTAACTTAATCTAAATACTTTAGAATACTTTGGAATACTAATAAGTGCGGAACAAACACAAAAAAGGTCATTGCGAGTTTTTATCTCACAATTCTGACTTTTTCCCTCAGAATTGCGTGATATAAAGTTGCAATTGCGAGTTATAAAGTCAGAATTATGAGATATAAACTCGCAATATTGAGAAAAGTCAGAATTATGAGATATAAACTCACAATATTGAGAAAAGTCAGAATTATGAGATATAAACTCACAATATTGAGATAAATCTGAAAAATGAAATATAAACTCACAATATTGAGAAAAGTCAGAATTATGAGATATAAACTCGCAATATTGAGAAAAGTCAGAATTATGAGATATAAACTGAAAATATTGAGAAAAGTCAGAATTATGAGATATAAACTTACAATATTGAGAAAAGTCAGAATTATGAGATATAAACTGAAAATATTGAGAAAAGTCAGAATTATGAGATATAAACTCACAATATTGAGAAAAGTCAGAATTATGAGATATAAACTTACAATATTGAGAAAAGTCAGAATTATGAGATACTAACTCACAATATTGAGAAAAGTCAGAATTATGAGATATAAACTCACAATATTGAGAAAAGTCAGAATTATGAGATATAAACTTACAATATTGAGAAAAGTCTGAATTATGAGATATAAACTCACAACATTGAGAAAAGTCAGAATTATGAGATATAAACTCACAACATTGAGAAAAGTGAGAATTATGAAATATAAACTCACAATATTGAGAAAAGTCAGAATTATGAAATATAAACTCACAATATTGAGAAAAGTCTGAATTATGAGATATAAACTTACAATATTGAGAAAAGTCTGAATTATGAGATATAAACTCACAACATTGAGAAAAGTCAGAATTATGAGATATAAACTCACAACATTGAGAAAAGTGAGAATTATGAAATATAAACTCACAATATTGAGAAAAGTCAGAATTATGAAATATAAACTCACAATATTGAGAAAAGTCAGAATTATGAGATATAAACTCACAATATTGAGAAAAGTCAGAATTATGAGATATAAACTCACTATATATATATATATATATATATATATATATATATATATCTGTGTGTGTATAATATATTTTTGTGTGTGTATGTCTGCAAAAATCTTTTTTTATTAGCATTATTAAGTGAACCAAAATCCATTTCATGACCTGTTTAACATTTCTATCGAGACACAACAGTTGGCAATACTGAAGCATTGCGCTGAAATTTGCGTTCATCTTCTGTGAACCGTAAAGCCCGCGATTTTGATTTGACTGGCCATCTCAATCATTTATGCATTGCCTATAATGGTTAGAGCCCTGCGTAGATTTCTCTTATAATTATTTTAGCACAAAATAAACTTCCACATCTTTATGCATCAAAGTAGTAATATTCATCTTTGATAATAAACAGTCATGTTCTCTTCATTCAAGTAAGGGTAAACACTTCGGGACTTTGGGTTTTATCTGTCAGACGATACATCATGTTCCACGGTTTGATCTCCGCGTTTAAAGCAGACCTGACATTGTTACATGTTGTTTTTAACGCAAAAAAAGTTTCCACTCTATGACAGCTATCAAAAGGCACTTTCATTCATAATTTAAAAAGCATTTGACACATCGTTGAATTGCTATTTTCTGGCTTAAGACGTTTTGAACTGATGATGATTGCTAACAAAGCAGGTCAGAGCACATTCGATATTAGTATGCCTTGACGGAAGTTGTATGCGTTTTTGTAGTATTTCTATTCAGGCACTGAATAGGCACCATTAAAACGAAATGAAGATAATTATCGACAAAAAAGATGTTCTCCACAATACACCATGTATTTAGGCTTTGGGTGTGATCTGAGTCACTGTTTTTTTTTTTTTTATAAATTAAGCATTAAAGGGACGCTTTGCCCAAAAAATGAAAAATTTCATTCACTCATGTCGTTTCAAAGCTATACGATGTCTGCTTTGGCAACTCAAAATATGTTCTACAGAATAAAGAGAGGTTTGGAACAACATGAGGCGTGATTTTTTTACACTAAAAATACACCAAAACATAACCAAGAACCGAACTGTGACTAAAAAAAACCCTTCGGATCAAGCCACGGCACTGCAGGATACCCTTTAACGCGCAGCATACTGAAAAGCATTTTTTATTTCACTAGTACAAACCGATCAGCAGCTAAGGTACAAGTGTGACGTCTTTCTAACGGCTTTGACGGAACAGCCCACATGCTCCTTCGTCTCTGATAGGTGGAGCCCATGGCAGCGTCTCCAGCTCCTGTGAGCGTGCACGGGGAGCAGACAATGAGAAACAAGGGAAGGCTTGATAAGAGCGAGGGAGCTGCTGCTAAAAAAAGGAGGGAGTAATTAGTAAATGTCGTCTAAGAGGAGCACGGTGAATTAGAGGCCTAGTGGATCATGTAATTAGGGGTAGACCAGTCTCCGGCACCGCGCAAAGGGTGGAGGGGACACTATATCTTCAGCCACGTACATTTTAATGATCATTAGGAATCTTTCAGTACTAAGGTGAAGGTTTCATACAGATGCACTTTAAAAACATAACAACCAGCTTCAGAAACTTGCAGAAACTTGTTTTTTTTCTTTGAATCCCAATGCATCTCAGTCTGTAGAGATAATTCAGAAAATTCTGTAATCATTTATTCACCATCATGTTGTTGCAAAAATCTGACTTTATGTCTTCTGCGAAAGTTTTTTGGGCCGCCTGACTTTCATTGTAAGGACAAAAACAGCTGAAACTTTCTTCGAAATGTAATTTTTTGTGTGTTCTGCGAGAGAAAGTCAGTCATACAGGGTTGGAGCGACAAGAGAGCGAGTAGTTGATGATTTTTCATTTCATTTTTTTTAAGGGGATGTCATTATATGTATATATAATGAGAAACTCTGAGAAAATTTTCTTGGCCTTGTCCATTCCATTTAGGTTTAAGAGAGCCATGATATTGCTCAAGTGTATGGGCACATCACTAAATACTTGCTACTTTAACCTATAGAATAATTTTTTTTTCTGTTTTTTAAGACGGCATCCAAATGTCGCACATTTTCTGGTTATAAACTAATAAAGAGACTGAGAAATAATTATTTATACTCATTATTACTCAAACAATATCTATAAGACTTATCGCAGTACTGTATATCAGGGACGTTTTCACTGAAGAGACAAATAATCGATATTACAAAAAATAAAACAAAATTCAATGTTAAAAAGTCTAAAAATCACTGGTTTTTATAAAGTAACAGTGTCCAACAGCGACACCCGCAGGTGAAGTTACAGCGAGAGGCTTGAACACGGAACAAGACGCGACTGAAAAATGCTTTGATTAGAGCTGTCAGTCGTGGGAAAACCCACTGACTGTTAAAAGACAAGATAATACATCAGACATTTAAACAGATTTAGGACTGACCTGAAGGAAAATGCTAAATCCGAATGAAACTCGCTCACTCGATCTCTTTCTCACAAAACAGTGAGCTTCAATGAACAATATCAATTGAGTACAAACAATTTACGTTGCTAAGAGTGGTTGCTAAGGGTGTTGTGTAGTGATGCACAGAACCGTTGGGTGAAGCGGTCATAGCTATTGACCAATCAGAATCAAGGACAGAAACTAACCGTTTCTGGCATTTACAGATTTTACATGTTTTACTTTACTTTGGTAACTGTTTTCTTACTTATATATATATATATATTAAATATTTTCTCTTATCCTACTCTCAAAAAAATATTTCTGTCTAAACATAAGTTTTATGTAATTTGGATGACATAGTTTTAACATAAACAAACTAATAAATTTAATGTGATTCATATTTGTCAGTCATATGTAAGTGAAACAGGTAAGATTTATGTAATAGTTGAGTATATGAATAGTGAGAGATTAAATGTCTTTTATCTTCAGTTGATTTCATCGAAGGCTGTGAAGTCAGTTGTAGTTCTTGTGTTTCTCTGTCCTTCAATGATTCTGCTTGTTAACAGCAGGTGTTCATCATTACTTAATGATCTCATTAACTCTGACACTTCTTCAATGGTACTTTAACTCAGTAGTGCGCACACACATGACCACTAAACAGTGTTAATTAACCTGGGCATTTTTCTGTGAACTATTACATAAATCTTACCTATTTCATTTATTAGTTTGTTTATGATAAAACTATGTAATCCAAATGGATGGAAAATTGCTATGTAATTAAATGACATAAAACTTATGTTTAGACTGAAATATTTTTTTGAGTGTGCAAAGAAGATCATATAGATTTTCCTCAATAAAAGTCTGCTTTGAGGCGGGGATAGCTTTGATTTAGCCAATGGCGGTGGAAGGAGGTGTTCATGGAAACCTGTCGGAAAGCAGTCAATATTTTACCGTTATTTCTATTAACACTGACATTGAACACACTTCTCCTTTAACCTGAAGCGTATGATACTTTTTTTTTTCCTTTCAAAAGATTTAGTAATGTGGTGTGAGATGTTTGAAGATTTTGCTGTTGTATCTCTCACATACTGTATGTGCCATCTCTCATCCACATAAAAGCTGCTGCGGTGGGGATGTGTTGGGGAAAATAGGTGAGCGGAAGAGGACAAGGCTACCTAGAGGATTTTTATCACGATTTTTCTGTCTCTGAGCCACACGGTCAGCAGTTGCTGCCGGAGAATGCTGATTCAGAGTGCCTCAGACAAAACTGTTGCTTTTATTCTCCAAAAACGAGAATATCCTGATGAAACACACATAACTGCATGAAAAGAGCAGAGCTTTTGAAACTCAAGGACCCTCCAATCCACATACAAGTACTGAGTGTGTTCCAAGCTGATGGACAGTACTCAGTGTTATCTCTTTCCTAGCATGTGTGTCTATGCAAATGTATTCAAAAGATGACGTGAGAAGGTGGCAATCATCAATGACAGTGACAACTAGATACACAGAGATATGAAAATGATATCGAAATATCAGCTTTTATTTTCAGCAGTTTTGTTAATGTAACCAAGTAATAATTCATGCTAATGCCAACTCAACACGAAATATTTTACTGAACGACAAGCCTTTATGTATCCAGATAGGTGTCACGGCAGGACGTGGGGATTTATGACTGTGTGGTTCTGAGGGAGAGCAGATAACAACAAGGATAAAGTCATAAATGAATCTTGTCCGTGAAGTAGCCTGCAGACTGACAGTGCCAGATTAAAGCCTGTGCCTTTTAAACAAATTGGGTGCTTAAAGGAGCATATTGCCTGTGTGCTGGAACATGTTTTATTGTTCAGCCACATTAGCACTGAGACAAAGAGGCGCGTCACACGGCGGCACGTCACAAGTCCTGACGAGCCTAGATAATTGGTTCCTCAATTGATTGCCGTGAAAATGGTGAGCCAGAAGGGAGGGGGACTGTAAGCATGACTTGGACCACGGTCCGTCAGAGCGCCTATAGTTCTCTCCAGAATTCGATCCGGTGTCCACTGACCTTTACCTTCTTTATCCAACACCCGACCCAATGCTCAGCAGACAAACGGCAAGGACATTCCTATCTGTAACTGTCAATTACGGTTAGAAACTTTATGATTGGAATTAAAATACCTCATTAAATCTGGGTGATAATCTTAACGTCTATATTTCAGATCAATATTTGGAATGGAGAATCACAGGTTTGGACGCATTATATTTCCAAATTTGTATGACTTACTACTTTCAGTGGAACACAAATGAATTTGTATCTTTATGCAGCTGTTTTCCATGCAATTACTGTTTATAGTAACCCCCCAAAAAAGACATTAAACAAACGAGGTCTTTCAATGCTGCATTTACACAAAATATTAGCATGACGGCACATGCTAGTGATGAGTTGAATCAACTCCACAGCAACTACATAAATTTATCCACTAACCGTTCAGAAACGTCTAAAAGTTGTAACTTCTTCCCGAGTCTCTCCATCAGTGTCGACTCCGGTTGGAACAATGTAAGTCTGAACACATTACTGACAATCCTCATTTTGGCTGCATGAGATTCTCCAGCTTTGTTGTTGTTGAGCGACCGAAGCGTGAGCCGTTAAAGCTCCGCCCTCTTCTGGAAAGTGGGACGGGAGCAGCAGCTCATTTGCTTTTAAAGGGACACACACAAAAACGTTGTGTTTTTGCTCACACCCAAATAGGGGCAAATTTGACAAGCTATAATAAATGATCTGTGGGGTATTTTGAGCTGAAACTTCACACACACATTCTGGGCCACCAGAGACTTATTTTACTTTTTAAAAAAAAATGGGCATAATATGTCCCCTTTAAAAGTATCTACTTTGATCTCTTGTTATGGCAAGAAATGCATAAAAAAGTCTTCCAAAATGTTTTTTTCTTTTTTCGATGTTTATATATAATTTTGGTTATATGTTTGAAATAATAAGATCTGTGGTTAACGCAAGCTTAATCCTGGTGACATTGAAGTTCGTTTATTGCCTACATTTTGCTTTTTACTTCTGGCAATTGTATTTAGGCTTCAGAATTCATAAAAGTTGTGTTCATTTGTGAAGATTATTTTGATGGACAAAACATTTAAGACTCATAAACTTTCATTGGCCACATATAGTGCTCTGAATGTGAGCTTGCAGTTGATTTTAAGAAAGGATCTGGAGTTTAAATGGACTAACACTCTAAAAAATGCTGGGTTACAACCCAAGTTGTTTTGAAAATGTACTATCCCGGCGATTGGGTGGTTTTAACCCAGCGTTTGGGTTCAATTTTAACCAAACCGTTGTTTAAAAACTACATATGACTGGCTTAAAATGAACCCAAAATAGGTTGGAAATTAAAATTGAGACACAATTATTAGAGGCAACAATAACAATCAAAAGGCGAACATTTAGTAATAAGCAATTTAATAAATGTTTATTGTTTAATTGTTATTCATTCAACTAAAGGTTCATTTCCAACATACTTTGGGTTCATTTTAAGCAAGCAATACGGTAATATTTAAACAAATAAAACTACCCAACAGGTTGCGTAAACATTTAGCTCATTCGCTGTAAACAACCCAAATGCTGGGTTTGTCCATTTTCAACCCAACTTGGGTTGTTTTTAACCCACCATTTTTTTTTAGAAAGAGAATGGTTGGATAAGATACATTTTGCCAGTTTACTAACTTAAGCCACACACAGTCTCCAAAATATCAAACCTGGAAGTGTAGTTGAAAAAAAAAGATTCTTTCACCCATTTCAGTGATATCTCTCAGATATGGCCAATTTATGCGTGGTATTCGTCAAAATCACTGACATCACCTTTAGGATGTATGTAGGAAGTCAGGAGTCATATTTCTACAGGAAAGGGCTGAATGGAGGCATTACGAACATGTCCTTGGTAGAATTTTTTTCTGTTTATAGTGAATCACAGGCATGGTCTCAACAATTACAAGACATAAAGAAGAGGAAATGACAGAGATGTTCAAGGAGCTGCTGGGGTTGAGCACAAACAGCTGATTACAACTGTTATCTATGTAAGGTTGAGGACACTAAGTGCTTCCGTAAACTGGTTAATACAGAAATAAGCATTTTAAAAGAAGCTTCAAAGACAAATGATGCTTTTCTTGGAAATCCTGGTTGGGTGCACTGAAAGTGCAACAACCCAGAGAGATCCAAAACAACTTTCCTGCGGGGCGACAGGAAGTAACGCTCATTGCGAATGCTCCTTTGATTAACTGAGCAAATGAAAAGCGCTGCTTGATTTACTACCAATCGACCAGTAATGATCATTCACACAATTGATTACGGATAAACGCATTGTTCGGACAAGCCATGAAATCGTTTGTAGCGAAGGCGTACCGAGCTTAAATGATAATGTGATAAAGCTTTCGAACGTAGGCTTTCAAATCGTTTTCCTTAAGAAAAAGACTTTTGACTATAGAAGCATCGTCAGGCATTTTTCACTAGATGAGTTAAATGCATATATTAAGAAGAGGCAGCCGCTTTGCTTCTTTGTAAATAAAATGCCGCATCAGTGCTTTGAGTATTATCATATGTAATTTAAATGTTTATCATTTTACAATGTTATTTATTTTATTTGTCCGTATTTAAGCGCATGCTTCTGATTGGTCAATACTGCGGTTGTAGTGATGACCTTTTCATCCCTGCAGGCACATAGTTTACAATTTATAATGTAGCAACGTGTTTTAATGCATTAAATCCTGTTCACCCAAAGAACTATAACGATATCGTTCTAAAAATCATTCCAAATATATAATAATAGCAGTCCACACCACAACTGTAACGATAACGGTACCGAGAATAGTCGTATTGGCAGCCAATCTGAATCCATCACGCTGAATCAAAGAACTCGCGAGCATTTAAAGCGACAGCGTACTTAAAATAAAAAGATACCGTGCATTAGTGTGGACACTACTTTATGCGTACCTTTCTTGTTGTGAACGGACCTTTAGCAGTTTTACTTATGTAAGTGGGTTTTTATGCAATACGGCTCTGCAGTGCCCTTAGCAATTCTGCACAGCCTAAATCAACCTGTTGCTTCCCTTATAGCGTCATTTCTGCCACGGTAAACGCGCTTTGCATTGAAATCCGCCGTGTGTGGAAGCCTGCAGATGCCGCTTCATTGTGCGTTACGTTTAGTGTAAACATGGGTGGTAATATTGGCAAAGGATCCGTCATCCTCTGTGCAACAGATCTGACATGAACTCAAGTGACTGTAAAAAGTACGTGTGTCGCTCTGTCCGAGGTTCTGAAACCAGATCACGTGACGCGACTGCCTCATTCGGCAGTGAGCGCGCGCACTGGTTTATAGAGAATTTCACGTGTGAACGCGACAAACCATCACTCGCGTACTCTGTAGCCTACTTCTCTCTCCGCGTCAACAGAAGAGGCATTGTGTATCTTCTTCCATAGCTTGAACGCAATTGACAACATTACGATGGTAGACTTTGGCATTCTTCGTTTTTCTCTGCGCTTCTTCCCTACTTCATGCCAAGGCGGTGATTGCAGTGGATGGGCAGAACGTGCCAGGCTTCGTTTCTAATCCACAAAGTGCCCGTCTGCTCGGGGATCTCGTGCTAAGAAGATGTAAGGACCGAAACCAGCCTCCCCCCCTCCCAAAACCAGCATCTTCTTCACAAAAATGCAGAAGGGAATTCGACTTAATGATGGTCATGTCACCTACCTGGGTCTTTTGGCAAAGAAAGATGGCACGAGGCGAGGCTGCTTAAGCAAAAAGAGCTCCGACAACACAAAATGGCACACCAAATGGTTTGCTCTGTTGCAAAATATGCTTTTTTATTTTGAGAGCGAGTCCAGCTCGCGACCTTCGGGATTATACCTGTTGGAGGGATGTGTGTGTGACAGGTCGCCCTCACCCAAACCCTCACTTTCAGCCAAGGAGTGCTTGGAAAAACAGGTACGAAATGACAACTTTTGCGCATACTGTACTGATATGGACCGATAGAATAGAGTTACTTTTGGGGTAGGGCAACTAAAAATGGGCATTCTGTTTCCAGCCAGAAGCGACCGGGGGGGTTTGTTTTATGCGTAAAAATGATGAGCATGCGCTCGAGACAACCAACAATTTCACCACCACCACCACCAGGCAGCATCTACTACTGCTTTGCTCAGTTTTTTTTTTTTATTATTATTGCATCTTGTCTACTTTTCTTTAGAAATGAGCATCTTTCGAGCAAGATCACGTTACAGTTTTATTTTAAGCCAATTGCGTAATACGCGTATGAATATGGATAGATACTAGATTACATAAACGATCAATTAATTAGCCTACACATTTTGTTCTTAATTATGAAAGGCCAGGTTCATCCAAGCAGTTATTATATACTTTTCAAACCTGTAGTCGGTAAAACTTAAAAAGAAACGACAGCTTCAGTCACCACTCTCTTCAGTCAAGAGAAAATAGACATGAAGGAGAGGACATCACAGAATTTAAGCAGGCCTACTACTGCGGTTCATACAGTAAACTTGTAAGTTTATATCCCTTCAGCTTTCCAAGAACAATGGATCTTATTTTTCGGCGTTTCTCCTCAGAGACATTTAAGTTTTGCCTGTTCCGCTCTCTGCTTCACATAAGAGAGAAAATGACGCTGGAGAAGCACTTTATGAACCTCAGAGTCGCCATCATGCGGAAAACTGGCGTAGAATCGCAGTCTGTTTGACGTATTGATTTAATTCCCGCGCTGATATTAATAGCATCCTACCTTGGCAACTGCGTCTTCACAACGTGTTTAATAACAAATGGCTCCCAAAACTGAACTTTATGTTCACAAGACACTGTTTGGGCGTCTGGAAAGATGTTATGCGGCATTTAATGTTATTAAGATCTTGCTGATTAGGCTAAACCCAGTGACTCGCTCACATATGTCATATCTTGTTCCGATATATACATATTTATAAAGTGTTTAATGTAGTTTTCACTGAAACATAGTTAGTTATGAGGTTTTGTGTCATTCTTGTTTGACAACATTTTACATTTAGTGTAGTGAGCCTAACTTAAAGGTGCACTCCACATTTTTTTTACGTGTTCAAATGTGATAGAGATTTAAAAAAAAAATGAATGTCAAGTTTGACATATTAAAATGATACGTGTCATCGCTTACACGACGGAAGCGGATTTATTCTACGTGGAGCGGGTGGTCTTTTAATGGAGGCCTCCATGTTGAAATCACATGACCAGCAGTGTCATGAAATGAAGTGCTTGATCACTTTTTGGTTCTTGCTAGTATTTTTCCCATTGTGATTGTAAAAAAAGCCTTTGTTGAGAGGCTGCAAGGTGAATCACAGTACAAACTTTAATTTTAAGCAAAAAAACATTTGAAAATTGGAGAAAAAGACACAGTTACAAAACTGCGTAGTTAATGAGGGAAAGAACTACAGTTCCATGAAGCATTGAAAATGACATAATTTAAAAAAATGATGGATGAATATAAAACTATTGATTTAAAGATTGCTTTTTGTAGTTTGAGAGCATGGGGAGATTGACTCCATTACATCCTGCTTGTCAAGATTCTCTGATTTATTGAGATTTCTTTGCAGATTCATGGGTAATGTAGTTTTTCACCTATGATTATTTAAAAAAAGGTTGAAATAATGAGCTGATGGCTTCTACAAAAGCATCATTGATTAAAAACCTCAGAGCTCACATGCCTTTCTTTAAAGGCTCATAAGTTATCATCAAAAATCAATTCCCCTATGGAAAATGAATGGAATATTTACTTCCAGAAACCGAATGTTGAAATATATTGGACCTGGTTACTAATAACAACAATCATAGTGTGAATAATAATCATTTCATTTTAGAAATCCCTATTTACAAATTATAAACATAAAAGTTAACGATATGGATCAGCGTGTGTGTGATCCACCGGACAGTCCAAAAAGAATCAGTATGAGTGGAAAAATAAAATGTCCACTCAAGCGGTCCGTGCTGAAGTGATGACCTGCAGCTACACAGAGCGAGGACAAACGGCAGGACGTCAAGTGGTGGCCATGGTCGGCACACCACCAAATGTCTCCGTTTGAGACACAGCCGCACTGCATCGAACAGGGAGAGAGCTTGCGACATATTGTGCACCAGCACAAACCCCCCCAACAATGCACAGAATTTGTCAAAGAATGTGGACGCGTGCAAAAAAAAATATTGACATAAAAGAGTGAAAGCAGTTTAAACCTATAGGTGTCAGTATAAGAGCCAGTGCAATGTAAACAAAAACTTACGACAGCGACTTAATCACTGCAGCCATATGGAAATCTGAAGCACAGACTACTTAGAATAGTTGGAAATCAGTTCTTCAAGCAGGACTTTTGGCTATAGCCAGTGGTGGAGATTCACATAGCTGAAGATGTATTACCTTGGTTAAACCTGCATGGCCGTGTCTTCAGCCTGCAGTGCTTATCTGTGTGTGTAGATCCGCAATTCAACGTGAGTCTAAGACCTTCCTGTGAACAGCTGTCCCTGTGCTGACAAAGCAGGATGCGGCATGGAGTTTGATGCTGTGCATGTCTGTCATCCTCTAAAGAACTGAGCCTAGTAAGAGCGACGTTACCTCACAATCAACAACTCGGTGTTAGACTTCACGCACGCTTCACCCTTTATATTAGGCATGCACACTGTAACCTCATTAAGTTTAAGTCATTTGCATGAATAATTTACCCTGGCAAGCTTTGTGTTTTCACTTAAAATCCATAAATGGAAGATACCTGCCATTTTGCTAATACTTGCCTTGAGAAGAACAGTCAATATATACATATAGATACTTTCATTGGTCTTCTACATGCATAAATACACTTATTAACATATTTAAAGAATAACTTTGCCAATTTTCAACCAGCTTTGTATTGTTAAAATGTCAGTAGTATATGTTTATGAACAATGTTTACTCGCTCTGTTACCTGGACTGAGAAATTCACGTTTATTTGTCAGCAAAAGTCACACTTTTGACTATGGAAGCTAGTTTCCGCCATAGAATTAAAAAAAATACGTAAGGAAATTGTGACTTTTTATCTCACAAGATATAAGATATATAGATATAAATTCACTATTGTGAGGAAAAAGTCAGAATTGTGAAATAAAAAGTTCATGACCTTTTTATTAGTTTATTCATGGGCAGAAACAAAAAACAAAAAAAAAAAACTACAGATACTTCTGCTTTTTTCCATCCCTGCCCCACGGACAGTCGGATTGACAGAGAGTTATCAACAGAACTGTTATTGTAAGTGTAGGCTTATTACTGAAAATTGTATCGCACTGTGTCTACTCTTTAAACAGCATTATTGTAAAAATGGAACACAATGGCAACAGATGGCTCACCTGTTTTGCTTCGGGCAGAACTGAGACTGTTTCTTTCAGTTGTTTCCCTGTTCCTGGACATCCAGTTGGAAAGTTTGAGGTTTTTCAGATTTTCCGTTGCAGCGTTCTCTCCATATTTACGACTTTGTCGTTTATATTTACGACTCTTTAGTCGCTGCTACAATGCACTGAATCCTTCACTGGGAACTGAAAGTAACTCGCTCCCTCTAACCGTTTACTCTTTGAATTTTTTGAAACAATACAAGTCATACCATTATGACTAAGGCCCACACACTAGTGTGTTTTCGTTTTAAAACGGCGTTTTAAAATGAAAATGATCCTCACGTTCACTGGCGTTTCCACAGAACAATGATCTTCTACACTACACGGCCAAAAATGCATGTCACATGACCATTCATGCACACTGGGCATGCACATACAAGTGTAAACGGCTGCCTCTTGCGCATGTAGGCAGTTGCAGTATTAAAAAATACAGTTTAACTGCACAATGGATGCTAAAAATGACAACAATGCCAGCAAAGATTGCAGTTCAGTTTCCATGTTCTTGTTTACACATCGTCAAAAGATAGCGAACGTGGGAAGCCATGACAATGTTTTAAAAAGTCTCCATTTTTGTCCATTTATACTGAAATGCAACCCCCGCATTTTCAAACTAAAACGAGGTCTGCAGCGTAAACGATAGCCGTAACTGTAGTGTTAACATTAACGGGTTTACGGGGCCTAAAAGTTTCCTAAGAAGTATTTCATACTAAATCAAGGCAGTATTTGACTCTGGTAAGCATATCCGTGGCAGACTGGTGGGAGTGGCCTTGGATGGCAACATGCCCAGTGCATTATGAGTGTTGAAGTTTTCCTACCTATTTTGCAAAAGGGAAGACACCAGTCCTTTTTTCCCTATTTCGTCTAAAGGTCTTTCACCTTATTGGCAGCCAAGTTTTAGTGAAAGCCCATGTTGCCAAAAATGAAGACAGAAAGTTTCATAGTGATGATCCATTACTATTTTTGTCTTAAAGGTATAGTTCATCCAAAAACAAAAACATTCATTAACAGTCATTATTTTGGATTAAAGTTCCCCCCATCTGTTTTTTAAATGCATGTTCTTGATCTTATTGGGAATGATTCATCCATTCATGTGTTTTATTTTTATTATTTATTTATTAATCTTCCAATGAATACGGCACGTTTCTCTTTGGCGATTTCTCCAATCATTTTGTCCGTTGTGTTGTTAAATCCCGTCAAGATCAGATGTTCTTCTTGTTCCTGATTATTACCTTCATTAGATCTGATCTAAAGTCTGTAGACCTAATGAGGTTCTTATAACCTTTTATAATCTTAATGTAGTATTTGTTCCATATTCATATTTAGCATTAGACTGTCTATTTCTCCAGGTGTGCCAACTCAAAAAAAATGGGATGCTCTATTTAATCTAGAGTTTGGCAATACACAGGTGTGCAGGTGTATTTACTTACTTTTTTTAGGGAAAAAATCAACCCAATTCAGTCTGGCATGTTCAGATTATCATTTGCATACACACCTATCCCCAAATCATTGCTTAGAAATCCATTTTAATTTTTTATTAAATTTCGGGTTACACTTTATTTTAAAAATTGTCCCTATTACTGTGTTATTACTGAGTAATATCAATTAGATTCACATACTTACTTTAGGGTTAGTTATATATAATTATGCCTAATTTATGGTTATTACTATAGTAAATACATGTAACATGTAACAAGGACACTTTAAAATAAAGTGTTACCAAATAATTTTTTTTTAGATTGCAGTGTTCATAGAGGCTATTCTCTAATCTAAAAAAGCACTTACTCAGCACAAAGGGACTTTTGGGTAACCTGCGTACTGGCGTATTCATCACAAATTTGCGTTTTAGTGAAAACCATCCTGCTACCTTTTCTTTCATTGTCATTGTATTTACATAGCAATCACTCTGCTCTACCATTCATTTATTGGCCCCTTCTTTAATATATCTGCATTTGAGCCCATGGTTCCTATGGCAACTCCTATTTGCATGAGAAAAAGAGTGGTTGGAGGGATGGTGTGTGTGTGTGTTGCGGGAGCTTGTAGCAGTGCGTTGCGCCTCCTTCATTAATGCTAACGCTGTTTGGGCTAAATTTGTTCTGTTCGGTACCTCTGAGGGGTCAGGGCCCATTTATAGCAAAACATTCATCTCTCTTTTGGGAACAGTTGCATTTCTGCAGCTCAACAGAACGAGCGAGTGCGTGTAGACTTACTGATGCTTGCTATTTTGGTCTCCTTGCATTAGTACTCAAGACAGACATAATACAATTTGTCCTTTACAGAAGAGTGGGAACATGAAGAATAATGCAAAAAAAAACCGAGCACACACCTTGCTAAAGCTGTGCGTTATGGATTTGACTTGTAACAGAGTCTCGGTGGTACACTTTTATTCTTTTCCAGGCCATTTTCTTTCCCAAAACCATGATTGACTTCATTTAGTAAAGGCTGACGTGACAGGTAACAGGTTGCAACAAAAAAGGGAAATATGGTTGTCTGATGAGAGTATCTGAAAGAACCTGTCTGAACTCATACATTATACAGCAACCTTCATGATGTGTTATTCACAATTCCTTTGTTTCTTTTATGCTTAAAGATAACATTGATCATTTTTGAATGTCATATCCTTTATCTGAAGTGCCCTATCCTCCATTATCTGACTTTGTAATAGTCATTGTTTTCTAATTTATAGGTTTGCAGCACATTTGGTTTAATATTGCTGATTTATCCTGTCATTAATTGGTTTTGCAAGCTTCTTTTTTTTTAAAACATTGTTTTTCATATGCGCTATGTTGTGGTTTTAAAGCACTTGATTGATCTGCTAAAGAAAAAGTGATGTTTATTGTGTGTGTGTGTGTGTGTTGGTGGTTTTCCCTACGTTACGGGGACCAAATGTCCCCACAGGTATAGTAATCCTAGTAAATTTTGATCTTGTGGGGACATTTTTTTGGTCCCCATGAGGTAACAAGCTTATAAATCATACAGAATTATCTTTTTTGAAAATCTAAAATAGCAGAACATTTTCTGTGATGGGTAGGGGTAGTCTGGGGGGACGTAATATACAGTTTGTACAGTATAAAAACCATTACGCCTATGGAATGTCCCCATAAAACATGAAAACACAACATTGTGTGTGTGTGTGTGTGTGTATGCACTCAAAAACAGTTAGGTAAGTAAATATATATGACAGTAAATATATATGGCTATAAAATGAAAGAAATAAGCTGACTTTGAGTCTAGAACTTTCTCATGGAAAGGAAATGGTAAAAGAAACAGCATACTTCAACCATGAGAATTATGCAACAATATATACACTGTAAAAAAATGACCGTGATTTTATAAAGGTAAAATGCTACGGTGAAAAACAGTTAATTGGTCTACAGAAAGTTTCCGTATTATATACGGTGAATAAATGTAATAGATCTGACAGTACATTCAATAGGTACGGTGAAAAAATGGTAAAATACAGTAAAATTGACTGTTTTTTTAAGTGAAAAATAACAAATCATTGTATAATTTACAGTGAAAACCCGTTAATTGACCTTCCCACAATTCCCTGCGTGACACTTCACATTTGAAGTGTTTTCACTGAAGTAACTTTTAGATTTTTCTAATCATTTATGTACATTACTTAGTTTTATGGTACATCTAAAGTTGTTAAATTAATGTTTATTGCATTTTTAAAATTTCAAGTGTGTTACCATGATGATGTTTTCTGTTTGTGTGAATGACACTATGTGCATTGTCTATATATTAGTATTGTCATTCCCAGTTTGTGGAAAAGCTACTTGCGATGAGCTTTGATTCATCATGTGACTCTCATCACTGCTGTGATTAGTGGTTGGCAGTGTATTGCAAAGGTACAATATTTCTGATATTAACCCGGGTCCTAAAGCTCTTGCTCAAGAGCACAACCCTTCTTTTTCCAGTGATATTCCTCTGGACTTTTCTCTTTTGTAATGTCTCTCAGCCATCTCTCTTTCTACAGTGTTTCTTCAAATCCCCCTCTTGCTCACTCCTTCTCCTCCCACATCGTGAGTGGACACGCCCCCTACTTCTGATTGGCTAGTGTGTTGTTACGCTCGGTCCGATCCGCTTTCGACAGTGTTTCTCAGATATCACTTACTGCAGCTTTAAGATCCTGTCCTACCACTTCAGATGATGGTTTTTGAGTGTTTTCAAGTGAACCACAATATTCATTCCCATTAATCACTGTGTGGTGCAGGAAACTTGTGTGTTTCAATCCCAAGATTCACCCAAGATCAACCACAGTTGACTCTTTTTGGCTTAGTTACTGTTGTTCGCTGAGTCAAGTTCTCCATCCACAGGAATGAATTGGTGAACAGTGTGAAATTGGACAAAACGTTTTGCAAAACATGTTATTATACTGATGTTATACATCTTCGTTTGTGAATGAGAAGTGACACAAAGTGTAATCTTCTCAAGATTTATTTGAAAAAGGGAAAAACACTTTGAATCACTAATAGAAGTGCCCCAGCAACATCATTTCCATCATTTCCATCAAATCCATCCACTTATCAACAATATAAAGGAAGGATTTGTCTTAGAAGGCAAACAGTAGATAAAATAGGATTGGATAGTAATGTTGTTACAATAAAGCTTTGTGAAGGCCACAATTTTGTATTTTATATGGTCCCTGAAATCGAATATAATGTATTTAAATACAAAACCTAAAATGGTTCTGCTTTTGGGTTTAAATTGAAATCATTTCAGATCTTGCATGTCTGATCATATTTTATGCATGGATTGCTTGTAAAAATCTGCAGAATTTGGAGGAATTGATTGAAATATGGTCAAATGTGTTTAAACAAAGAGAGAAAAAAAGGTTTGAGTTGATCATTCAAGTATTTTTCTTGAATAATACGTTCTTTCAGGACCGTTTGCCAAAAATATTATACAGGGATTTGAGCATTTGGACCTTGCTGCTTCCAATGGGTCTCCACTGCATGGGACAAATGGCTGTAATGTAATTTAGCAGCGCTAAGGCGTCTTGAAGGTCTGCTGTGCAGCAGAAATGGAGGTTGTTGGGGATTCAGCACTAAGGCCTGGCTTTCTGA
The DNA here is from genome assembly GCA_037194245.1 of Opsariichthys bidens. Classification (NCBI taxonomy): domain Eukaryota; kingdom Metazoa; phylum Chordata; class Actinopteri; order Cypriniformes; family Xenocyprididae; genus Opsariichthys; species Opsariichthys bidens. The sequence continues at coordinate 29,405,983 of CM074278.1, forward strand.
AATGAAGAGAGACGGGCAGCACATACAGAGAGCCATAGCCACTAGCGCACGGAGTTGCTAGGTAACAGGTAGCATACAGTTATGTAATGCTCCATGCTCGCAGTTTACATGTTTTATGGTATTCCTCTGGAGAGCTGGAGCTATCTCAGGCTCAGGGACGTTTCCCTCAGTGCATCCGCTCAGACCCAGCAGATCCTGTGTTGTCTTGACTCTTCATGCGCTCTCACTCATCAGCTCGAAAGATCAGGGAGGTGTAACAACACTTGTTTCTGGTGTTCCTGGTGAAAATATGCATGGTGTATTATGTCATATTTGCATATGCAAAGGAGTTTGTGTTTGTATTTTATGTTGTACCATCCTGAGATGCTGGAAGATCATTGAAATGCCACATTCAAAGCTGTCAAAAAATGTGTTGTTGTTTTTTGTATATTGTTTGCATTTATTTGTGCCAGTTGTCTTCAGTAAATGCAGTTCAAACACTGGACCCTATTAAGGGATCATGTACAATTAGTCATCATTATTGCGAAATAAATCGAAACAGGGTAAGGACCCTGGCGCAAAACAGGTGGTCTTGTATCACCCTGGCATTATCGGGTTTTTTTTTTTTTTTTTTTACGTGGCAGATAAATAAATATAAATATATATATTTCCAAATAAATGCTGTTATTTTGAATTTAATATTCATCAAAAAATCCAGAAAAAAGTATAACATTTTCCACTCTGATATTGAGTCATATTTCATCCATCACTGTAGGAAATAAGCAAATATTTAATAAATAAGCAAATAATTCTTTGTGTAGTATTGTAGGATCACTGTGATTTTGCCAAGTAAGTCATGTTCCTGGATCTACTCAATTTTTATTATTATTATTATTGTAGTATTTTCAGATTTCCAAACAAGTAAGCTGTACAATCACAAGACAGGACCAAACACATAAACACACACCAAAAAAAAGAAGGGTTAGTTCACCCAAAAATGAAGATTAGATATTGTTGAAAAGACGTTATTGTGTTTTTTTGCCACGCAGAATGTATTCTCGGCACTTTATAATATTAAGGTTGAACACTGTACTCGCATGAACTGTTTTAGATATGTTTTTAGTATCTTTCTGAGCATTTGCATTTGTGTTCTGAAGATTAACGAAGGTCCTACGGGTGTGAAACGACATGAGGGTGAGAAATTAATGACAGAAATTTCATTTTTGGGTGAAATAACCCTTTAACCACAACACAAAGCACAGACTAGGGAGGTGAGGGCAGATTTTAGCCCAGTGTGACATTATGGACAAGGTGAGATTGTACAAATGGACCAATGAGATACAAAATATGTAACAAATTAAATAAGTAAAGAATAATATAAGATACCACATAGGCAACTATGCCATGAAAACACTGCTGAAATTTAGGGACAGTGACGATAATAAAAGAAGACAATTTCAAAAAATATCATTGTCACTAAATTTGACAGATTTTTATGAAACCTCCAAAAAGTTTCAGATCCACCTATATTTGCAGAGATATTCAAAATTATGCAATGATAATAGTAATAAATAGAAAATGTTTTTTTTTAATCTTAAAAACGAGCCATTGTTTGAGGAAAGTGGCAATAAAAATAAAGAACAATAAGATTGCCAAGTTTCGTCGTTGTCACTCATTTTTGATGAACAATTGAGGAAAAGACGTTCAGATATTCAAATGAGGCGTTTAGAAACAACAACAACAACAAAAAATCCCTGAGCAACTGTACATTGAAGACAGAAGTTAACAAAAATGACAATAAAATAATGATATTAAAAATCATTTTCATCGTTATTGATTTTTCACAGGTGATTGAAAAGAAGCTTCAAATTGATCTATATTAGATACTATATCTGAGTATTTCCACAAGCAGAGTGGAGGAAAGTTCTGACAATCAAATCTTGAATCGTGGCTTCGAATTTGTCTTCCACATGCAGAGTACAGATTTTTTGGCAATCATCATACCATCATGAATCGACATCTTTTGTTGAGCGTGGAACAACATTACAATCAACCAATCAGATTTGAGGAACAAGTTTATATCAAGTTTAGACTTAGAACCAGGGTTAGGTGCTTCTACATCAGTAGAATTATCATTTCCCTCTGGATTTAGGGATAAGTTATGGGTAGGGATAGGGTTAGGACTAGATTTTCGGACAGAAATGTTGTCCCCTAAGAATGCAAAATCAGGATGTTCCCAAAAACATAGCCCAAGCCTATCCCTAACCCTACCAATAAGTTATCCATACAATCAGAGGGAAATGATTGGTGAAGCACTTAACCCTCTTTGTAAGCCTAAACTTGGCATAAACTATAAACCTCAAATTTGGCTGGTTGATTGTTCCAGGATCAACAAGCACGTTCTACTTCACCAATTTTGTAGTTAACAAGCATTTCTGTTCTGTCTGCGTTACAGTATTATTTCACCGTCAGCTTCAACCATGAGAATCAGAAGGCCGTGGAGCTTCGTACGGAAGACGTTAAGGACTGCGATGAATGGGTGGCAGCAATATCACATGCCAGGTAAGTGATTTTTCAAGATCATGCGTACAGTAGCCTACTTTTGTGCAAGAAGGAAAAGAGATGAATTCACTGTGTTTGTTATGCGTATGCCGCGTTTTTTCAGAAATGCAGTGAATTTACAACTGATTCTTGGATTCTTATTCTTTGCATTTTTCCTGCTTTGTTGGGATGTGCTTAAGGATAAGTTGAGTCAGACAAGAACTTGCCTACACAGAGTGCCTGCAATGGCAGAATTCTCTGCTTTTGTGTGTGCTTCCTATACACAGTTTAAATGTGAAGGGGGAAATGAATACAGAGGAGGATTTTTTGCGAAGTGGACAAATTCCATGTCTCATTATGTATAATTAGCCTGAAGCTTGTTTAAGCAGTCTTGGATGTTGCAGAGGTTCTGCTGGGAATATTGTTTATTTTTAGTAATGAACTATGAGTTTGAATTCTCTGTTGGGAGCTAACAAACAACGCACAACATGTTGTGTCTTTAATAACAAAGGGCCGTTGTGCAGTCAACAATTTATGTGCACTTTGATATGTTTTAAGTTAGTTTATGTTCATGTTTCGAGAAATAATGTATATTTATATAAAGTATACAGCATAACAAAGTTTTTATATATGCAGTGATTTAAAAAATGGTGGAATATGGTGGAAGATTTAAAACTATACTCAAAAAAATGCTGGGTTAAAAACAACCCAAGTTGGAAATATTGAAAATGGACAAAATCAGCGATTGGGTTGTTTTAGTTTTAACCCAGCGGTTGGATTAAATGTTTGCCCCCAAAAAATTACTGTATTGCTTGCTTAAAAGGAACCTAATTTTTTTTGTTGGAAATTAACATTTATTAATATGTTTAATAAATGAACATTTATTAAAATTCGTATTAATATATATTCACCTTTTGATTATTATTGTTGCATCTATGTGTCTGAATTTTAATTTACAACCTATTTTGGGTTCATTTTAAGCCAGCCATATAGTAATTTTTATATAATAGTTGAGTTAAATAAAATTACCCAGCATGTTGGGCAAACATTTAACCCAATTGCTGGGTTTGTCCATTTTCAACCCAACTTGGGTTGTTTTTAAACCAGCATTTTTTAGAGTGTAAAAAGTAATCAGATCAGATAATGGTTGGTTTCTAGTTCATCTAGATGCATGAACTGACTTATAACAATGATGGTTGGAGGTATTTTGTTATATATTGCAGTTCTACTAGAAACCTAGAATCATACATGTAGGATGTGTTTACATGTCAACAATGTGCTAAATATTTCGCAAAAAGACGATAACAGTATCTTTTTCAAAAATTTCCCCTTTGAATCCCGTTTTCAAAAGTTTGCATTTTAAGGCCTCCAAAACGCTGTTGTCATGCAAATGAACAGCCTACAAAGTTTTCCAGTGAAAAACTGTGTCATGTAAACGGCCCTATAGTTAAGACATTTTTGGAAAAGGCATAACTTGGATTGAGTTTAAGGGGAAAGTATAGCAATAGAATGAAGATATTTATACACATGAACGTTACAGCGGGAAACTACATTTCCCATCATTCTCTGGGCCAACTTCACACCTAATGCAGATTGTTTACTCTTCATTTTGATGCACCATCCCTGCCTTTGAGAAAAATAGCAAAGCAAATATGAAATTGCCAAACACATCCAAATTATTAGTGACTTTTGTCATTTCGTTCACTAATTTATTACAATTGCCAACTTCTACACTACTACTGTTCAAAAGTTTGAGGTCAGTAATATTTTTTCAAAGAAAATAATACTTCTATTCAGCATTAAATTGATCAAAAGTGACAGCAAAAACATTTGAATGCAAATTGGCATTCTTTTGAATCTGTTCATCAAAGAATAATGAAAAAAATGAATCATTGTTTCCACAAAAAATTGTGAAAAAACATTGATGATAATAAGAAATGTTTCTTGAGCACCAAATTAGCATATTAGAAAGATTTCTAAAGGATCATGTGACACAAAAAATTGTAATTGTAATGATGAGTCAGCGGCGTGCGGATCCATTTGCAATTCTTTTATTAAAACACTCAGACAGGCAAGGGTCAATAAACAGCAGTAACAACAGCGAAGGCACACCATAAACATAAACAGGGACAGGCTGGGTCGAGACAGGCGGCAAAGGTACAACATTCAAATAACAGGCAGAGGTCAGGTAGGCAGCGGAGATTCAAACACGGGTAAACAGTCCAAGATCACAATGAAATAACAATCCACAAGGCAAACGCTCAGAAATGATCACGGTAAGGCAAATCAAGACTTCGCGTTGAGGTGGTGTCTGTGTGGTGCTTAAATAGTGAGGTGATATGTTTCAGGTGTGTGTGTAATCAGACCCAGGTATAAGGGTTTATGGGAAATGTAGTCCGATATCTGCTAATACTCGGGTGAGAGCTCCCTCTGCTGATCTGGACCCCCATGATAAATGCGCTGCTGCTCCGCAACCCCCCCGAAAATTTATTATCGATTACATTCCCAGTCTCAAAGAACACAAAGTTATATTTTATTGTTCTACGTGAAAAATCAGTGTTACAATTCTGCATGAGCCTCCTGCACGCTCATCCTAATCGGACGGTCAACGTTTCCGAAACACTAAGTACTCGGTAAAGCATTTCTGTGTCATGCTGAATAATTCTTCCTCATTTCTCTCAGCATCACACATATAATGCAATATCAATGTCAGTTTTACACATCAAAACTCTCGGTTTTTCTGTTGTGGATATTAACCACCGTTTCATTTTAAAGCAGGTATTATTTGTTTGTAGCCTCCAAACACTTTTAGCTTTAACAAACAACAGCGCGTGATGTAAGTAACTTGATTGTGATTGACGCTGACGTAATCTCGTATAATGTCTGGGACAAAATTACAAATTTAATTAAAAAATATACATTATATATTTTTTTTTTAATCAGACTTTTCTGCAAACACCATTTAATAAGTATTGAATTAAATTAATTGCAACAAAAATATATAGGGCCTATATATTTTTTCCACAAAAAAAAAATAGAAATCATCTCGCGACCCCCACTTTGGGAACCACTGATCTGGAGGACGTGAAGAGGGAGCCTCACTCATAACAGCAATATAGTTTAAACAGCATTTCTCAATATTTCAATGTCTATATCTTTCAGTGTTTTCGATTAATTAAATGCAGCCATTGGTGTGCAAAAGGGACTTTCAGAAATATTAAAAAAATGTACAGAGTCCAAACGTTTGAATGCTACTCTATGGCTCATGAATTTGATTACTTCATCAATGAAGTATCAACAGACTAATGTTTTCAAACCCCAAAAGCTTCACACTGAAGTTTTGCGAATAACACGCACTCAGAAGACCCTCTTTCATAATCAGCAGGTCTAGTTTATTTTTAAGAAGTGGTTCTGTAGAGCGGGTCTTGTGTTTGCAGTGAGGGCGGCTGCCGCTCCGTTCTGGTCTCAGTCTGTACTGAGGGACTATTTTGGCTGTTTATCTCTGGATGCCCTGCAGCAGTTCTAAATCTGTGTGCATAAACATGAAGGCGTCTGGATTTGCTTGCTGTTTTGAGATAAGCGCTGCTCCAACAATTCTGTTTAATTGTTGAATTTGAGCATTCACAGTTTGCTCTGATAAAGTGTGTGCTTATGGGGTTACGTGTTAACACTGTCTCTCTGCTAATGAGCTTTATTTCTAGTATAACGTGATGTTCCTCATTGTGTGGAGTGTGTGCGCACTCATGTTTGTATTTGTGTCCTGAATGCCTTTGTGGATGGTTGTGTATGTGTGCGTTTGTATTCACATATGTGTGTGTGTGTTCTGTGTGCAGCTACAGAAACCTGGCCACCGAGCATGAAACGCTCATGCAGAAGTACCTGCATCTACTCCAAATCGTGGAGACCGAGAAAACAGTTGCTAAGCAACTTCGACAACAGATAGAAGATGGGGAGATTGAGATTGAACGTCTAAAATCAGAGGTAAAATTTGTAATTCAAAGTGCTGTATGGATTGTTTATCTATGGTAGAATAAATCAGCAATTTTATCGAATACTGAATCAACATGATTCTGTCTCTCGAAACTGAAAAGGTTGGGGAAAAGTGTAAAATATGTGCAAAAAACTACATATTTTCAAAAGTCGATGCATGTCCTGAATGGCTAGTTAACTAGTTTGTGACTGTGTAGGGTGGCCATTTGTAATGCCTGATCAAACAGAAACATACAATGCATATAAAAATATTTGATTGAAGATTATTGTGTATCGCATAAGCTAAGCTAACAGGCTAATCAAAGGCCCCTTCACACCAAAAATGATAACTATAACGATAACTATATTTGCGTCCACACCAACAAACGATAATGGTCTGTTTATTCATTTGAAGTGTGTACAACATGTTTTTACTGTTCTTGTAGCATATGCATGGCTTTAACCAGCAGTTGTCCTAAGCATGCTACGTTTTGAGTGATTAGCTAGTGCAATCGATCTAATCTAACAGTGAATTTCCCGGGAATTAAAACCGCACCTAGTCTTTTTCACTGCAACTTCAAAGGAAGCAAGACAATGTTGTCGAATCTAGCGCTGGATACCCGAGGTCATTTTATTTTGAACTGTTTGCTAGTTTGGCATTCTAATCTCATTTTCCAAACAGTGCTGGCGTAACTTCTCCGCAATGCCGTTTGCCATTTTAAATGCGTGAGCCCTTGAATTAGAATGGATTCTGATTGGCTATCAAGTGTTTTATCATTCAACAACTGGAAAAAAATCAGTCTGAAAGTGATCTCAACGATATCGTTTCTCTATATCGTTATTGTTGTGTTGTGAACAGTGCTATTCTGTGCTTTTTAGAACAATATCTTTATCGTTATCTTTATCGTTGTGTTTATAGTTATATATACATATATATATATATATAGTGTGTGGCAGACTAGTTTTATATTTATATATTTATATATATATATATATATAACTAGTCTGCCACACTAATCAACTAGTCAGTTGTTTAATGACAAGTCTATCCTCGTGACCCATATTACATGTTCATTGCGTTTCTGAAAGGAAAATGGGAGAGAATGAAAAGTGGTTTGAGAAGCATTTGGTTTTCAAGAGCTTTCTCCAGACTACTTTGCACTTCACTTTGCATCTCTGCTCATAAAAAACGGCTCTCCAGGAGAACTATGATCCCTGCTGTATTCTTCATCAGCCAGATCAAATAGTCATTTTACTTTAAAGTGCAAATGGAGCTGGCTGTATGAAATGATGTGCTGAATATGCATGACCCCAGATGCATTGTGTGCGTCGCATCCTTGGTCCGCAGCATAATAAACTCTTTCAGCTCGCATCCAATAAATGGAGCACTCACCTTCAGACTGTGCTGGCCAGCTCCCACCTCTTTTGTGTCCCCAACGTATCCCTATTAAATTGCAGTGCCATGTAATAATTTGAAAGTTTGTGCAGCCTAATCATCGGAAATCACCCTGAGTGGCATCCGAGAGCTTTGATAGGGCGAGTATTTGTGCCACACTGCGCTGGCACTGATTTGGCCTGACTCAATCACTTTGTCAGCATGCTGGGAAACAGTGAGGGAAGGAACTTTTTTTGCAAAGGAAGTGTTGACTGCCTTTTTTTTTTTTTTTTTTTCGCTGTTTTGTTACAGATTGCAGCAATGCTCAAAGACAATGAGAAGATTCAGTCGAATCCCACCACGGCACCTAGTGATGATGATTCTGAGATCAAGAAAATCAAGAAAGTAAGACTTTGGTTTTGAAACACATAATAATTCTGCCTACAAATGTTGCATTTTATCCATCATAGAACCTCATAAGTGAATGGCTGTGTGTTAAAATACTTTAATTCAAGGATTCATACAATATTAAAGGATTAGTTCACTTCACAATGAAAATTTCCTGATCATTTACTCACCCCCATGTCATATAAGATGTTTATGTCTTTTATTTCTTCAGTTGAAAAGAAATTAAGGCTTTTGAGGAAAACATTCCAGGATTTTTCTCCATTTAGTGGACTTCACTGGGGTTCAATGGGTTGAAGGTCCAAATGTCAGTTTCAGTGCAGCTTCAATGGGCTCTACATGATGCCAGACGAGGAATAAGGGTCTTGTCTAGCAAAACGATCGTTCATTTACAAACAAAAACAAATGCTCGCCTTGCACTAGCTCTGCGATGCACCACGCATTACGTAATCATATTGGAAAGGTCACATGTGGCATAGGCAGAAGTAGCGATCCAGTGTTTAAAAAGCAAACATGCAAAGGCTAAGTCCAATGCCTTTTACAAAAAAAGGTAAAACAATGATGTCGGATGATTTTTTGTAGGAGAAAGTTGTAGGAGAAAAGCTTTTTGCGTGACTTTTCCAACGTGATTACGTAATGAGTGGCGCATCACAGAGCAGTGCAAGACGAGCAATTGTGGTTTAAAAAGTATGTAAATTTTTATTTATTTTTTTAGAAAATGACCGGTCGTTTCACTATTAGGTAGTCAATATTGGGTAATGATTGACCATGGCATTTTATGAAGTATTATTTAACAAAATTCGGGAGGAGCACGTTCAGGTAATCAACCAGTGCAAGGGGAAGCCGGTATATAAAGCCTCTATCCTGCGACAAGTTTCACAGCATCCCATCACCTCACTCTTGGCTGGTTTCTATCCCAGTCAAGGAGGGGGAGTACTCCGGAGCTCATCCCCGGACGCATAAATTACTATATAAGTTACTATTTGATTTCATGTACGTGTGAACTCGTGAATAATGGGTTTTCCATGTATACACAGTTCATATCTACTGATTCTATTGACTGATTCTTATTTCATCTCTTCATTGCTGCGGCTCCAGGTGCAAAGCTTCCTGAGGGGATGGATGTGTCGACGAAAGTGGAAGACCATCATTCAGGATTACATCCGTTCTCCACATGCAGAGAGCATGAGGAAGAGGAACCAGGTTGTCTTTAGCATGCTGGAGGCAGAGGCTGAGTACGTCCAACAGCTCCACATCCTTGTCAACAACTTCTTGAGACCGCTTCGCATGGCTGCCAGTTCCAAGAAACCACCCATAACCCACGATGATGTCAGCAGCATATTCCTCAACAGGTAAACACCAGTTTCATCTAAAAATAATCCTCATGTTTAATGTGATTTGCATGCCCAGAGGAAAGAAAATGAGAGCTCTTTAATATCTGAACTGTTTCTCCTCAACAGCAATGAGATTAGATGTTGAGCAAATTGAGATGTTTTCTTAAATCTCCTACTTTTCAGATGTTTCTCCTGTGAAAAAAACCCCAATAATTTTATCTGTATGTCCTATTTAGCATTTTAGAAGAGATCTCAGCAATTTCTCACAGTGAGCTCAGGTTTTCTAAATACCAAAGTATAACGTTTGAACTCAAATTCATCTATTATCTGTGGTGTGAAATCCACATTGATTGTACAGATTTTTTGTTACTTTGTCAACAATTTATTTATGCAAAAAGCCTCATTGGCCAAATCTTTATCACAAAAACCCAAATGTCACTGTTTTTTGGCCCTGGCACGAAATAACCAGCTAACGTCCTTTCACTAATCATATCATCAACACATGGGAAAGTGTGAACAAGCAGGTGAAATCCAACTATCGTTCTGATTGGATTATAAGAGCAGAATGATTGCTATAAAAGGAAGGAAGAAGTGCTTCCAGTCATTCTTGTGTTAACAATGGTTACCTCCAAAGAAAGATCATCGCTTTGCATCAAAATGGCCTCACATGCAAGGAAATAGCTGCAAAGAATGTTGCACCTGAAGGAACCATTTACCAGATCATCAAGAACTTCAAGAAGAGAGGTTCAACTGCAGCGAAGAAGGCTTCAGGACGTCCCGGAGTGTCCAGCAAGCACCAGGCACTGTGCATCTGGTGTCAAGAAGGGCTGCAAAAAAGCCACTTGTCCCCAAGAAAAACATCAAGAACGGACTGATATTCTGCTGGAAGTGCAAGGATTGGACAGCGGAAGAATGTGGCTAAGTTATTTTCTCTGATGAAGCCCCTTTCCGACTGGTTGGGAAAATCAATTGTCCGGGGAAGAAAAGGTGAACACACCATGAGTTCTGTGTAGTGTCAACACCTTGCTTTTCATCCAAGGAAGTGGCTCTCTCATAATTCTGCTCCAAACACTGCCCCGAATAGTATCAATGGTAAGAATGGTATCAAAACATCCTGCAAGAGCAACTTGCCCAATGACCCCTGAGCTATTGAGGGATGATCCATGCATTTTCCAGCATGATGAAGTACCATGTCACGAGGCAAGATTGATAATGCAGTGGCTCAGAGATTTTTACATTGAAATTTTGGATCCGTGTTCAGGCAACTCCCTGGATTTTAATCCCATAGAGAACCTGTGTCAGTCTGCAAAAACCGAGTGGACAAGCAGAAACCCACTAATTGTGAACGCTAATAAGGAAAGAATGGATCACCATCAGTCAGGATTTGGCCCAGAAGCTGATATCCAGCATGCTAGAGTGAATTGCAGAGGTTATAACAATAATAATAATATTAATTTGTTACATTTATACAGCGCTTTTCTGGGTTCTCTCAAAGTAACTCATTTACATATGGAACGTGGAATCTCCTCATCCACCACCAATGCGCAGCATCCACCTGGATGATGTGACGCCAGCGATTTACGCCAGTGCATCCACCACACACCAGGAGACAGAGTGATGAAGACAGTCAGTATATGGGGAAGATTAGGAGGCCATGATGGACAGAGGCCATTGGGCCAAGATTTTGGGGTTACACCCCTACTCTTTTTGAAGGACATCCTGGGATTTTTAATGACCGATTTTTAACATCTCATTCGAAGGACGGTGCTTTTTGACAGCATAGTGTCCCCATCACTATACTGGGGTGTTGGGACCCACACAGACCACAGGGTGAGCGCCCCCTGCTGGCCTCACTAACACCTCTTCCAGGGGCAACCTAGTTTTCTCAGGAGGTCTTCCATCCAAGTACTAACCAGGGTCAACCCTGCTTAGCTTCAGTGGGAAACCAGTCTTTGGCTACAGGGTGACATGGCTGCTGGCCATATGAAGAAGGGTCAACACTGTAAAATATGCAGTCTTTGCATATATTGAATTTTTTTTTGGCAATAAAAGTCTTCAAAGCTTCTGAAACGCTCATCATTTTCCAGTATACCATACGAACGTGAAAAAATAATCTGAAATACTGAAGCAGCAAACTTTGTGAAAAAAAAAAATGTATGTCACTGTATATGGCTGTATACTGTATGTCTGAAATTGTATTTAAACAAAAACAAATGAAAACTCAAGTAAGTCTTCTAAACTATGAAAAACAATGAAACGCTTACATATTGTTTACGTGTCCTGTTTATTTCTGCAGTGAAACCATAATGTTTCTGCATCAGATATTCTACCAAGGGTTGAAAGCTCGAATAGCAAGCTGGCCAACATTAGTCTTGGGTGAGTGCACTGCCAGAGCGGTTGGCATCCAACAGCAAAGAACATTTTGTAGACTCCACAAATTGCAAGCTAGCTTTTGTAAAAGGTGCCAAAGATATGAGGCCCCATTCACACTAACCAAGATCTTCCTTCCTGTCCTTTAGCCGACCTATTTGACATCCTGTTGCCCATGCTCAACATCTACCAGGAGTTTGTGCGTAATCACCAGTACAGTTTGCAGATCTTGGCCCACTGCAAGCAGAACAGAGACTTCGACAAGCTGCTTAAACAGTACGAAGCCAAGCCTGACTGTGAAGAACGCACGCTAGAGACGTTCCTCACCTACCCCATGTTCCAGGTGACCATTATCTTCCATTCACGCTCTCATTTGTTCTAGTTATCATGCTATGAATCACAAACTCTGCATAGAAGCACATGGAAAGTCCTCGTGTTCTTTTTTTATTCCCTTAAAGTAGAGTTCTGTGGTGTATTTTGGTCCAAAATGGCTTTTTTCTTGTAGAGTAAGCAGTTTTTACGTGGACTAATCCAGCAAGGGCAACTTTGGCCTTTGCAGTGTTGGTAATTAATGTGATTTTGGTCCCCTCTAAGCCTCCTCTGCAGGAAAACAGTGCACACAGTGATCAAAGTTTAGTTTGGATCTCCATGCATGCACATGACGAAGTGTGGATATGAGTGTTTTTGCAGCAGAAGGCAGAAAAATAATCAAAAAATACCCTCCTGTCTGACATTATGACTTGTGCTTCTTGTCTGGCAGATTCCTCGTTACATACTGACCCTCCACGAGCTGTTAGCGCATACACCGCATGAGCATGTGGAGAGAAACAGCTTGGATTACGCCAAGTCAAAGCTGGAGGAGCTTTCCAGGTACATCAAAATGTGCCTCCAGCACACCCATCCATGACCATATGTCAAAATCTCTACATCATTTCTCACTTCTCGCAGGACGACACATCAAATGCTATATTTTAAGGTGAAGAGTGTAATTTCTGCATCACTACTGGCACCGACTGGAACTGCAGTCGTATTGTTTGCGTAGCACGACTGGGCTGAACATAATACCAAGGAGCCAGTTTGAAGCAGGACTACAGTATTTGTCTGTCCAAGTGTTTGATACTTTGAAAAGGTTTTCGCAGTTATATTTGGTGCTGCAGAAATTGCATACTTCACTTTTAAGAAAGTGATGGGTTTTGGATTTATTTCGATTTTATTTTCAACTTGCCCTTTCAGTTTAGGTGTTAGTTTTAATTGTTGCTGTGTTTTATACTTTCACTTTATTTAGTGTTTTTTTTATAGTTTTAGAATGTTTGGGAACGTTTTATTTGGCAGTGTCGTTGTTACACATTACATTTAGTTACTGTATTAATAATTATAAATTATGCGTAATTACATGTATTTAAATGTAAACCAAACCCTCATCCTAACCCTAACCCTATAATAAGTACATGTAGTTAATTGTCAGTACTCAGTGCTTAATACACTGTAACCTTAAAATAAAGCGTAACCGAATTTGTTTTTTTGCCAAACTTAGTGTCTTAAACCAGGTATGTGACGAATAAAAATAAGTGGTCAAGTTTCATAGTTTTTTTGTACCTCCACAGAATCATGCACGACGAGGTCAGCGAGACGGAGAACATTCGGAAGAACCTCGCCATCGAGCGTATGATCGTGGAGGGCTGTGAGATTCTCCTAGACACCAGCCAGACCTTTGTCAGACAAGGTGAACTCCCAACACACACACATAAATCGCGCTCTGCAGAAAGGGTGCACAGATCCCTGATAAGAAGACGGATGGATTCTCCTTTCCTTCTGTTCTTTTCTGCAAACTGTCACTCTTGTCACCTCTTATTGTCAAGCCCCCCACCTCCCTCTTCTCCCCTTCCCACTCCAAGGCTTTTCTAGGCTGCCCTCTTTTCGCTGCCAGCACAAAGCGAAGCGTTAACTCAAAGGATTGGGTGCCCTAAACCTGCTAGTCTGCGTAGAGCACAGTGTGTTCAAAGACCCGACCAGCTCTTTCATTTCCAAGTGAAATCACTCTTTTACCAGTAAAACCTGGCGTTGAGCCCAGGATCGGAAATGTCACTGATACGCTGCAGGATACGAAGACACGAGGAAACTGATAAAAATCTGACTAGAACATGTCAATCCACGATTTCCCCTTGTGCTGGCATTTGTATTTGTCTCCTCTTCATTTCCCTGCTTTACCTGCAGCGCTAACACATCCTGCCCCCACATGCATGTTTTCCAGGATCTCTGATACAAGTGCCCATGAGTGAGAAGGGCAAGATCACCCGTGGCCGTCTGGGATCTCTGTCGCTAAAGAAGGAGGGAGAGCGGCAGTGTTTCCTTTTCTCCAAACATCTGATCATCTGCACCAGAGGCTCTGGAGGAAAACTACACCTCACCAAGGTGAAGCCTCATGCACTGCATACACATTCTCAAAAGGGATTTTCACACTCGACTGGGTCATTGTAAACGGAATCCTGGTTTATCTTGTTTTTATCTGCTCAAAATTTACCCGGGGTTAACAATTAATCCTGGGTATTCATAAGCTGACGTTTCACTGTCCATTCCTAAACCCTGGGTTCTTAAAGTATCATTGATTGGAAGAGCACTGCATGCAACCAGTTTACATAAAGGCCTCATATTATATAATGCCGAATGTACTATCAAGTGTCCAGAATGGACTTTTCGAAATATAATGGTAAGAATGAAATGGCTCTTCTCCCCTCAAATGCTAAGACATTTTACTTTACAAAGAATGTGAATATGAGGCACGCCATTATCTGTCCATTGCTAAGCACCTAGCCGTAACCAACTAACAGCATCGTTTCACTCTCAATAAGTTTGACAATGCAAAAGCATGTTTCATATCCTTGGTAAAAAGTAGTCCTAACCCTGCTTCTAAATTACAAGAGTGAAACGTTCCTCTACTCTGAGTTAAAAGCGGTGTATAGATTGACGATAACTGGGGATTAAGCGCAGTGTGAAAAGTACAAATTAGGCTGAGATGGTATGAAGATATATATAGTAGGACGGATTTGAAATCACTTCGAAAGAGATTTGAAAGTAGCTTTTAGAAAGTAGTTTACTTCATTAGGCAAAAATAGTCATTGCCACATGGATATAATATAATATAATATTATATTATATTATATTATATTATATTATATTATATTATATTATATTATATAATTGCATAATAACAAATTATTATTGTATTATTATTATTATTAAAATATTGTTTTTAAAGAATTACCGGCCAATTATTGCCCTTTAAACCTTTAATTTTATACATTTCGAATGTATTGAGCCACTTGTTAAAGCAGTAAAATGTTATGTTGTTCCCAGAAAATGGTGATTACCACCTTTAGCTGACTGGAATTTTACAACATTCAATAAGCCAGTATTGTTCCTGGTCTTTAGGGAAATTCAAGATCACAGTAGACCGTCACAGTAATCACTGTTTTAGTACAGCCTCCATTGATTATTGGATAGATTTTCCGAGCATGTCTGACTGTTGCTTGTCTCCGGATGGCAGAATGGAGTGGTGTCGCTCATTGACTGCACACTGATAGAGGAACCAGAGGGCACCGATGACGAGTGTATGTATCAAAACTCTTGATTAACATTCCTTAAATATCTGCAATAATAAATTAAAAAAAAAAAAATAAAATAGAGATCTGTGTTCACATTTTGCCACAGATAAGAGACTTAGCCACTTTTGAGAAGCATCAGTCACCACTGATACTGGCATGTTATTGAAGTAGATCCGACCACAAATCTAAACACAACAGACCTCCACTAGATTTTTTCCAGAGGAATTTCTTTTTCTCTTCAGCCAAGTCAGACAAGAGCGGTCAGGACATGGAGCACCTGGATTTTAAGATTGTGGTGGAGCCCAAAGACAGCCAGTCCTTCACCATCATCCTGGTGGCCTCCTCGCGGCAAGAGAAGTCAGCCTGGACCAGTGACATCAGCCAGGCATGTCTGCTCACATCAGATAGCACTGAGTGATCCACGCTGCCCTGGGGCAAGACCTTCGACTTTTACTCACCTCCAGTGGTTCAAACACTGTCCTTATGCTCTTTTTCTCTCTCTCTCTCTTTCTCTCTCTGTACTACAGTGCATAGATAATATTCGTTGTAACGGGCTGATGATGAACGCCTTCGAGGAGAACTCTAAAGTCACTGTGCCCCAGATGATCAAGTAAGCACTGGCAGTCACTATGCTGTTCCAACACAGAAATGTTTGTAAATGTCTATAAAACACAATCAGTTTCTACATAAAGGATTTCAGCCTGGTTTTTACTCAGTCATCCAACACCTATTTTATTTTATTTTATTTGAATTACATTAAAATATGTATTTAATTATTTTAATTATTTCATTCCACTTGCTCAGTTAAAAAATCTTGAAAAAAACATATCAGTTTATCACTAAAGATCTGTCTTTTTTTTAAAAGTCCCCCTGTAGT
The DNA here is from genome assembly GCA_037194245.1 of Opsariichthys bidens. NCBI lineage: Eukaryota > Metazoa > Chordata > Actinopteri > Cypriniformes > Xenocyprididae > Opsariichthys > Opsariichthys bidens. Next base: position 29,422,435 of record CM074278.1, read on the forward strand.
CAATGCTTTTACTCTTTAAAACTCATCTTTGATCACCAAAATTACATATTTAAGTGTTTTTTTCCCTTTTTTCCTCCCAAATTTCTCCATGCCTTAAAATAGCTTGAATGTAACTCATCCTTGACTCATTTAGTATGCGTGGTTCTATGAATATGCAAATGAGCTCCGCCTCCACTCAATCATCAGTGCAAATCAGCCCCACCTCCACTCACTCACACCAGCTCAGACTCTTTGACGAAGGTAGTTTTTAACGAGTTCAAACCTCGTTTTTTGAGATTGTCTTTCATTCAGTTTTAAGAAGAAAATACTCAGCAATGAATTTGCACATGGTTTGTCTTAAAGCACATTTAAAATATTACATAGACATTAAAGCAACATTAAACACTTGATTTTCACCACTGGGGGATTTTAAGCCATATTCATTTTTTTTTTCTTTCAAGAATGATTTTACAAAAACATAAAGTTGTACTTTGTAAATGTGTGAATCATATCTGATTTCCTGTGTCACATGTTTAGGTCTGATGCCAGTCTGTACTGTGATGATGTGGACATCCGCTTCAGTAAGATGATGAACTCGTGCAAGGTGTTGCAGATCCGCTATGCCAGCGTGGAGCGCCTGCTGGAGAGGTTGACAGACCTGCGCTTCCTCTCCATCGACTTCCTCAACACCTTCCTGCACTCCTACCGCGTGTTCACCAGCGCAGACGTGGTCCTTGACAAACTCATCACCATATACAAGAGGCCCATCAGCGCCATACCAGCCCGGTGAGCCACACAACTTTTTCAGAGGTTATTGTGGAAAATGGGGGGTGTGATCAGCTTAGCATGCCCACACTGAGATGGCAACTGGAAACTGCTCTCATGCACATAGCAGGGCATAGCAAAAGTTTTCAGCATAGAATACTGATTAAGTTGAGCTTAATAACCTAATATTTATAATGTTGAAATAAAGGAACATGGCATTCAATAAAAGTTTAAGAAGACTAGTTGACTAATCGGTCTTAAGGAAGTCATTTATAATTAGACTGGTTTTGGGTCATGTTCAGATCATGTTTACAGCATTCTTACGTAATGAGTTTACTCATTAAAAATGGCTGATTTTTTTTTTTTTTTTTAATCATGTCCACTCACATAAGCTTGTTGTTGTAGTTGTTCTCGTTTACTTGGATTGTGTTGTCTCATGGGGACCACCGTTTTTAGATCACGTGACTGCATTTTTTGCTATTCATGACTGAAAACATTTGCAAAGTTTCCAAGACAACTGCCTTATTAGCCAGCAAAACATAAAGAAAAAAATGCTGACTGCACCATTAAAAACACTGACTTTATATCTCACAATTCTGACTTTATAACTCGTAATTCTGACTTTATATCATGCTATTCTGACTTTATATCTTGCAATTCTGGCTTTACATCTTGCAATTCTGACTTTATATCTTGCAATTCTGGCTTTATAACTCGCAATTCTGACTTTATAACACGCAATTCTGACTTTATATCTTGCAATTCTGACTTTATATCATGCAGTTCTGGCTTTATAACATGCAATTCTGACTTTATATCTTGCAATTCTGACTTTATATCTTGCAATTCTGGCTTTATTTCTTGCAATTCTGGCTTTATAACACGCAATTCTGACTTTATAACACGCAATTCTGACTTTATAACTCGCAATTCTGACTTTATATCTCGCAATTCTGACTTTATTTCTTCCAATTCTTGTTTTGTAACACGCAATTCTGGCTTTATAACACGCAATTCTGACTTTATAACTCACAATTCTGACTTTATATCACTCAATTCTGAGAAAAAAAATGTCAAAATTGTTAGATATAAACTCACAATTGAGAGAGAAAAAAGTCAGAATTGTGAGATAAAAAGACGTGATTACCTTTTTTATTTTCTGTAGAATGGTAATGTGTATATAATATATAAGTCTAGAAAAAGAAGCCACCCTTTTGGAGGACTCATCAAGATACATCCCTAATTCTCAGCTTGCTAGATACCTTTTGATTAGCTTATATCTTTGCACACATATATGTAACTCCACCGGTTCTACTCGCACCTCTCCGAGTGGGATTTGAACTGGTGTCTCTGGCATGGGAGGCGGGAGCGTTAACAAGGACACTAAAGCATCAGTCGCTGGCGTGCCTCTTGAGGCCAGGGGAGTGAGGTTTACCTGCACAGCTCTTTACTAGCTGGCCTCCGATACATACATACAGTAAATGCACATGCAGGAAGCTCTTAGTTCAGCAGTGGGCCTTTACTTTGCTGGGTATGTGTTCTTGTGTGAGAGAGAATGAGCAGAAAAAAATGTTTCGGTGAGACAGGAGAGAGGTCACACCAGTGTTTGTCACCCTATAGTGAGAGCGAGTGAGCGTCTGCGTGCTTGTGGGATAAAACGAGATAAAAGAGAGCGAGATGGAGAGAAAGCCAAAGGGGAAGGGAGTGAGATGTGCTGGAGTTGCTAAAGGCTTGCGAGAGGTCACACTAATGTGTGTCGCCCCGCTCTATGTATGAGTGTGTTCTGCTGGAAACAGCAGTAATTGGGCCCTGCTTCATCGCCCGCAAGCCTGCCTGACTGAAGCATCTCAGCGGGGCTCTTGTCGCCATCACCTTAGCAACCGGCCACTCTGCTGCAGGACCCCACCCTCCACCCGTGCCGCATCTGCGAGATGAAATATTTAGTGTGCACGTTTCGCAGCCTCTCTCTCTCTCTTACGTGCACGCTTTATTTTCGTCTCTCTGTCTTGCTTTCCGCGTCTCCTCCTCCTGTTGGCTCCGGAGACGGAGATCCAGGCAAATCGGTAAGAGTCGGGGACCTCCCACACACCCACAGCCTGTAGCACCCACTCTCCCCTGGGCAGACTGCATGGCTGTGATGCCTCCCCAGACCTCCCCCGCTCAGCTGCCCTGCCTCAGCTTCAACGGTCACCCAGACTGTCATAAGAGGGGCTATTTCTGTGCAGGCATGACGTGTAGGGGTGGCTCGATGTGTGGGAAAGCTTCTCTGCAACGCTCTCCAACCTTATAGAGAGATGTGAAGAGTAGGCTGTTTATGCTCCGCAGAGACGCTTTTCTCTGTCAGCGCATATACCCTGAGCACACCACGCGGCATTGGGAAGCCATTATCCGCTAAATCATGAGTTGCAACGAGAGGCAAATACGTAACTGTTGGGGTTTTTTTTTGTAGGCTGTGATGTGCCGATGGTGGTTTTCTGAATCTGTGCTTATTTAAAGGTGAAGCGTGTCATTTCTGGGACTGTACACTCTAAAAATGCAGGGTTAAAAACAAAATGGACAAACCCAGCGATTGGGTTGTTTTAATCTTTCATCTTAAGCCACATAGCAATTTTTATATAAGAGTTGGGTTAAATAAAATAAAATAAAACAACCCAATGACTGGGTTTATCCATTTTCAACCAACCCAGCATTTTCTAGAGTCTAGTGACATCAAACTGGATGTTTTCATACAGGTTCTCATTGGTCAGTTAGACAGCATTGATTGAACCTCCAACAAACTGCTCTGCGAGGTTCATTTAAAATGAATAATAATTCGCTCAACCAATCATCTGAGCATATCATTTAGTCACATGACTTGAGACAGTAGTTTTGCATTCTGGTTAGAAAATTTGTGCCATCAATGCAAGCAAAACAAGACCAGCCACCTATGTCAGGCACTGCAGTTTCTGAAAATCATCTGCAAAAGCTTTGATGACGACACACTTTATTCTCATTGGTCAGATTCTGTGATGACATGACGTTGCGAGTTTTTCTGTATTTTTTTTTTTTTTTTTTAAAAACACAGATTCTTGCATTTAATCAATCTTGATATTGAATGTCTGATATTCAAAATATGGGAATTTCAATGAATGACGTTGGTTCAGCACACTAATAAAAGCACAAAGTGTCTGGCCTTGACAGCCATCTTTGTAGTCCTCCCCCGCCTGCAACCGACAGATGTAGCCAGCCGGTGGTAGGCTAGTGTGGTTCATCTCGAAAAAGCCTAGTCACTATTTTAAATGGCTATGATGCAAAGCTTTTTCAGCATCATTACTCCAGTCTTTGGTCACATGATCCTTCAGAAATCATTCTGATTTGGTCCTCAAGAAACATTGCTTCTTAAGTGTCTAATTTTGCTGGTTTTTAACCTGTTTTGTATTGTAACACTGTCAGTAGAATATGTACATGAACATTGTTTACTCGTTCTCCGTGTTACCTGGACCAAGAAATTCGGGTTTATTTGTGAGCAGAAAACTTTTGATAGTTCCGTGTGGCCTAAAACACACTTCGTGGTCATCCAGTTTGACATTTTAACTACAGACACAAAGGTTTTCTCTGTTCTATCCGTATTCATGATTCTGTGCAGCCTTTAGCCGCTGCCTACAACGCTCTGGATCCTTCACTGGAAGCTGAAAACACGTTAAATGTTTACTCTTTGAATTCTTGCACCCGGAAACAATACAAGTCAACTCCATTATGACTAAAAGTTTGCTAAGTAGTATTTCCTACTAAAGTATTAGTATTTGACTCTGTATCAATCGCAGACTGGTGGGATTGGCTTTGGATGGCAACATGCCCAGTGCATTATGGGTGTTGAAGTTTTCTTACATATTTGGTAAAAAAAAAAAAAAAAACTTTCTAGTGTATAGGCAGCCAAGTTTTATTGAAAGCCCATTTTACCATTTTTGTGGAAACTGTGATACTTTTTTTTTCGAATTATTTTCTGACTAGAAAGGTCAAAAGAACAGCATTTATTTGAAATAGAATTATTTTGTAACGTCTTTTCTGTCCCTTTTGATCAATTTAACTTGAATAAAAGTATTTAATTCTTTCAAAACGTTGAACTGAATTAAAATTCCTTATCTGAAATCATGTGTCCACGTGTGACACCCTCAAGAGGTTTAAATCAAGTCACTAAATCAACCCTCCCTCCTGATCTTTTTGACACAGATCCCTGGAGCTGTTTTTCGCGAGCAGCCAGAACAACAAGCTTCTCTACGGAGAGCCTCCTAAATCACCCCGTGCCAGCCGCAAGTTCTCCTCCCCTCCCCCGCTGGCCATCACTAAGACCTCGTCTCCCAACCGCCGCCGCAAACTGTCCCTCAACATACCCATCATCACCGGTGGGAAGGCTCTGGACCTGGCTGCCCTTAGCTGTTCCTCCAATGGCTATGCAAGCATGTACTCATCCATGTCCCCTTTCAGCAAGACCACACTGGACATCAACAAGCTCTACGTGTCCAGCCCCATCTCCAGCAAGATTCCCGACGAGGGCGAGGGGAAGACGGACAAGTCTGATGAGAGTTCGCCGTGCAAACAGGGTGAGCTCATACTGCAAGTGACCGTTATCACCGAATTATCAGTATTCAATACCAGTACCAGAAAAAAATAACATTAATTTCGATAACACAATGTAAACTATTAACATAGTGCTTTATTAAAAAAATTCATACCCATATTTTTCATATTATTATCATATTATAATCCGTATTATTATATTATTATTATTATTATTATTAATATATAAAATAAAAATGTAAAAACGGTATGTGCCATAGTTGTAATTTATTATAAATATTAAACTAACTAAATTATAAGAATGTCATGTACCCAGTACCATTGATATAGTTTTTGTTACTCTTTTCAAGATATTTTCAGTTTCCATTGTCATAGTAATTTTGTTGTGTTTTTGTCAGTTTTTAATAGTTTTTCTTTCTTTTTTTAATGTCTATATATTTTCTTTATCATTTAATACTTTATATATAATATTTTTATTTTATTTTTTAATTTTAAATAATTTAATTTTAGTTTATTTTATTATTAAAATTAAACTAAACACAAATTAGAAATGTTGCTTTAACTAGCTGAAAATTATTTTTAAAATATTTAATTTAATTTAACTTATTTCAAGTAATGAAAATGTTATGTATGGTTTTAGTTAACGTCGATAATAACCCTGATGGCATTGTTACATTTGGTAACACTTTATTTTCCAGTGTCATTGATACATATGTTACATGTATTTACTATAGTAATAACTAGAAATTATGCATAATTACATGCAATTAACCCCAAACCAAACCCTCATCCTAACCATAACCCTATATGTAGTTAACTGTCATTACTCAGTACTTAACTGTATAATTACACTGTAATACTGACACCTTAAAATAAAGTGTAACCTTACATTTTTATTTTTAATACCAATTGGTACCAAAATAGCAGTACTTTGACAAACAGCTCCTGTTCACACTAGTGCGTTTTCGCTTTAAAACTACGTTTTGAAATGAAAACGATCCTTGTCTGCACTGGCGTTTCAGAAACAATCTCTGTCTACACTACACTGTTAATGTACATTGAGGATGCACGTAAAAGTGTAAGCGGTTGCCTCTTGCGCATGTGGGCAGCTGCAATATTAAAAAAATACAGAGTTTAACTGCACAATGGACGCTAAAGATCACAACAATGCGAGCAAAGATTGCAGTTCGGTGTCCATGTTATCGTTCACACGGTCGTCAAGGATATGCAGAGCGAACGTGGGCATCGTTTTCAAAAGTTTCCGTTTTGGTCCGTTTACACTGAAACGCAACCCCTCCGTTTTTAAACTAAAACGGCGTTTTCGAAAGTCTCCTTTTTGAGGGTCGGAAACGTCAGAGTAGTGTAAACAAAGTGTAAACGAGGCCCCAGAATGCAAAATGTCTTTATATGGTTGCTTTGTGTTCTTTCATGTGGTCGGTATATTACGCATATAGATAACTGTAAATGCCTCTGACTGATTTTTTCCAGATACTTCAGTGAGGGAGGAAAACGACAACGACCAGATCCAGAGTGACGAGGCAGAGGCTGAAGTATCGCCCACCAAATCACCCACCACTCCCAAAAATGTCAAATGCAAAAACTCCTCAGGTAGAAGACACTCTGTCCTAGACTTCCCTGCCATGTTGTTATCGCTCACTGACATGAAAACCAGAGCACCTGCATCTCACGCTGACAGGCCACCTGCACCCTTCAGACCAGCCAAATGTTGCATTTATCAATGGCTCAAAATGGCAGACTAGCTGTTTAATTCAATACTCCAGGAACATTCGATTTTTCTTTTAAAGGTTTCTGCTGCTTGATTTAGCTATGTGTAAAAACGTCAAGGTCCTTTAGCATGTGAGATGGTGTCGTGTTTCTTTTTGTTCACACTTGCCGTTCATGTTTTTAAGTACACGCTGTTTCGGTAAAAGTGATTCTTAGGACAGAGATGGAAGACACGACTCATGCAAAATCTCATTAATTCTGTAGGTTAAAAAAAAAAAGAAAAAAAAGAAAAGCTCAGGGAAACGCCAAAGGAGGCGTGAGTAGGTGTTTGGAAAACTCGTGGCATAGCAACCATTAGCGTGTATATTCTCTCTGCCACCCCGGTGCGGTCGACGCACTGCAACAACGCTGTCTCCTTGCCTTTAAAACTAACTTAAACAGGGGTTCAAAGGTCAACAGTGACTTTATTGTTTTAATATGTGTGATGCAGTATTTCAGGCAAGCTTTGTGGCTTTAGAAGATTACCTTTTGGTATTCTTTTCTAAGCCTTTGCTGCAGCGTGCAACAACAAACTTGTTTTCTTTAAAATGCTGCTTTTGTTATTCTCTGAGAGTGTATTTGAGACATTCATCTTAGTGAAATGATGAGCTATTTTTAGTCTCAACCATCTTGAGAGCCAGAGCCCAGCCTATTGTCTTGATGAAGACGCAGTCTGTGATTTTACGTTTTGCGCTGCCACCTGCTGGATGCTTAGATGCACTACATCATTGCAGCATCATCACTCTTATGCTCCAAAAGGACTTTTTTTTTTTTCTCTTTTTTTTTTTTTATATGATAACATGATGCATTTGCCCGTGGAAAGTGCTTGCAAGTACAAAACTAGCAGTATGGAGATAAGTGCTTATTTTGGTCTTTCTGAGCAGAGTCGTTTTTATTTAACCGTCGTTGGGTGCAGTATAGATGTTTGTGACATTTTCATATGTCATCATCGGAGGCTTATCCATTGTGGAGATAATGTCACTGCCTCCATTATTTCTGCATGAGTCCATCTTGTCTTATTTTACACCTGCTGTATCCTTAAAGGGGAAGCACTCTGAAACACAGCAAGCCCACATTTACTTAATATTTGTTCGGACATTTTAATCTTTGGCTACGGACCGATTATTGAAGCTTGTTTCCACCGCTAAATAAAAAAATATAAAAAGGTAATTGTGACTTTTTATTACGAGTTTGCATCTCACAGTTCTGACTTTGTTTCTCAGAATTGCAAGATTTGAACTCGCAGTTGCGAGTTATAAAGTCAGAATTGCAATTCTGACTTTTTTCTCGCAATTGTACGTTTTTATCACACAATTCTGATTTTTTTTTCTAAGAATTGTGAGACATAAACTCGCAATTCTGAGAAAAAATGTCTTTTTTCCTTCACAGCCAAACATTATAACACGCAATTGCGAGTTTATATCTCAATTCTGTGGAGAAAAAAAAAATTGTGAGATTTAAAATCCCAATTCAGAATTCTGACTTTTTAACTCGCAATTCTGAGTTTATATCATGCCATTCTGACTTTATAACTCGCAATTCTGAGAAAAAACGTCAAAATTGTGAGATAAAAAGTCGTAATAACCTATTTTATTTTCATTTCATGGCAAAAACAGGCTGATGATGCTTCATATGTCTTACGAGTTTTAAGTACACTGCACTGCAATTGATTCAGCTCGAATCTCTTAGAGACTACAGATTCAACTTTTAGTTGTGCCGTTTACTTTATTATTTACTTATATTTAAAATATTTAAGAAAAAATAAAATCTTAAAATATTTAATATTAAAATTTGAAAACTGATTGAACGAGTCGCATTCAAATTTGTAAAATGACTGTTAATAAAACTGCCAAATTACTTTGCAACACTAGTGTAACAAATTGTATTAGTAGTTGGAAAAATATCAATAATATTCAATTGAGGATGTATTTTTACTTCATTACTATACCCAAGTACTTTTTTCAAGTATCGCTTTTTCAAGTATGTTTATTTTGGGAAACTTTTACTTTTATTTTTCTACATTCCGAAGCATGATATCGTACTTTTTATTCCACTACATTTCATAAAAAAATGTTGTTCCTTGTTATTTTGATCTGAAGTAATCGTCACCCGCTCCGAGACGCGATAGTGGAAGATTCGTGAACAAGCTGATTCTTTTCCGTTAACCTGTTAAATTGCACTGAAAGATTCATTCGTGAATTGGACAAATCTGCATCTGTTCTCGAGTCAACAACTCACTGATCCACATGATCTGGTCAGAGCGAGTCTCCACTTAACAATTCACTGAATTCACAAGTCTGACTCAAAATGAGTCAAGAATGGGAGATCCTCTGAGTTTTAAGTACATTGAAAATCAAGTACTTTTGTACTTTTTCTGGAGTAAAATTTAAAAGGAGTACTTAAATGGGTACAAAAATAAAAATTCTGTCATCATTGACTCTCCTTCAAGAATTTCTGCTGAACACAAAAGAAGATATTCTGAAGAATGTCGGAAACCAAACTTGAAAAAGTTGATGGGCCCCATTGACTTTCATCGTATGGAAAAAAAAGTACTATGAAAGTCAATGGGGTCCATCAACTGTTTGGTTACTGACATTCTTCAAAATATCTTCTTTTGTGTTCGGCAGTAATTCATATAGGTTTGGAACAACTTGAAGATGAGTAAATGATGACAGAGTTTTCATTTTTAGGTGAACAATCCCTTTAATATTTTTACTGTAGAAACATTTTAATAGAGTATCTGTGCTTTTATTCGTGATTTATTATCACTACCATTATAGTATGTAATATTACTATAATTATCAATAATAAAATAATACTCTTTATTGCTTTGGTTTTGACATTGATTGAAAGTATATTTGCATACTGAACTCTGATTGGTCTGCTCTGTAACGTCTTTTTGCATATTAAATTGTGATTGGTGTTTTTCATTATTGAAGTTGTTCAGCTATTCATAGCCGCTTGTACACTGCAAAGATGGTGTCGTGTCCTACTTTAATTCTCATACACAGCTGACGGAAAACAAGACCCATGCTGGGAATCATGACAATAACATTAATTTACCCAGAACCTACTCACCTACAACTAAAACACTATTCTTGTGCTGCCTTACAAAGGGACATATTTTATAAGCATATCTAGTTCCAGTCTTAATGCTTAAAGTATGCAAAAATTATAATGATTGGTTTAAAACTCTGAACTGGTTTTGGGTAACTGACTAATTTTATTTTTCTCTGAAATTAAAACTAAATAAACATGGAATTTAAGGAAGATTGTTTCTGCCATGAAATAAAAAAATAAAGTAATTGCCACTTTTTAATCTTACAATTCTTACTTTTTCTCACAATAGTGCAAGTTCATCTCTCAAAATCCAGCCTTTTTTTCTTGCCATTTCAATTTTATATTTTACATTTCTGAGAAAAAAAGATATAAAACTCGCAATTCTGACTTTATAACTCAACCTTTAGTTACTGTTGCAATGCCTGACAAGTCATGCGCTCTCACGCCACACATCATGTTCTCATGCAGTGAAAAATACATCCCGGAGCAAAGAGGACACTGACAACGTATGAAACAGTTTCATATTTAAAGAAGTTTAAACAATAAATAGTCTAGTGTCTCTTTAATGTGTCGTGACAGATCGCTGTAGCAGCTCGTGAACCGATCATCTCTTCACACTAGTTCATTTATAACGTCAAATAAACATGAATGAACATCAGAAGGAATGTTGTTTCAAGTGCGGAAAGACGTGAGACACACAATTTTTGGAGTTCAAGTTCACCAACGTTAATCTGCTAACTCCCCTGACTGCTTTGTCAGACAAAATGGCGGATATGATTGGTTAGATCGCCTGTCAATCAAACTGTTTGCGAAGGGTCACTTCTTAGAAAAAAGAGAATTGTTAGATTTAAATTTCTGAGTTATAAAGTCAGAATTGTGAAATATAAACTGGCAACTGCGAGAAAAAAGTCACACCTTCGCAAACAAGTAAGAAGTACACTATACGGTATTTTTTGTTTAAACTTCTTTAAAAAATTACGATATATTAAATATGAAACTGTTTCATATGTCTGTCGACACGTTGTCAGTGTCGTCTTTTTCACTGCATGAGAACATGATGTGTGGCGTGAGAGCGGATGGCTTGTCGGACAGTAACTAAAGGGGGCGGGTCTTTGCGAAGGGTCAATTGCAAGATATAAAATACAAAGTTCTGTCATGAAACTCTAGATGGTGTTTCAGACCGATAGGTGCTTGCGAACACATCATTCTCTATAGGGCACAGCTGATTGGTTCTTGCTGTATCAGGGATATAAATAAAGTCGCAATTACCTCATTCCATGCTTCCAAACATGCATTTAACAATCGCGTGTGCTACTTGTCTTTCTCTGTGGGCAGAATTCTCTCTGTTCTCATACAATAATGGCATGGTGATGTCGTCCTGCCGGGAGCTGGATAACAACCGTAGCGCCTTGTCTGCCGCTTCTGCCTTCGCCATTGCCACTGCTGGTGCCAACGAGGGCACGCCAACCAAGGAGAAGTACCGCCGCATGTCTCTGGCAAGCACAGGTAGCATTCACCAATCTGTTTCATTCTCTCATAGGCTGTGGATATTTGTTGCATGGCAGAAAAGGGATTAATGCAAATTTTGATTGGTTATCAGGGTTCCCCACGGATCAGAGGAACGGAGATAAGGAGTTTGTGATTCGTCGAGCAGCAACTAACAGAGTTCTCAATGTCCTCAGGCACTGGGTGTCCAAACACTCGCAGGTGAGATTGAGTACACATTACAGTGATATACTAACATATGAAGCGACCAAATAGAAACAAAAAATAACTAGAAGATTAAATTTTAAGAGAATAATGAAAAAGAAATCCGAATGGTAAATGTTCCAGGTCTATTGTAGGAAAGTAATCTATTTAAACTAACTTTTTTAAATATATTCTCTCTTATTTGCATATCTGATATTTAAAAAATGCAAAACATTCTGTCTCATCACATTCAGTTATGAATTACATTAATCATGTCATATTAATCAAATAATAGCATGCTTTCAATTCAAAACGGCAAAACATGTTGAGTAGTTTGCATCACTGGATATTACTGTCGGTCGCTGAATAGTTCATTCATAAAACACTTGAAATGTTCTGCTCAAGTCATGCTTGCATCAATCGATCGATCGGCTTGATCGTCTGCATTTTCAAAATCCGTCTTGGGCTCAAACTGATACCGTAAAACATTATTAAATGTGTGTTTACAAATGCTTTGGAAGCCTTGGAAGCTGAAGCTCACGATTATGGTAAAGGCCGTTACATTTACACACGCTTGAGGTGTTTGGCCAATCACAACGCACTGGGTCTAATGGCCAATCAGAGCACTCTGAGCTTTTCCAACGGAGGGACTTTGTAAAAATCGGCCTGTTTCAGACAGACTGGGAATAGAGGAGCAGCAATAATGTACTGCATGTGGAAAATTTTGAACATTAAAGCATGTTAACCCATTCCATTACACCCTATAAACAAAATAATGAACTATTAAAATAGCATCATATGACCCCTTTAAAACTTGGTCAAAGTTAGTTGTGCATATATATAAATATATAATAGTGCATGTGTATTTTGTGTGTGAAGGACTTTGAAACCAACATCGAGCTGAAAATGAAGGTGATTAGTTTCCTGGAGGAGGTGATGCACGATCCTGAACTTCTGACCCAGGAAAGGAAAGCTGCAGCCAACATCATAAGGTGAGTAGAGTCTGCAATCCTCACATGTAGGGTTAGATAAATACAGACAAATGCCAAATAATAATAATCATAATTTTAATGAGTGTGTTCCAATTGCTGGATTAGCCTGTCCTGCTATGTTTTGTGCTATGTTACATATCTGTCATCTGATATTTTGTGCATTTAAAGTCACTCAGTGGTTTTCCTTGTAAAGCATCCATTTTCTTTCCTGACAGGACATTGACACAGGAGGATCCTGGAGACAATCAGATCTGTCTGGAGGAGGTGCTGCAGATGGTGAGTGGGGTGATTCTGGGTCATCCTTCAAATTGTTTAAATATTAACATGTATAACATTATACATGTATAACATGTATTTACATGACTGTTCAAATGTTTGGGGTCTGTCATTTCTTTTAATGTTTTTTGAAAGAAGTACTTTTTTCTATTTTAATATATTTTAAAATGTTATTTATTTATGTGATGGCAATGCTGAATTTTCAGCATCATTACTTCAGTTGTCGGCGTCACATGATCCCACAGGAGTCAATATGCTGATCTGGTTTTCTTATGATTATCTATGTTGAAAACAGATGTGCTGCTTAATATTTTTGTGGAAACAGTGTTATATATTTTTTCATGATTCTTTGATGAATAGAAAGTTCAAAAGAACGGGATTTATTTGAAATAGAAATTTTTTGTAACATTATAAATATATTTACGATTACTTTTAATTAATTTATTGCATTTTTGATGAATAAAAGTATTAATTTCTTTAAAAAAAAAATCTTACTGTCTCCAGACTTTTGAATGGTAGTGTATGTCCAGAACACGGCGGTTATGGTTTAGAATGTTTCACCATTTACAAAGTTGTATAAACTGCTGAAATTCATTATTATTTTACTAATTGTTTTGTGATGTAGGCGGAAGGAGGAAAGTCAGAGCCTTTCGAGAATCATTCAGCTCTGGAGATCGCAGAGCAGCTCACCCTGCTGGACCACCTTGTTTTCAAAGTCATACCATATGAGTGAGTGTGATTATGTTTCACTTTATTTGCTCTTTAGAGAACTACAGAGATTAAGTATAGTTCACTCAAAAATTAAAATTATGTCATTAATGTTCCTCCAAACCTGTATGCTGTTATTCCATGGACATATACACTTCAAATAATCTTCACACAGCTTAGCGTGAACTATGCATTTAACAAGTAAAGCTTATTTACATTGTTTGATTAGATTTTACATAATACTTAAAGGGGCTGTATGTAGAATTCAGAAACACTTGCTATTAGAAACACCAGTGGCCATTAAAGTCGTTAGAAACCTGTAAGACCTTCGTTCATCTTCAGAACACAAATTAAAATATTTCTGATGAAATCTGATGGCCCAGTGATTCCTCTAATGCCAGCTAGACAATAAACTTTCAGATGCCCAGAAAGATACTAAAACATATTTAAAACAGTTCACGTGAGTACAGTGGTTCAACCTTAATATTATAAAGCGACGACAATACTTTTTGTGCAGCTAAAAAACAAAATAACGACTTTTCAACAATATCTAGTTATGACAGATTTCAAAACACTGCTTCGAAGCTTCACGAATCTTTTGTTTCGAATCAGTGGTTCGGAGCGCGTATCAAACTGCCAAAGTCACGTGAACTATTGAAATCGCGAAACACATATAACGGAACGAAGTCTCGTTTACTGAAATCACGTGACTTTGGTGCTCCGAACCACTGATGCGAAACAAAAATGATTCGTAAGATTTGAAGCAGCGTTTTGAAATCAGCCATCTAATGTACAAGAAACCGAGTCCTTTTTCGTTCTTATGTTAATGAACATCCAGATGCGGTCCACGTTTAGATGAATATGTTCCGTCAGCTTTCCTTTCAATAACAAAATAAACAAACAGCAAAAATGAGAAAACAGCAGTTAAGAAAGAATCTGATCATAGCGATGTGGACATCATTACTCTGCTATGATTGAGTTTGATTATAAAATATATTTGAGACTATAGACTCTGGCTATGTATGTGAGAATATAGTTTTCTTTGCACGACACATTAACATTAGAGTACAGAATAGCTCTTTCGGTATTATCCTGAGCATTGCATGAGCATTTGTTTCACGTGTCATTGAACGGAAGAGAGGCACATCCTTTGGATTTTTCCGTTATCTCATTATCAGTTTGAAGCTGTTTTGAAACAATCTGTATTGTAAAAAGCGTTATATAAATGAAGATGTTTTTCCCGGTAAAAACGTAAAAATCAGTCTACAGGCTTTCGTAGACAACCTAGGAAGTCGATGAAGGTCTCATTTTTTAAGTTTCGTTACAAGCTGTTCATACATTGGCAATACAAAAAGCGATTAAAACATGAAAATTCGTACATATAGCTTCTTTTAATATTTGTTTAGAAATGTGATCAAACAGTGTTTTTCCTTACAAACGTGTTTATTGGCGTACAGGGAGTTTTTTGGTCAAGGATGGATGAAGAACGACAAAAATGAGAAAACACCTTACATCATGAAAACGACAAAACACTTCAATGATGTAAGTGTTCATTGTGAAAGCATCTGGTTCTAGATAAGTGTATATGTTCTGTTCTTGCAATGTATTTGTTGATGCACTGTCGCAAATGTAGTATAATGCTGATATACCTCTGTCTCTTTTAAAGATCAGTAACCTGATCGCTACAGAGATCCTGCGCTGCGAGGATGTGAATGTACGGGTAGCAGTGATAGAGAAGTGGGTGGCGGTGGCAGATATCTGCCGCTGTCTCCATAACTACAATGCTGTGCTGGAAATCACCTCATCCCTCAATCGCAGCTCCATCTTCCGTCTGAAGAAAACTTGGCTCAAAGTTTCTAAACAGGTGGGGAACTACCTGATGAAACCTCATCAAAACAAAAGCAATGATTATGGCTATTGTTATTGAACAAAGAATATGAGAACATGTCAGTTGTCATGAAAGGAAAAGTAGGGCCTTTTTTACATTTGTTAAACTATTCAGACAATTAAAGGTGCAGTAAGCGATTTCTGAGACACACTGTTGATATTTGAAATCAACCCAAACAAACATGCCCCTCCCTTTATTGCTCTGCCCCCAAAATGCACAAATACGCAGTACGAGAATGGGAGTCTCTTTAACATAGCTGAAGCAAAGCAAAACACATCCTCGGCATCCATTTTCAGGTCTTCCCGCTTAGGTCTCTCCAGCTCTGGAAAGCTTTTCTAATATTAACGCTCTTGCCTGATCACAACCCTTCTTTTTCCAGTGATATTCCTCTGAGCTTTTCTGTTTTTTAATGTCGCTCAGTCATCTCTCTTTCTATAGTGTTTCTTCAAATCTCTCTCTCGCTCACTCTCTCTCCTCCCCCATCATGAGTGGACACGCCCCCTACTGCTGATTGGCTACAAGTGTTTCACAGAAATTGCTTACTGCACCTTTAACTAATATTTGCATTACATCCTTTCGGTATTATTTTGATATTGATTTGATATTAACTGACTTTTTGTAATACATATACTTTTTTAAAACACTTTTTGTAATATTCTTATGGATGCTGTTAGATCTGAGTGTATTTTACCACTGAACCTTGATTGATAACATTTAACACCATGTTTGGTTTAAATCACTAGACCAAAACCGTCATTGACAAGCTGCAGAAGTTGGTCTCATCTGAAGGAAGGTTCAAGAACCTCAGAGAGGCCTTAAAAAAGTATGTTTTTTGTTGCTGTACTAGTTACTTGTTGCTGTAAGTCAAGGAATACGGGATTATTTTATTGATGATTCAGTAATTATATTATTTTATTTTGCCATTGGCTTTGGTTATGGTAATATGATATGGCAATAAAACATGATGGTACGGCTAAATTTTTTTTCTTCTAATGTTTCTGCTAGTTGTGACCCTCCCTGTGTGCCATATTTGGGAATGTACCTCACTGACTTGGCCTTTATTGAAGAGGGGACCCCCAACTACACAGAGGACAACCTGGTCAATTTTTCCAAGATGAGAATGGTAGGTCTTGTGTTTATTTCATGAATGTGGAAAAGAGTCATAGATAGCATTTTGTTATCAAATTGTTTTCATTTTACAGATCTCCCATATCATCCGAGAAATCAGGCAGTTTCAACAAACAGCATACAAGATTGATTACCAGCCAAAGGTATTGAACGAATGTTGGTTTGAACTGGCAAAATATTGGGTTTCATGATCAACATGCTCTAGTGCTAGTACAGTTATTGGTTAAGTTTGAGTGTTTTAGGTTTGTTTGGTACATCATTATAGTGTCGCTGTTGGGAAGAAACCTCGTATCTCCAAAAGCGGTACTGTTCTGGAAAAACCCTGTATTTTTTAAATAATTAAACACTCCCTTGTCATAGTTGGTGTTGTGGCTCAATGTAATTTCGGACACACCGGTTTTTAACATTAAACGAACGCATCTGAGGCAGCAAATGCATCTCATTACTTTTTCATCAACTTAGAGGTTATTAAGTGTATTGTAGCTATGTGGGCGCTCGGTTTTTTCATTCATTTGGCCAAAATCTCATGTTATAGAAGATGAAGTGCTTTGCACAAGTAATTTAAGACAGTATTGGCTATTGACGACAAATGCTAGATTAAGACTCTCTACTCTGCTCCTCAAATAAAACAGTAGCCTTGAGATATAGTAATTCTTGAGTAATAAAAACGCTTTAATTATTCAAACCAACAGTTCTCTACTTACCCTTGCATTGTAAACAAGCAAAGATGATCCAAATTGTGAGCA
The DNA here is from genome assembly GCA_037194245.1 of Opsariichthys bidens. Taxonomy (NCBI): domain Eukaryota; kingdom Metazoa; phylum Chordata; class Actinopteri; order Cypriniformes; family Xenocyprididae; genus Opsariichthys; species Opsariichthys bidens. The sequence continues at coordinate 29,439,987 of CM074278.1, forward strand.
ACACTTCATTCACGATAGAGGCGGGGTGGAGTTATGAGGTTTTACCGACAGCGTGAGGATTCAATGGAGTTATGAAGTTTAGTTCCAAGCTTCAAACCTTCACTAACATTAAAGGCTTAGTTCACCCAAAAATGAAAATTCTGTCATTAATTCCTCACCCTCATGTTGTTCTTCACCTGTAAGACCTTCGTTCATCTTCAGAACACAAATTAAGATATTTTTGATGAGATCCGATGGCTCAGTGAGTCTCTATTACCTGCAGGATAATTAACACTTTCAGATGCCCAGAAAGATACTAAAATCATATTTAAAACAGTTCATGTGAGACAGTGGTTCAACCTTAAAGCGACGAGAATACTTTTTGTGCGCCAAAAGAACAAAAAACTTTTCAACAATATCTGGTGATGGCTGATTTCAAAACACTGCTTTGAAGCTTTACGAATCTTTTGTTTCGAATCAGTGGTTCGGAGCGCATATCAAACTGCCAAAGTTACGTGAACTATTGAGATTTCGAAACACTTTAGACATAACGAAACCTCGTTTACTGAAATCACGTGACTTTGGTGCTCTGAACCATTGATGCGAAACAAAAGATTCGTAAAGCTGTTCATGTTTTGAAATCGGCCATCACTAGATGTTGTTGAAAAGTCGTTATTTTGGTTTTTTGGCGCACAAAAAGTATTGTCGTCACTTTATAATATTGAGGTTGAACCACTGTACTCACATGAACTGTTTTAAATATGTTTTTAGCAGCTCTCTGTGCATCTAAAATCAAAAAATATCTTAATTTGAGCTCTGAAGATGAAGTAATTGATGACAGAATTTACATTTTTGGATGAACTAACCCTTTAACATGTAGGTCTTTTTAGTGCATTGCATTCTCTTTATTCTAGGAATCTTGAATTGAGATTTGAGTTGTTTTCACAGTATGGTTTGCATTGGAGGATCACATTCAATATGAAACTGCATTTGTCTTCCAGGCAGTACTGTATTTACTGGACCAAAGCTTGGTAATGGATGAAGAAGGCCTGTATGAAGCCTCTCTCAGAATTGAGCCTAAAGTGCCCAACTGAGAAAGGCTCTGCTTTACGTCTACAAAATGTACAGACACCACGCTCTCTTCAGTATACATCCATGTGCTCTGTTATGTAACATGATTATTACTCCTGGATGTGTTCCTTGTTTTCAGTTGTAACCAAATGTTGCCTAATTGTTTCAGATCGTTCACCAAGATCTTTCCTGTTGATTTCAGCCTCTGTTCTTTAGGGACATTTTTTCCCCCATCCAAATTATTTAACAGTACTTACAACGGGATTTAATCCAACAGTGACATTCTATTTTAAGGTGTGGTTGTCTCTTTAAGTGATCAGGCTCATCCACATCACCATAATGAAACATGAAAAGTCGGCAGGAGCATTTTGAGATTTTAATAGATGCATGTAACTAATTTACGGTATATGCATACCATGTAGCAATGTGGAAAGCAGATATATTACTGTATACAACCAAGCATATAGAAACACTTATACTGTTATACTATTATATTCCAAGGCACACGTCACTGTACTTAGCTGAAACAACTCCAGCATTTTTACATCTATTGGTTGCGATAATTAACGTCCATCCCGATTTCACATAGGGTTGGATGGACATGCCTAAACTGCCATGATATTTTTTGAACAGTTTTGGCATGACTTGATAAAGCAGACAGTGTATTGCTTGGTAATTATAATACGTTAAAAAGACAAAGTATAAGTTTCAATCGGCCAAAAAGAATTTTGATCTTTTCTTGCATGAGAAATTTGATCATTTTGCAGCAATGTCTTTTTATTATTATTATTATCATTATTTCCTCAGCCAAAAATTCGACTATTTCTTCTCAAAAAGAAGCAAGGACTTTTAGGTCAGCATATATTTTTGAAACTAGTTGTTTAGTGATTGTTTACCCATGTAATGTTTCCGTTGCTCACAGCCACATTTCTTAGCATTTTGGGGAAAAAGGTATTCTGGGTTCAACACTATCCTTCTACACCAGATTATCCAGCTATTGTACATTTACAGACAATCTATGTTCTTCTTGCTGTTCCAGTGATTGTGGAACGTGACTGATTATCACTTTGTAAAATGCATTGTCGTTAAAGAGTATGATCAAAAGTGAATGACCTTCCCGCTTGCAGCATACAAAGGGTATTTTTGTAGTCCTAGAATAAAGACGTAGGGTTCTGCATCCTTACCTTAAAAAAAAGAGAGAAAAAAACAGACCGTAAAAACATTTTTGTACAAACATTGCCAACTCGCCACACAGAAAAGTATTCTGTATATTTTGTACATGCAGCCCTATGTATTTCTTAACATGTACTAGTTTAAAGCACACCTCTTTAAAGCGTTGTATCCTATGCTTACATACTCAATGCTATATGATTTGTGATTTTTGAAACCATGATCTAGAGGTAGAGGACTTTAAAGTGTTTTGCATATACTGTAATCCTGTCTATAATCATTCTCTTAGCAGGAATATAGTAATGTAGTGCTTATTCTGTGAATATTTGTATGTATTTTTACTATGTACAGTCTGGAAACACACTAATCGCTCATGTGGCAGGCATGCAACACTGTATCAGCCAGAAACTTTAAAAAGGATTTATATATATATATATATATATATATATATATATATATATATATATATATATATATATATATATATATATATATTTATATACTGTATACACATCTATGTGCACATACTCTTATAAATGATATATAAACATACAAACAAACATTTTGCTGTTAGCAATACCCAGTGGTATGAGAATTATCTTTCAACCCTTAAGTTTATTTCCACGGCTCGGGAAATATTTCCAGTTTTCTACAAAAAAAGAAAAAAAGAAAAAGAGAAATGAACAGAAAAGAAAAATAAACTGTATGTTTCCTGATTACCTCTTGCTAATAAATCTATTCTATCTCAGGGGGATATTGCTTCCTTGTATGTGGTTTTTGTCATGCGCACCTCATTTTGCTCTCTGAAAAATTGGGTCATCAAAGTGTATTCAATACAGGCCACATTTACAACGGCAGTGTTTTTGTATTGTGCTGCAATACAAACACATCCATCATGTATTATGGATGTATAATGTACTTTATAAGACATTTAGAATTAGTTTAAATGTGGACCATTTATATCCAATCAATTAGCTTATGGGACAAAATTTGCCCTAAATCACTTTTATGATCCTTTTCATGTACCATATATAGTCAACATCATGTTTACTAGTAGTAACTCGCGTGACACTGGTCATGTGATGTCAACGCTGCGGCTCCTGAAGGGGGCGACCCGCTCCATGTAGCGAACTATAATAAAACGGCTTTATCTGAGCGCATTTAACTTACTGATATATCTCAAAAAATTTTATTTATTTTTGTATAAAAGGTTTAATTAGTAAAAGAATAGTCATTGGACCTTTAACCCGAAGACCAGAGGACACTCGAAGCCCTCCCTCTAGTAGGAGGAGTGCTGAAGCGCTCATGTGACGAGATCTCATATATATATATATATATATATATATATATAACTCTGGTGTTATGAGTCGCTCGCGACGGTGAAGATGAACAGGTTGATTTTGCCGGTGCTTTTTGCGGTTCTCTGTCAGGTACACGCAGTGCCTTTGCACACTGAGGGAGGTAAGATTGCAAACCAGCTTTTGAGCTTTTTTTCTTCCACGTGACCTTAGACTAAAGTACGTGTACTTTCGTACTTTCGCTTTTGACTTACAGTCTGAAATACAAATACATAACACGTTTATGACCACTCAGACTTTCAAAGTATAGTAAAGGCTGTAGTTATATGGTGATATATAAATGTATACGCTACATATAATAGTCATCATAGCATTTGAAATACGAAATAATAAAATACAAATGGTGGAGAATTGTTGTGTGCATCACCAAAATAAAATAATGTAAATATTATTTGTTACAGATGAGTATCTTTTCAAATCATGGATGTCTCAGGTAAGAAAATACATGTTTTGTAATTGTTCATGTCGGCGGCACCAAAAGAAGGAAGTAAAAATTAGAAAGAGGAAGGAGAGTAACTTCATTTATTCTTTGCAGTTTAATAAAAAATATGAAATAGATGAATATTACCAGCGGCTGCAGATATTCCTGGAAAACAAGAAGAAGATTGAGATCCACAATGCTGGGAACCACAAGTTTTCAAGTATGACTGATATAATCTAAATTAGTGTTATGAAAATTATGTTTTTCTTTAAAAAAAAATCACATTTTATTTCTCTGCACTTTACAGTGGGACTTAACCAGTTTTCAGACATGACCTTTGCTGAATTTAAGAAGTCATACCTCCTGACAGAGCCTCAGGTATTATTTTTGGCAGCCTCTCGTGATCAATGAGGAAACAGAAAAAGTACCACAATTCATGAACATGTAACTTGCATTAGTTATTTGAACAAAGAGATATTCAGTTGTAAATTTGAAAGTAATGGATTACTTTACTAATTACTTGAAAAAGTAATCTGACTAAATAACTCAAAGGACTGCAATTCATGAACATTTTTACAACATGACAGAACTGCTCGGCCACAAGAGGGAATCATCTGAGCAGTAATGGTCCTTATCCTGATATGATTGACTGGAGAAACAAAGGACACTTTGTAACTGATGTTAAGAATCAGGTAACTTGTCTTAATGATCCTGCTAGACTGTACTTATAATATTGGTGGTTCTTAATCGGTGACAATATTTCAGGGACCTTGCGGTAGCTGCTGGACTTTCTCCACCACAGGCTGTCTAGAGTCCGTCACTGCTATTGCCACAGGGAAACTCCTACAACTAGTATGTAAATGTTCATTTCAATGTAACATTGAGAGTGCAGTGTCATCATTAGATATTAATAATGTCTTATTACTCAACGTGCAATACTTACTGCTAATTCCCTTTTACTGCCGGTTCAAACAAACCCCAAAATACCACATTAGTAATGTAATACCACTGTAAAATACAGTAATTAAGAGTTTTAATGTTTTTGAAGCCTCACCAATGCTGCATTTATTTGATCAAAAATACAGTAAAAGCATTATTAATAAATTATAATATTATTACAATTTAAAATGCATGTTTTCTGTTTTAATATATATTTGAATTTTCTGCATCAAAAAGTGTCACACGATCCTTCAGAAATCATTCTAATATCAATGTTGAAAACCGTTTTTGCTTCTTAATATTTTTGTGAGCCATGATACAAAAGTATGGGGTAAGTAAGATTTTAAAAATGAAAGAAGACATGAACACTTTTATTCAGCAAGGATGCATTAAATTGATCAAAAATGACAGTAAACACATTTATAATATTATAAAAGATTTCTATTTCAAATAAGTGCTGTTCTTTTGAACTTTTTCATGAAGAATCATTAAAAAAAAACATGAATCATGGTTTCCACAAAATTATTATGCAGCAATATTGATAATAAGAACTATTAATAACTGATCATCAATAACAGCTGAGCAGAAAATCAGCTTATTAAAATGATTTCTGAAGTATCATGTGACACTGGAGACTGGGAATTCAGCTTTGGCATTGCAAGAATAAATTTCATTTTAAAAAATATATATTTGACAATATTACTGTTCTTACTGTATTGATCAATGTGAGCATTAGAGACTTCTGTCAAAAACATGACTTAATTATTCCAAACATGTAACCAGTAGTGTAAAACACCAGGTTATTTTCTCTAACCTCTTCCCGTTCCTGCTGTGTATTGTTTTAAAGGCAGAGCAGCAGCTTGTAGATTGCGCAGGTGCTTTCAACAATCACGGCTGTAAAGGGTGAGTTACAAAAATGACAAATGAAAGCTTCTTTTTTCAAAAGCCATAGCTTCAGATCATCTTAGGTGTTCTTTTATGGTTTTAGGAGTAAAGTCTCGACTGTAAAATAGTCTAAACAACATTTTACTCCTGTCACATGCTTTTTAGTGGCCTCCCAAGTCAAGCCTTTGAGTACATCATGTACAACAAGGGTCTCATGACCGAAGAAGATTACCCCTACACGGCTAAGGTGAGTACTTTACACTTTTACCTATTGTTTTAACTTATAAATACGTGACATTTCTTCTTACTTGCTTGAAGGATGGTGCATGCAGATTCAAACCACAGCTGGCTGCTGCTTTTGTGAAGGAGGTTGTAAACATCACAAAGGTAAGTGATGGTCCATGTGCACATATAAATAAAGCTGCACGTCTTTCACTCATAACTGCGTATTTCTGTCATTAGTATGATGAAATGGGGATGGTGGATGCTGTGGCCAGGTTGAACCCAGTCAGCTTTGCATATGAGGTTTCAAGTGATTTCATGCACTACAAAGATGGAATATATACCAGGTAGGGATGAAATATTATAATAAATTAGTGCTGTCAAATCGATTAACGGTACAATATGTAAAATTTTTATATTAAAATATCCAAAAACCACTTCCACAGCGTTATATATTTCGTTCAGCTGTGTACTTACATTATCCTAAATGTTTCCAAGAATTTGTAAATTCTGAGAAATTCAAAATTTTAAATAGTACCCGTCCCTCTCTTGTCACTTGCGTCTGTTAGCGACGTAATATCTGCGTTATCCCTGGTTTCCGCTTGTACTGCACAGTAACCATGGCAACAGACACGGACAGCTGTGTAACGTTTAGCGGCTGCTGTTGTTTCATTCAAACATTATGGACCATGGCAAGAAACTTTGGGACAAAAGGAGAAATAAAACGAGGATCAATATCGGTGTGGCGTTTCCAAAATGGCGAGAGCTTTGCGACAAACTTCGACTTGACAGAGACGGCGCTCTTACACGTTATTAGACGAGGTGAGCAAATGTTGGCTATATAAGACTAATCAATGTTATAAAGCTCAACACGACGAAGTGTTAGAATATCATAAGTGTGATAATCTAATGTTGATCTAGCTTACTGTTACGTCTCATACAGACAACAAACTAATACTAAACATTACAACTTTCAACTCACTCAAATACAGTTTAGCATGATAGTGTAACGTTAGACCAAGTGAAACAGCGCTGCGTTACCTCACAGTTTAATTCCTCAAATAAACTGACCTGTATGAGTCGTATTTCAGCACTTATGAGTAGATCGGAAGGAAATGTCCTCGTTTCTTTATATCCCCGGGACTCGTGTGTGACACTCATATCTGTCTCTCATTAGCGATCTTGTCCGTGATTCTCGGCCACGTCCTGCTTCATACCACAGTCGTGATAAAAAACATACGTTCACTCATCCATAAACATTATTTTCCTATAAACATTATTAGATCCATCGGTATGATGACAAATTCCATGATTCCATATTCACATCAGTCTACGCCAGGGGCGTCCAATCCCACTCCTGGAGGTCCACTATCCTGGAAAGTTTAGCTCCAACCCCAATTAAACACACCTGAACCAGCTAATCAAGGTTTTTAGGCATACAGGAAACTTCCCGGCAGGTGTGTTGTGAGAAGCTGGAGCTAAACTCTGCAGGACAGTGGCCCTCCAGGACTGAGTTTGGACACCCCTGGTCTACGCCTGTCTTATTGTTTTGAAGAGTTTAGTGACCCCTAGCGGCAAAAAAACTTGATAGTGCACCTTTAATTGTAATTAATTGCATCTAACATAAAAGTTTGTAAGTATATAATATATGTGTGTGTATGTGTATTTATATATATATATATATATATATATATATATTTATATATATATGCATGCATACACATACACACACACACACATATGTGTGTATATATATATATATATATATATAAATATTTACAAACTTTATTATTACTTTATAGATGCAATTAATCGTGATTAGTCAATTTGACAGCACAGTAATAAATATAAGTTTGTACTGTATTTATTTGTGACAGCTCGTGGCAATTTATGTAATATGCTCTGACTACTTTATAGCACTGAGTGTCACAACACTACTGACACGGTGAACCATGCGGTGCTCGCGGTGGGTTATGCTCAGGAGAACGGAACTCCGTACTGGATAGTGAAGAACTCCTGGGGAACCAACTGGGGAATTAAAGGGTCTGTTTGCACGTCTTCATCACATAAAGGAGATTTCTTTAAATGTTGTGCTACTGTGAGGTTGAAAAGTAAAATTGAGTTTATATACGAAAGTTTTCTTTCCATAAATGTGTTGTCATTTTTAATTCTTTTATTTTTTCCCCATACAGATATTTCTACATTGAGAGGGGAAAGAACATGTGTGGACTTGCTGCGTGCTCATCCTATCCTTTACCTTAGGTGTAATAGCTGAAAATTATACCACAAAAAGGGAGATGAATAATTACATTTTCCTCTCACACAAAATCATTTTATGCACAATGGACAACGTGTAATGACGAGACACGATAGTCTGTATCAGCTGTCAGTAAATCAGTGAAATACTTATTTAGCTATATTCAAATTCATTTAAAACATTCACTGACACGCCATTAGCTAGTAATATGCTTGAAGTTGTTTACTTTGTTAAAATCAAGATTTTGAAATGTTTGTGTTTGTAACCGAAATTATTGTACTGAAATAAATATTCTCTCAGGGATTGGTGTGTGTGTTTGTGTACTTGTGTACCAAATGTCCTCACTTATATCGTGAAAAACTTTCACAACCCTATACTCGTGAGGACGTTGACTGGTCCTCACGAGTTTTATCTCAGCCAAAAGAGGTTTTTTATTTATTTAAATCTAATGATGGTCACATGTTTCTGTGATGGGTAGGTTTAGGAGTAGGGGTTGGGTTGGGTAATAGAAAATAGGGTCATTGGGTCATTGATCGGATGTAAAATCAATGGAGGTCTTTGCAATGTCCTCACTAAGACAAACCTGTGTGTGTGTGTGTGTGTGTGTGTGGATTACTTTCCAGGAGCATAATGGTGTTTATCACTTGAATAAAGCTTAAAAACAGATTAAACTGCAAAAGACACTGCCACCCTGTTTCTGGTATTTAAAATTATTGTATTAAAATTAATTGAAAAATGTTTTCTATTAATTCAATGTTGTGAAGCGGTACAAATTATGTGTAATTCCACAGCAAGCCAATAAGTGGCGACCTAAATCCACGCACCAGAAGCGGTTTATACGTTAAGACAAGAAACTTCACTGAACAAAGATGTGAAATGAGAAAACGAAAGAAGAGAAAATGTTGCTGGTGTAAAACTTGGAAATACTTTAAAAATAGTATTGTGCTTAGATATTGCGAATAAGCTGCCGCTTAGCGGAAGTGATGTCACTGGCAGCTGTCCAATCAGAGCTCGAGCTACGAATACGCGGTAAGCGCGAGTTTATGGTGACGTTCATTTGTTGTTTTGTCTGTTCCAGAATATCAAACTTTCATGTCAATTTCAAAGGATTTTTGTGTGTTTTTGTGATTTTGACGTCCACGCGATGGCAGAAAGAGAGCAAAACGTCGCGCTGTGAGTGTTTTTGTGCCAAACAATCGAAATGTCGCATTAATTCAAACGGAGCATAACGAAATTTACCTGTTTGTTCGCGTGTGTTTGTTTGTGGAGTTGATTAAATGCAATACACAACAACGACTGAGGATTTGAACTTCATATAAATGTACACACAATGCCGAGTCTTCCTCAAAACAACCTAAAGGAGCAACTGGACCGACACAATAATGCTGCATTTAACAAGCTGTCACTGCTCAAACCAAAACCTGGGTAAGAACAATATTTATTATATATATATATATATATATATATATATATATATATATATATATATATATATATAAATATGAGGGAGAGAGATAAGCTTATAGATGGATAGTTAGACAAATAAATGAGTAGACAAATGTGTATAAATACAGATAGAGAATGATATGGCTAAAGGACTGTTTTGTTTTCTAGTAATATGTGTTTAGAAATGCTTGGTTACACTTTATTTTAAGGTGTCCGTGTTATAGTGTAATTATACATTCAAGTACTATGTAATACTACATCTAATAATTATCAGGTAAGGATTAAGGTTTGGTGTAGTTTAGTTGCATGTGATTATGCATCATTTATACTTATTATATGCATGTAACGTGTAACAATGACACTAATTCCTCTGTTCAGGGGGTTTTGCTTCAAAAAGAAGTCTTTGTCTGGGATCTCCAATGTGGACGTTCCTCAAAAGGTAACTGGTGCAAATGTCTTAGCAAACAGGAGTGTCAATGTTCTCCGCAGCTGTGAAGTAACCAAAACTCCTGTGACGTTTCCGCAAAAGCCCGAAAGAGTACCGCCGAAGGTCAACTTCTTCGCAGCACCCAGCAGGCTGAAGGCAATTGCTGTTAATCCTTTGGCCAACCCATTTGCTGTGAACAAAACACCTATTGTCCAATCTACCATTAAGGCTCCGGCAAAATCTGAATCCTTGGCTAAGGATTCTACTGACTATCAATCTGTGGTTGAACCTAAGCATGACTTCTCTCAACTTTCATTCAACGAATGGGATGATTTGGATGATTTTGAAACCCCAGTCAAAGGAATAGTATCCCCAGTTGTAGGGACAGCTACAAAAAAGCCAAGCGTATCGGACCAGAACACATCCCCAAATTCCTGTTGTGCTAAGAGTGACGAGACTACATTAAATGGAGGTTCGCAGGCTACAGAAACCATAATTGCCCCAAAAGACGTCCTGTCAGCTGTAAATGAAGTCCACACAGAGCCAGAGGACTCCCCCATTAATAAAATCAAAAGACGTAAATCAGTCCGGCACAAGGCATTACTGAGTGACACAGAGGATGAGGAAATCATCGACTGTATCTCACCAGTTAAAAACCAGGAGGATTTCAAGCGTGTGACAAGTTAGTGCACCTCAATTTTTATTAGTGATTTAGTTTTTTTTGTTTGGTTTTTAAGGCTTTAGTTAGTGTTTACTGCTCATTTGTCACATTTTCACCTGCTTGGCTATAAATATGAAGCTCGCAACAAGGAAATTAATTACCTATATTTGAATTGCAGCTACAGAAGAAAACAAATGGCCTGAGACAAACATCATAGAGGTTGATGACAGTGAGACCGAAAATTTTGAGGATTCCATCCCACCGTCCCCTGTTCCTGAGGAGACGTGTCCCTTTGTCTCAGATAAGGAGAAAAGGTAACATTCTTTCATTGGTAAATGAATTTTGCAACATTTTTACAGCTGAAAATAAGTTATTTTAAACGTATTTCCCAAAACTCGTTTATAGTTCATCTGACTCTGTTACCCATGCTGACAAAAATGTACCACCTCATGAATCTGCTTCAAGCCTGTCAGCACCCTTGGATAAACCTGCCAAAGACTTAAAAGGTATTTTTGAGAGAACTCTCTTATGCTGATCAAACCTGCATTTATTTGAACAAAAATACAGGATAAAAACAGTAATATTGTGAAATAACAGTGTTCTATTTTAATATACTTTAAAATCTAATTTATTTCTCTGATGCAAAGCTGAATTTTCAGCATCATCACTCCAGTCTTCAGTGTCACATGATCCTTCAGAAATCATTCAAATATGCTAATTTGGTACTGTTATTATTATTGTTGGAACCTGTTATGCTTTTTATCAGGATTCATTGATTTAATAAAAAGTAAAAAACAAAACAAAACAAAAAAAACAGCTTTTATCACTCATGCAGGATTGCTTTTTAATCTAATCTACTTTTTTATATTCAATCATTTGTAGTATATGCATTGATGTACTGAGTCTAATGTACATGTGTTTGTGATCTAGGAACTGATGATGCTCTCTTTAGTGTTATGGAGTCTATTTGTCGTCTAGTGGACGCTATTCCAGAGCATGAGCTCATAGCGCTGACCTGCGGTACAGATCTATTACTGCAGAGAGCACACAGGTAAAGCAAAAAAATTGGCTTTTGCAGGCCAATAATATTTAATCCATATTTATTTATTTTAAATATCAAGTGGCCATTTTGTGAAATTCACCATATTAATCAGCAGGGAGAAAATGTTCCAGTTATGTAATAGTAATTGTGTACTTTTCTATCACTATCAGTGTTAAATTACTGCTTGTTACAGTAAAACTACCAACTCCATTACACTGTGTCTCTGTCTTTACCACAGGAAAAGGATTATTGCTAATGGTGCATCATCCATACCATCTCAGTCAGCCCGATCAGCAACTCCATGTTCTAGTCTGTTTAACAGACAGAGTTTTGTAACCACACCTCTGTCATCATCAATGACATCAGAAAAGGGAGGGGGTGTCAAAACAGACTTTCCGAGATGTGAGTCCAATTCCTCCATGTTTCTGGGTAGTGACTCTGTATTTGAGGACTCCGACTGCATCATCAATGGTGTTGAAACCCCTGGTGGTTCCTGGAATCCGAACTGCTCCTTAAAAACAGAAACTAGAGTGGACATCTTAAACCGGTCAAGTGCAGCTGTAAGCAAATCTGAGGCAAAGACAGATGAGTGCTACTCAAGGTTGTCCTTCAATGAGACAAACAATCAGACTGTGGATGTAGATCAGATTGACCTGTTTTATTCCCCCAAGAGAGTGGATTCAGGCAAGAGAAATGCAGAGAGCAGTGTTGAAACCAGCACTGCAGTACCCAACCGGTCTCGAGCAGACACCGAGCCAGTTGATGACTTTGACATTGATGACTTTGATATTGACGATTTTAATGAGACTGACATTCCAGATTGTTATGAAGAACCTTCAAGTGTCTTGGCATCAAGAGACAGCTCTGGTGCAAATACTCCATCAGTGCGGGAGGGAGGGCCTTCTAAACCGTTGGAGAGAAAGACAATCACACCAACAGCACCAAAAACTCCCAAAACGCCCATCCCTGGTAAGTTTGAGTAGTGTAATGTCCCTTACCATTTAGGTCATGTTATGAAAGACCCCAATGAAATGACAGTTTTCTGATACCAGTCTATGTCTTGATTTGCAGAGCCTGTGTATAGAAACCCAGCTCATGACCGCTTTAGAGGCTTCAGCTTTCCTCATAGCCCAGAGATGATGAAGATCTTCCATAAGAAGTTTGGGCTGCATCAGTTCCGCTTCAATCAGCTGGAGGCTATTAATGCCACGCTGTTAGGAGAAGACACGTTTGTACTGATGCCTACAGGTTTGTTACAAGCATTATAGCAACATGAGTCATTGTGACTTATATAGCTTGTGTAATGAGGTTAGACTAGAAATCCCAGCTCACTATGTCTTGATTACACCTATAGTATATTTATTGGCTGTATAAATTATATGAATGATTTTGCATGCACAGTAACGTTTGTAAACATTACTATTTTTAAAGTTTTTGAGAGAACTCTCTTATGCTGATCAAACCGTCCCATACCGGCGTGATCAAAAAGATCTTAAACTAGATTAAATATTTTGACTGTTGCGATTCCAAATCGGTTTAATGACCTGTAACTCTGCCTGAGTATCGAACAAGTGTTCACTGTTGGCCAGAGGAGAACTGGCCCCCCGACTAAGCCTGGTTTCTCCCGAGGTTTTTTTCTCCATTTGTTGGAGTTTTGGTTCCTTGCCGCTGTTGCCTTTGGCTTGCTTAAGTTGGGGACACTTGCTTGATATTCAGCAGTGTTTTTGAAATGCCTGCATTGGCGCCGTTGTATACAAACTGAGCTGAGCCGGACGATTACGTCACTGTTTTCTGCAGTGCTGATATACCTAAATTAAGTAGACTAATAACTACTGATATTTGCAACGGAATGAATGAATAATATATAGAATAAGCTGCACAATGACACCATTTTCTTATTAATGTAAAGCTGCTTTGCCACAATTTGCATTGTAAAAAGCGCTATATAAATAAAGATGACTTGACTTGACTTGATCAAACCTGTATTTATTTGAACAAAAATACAGAATAAAAAGAGTTATATTATGAAATAAGTGTTCTATTTTAATATACTTTAAATCTAATTTATTTCTGTGACGCAAAGCTGAATTTTTAGCATCATTACTCCAGTCTTCAGTGTCACATGATCCTTCAGATATATATATATATATAATTAATGTGTTAATAAATTTGTTGGTCAACTAATATTTTTTTCACCTAAATTTTGAGAGCATTAAAGTATTGTGCCATCAATATTTGATGCTATTTTATTAATTTTTGATGGTATTAATGAGACGTTTCAATGTGGCAACCCACTTACAGGTGGAGGTAAAAGTCTTTGCTATCAGCTTCCTGCTTGTCTCTCTGTTGGGGTGACGGTAGTCATATCTCCTCTACGGTCTCTCATTGTTGACCAGGTCCAAAAACTCACCACATTAGATGTAAGTCCTTCTTTTCCTTAAGCACAATGATTTTCTCTGGTTGATTGAAACAGTTGCTTACTGCGCAGTTTTGTGTTTTAGATTTGTGCTACTAGTTTATCAGGGGACAAAAAAGACAGTGAGGCTGCGCGGATCTATATGCAGTTGTCCAGGAAGGATCCCGCCATCAAACTTCTTTATGCCACTCCTGAGAAGGCGAGTTTCAAGTCAGACAAGCGTGTTGCAATTTTGCATGCATGTCAGTGTTGATATGTGTTGGTTTTGTTCTCAGGTGTGTGCAAGCGGACGAATGATCAGTGCCCTTCAGAATCTGTTTGAAAGAGGTTTGCTGGCTCGCTTTGTCATTGATGAGGCCCATTGTGTCAGTCAGGTAAACTTGTTTATAAATTGTACAGTGCAAAAAGAACAGCAAACTTTTGCTTACAAAAAATCAATTTTTGCACATTTGTTAACCAATGTTGTGGCACAGTCCATACAAACATAATAAAATGGAACCATTTCTCCCTTAGTGGGGTCATGACTTCAGGCCAGACTACAAGCGCTTGCATGAGCTCAGACGGATGTTTCCCAAGGTTCCTATAATGGCACTGACAGCCACAGCCACTCCTAGAGTTCAGAAAGACATTCTTAACCAGCTGACAATGACCCGTCCTCAGGTGTAAGTCTTCTTGCGTGCAGTTGCTGAATAACTCACAGATACATTTGTATTTTTAAAAACATTTATTTGGTAACACTTTACAATAAGGTTCATTAGTTAAACATTAATGTATTGAACTAACAATGATCAATACATTTGTTACTATATTTACTAATCTTCATTAATGTAAATGAAAATGCAGTTGTTCATGTTAGTTCACAGTGCATTAACTAATGTTAACTAGATTTTAATAATGTACTAGTAAATGTTGAAATTAACATGATCAAAGAATAATAAATGCAGTTCATTATTAGTTCGTTAACTAATGAACCTCATTGTAAAGTGTTACCATTGATTAAAACATTTATTTATTTCTTTTTTTAAACTTGCCTTCCTTCAGAAATACTGACACAAAGAGTTATTTTCACACATTATTTCAAATTGTCCTCACAGCGGAAGAGACTGCTAAAAAGTTTGGGCTCAGTTCAGATGAACTTTAATTTAGAAAGGACACATTAATTTGATCAAAAGTGACAGCAAAGACATTTGCATTTATAATGTACATTTCTATTTCAAATAAATGCTGTTCTTTTGAAAAAAAATTATCATGGTTTTCACAAAAAAATAAGCAGCATAGCTGTTTTCAATGTTGATAATAAGAAATAAGAAATTTTAAATAGTTTTTTAAAAAATCTGCCGAATTTTAGAAACTGTAGTGTATGTATGATATATATATATATATTAGGGCTGTGACAGTACATTGATTCTCAGTTTGCTGTACAATTATTCTGAAATGATTGGTATTTTCTGACAAATCGATTCTGAGCTTAGTTTTTAACAGCAAATGGCACTATGTGCTTTAGAAATAGCCGTACTTGTGCCTGCTTCCAATTCCTTATACACGCCACTTAAGCCTAAAATAATAATTCATAAAATTCTAAAAGGTTGAAGAAAATTACAAGTGTTTTCGCAGTGGGCTGTGTTCACATTAATCTCGCATCATAAAAGCGTTCTGAGGTGAAAGTATACTTAACCAGTTACATGACTCTCCAGCACTCTTCTTCGTGAGCATTTGAATATGCGGTTAAAAACTAGCTTAGATCGATTCGAGAGAGAATTGGTCCAGAATAATTGTATTGCGAATCAAGAATTGATGTATTGTCCCAGCTTTAATGTATGCTTTGAGACTCATCTGTACATTCTCAACCATGTGACCTATAATTTACAGATTCACTATGAGCTTCAACAGACACAATCTCAAATACTCAGTTTTGCCAAAAAAGCCCAAGAAGGTTGATGAGGAATGCATTCAGTGGATCAAGAAATATTACCCACGTGAGTGCTGTCCAGGCTTTAGCTCTTTATTTTTCAGCACAGCGTGGAGACCCTGTAAATCATGTTGACCGTGTGTGTAGGTGACTCGGGCATTGTGTACTGTTTGTCACGTAATGACTGCGACACTCTGGCTGACAGTCTTCAGAGGGCTGGGATTGCAGCACTGGCTTATCACGCTGGCCTGAGTGACAGTGACAGGGAATATGTCCAGAACAAATGGATCAACCAGGACGGCTGCCAGGTGAGGCACACAGTTGTTACAATTTTGAACCAAAAGGACTGTTACTTTAAAAAACACGAACCAGCTCTTTTCATGAGGAATGTTGTTTATGTTCCCACAACTTCCACTATTTATTTTTAACAATTCATCTTTTGTTTTTAGGTTATGTGCGCCACTATTGCATTTGGCATGGGTATCGATAAGCCTGATGTGCGTTATGTGATCCATGCCAGTCTGCCCAAGTCAGTGGAGGGTTACTACCAGGAGTCAGGCAGAGCTGGTCGAGACGGAGAGATTTCCCACTGCGTCCTCTTCTATTCCTACAGCGATGTTATCCGCATCAAGAGACTCATTGCTAGTATGTACTAGATTTTGTGTACTCTAGCAAGGATATAAATATCGCTGGCTTAACCTTAAACAATCCCTTATCACACTAAATAGTTAAAGGGATAGTTCACCCAAAAATTATTAAAATGATAATTAAAGCTTAGAAGAGCCATGATATTTTTAAATGTATCTCCCATTATTCATCTGAAAGTGTCATATACATTTCGGATGGCTTGAGGGTGAGAAAATCATGAGATAATTTTCATTTCATCTCTTTAAAACTGAGCAAGACATAGAAATATAACAGAAATCAATTTGTTATTCAGTAAAATGATGTGTTTCAGGGTGCTTCACATAATGATGTTCAAAACATGGATGTGGAATATTAAAATCCAGACGCTATTATGCAGTCATAGTTAACCTGTCTGTGTGAGCGTGGCCTACATAACAGTTAATATAATTGCAGTGGATAAAGATGGCAACCAGCAATCCAAAGCCACCCACATCACCAACCTGCACAGTATGGTGCATTTCTGTGAGAATGTGGCCGAGTGCAGGAGGATCCAGTTGCTGGCTTACTTTGGCGAGCACACGTTTAATACAAGCTTCTGTAAAGAGCATCCTGAGGTCATCTGTGACAATTGTGCCAGGCCACACGTAAGAACATCATCAAATCAGTTCATTGTTTACAGTGTGCATTATGCAAACCACTAATAATAAACTGTATTTGTACACAGATATTGCTTGAAATTGAATTTCATTTGCTTACCAAACAAGCTAGACTAATTATTTACTTTAGAACATGAACATTTTGAATAGTGCCATTATGTATGAATTTGTATCTGTAATTAACACTTCTTAATACTTGCCTTCAGAAATATAAATCACGAAATGTCACTGATGATGTGAAGAAGATTGCGAGGTTTGTGCAGGAAAACTGTGAAAAGGTTGGAAGCAGATATAGCAAATCCGCCCAGCTGAACCGGCTTACCCTCAACATGCTGGTTGACATATTTCTGGGTAAGAACTCATAAATGATAGTGTGAATATCTTTTGCCTCATACAGTGCTTGAGATTTAATGCCTGCCAGGACGGTCTCAATAAGAATATTTCTTTGCGGCAGGCTCCAAAAGTGCCCGAATCCAGTCCGGAATGTTCGGGGTCGGAGCGGCATATTCCAAACACAATGCTGAGAGGCTCTTTAAGAAACTGGTGCTGGATAGTGTTCTGATGGAGGACCTGTACATCACTAATAACGGGCAGGCAGTGGCCTATATCTCTGCAGGGCCTAAAGCTATGAGTGTACTGAATGGCTGCATGCAGGTGAGACTATTAATATAGTATATTATTCTCTCCTGTGACTCTGCTTTTTATGCTCAATACTAATGTTGTATGCTCTATGCAAAATCTGTAGTAATGACCTTACCCTATTGCAGGTTGAATTTATTGAGACTGAGACTGCTTCCAGCATCAGAAAGCACAAAGCCTCTGTGACTGAGAATGTCTCTAAGAGAGAGGAGATGGTTAAAAAGTGTCTGCAGGAACTCAATGATCTGTGCAAGAAGTTGGGCAAAATTTTCGGCATTCATTACTACAACATTTTCTCCACAGCCACACTCAAAAAGATTGCTGGTTAGCAAATTTTCATATTATATAATGAATATGTATATACACATAGGTTATTTACAACTGTATATTTCTTATTTACGGTCAGGTTCACATAATGTGTCACTGGAATGAAACACCGCGTTAAGCTAAAGCAATGCATCACCTTCCTTTTTCACAGCCCCTTATGTTCTGTGTTAAATAAATTGTGATGTGATTCTGTGCAGAGACCCTCTCGGCTGATCCAGAGGTGCTGTTGCAGATTGATGGTGTGACCGAAGACAAACTGGAGAAGTATGGAGCTGAGTTTATTGAACTGCTGCAGAAGTACTCGGAGTGGCAGCTGCCTGGTGAGGGTTTGACAATACACACTCTCATCTACAAGATGAGTGCTTTCACTGACACACTAAAAGGGATAGTTCATCCAAAATTGAAAAAATTGCCATTGATTATTCAACCTCGTGGCATTCCAAACCCATAAGACTTTTGTTCATCTTCGGAACACAAATGAAGATATTTCAAATGAAATCTGAAATCTTTAAATTCCTGTCCCTCCATTGACAGTCCACATCATTCCACATCATAAGAGCAATAATATGAACCAATTTTTTTGATGAGACAATCGCTTTATATGATGGAACAGATTAAATATAGGCTTTTATTAACATATAAATATTGATCAGTGAACATAAACAGCTTAACCGTACTTGCTTGACTCATTGGTTCTTGTGGAAGCTCAAACGTGCTGCGTAAAATTTTAAATCAGTCAGTTGTTGCTGGAAAAAAAAAAAAAAACTCTACAGGAATTGACGGAGTCATGCAGTCCGTGACGGACACGGCTGATCCATCTGTTAATTAGCCTGTGTCAGGCAGGAAATCCAAACGTTCGCCTAACATTAATTGACCTCGGACATGGCTTATCATTTGAAACGTGTAAGTAGTTGCAACGTTACATGGCCGCCCGCTCTAACTATAACATAAATCAATGTGTGCTATTATTAGGTGAATATCCCAAGTGTAAGTGAATGTGGAAGCTAAATTAGTACTGCATGCTTAGGCGTGTCCACTATACTGTAGCAGTATAGCATCAGCATGGTCAACATCATCTTTGCAGCCAACGCTGACTCAGAAATAGTTTATTAATAATTCATTAAAATGATCAGTCTCCTAGCTGTTTCTATGACACATTCAGAATCATTACATTTGCCAGTACTCCGGCAAGATTTATGCATGCATGCTTAATTCATGTCTTAAAGTCCTCCTGTTGTCGGTTTTATCCCTTAACTCATCTTTGATCAACAAAATGACACATTTAAACATTTTTTCTTGTGCAAAAAAAATTGCCTTACAATGGCTTAAATATAACTCTACTCCCATGCTTCATTTATTAGACGTGGATCTATGAATATGCTGATTAGCTCCGCTTCCACTCACTCGCATAAGCTCATAGATCCACTCAGTCAACTTACTGAGATAAACGCTGCACCGTTGTGTCGCTTTTTACAACGTTGGACACATAACAGTGATTAATATGATTATCCTTTTGAACTCTCCTGCTTCAGAGCGGTCATAATGATATGCTAAAGCCCACCGGCACTATGACGTGATTGGTTACAAGGTAGTTTGTGACGTCACAGACACCAGCGATTTCAAAACACATTTTTGAAACTGTCTTTAATCACAGCAGTTTTAAATAGAAAATAGTCAACAAATGTGTTGACTGATGAATTTGCACTTGATTTGTCTTAAAACATATTAAAAACACCACATAGACATATAAACATTTATAGTTTCAGTTCACGTGGCTTGGTTTTTACAATCTCTTTAATCTGTAATTTCATTAAAATATCTTCAGTGGTGTTCTGAAGATCAACAAAAGACTTGCGGGTTTGGAACGGTATGAGGGTGAGTAAATTATCAAATGGGGCGTCCCCACACCAAACAAATGCAGTTCAAGGTCCTTCAAACAAGATTTTTACTGAAGATTTACATAATTGGATCAGAATATCAAAGTACCCTAACAAAAACAGTGTACAAACAGAGAATAAAAAACAAACAAGAAAACGAAGCAAATGTTTGTGTTAGCTTTGCTTTGTTTGGTGTGCGGCTTCCCCTTTTCTACTTATTTCACTCATTGATTGAATCGACCCACCCGAGTATATTTTTATATTTATAAATTGGTGCAGAGAAGTATATTTTCAGTAAAAGATTTTGGGTGAACTATCCTTTATGGGGGTATAAAATTTCAAATGTAAGAGGTCCTCCCGATTTTACGAGCTGATATTATTAGCCTCCAACATATTTATATTTCATCATAATGTAATTTCCCTTAGTACAAGACAGCTACAAATGACTTAATATAATATTACAGCTGACCAAAGATGAGGCACAGACTGGAGTTTTATAGCTGGAGATTTGGATAGCTCTGCCTATAAACACGCTTTGTGAAACAGATTATATATCAGCTAGCTCCAAACAGCAGCTGAAGAGACATGATGTTCTCCCACTCCCTCTGCAGCTGAGGCGCCGGCCGAGAGTTCAGGATGGATTGACACAACAAGAGGCCATCAAAATGAAGGTAATAGTGGTGATGATGAAGGTGATATCACATCAACCTATTTCAGAAGCACCTCTAGACGAGGAGCGAAGAGAAAGCAGGCGTCTTACTCCAGAAAACCCAAAAGAAGGAAAGGTTCCAGCAGCCAGAATTCCTCCTCTAAAGGGTCAGTATGTTTGTCATAGCAGAAGCATTGTTGGATTGTGCAGACATTCATATCGGCTGTATGAAACTAAACTTACTGCTCCCCTCTCCTCCCCTATTGTAGCGGATACAGCAATAACTGGTCATCAAGAGGAGGAGGATCCCGGGGTGGGAGTCGGAGTGCAGGCAGGGGTTCCAGACCCGCTCCGCCAGCCCCAGCAGCGAAGAGGCCCGGCTTCATGGCTTTGCCCACCCCACACACCGCTGCTCGTCCATTCCTCAAACCAGCATTCTCTCACCTCTAGAAACAGAATGTTTCTACTGGGAACCTCAAGTAAATTGTCTGTTAATATTTGTTTACATTTTATACCGAGATTTTTAATAAATATATTGTTTTGTGGTCTCTAAGTGTTTTGTGTGTGAAAATTTAACGCAACATATTTGTTTTTAAATATCAACTCCTTTGCTTCATGTTCATAAATAAATTACACGCACAAAAATCTTAGTATTGCCACATCTCTTGCAAGTTGATATATGTGAGATCAGTATAATTTGCATTGTGACCCACACTGGCAAAACGAGTCGCAATGAGCAAATTTTAAAGTAGTTTTTCACATTCTCTATTTAAAAAAAACCCCTCGAAATGATGTATGATTTGTTGAATCCAAAACGATGAACAAGCTAATTGTTGAGACGGCAAAGTGTTCAAGTTTCCAAAACAATCACCTAGCAGCAATACCTTAAAATACCTGGTAATAACACCAAATTTGGCACACATCAAGTATATATATAAATATATATACACCTGTATTTGAACTTTTTTTTTTTAAACCACAATTGCTTGATTAACATTAATGAAACAGGGAAGGTGAATGTAATGTTAGGATGGCATGTACAAATGAGGCGATACAAGCATTATGCAGTTTTTGATACAGCATATTCCTGTCTACTGCATACACCCCATTAGCTACGCATTACACAAAAGCTATTAGTTGCTCTATACATTGCAGTATATAACATTCTGAAGCTATCATTACAGTAAACATGAGATCTGTAGGTCTTAATAGGCTATATATTAAGACTACACTGTGGATCTAATATAATGTTACACATCAGATGTTTTCCCCCCAACAGTTAACCAAACGGTCACTTAAGACATAACAGATCGCCAAGACAGTATTTTGAAATACTGTAATTTTGTGTATGTGGGGATCGCACGCTGCCTGAGATCGTTTTGTTTAAATCGGCATGAGTTTGAAAATCATATATCATTGGTTCAGACTCATGCCATCGTGATTTCGCTATGAATATTCAGAAAGTTTGAATGCTGCGCTTTAAAACAATATTAAACCTGTGCTGAGGAGAAGTGTCAGTCATCCAGAAGCTTGCAGAAAAAACTGCATTTTTCATGGATAAAGGAAAGCTAATCCTCTCAGAAAACGTAAAAAATAAAGATACTTTGGAAGATGGGATCGCTAGACAATCAACTTTAAATATCAAATTCGACCAAAATTTTAATTTTTCGTTTGTTTTGCCTGTAGTTTGTAATTAGCTCGACGCATTTCGCCAGCACGGCTTGCACGTTTGCAAAAAACATATTTTAGGGGGAAATGCCAGTTAAACAGTGCTGCCGTTTTATTAAAGGAAATAGTCATATTTTAACATTGGTGTGATTGAAAAGTCTAATGTCATGAATTGCAAAGCCAGCTGAATAATTATACATCCAGAACTATAAACCACAAGATATCCAAACTCTTTTGAATGTTTATTTCAAGTTTGAATATTTCCATGGCACCAGTTACAAGGGACTATCAGTGAAACAATTTCTTATACCATTTTCATGGAAGGTTTCCTACAGTACAAAGATGATTTTGGAATGAATCTGACTTAACAGGAACTGCATTTGGCACATCAATTTTGTAAATATTTCAATATTCAAAGATTAAGGAGCTAAACAGCGACCTCTAGTCCCAAACTGAAAATGCAGATTACAAAAAAAAAAAACACGCCCACAGACACATCTATGCATAAACAAATATGCATGTATATGCATAGCTGTTGAAGGGACTGTGGGGGCTGGCAAAGTGACAGAAGCACAGAACAGTAAATGAAGCATGTTGCCACCTCTGATCTTTACTAGCTCACAGCGCCACAGTAGATCTTAAAGCTACGGTTCAGGTGAAGTCAGATTTGACCAAATAATTTGGGAATTTGTATGTAAGCATGTAAGGAGCATTCATTCTAACGATGATGAAGTTGAAAGTCCCTGGTAGAATGATTTCAGAACTAAACCTAGTCGATCTGAGAGATCACACAACTGCTGTCTATTGCGAGCCGTTCATTTAATTACCTCGAAGCATCTCCTTTAAGGACATTCGGACCTTAGGCAATGAGCCCAACATTTCTAAAGCTCCAACACTTAAAGAACAGCTGCCATTCAGTATGATTTCACAACTGTAAACCAGAATCTAACAGCTGTGGCCAACAATAACAGATCTTTAATAAGCTGATGGGGATCGCTTGAAGCCGTAACATTTTGTACATGCTGTCAAGGTGCAGTTTAAACCAGTGAAGTGCTTTATCTGCGGTGTTCAGTAATATACTCCTGAAAGTCTGCTTTTCATTTGATAAGTGTCATGGCAAGTGTTCAACTCTACTATGCATACTAAGAAGCATAAAAATACTTCTATACAAAGTTCACAGAGGGACCTTGTGAAATAACCCAGTTCGTTTACAGAAATGATAAACCGATTTAGCTGACAATTGTCCTTTACCGGACCCTTGCATTCATCACAGTCAAACCTGGCCATTCCGTACAGTACAGGAAAACTGTCTAGAGACTGTCTAGAATAAAGTAAAAGTTCGCAAGGACTCGTCCTTGTGCAGCAATTGCCCTTGATCTACAAGTCTAGGAAGGAGCCCACGCTAGTCGAAACTTGTGCAATAGGACTCCAAGGACAAAGAGAAGCGTAAAACGTCGGAACAACCGCACACTGACAGTTCAGGATCCAAACAAGATGACGAGAGCTCACGATGAGTATAAAATGTAGCAAATTTTGGCAATAAACGTCATATAAAATGAGCTTTTTAGTTAAAATCGCAATTTTGCGTATAACTCAAATGAAATGGATTCATTCCGAACTCCTTAGAAACATCAGGTAGTCTTGAGTTGCTACAGAACAGCACAAAAACCACCAAAAAGATTCATTGAAATTATTCTATAATTCAGGTTATTGCTTATTGAATGGCGCTGCCATGCAGGACTGACCGCTGAGGCTACATAATGCTGTCAATGAGTAAAACGTCGCTTATCCTCTTTTCAAAACCGTTAGTGGCCTTCCAAGCATGTTTTTTCTCTGATCGAAATCAATTTATCGATAAAGAATCAATAAAAGCGATCATCAGTGGCATGCAGGTACCCACCAGAGCAAGACCATTGCGTTAATGTACTGCAAAAAACAACAGGTTCTACAAAAATATAAATGGACTTGAGCCACCGCAACGCTTGGCACATCAGAGATGTTATAAATGCATGCACGAATGCTTCTCAAGGTAAGGGGCATGCATAACTCCAAAGTCTCTCTCTCTCTTTTCCATCCAATTTCTGCTACAGTTTTCCTCATGTTTGTAGCTGGTTTCAGCTCCTGTAGTGGGTGGAAGACAGCAGTTCTATGAAATGGTTATAAAGGCATGTGACCCGACTGCACAATTCGGCCAATCACATAATTACAGTCAGCCACTTCCTAAAACACATCTCAGCCATCCTGACCGTAGCTAACCATTTGTTCACTAGCACCATAGTGATTCTGGCCTCACAACAGCATTGTGATTGGTGGATCGAAGCGTGTTCATTTAAAATAAAGCTTGTGAGCTGCCACAAACTAATGCTATATTCAAAAGCTGCAATTATTGTAATTTATCGTAGTGTGAATACCAACGCAAGAGCTAAATGTCCGTTCACTTCCTCTATATTCCACTATATTCCAGAGATAGATCATGTATGGTAAAATAAAACCCATGTCCAACTGGCATGCCACTGGAAGAATCGCTCGCCTTTAAATAAATACTATAGACTAATCAGGACGTAGTGTACTAAAGACTAAACCTGGCCTTCTAGTACATATTGCCAAAAACGTCAACTGTTAAAATATGAGCATACACACACCCACACAGTGTTTTAGCTGTATAAAGCGATCCGTATTGTTCAAATGCAGGGCCTTTACCAATATACAAAGCGCAGGGATGGTTTTCTCATTACTGGTTAAGTTGGAAATGGATTGTGGATGTGGATAAAAATCTTTCTCGTGTCTCCCTTGACAGAAACGCCATAGATTCTAGACCTCATCTGAAACACAGAGCTAAAAAAGGTATAATTTAATTTTCAATAACAAAATAACATTTCAGTTTCTGTTAAAATATACATGGAAAAACTGTCGATATATTAGGAAACTAACTACTTTTTTGTACAAAAAGTACAGCATTGTTATTGTAATTAAGAATAATCATAGCATGATATCCACAAAATACAAACTTAACAGCAAGGCTGATATGGAATTAAAAAAAAAAAAAAAAAAAATACTTTATACAATGGGATTTCTTTCTCTCGAGAAAGACTCAGGATGGAAAATTAAAAAAAAAAAAAAAAGTATAATAATAAAGCAAATGCACATATTTGTGAAAAACTTATTTCTTATAAATCAAACCCTTACAGTATTGCACATCTACTGTAGCTAGACTGGATCTATGGGTGCTAGTTGCTTTTAAATCAATCATGAGAACTTCTTTAACATATATTGACACTATTGGGTCACATAACAGAATACAATTTATACCAATGAATTTTTCTGTATCCATTAGAAAGAACCTTTTTAAAATGATTTCTACTTCACAGCTTGCTACCGCCTAAACACAATTATATTCCTAAAACGTATTTGACACCCTAAATCTCACCAAATACACAACTCAAATATACCCATCAATTTTATTCAAATAACATCATTTCCGGTCTTTCCTCAGGTCTCGCTTCCAAAATAACTTGCACATTCTTACCTTACGTATAACCCTCTGCTGATCTGATCGTCGGCGTGGTCGATAATAGCAGCCTTCAAAAAATTACTAAGTTAAATGACGGATGGGTGTGAATTATGCATAAACTCAGAAAAGCATTGGTTTTCCACGTTCTCGTGCTTTCCAAACCCACTATGCTGAACCAACTTGCCATCTCTCTAGACTTAACGCACCACATTCTTTAATAAGACATTTTTTTATTGTAAAATAAATATAAATGAAGGCAACATTCTCTTGTTGCAACAAAATATTTTATATTCCCTATTTAAGGAACAATATAATCTTCTAAAGTCTTTGAATTAAGTTTTATGTTTTTGTTTTTTTTTGCATTTTTTTGTAAAAATAAAATACCTGAAATGACCTGAAATCCAAAAAAAGGAAACGAAAAACCCAAAAAATGTCTTTGTAAAAAAAGAAGAAAAAATTAAAAGTGTAAAAATGGGTGGGGGGGAGAAAGAACTAAAAGTGGAAGAGAAGAGGAGCTGTGGGCCTGGTGGTCCACCGTGTATCAGCAGGAGTGTCATGAAAGAAGCTGGGTTCATGGGACAGGTCGGTGCCCTCCGTCACTCTCTCTCTCTCTCTCTCTCTCTCTCTCTCCACGTGTTTAGCGTCTTCTCGACCCCAACAAGGGAGGCTTTACGAGCTTTAGAGCCTCATTTTCACTTGTTAATGAGCAGCCCGCCCACCCAGCGGAGCTTGCAGGCAAACCACCGTCTGAGGGGACAAAAGTATTCGTAATGGAACTGCTCAAACTCGGGGGTCTGGCGGATATCACGTAAAAATGCAATGTCAAGGTCGGACTCAGTGAGGATGATGAGGAGGAGGAGCAAGACAAAGAGGAGTCCAATGGTCACAAGGAGCAGACGGAGTACACTTAAAACAAACTTATTCACCTGTTCCGTCTCGCTGAGCGCGGCCTCCCCACCTGCGCTCTGCAAGGGGCCTGCCGCCCTACTGTCCGCTCCAAACTCGACCATGTCGCCCACGGAGGGCGTGCCCGCCTCCGACTCTTTCTCCTCCTCGATGCTGCAGGGGGCGCCGTTGATCTGGCGTGAGACTGCCAGCTCCAGGCTGTGCTCGGCCACCGGCGTGGGAAGCACGCTGTCGGAGGGACTGTAGGTCTCGTCGGAGATCACCGCCGTCCCGTCGCCGGAGTCCGTCGCCTGGCTGCGCGAACGTGGCATGAAAGAGTCGCCGTGGGACACGGAACGCACGGGAGTGGAGTGAGCGCTGTCCCGCAAGGATTCCAGACCTGGATGGAGGGAAGAGGAAAGATAAGAGAGAGACAAATGAGTGATTCTGATACAGTCTACACCAGATGTGAGTGGTGCGACGCGACAAGAACCCATTATAATCAGCGTCGCTGTCTACACTGGATGTGGCGCGACATGACAGTAACAGTGAACTGATGCCCCGTTCTATTTCTGACCTACTTCAAGCTCTCATGCTACTCCTGACATGAAGAACAATTGGATTTGCAACGGTCACTACTGTTGCGTCCGGTGTAGACGGTGCAAAGCTGCATCCGAAATTGCGTACTTTCTGAGTACGTAATTTCTTGCATGGCTCTGCTGCAAAAGGTTTAAAAGGTAACAGCGCTCGTCTATCAAAATGATTGAGATGGCCAATCAAATAAAAGTAGGCGGGGTTTACTGCTCACATGAATTCCAGCGCTAAGCGTCAGTGTTAACGTTGCAAGAGAACGCTGTGAGATTTAAACAGCGAAACGTTTAGTTTTACAATCCAGTGATGCAAACTACTCAACTTTTTTTCTCAAATATGGCCGTTTTGAATTGAAAATATGCATTTACGTGATCCATGTAATTCCTAAGTGAGTGTGATGAGAACAGATACATTTTCGACATATTAGGCATACAAATAAATGTACATGTGTGTAAATTTTATGTGCAAATATTATTTGAAAATAGTTCAAGATGATTACTTACCAACTAGAATTAGACCTAGAATGTCCTTCACTGTTCTGTTTATTTATGCTTTATAAAAAATTGGTCCCCCCCGATAACCTTCCGATGTTCAAGACATGGTTACAGCCTTGAATTCAGACACATTACATCTGCCATGTTGTAAGTATCACATGACCTACCAGTGCCAGTTGCGACACTTCATAGTAAAGTGTCCATTGAATGTGCGCTTCAGGATCTCGGGCAGAAGTAGTGTAGCAGGTCATCCGGCGACTTTTAGCCCAAAGTTTTTTGAATACTATGTATTCAGACTTACTACTCTATTATGTTTTTCACATACTATATAGTAGGGAAGTAGTCGATTTTGGACGCAGCACAGTAGTTTGCTAATTTTCGGTTACATAAGGCACTGAAAACGTGATGTTCCTATTAATCATGAAATGTTTATTAACGTGTGATGTAATGAAAGTAGCGACAGATCTTTTCTTCCATATATATATATATATATTATTATTATTATTGAAATCGATTGCTTTCTCACCATAACTAAACCGCTCCAGAGTTCATTTTCAAATGGGCCAAGTGGACCAAATCCCGATTGATGAGTTCATATATGCCTTAAACGAATGGACCAAAAGAAAAAAACATGCCAGGTTCCGAAACAATCAAGCCAGGTGTGAAAATGCCCTAAGATGCATTTACAAAATAGATAGGCTGTCATGCTGACCATTGAACGTCCAGACTTAAAATGTTCTGTCAAACAAGTAGTATGTCGACTATACAACAATCACAAAACATTACATGAAAAATAAGCACAAATGTCCTATTTATTGTTTTTTTATGCAAAACACGTCCAATCAAAAGTATGTCAGAACGTCCAGTCGATTGAGTCTAAGCATTTTATTCTCGCCTGGCTTTTACCCAGGATCTCCAAGCGGTCATTTGTAAAATCTCAAGGGATGGGGTACACGGTGTGTATTCGGCTTAAGGGGGAATATTAGAAGGGTCTCATGCAGGTGACAGACCAAGATACTGAATCACAGACCAGAGCGCTAATGTGAAAAGATGTTTCCCAGCTTGTTTGCACTGATAGACACTGTACTTGAAGCCCCCACAGGCCTCAGCAAAGCACATGTACAGTATTGACAGGCAAACAGCCAACTTACTGAGGTGTTGTAACAATTAGCAACACATGGTACATCAAAAGGACTAGACCTCATAACACAGCATGCATATGTCGCACACAATCTTGGATTGCTACTAACTTAGGCTTTAAACAGGTTTCCCGAAAGCGGCACATTATTATTCAATACAGAGGTTACGTGACATACCGAAGTCAACTGAGAGTGGATGTATATCTCTGTTCATAAACATAACTTTAACACCATGATGTTAAGAGGATTCGTCACAGTAAGAGACCTCCGAGACCACAAAGTGAGGACGCTGCAAATCTCCCATAAATCCTTGTGCTTCGGCTCTCACATACCATTTTCCTCAAGGAACCCAAAGTCGAGTAACATACAAGCTTTTGCTGAGCATTAGATTCTTGCGCGTGTCACTGCAGATATGTTACATCTCCATTCTGATATGAGAGGATTAGGATTTCATCTTGACGATTTTACCGCTCAACCAAAGGCCTCTCATTCACAATATTAAACAAGCTGCCAAAGAGAAAAATGGTCACGCATGAAAGCGCGTCTGTTCCGAGTTTAAAGAAGCCTGAAATATAACGGCTTAGATTTCGCTTGAATTATAAGCATACAGTTGCTAGAAAAAGCTTGCGAAGCCTCTGCATTAATAATTCATAAAAATATGCAAGCCTCTCCAACCAAAGACAAACACAATCTACTTATGTTTTGCCACAAAAAAAAAAAAGAAGAAAAAAAGTGAACCTTGCAATAACTGTTAAATCTTCTTCTTGTAGTTTGGAGAAATCCTGGACTATTTCTATTTTAAAACTTTTTTTAACCCTTCAGTTCATGTATCTAGTGTATTATTTAAGTTAATCCCTCTCTTCAGCTCATTACATTTACATTTATTCATTTGGCTGACGCTTTTATCCAAAGTGACTTACAAGGGGAACAATTAGGGGTTTCGTGTCTCGCTCAAGGGCACTTTAGTCATGGTATCGAAGGTGGAGAGAGTGCTGTTCATTCACAATCCCCACCTTCAATTCCTGCCGGCAACCTTCAGGTTACAAGCCCGACTCCCTCACCATTAGGTGACGACTACCCCTCATGTCACACAATATAGAACTGATGTCTGTACTGAGAGCACAATTTCTTCTGTGAACGCTCATTGCTGAATTGCTTCTGCATTGAGTCAGTGTCTTCTCGTATCACCAGCTTCAGCTGATTGATGGCTACCCTGATATCATCATCCTCCTTTCACAACACTTCACAGCTGGAATGAGATTTTAGTTTCAGTGTGCAGTCCTCCAAGCATTATGTTGTACACTTCTGCAGCTCCTGCAGTTCTTTTTTTACTACTCCTTACACTAATAGTAACAGTAATAGTCTTCTATCTGTAGACTGTGGATTAATGAACACCCAGAAATGCCTCTACAGGTTTCAAACTTCTAACATGCTCTGTTTATTAAGATCAGGACATATGAGGAGCCTTTTCGGCTTCTTCAATCCACACATCTCATTGACTGACTCCAATTACTCTTTGAAGAAATCATTAGCCTGCATAGTTAAACAATGAACAGTTCATTTTAAAATGAAAAGATCCATTCACCCTCAAGCCTAGGTGTATATGACTTTATTCTTTCTAATGAACACGAGTGGAGATATATTAATAAATATCCTGACCCGTCCAAGCTTTATAATGGCAGTGAAAAGTTTGAAGGTCAAGAAAGTGCATAAACATACTCCACACGGCTCCAGGGGGTTAATAAGCGTTTTCGTGTAAGAAAATATCCATATTTAGCAAGTTATACTTACAAAGAAAGTGTAACTGAAGCCACTTTTTCCGTAAGTTGAATAGGGAAGGCGTAGGACGTAGCAAAAGCCTTTTGAACTGCGAGAGGTTTACACTTTCTTCGTAAGTTGAATACAGAAAGCGGTCTGGTGGAAGCTAGATATGTTACTTTATAACTTGTTAAATATGGATATTTTTATTACACAAATGCATCACTTCGCTTCAGAAGGCCTTTATGATGGATGGATACACTTTCTTGAGCTTCAAATGCATTGGTCCCTTTCACTGCCATTAATATAACCAAAGGATAATGTAAAAATAGGAAATCTTGTGGTCATTTTCATTTTAAAGTGAACTAATAGTTTAAGCAATTTATAGACAAGTAGTAGTTAAACTGTTTATTTAAAATGTACTCTATCATTCAAAAGGTTGGTGACAGGGTGATTTTTTTTAAATCTCACCAAGGTTGCTTTTATTTGATCAAAAAGTAAAACAATAATATTGCAAAATGTTATTATAGTTTAATATAACCATTTTAATATATTTAAATGTAAATTATTTCTATGATGGCAGTCAGTGTTATTTCAGAAATGATTCTAATAGATTGATTTGCTGCTCAAGAAACATGTATTATTACCGTTGTTGAAAACACTTGTGCTGCTTAATATTTGTTGAAAAATTGTTTTTTCACTTTTGATCAATTAAAAGCATTCATTAAAAACAAAACAAAAAAACATAATGACCTCAAACTTTTGACTGGTAACGTATCTTCTACTGAAGTAAAGCACTTCACACCTCAAAGAGCTTTTTATGCTAGAAACAAACACCACTGCAGCAACACCAACAGAAAGTCTTGCCGTTTTCTATACTTATCCACCTAATCTAATTTCATCATAACAAAGCAGAAATAAAACACATCTTACTGAAAATGGACAAACACATTAGACTTTACCTATAGCTGTTGTGGGCACTGCATAAGACGATGAAGTCATGGGCAACGGTGATGCCCGCAGCTGGTCCTGCTGCCCCATGAGAGATGGGTAAAGGGGCAGCACACCAAGGGCCTTTCCCAGCATTCGAGGCCCCAAGCTCAGCACCCGAACCTTTACATCCCGATAGCAGTGGTTGATCATGCGCAGGTGGACGTTCACCCGCGTGGTGATGCGGATTAGGCACTTCACCATGTTTATCTCCGAAAAGCGAACGTCTGCAGCTGGCGTACTTCTTCAGAGAGCGTGTGAACAAGTACAAACCCTGTTACCGGTGCCCTCTCTCCACTGTGGGCTGCTGGGTAAAGGCTTGGCTGTGCTTGTAAACGGCAAAGAAGGCACCCAAGACAGCGGTGGCGAATCCTACCCCACCCAGAGCTCTCACCTCCTCCCTTCCTCAGCCAGTGACTTAAATGGCGAGAAAGGCCCTGTCTATTTTCAGATGAGGGTATTAATACTCCTTGAAGACTCACAGTCAGCAGATGTAGGACAGTTGACTTTATCCTCCCCAGCTCTCTGAACTGTTCACACTACAGACAAGAGCTCTTCACAACACCTTAAGATGGTCTTTTCGGTGTTGCAGAGAGGATACAGTGGCCAGGGACTCAACTCCACTTCTCAGGAACTACGTGCTCAGGTTAAGAGTGGGCAGTGCTCTGTTGTGATGCTAGTCTAACAGTCAGGCTCAATAGATGAGACCCAGAATGAAGGGGTGGGCAGGGGACACCGGTAAGCCTTTGATGGGTGGGACAAGATGGTACAGCTGGTGCCACAGGGAAGTGTTAGTACTGACTGTACACAGCTGGCACAGAAATAGAGTGCTGTGACTGACAGGAGCACCTGCATACCCACTCCTCTAAGTGACGGCCTCATATTACTGCATGCGGTCAACTTTTCAACTTTTGTGAGTATGTCTGTGCATATATATATATTTATATATGCATATATATATATATATATATATATATATATAATGAATTAAACATTTAATATACAAATATTGTGAAATTATATACTTATAAAAAATAAAAATAAATGAAAAATATTTTATATATTTGTAGTAGTGTATTTGTGAATTTTGCATTTAAAAATACAATTAATAAGCATATATAAAGTAAATGTATAATTAAATAAAATATTTTTTTTTAAATAAAAAATAGAAATAAAATTATAGGCTATTATATTAATACATTTTTGAATATAAAAATAAAGATAAATAAAAAACATAATATTTTAATTAATATATTATAAATTTTACATAAATACGTACACAATTTATGATTTAACTATTTAAAAGAAATTGTAAATAAAGTGAAATTGTAAATATAATTTATAAAGTATTTTTACATTACACAATTACATGCACATACATTTATACAAACAAAAATATTGCATCCCGAATATCAAAAATATAAGATGCAATAACATATTCCACAAATTCACTTCCATTACAAATGTTATCTTAACATGAGTGCCTTTAAATTGTCTTCATGTCCTGAATTGCTTTACGTTCCTAACTATAGGTTCCTACAGCATTTTAATGTGATCACAAACCATTCAGTGCTTTGACATTTAGCGGTCTGCCTGTGGTTTGAGCGTAGAGCTGAACTCAGGTTAATGGGCTGAACTGGACTCTCACCTTCCATGATGGATATGTGTACGGCTCTCCGGCGGGTGCGCGGGACACTGCTCAGCCGTGGCCCATGTGTGATGGATGGACAGCTTCTGCTGGGCACCAGGCCAGCCCTGTGACCACATACACATACAGTACTGCATCAACACCCCCATTTATCATATTACAGTATATCCTACAACTACACATATCAGTCAGTCTTACTGGATATGCATGCACACATGTGACGCCATCAAAAGAACATGATCCAGTGTAAGCAATTATACACTAAAAAATGCTGGGTCGTTTCAACCCATGTTTGAGTCAAATATGCACAAACCCAACCATTGGTTTAAATTTTTTAATTCATTTTTTTAAACTCAACAGTTGGGCCTGCAAACATGGGTTGAAACGATCCAGCATTTTTTAGAGTGCACAGTCAACACTGCCACACATGGGCACTCATGCATACCTATGTATTTCTGGAGGTTCCCGTTTAATTTTTGCACTCTGCTCCATTACCTCTTTGGCTACTCTTCCACTGAAATGAAACAAAAACGATTTACAAAAATGTGTCCAGTTTTATCCCTGCTAGAGAAATATATTTGTTCATAATAATCAACTTAAATATCCATAAATGTTCACATTGTAACCAAAAATTATGTTATAATCACCCCAAATATCTAAAATATAGTTCTCAAAAACTAAAAATGATATATTATTATAATATATCGCCACATTATAATATAATATAATATAACTAAATAAATTAACTGCTAAATGACTAAATGTAATATAATATAATTAATATAATATAATAAAAAAATGCTGTTGGGTTAAATGTTTGGTCAGCGTGCTGGGCAGTTTTATTTAACCCAACTATTGTTTAAAAATGACTATATGGCTGGCTTAAAATGAACCCAAAACAGGTTGGAAATTAAAAATCAGACACGTAATTACTAGAGGCAACAATAATAAACAAATTTTTAATTATTATTCGTTAAACCTTTTAATAAATGTTCATTTATTAAACATATTAATCAATTAATGATCATATTTTGGGTTCACTTGGGTTCATATTTAAGCAATCAACACAGTAATTTTTAAACAATATTTGACTTAAATAAAATACATTTTCCAGTTTGTAAACTTTCATCAGTATTTTCAACAGCAGTTTTTAGAGCGAATATAATATAATATAATATAGCAAATATCTTATATGATATCTTATATTATATATCAATATATGATGCACAAACATGCTAAAATGATCCCTGACTGGAAATATGTTACAGAACACTCACCACAGTATCTGGCAGATGAGCAAAACTACCTGCCACTGTGCAAAAAGCACCTGCATATACAGTTGTTGGTGGGTGTTAATTTCACACCCTGGCTGAGACTTTTTTGACACTGTTTCAGCTTCATCTATCAAAATCAACCAAAAGAAAACAGCTCAACCACTGAGGATAGAATAGCAACGGTTTCCAGTCACATTCAAACAGCTGGCATTTTGGAGGGATCTGTGATCCCTGTGACTGTGAGGGATGGTGACCACTGCGGCTAGAGTCCATGAAGCTCAGGAATTAGATTAACCTTATCGAGTCCCTCTCTTAACTCAATCTCTGCCTCTCCGTCTGTGAATGAACTACTTCCCTTTAACCAAAATCTCCCAACAGTCTCCCCAGTCCTTGCCTTAAAATCCTGCCCGTCTCCTTACATAGGAGTGAGAAAATAACTGTTATCAATTTCCTAATTAGGTGTTTGAGCCTGAGAGCCCACTATAATAACTGATCGTGCTGTTTGTTTAATTGCCCCGATGGCACCACTCATCTGTTACAATTGCTGTTAATAAGTAAACACTTGTGTCTAAAAGGTGGCCTGTGCGAGCAGCTCTATCCGCAGCAGGTTGTGGTCCGTCGGCTCCAAAGCGGTCACCTCTGTGTGACCGTGACGAGGACAGCGGGATGTTTTTGGAGCAGGGACCCCTGAGGCTGTGGCGGTCCGCCGGCAGTGACCCGTGCTGTGTCTGTCTGTCCACACTTACCTGTAGCGGAAACGACTCCCCTTGAAGAACAGGTTACTGCTGGACACGGTGCGAACCTGGCTCGACTTCTCCAACCTGAGGAGGAGCAGAGAGAAATGATCAAACTCTGAATGTTCTCTAAACATGCAAACACACACACACACACACACACACGTTGTGTTTTTGTGTTTTGTGGGGACTTTCCATAGGCGTAATGGTTTTTATACTGTACAAACTGTACATTCTGCCCCCCACCCCTAAACTTAACCCTCACAGAAAATGTTCTGCTAGTTTAGATTTTCAAAAAAGATCATTCTGTATGATTTATAAGCTTGTTTCCTTGTGGGGTTTTACTTACGCTGTGGGGACATTTGGTCCCCATAATGTAAGGAAAACAAGTACACACACACACACACATTCAGAAATTTGTATAAAGCAAGAAGTAAAACAAAAAGGCTAGCGCAATTTCAAAATTTTTGTTCATTTTTGCACAAAAATATGACATTGCTGTAATCAGATTTATTCTTCAAACTTTCGAAGGTTCTTTCGTTAAAACCAACATTTTATCAATCTATATTTACAGTGTTGGATGATGTACACAAATAAGAACTTGAGTACAAGTACTGATTTCCTAATGCATTATTACTCTAGAAAAAGTACATCTTTTTGAGTAAAAGTAAAAAAGTATTTGGGGTTTTTTAATGTCCCCAAGTGTTAAAAGCATCTGACCGATTTAACAAAAGAACCAGCTCAATCACAAATCAGACATCGCTCTGGAATGTTGTGAAAATAAAATAAAACTACTGTTAAAAAAAGTGTTACATAAACATTGACCTGCTGCAGTAGAAATCTGTGAAACCTTATTTTTCTATACCTATTATACTTTGTTAGATTACTTGCCGCATTAAAATAACAATTTGAGCAAACAAGTACATGTAAATTAGCTACAGTGTGATTTCATATATGACTCATCCAATCAAAATTCAGAATTTCTTTCCAATATTAATATTAATTTTACAGTCTTTTTTTATCTCACAAGTTACATAAACCTGACTGGCATCACATAAAAAACGCTTTACATTCAGTGTTGAGTTTAATTAATTACTAAGTAATCTAATCAGTGTAATTTAATTTTCCCTTGAAAAGGTACATCAGTTACTACTGATGTGATTGTCCCTTCGCCTGCAGTTTGATTGACAGGCGATCTGACCAATCATAACCCAAATCCGCTATTTTGTCCGACAAAGCAGTCAGGGGAGTTAGTAGATTAACGTTGGAGAACTTGAACTTGAAAAATTGTGTGTCTCACGTCTTTCCGCGGTCGAAACAACATCTGATGTTCATTCATGTTTATTTGATGCTATAAATGAACTAGTGTGAAGAGATGATCGCTTCACGAGGAGCTACAGCGATCTGTCACGACACATTAAAGAGACGCTATACGCTATTTATTGATTAAACTTCTTTAAAAAATTACGATATATTAAAAATTAAACTGTTTCATATGTCTTTTGACACATTGTTAGTGTCCTCTTTGCTCCGGGATGTATTTTTCACTTTGTGAGAACATGATGAGTGGCGTAATAACAATTAACTACATGTACTACATGTATTCACTATAGGCTTTTGGTTTAGGGCTAATTGCATGTAATTATGAATAATTTACAGTTATTACTACAGTAACTACATGTAACATATGCAACAAGGACAGATTTTGTCGTACTACCAACGCCAATGACTAGCACATCTCTTCCATCTATCTCTCAGCGACTGAAACTGAAAGTACTCTGACTCAGACAGTCTCTGGTGAACATTTGATTCAGGCTTTTCATCAGCAGGCATGGAATCTCCTTCCCAAAAGACAGCCTTTATGTGAATCATAAAACCCACTTTTCAATTATCATCTGCCTTCACTTGCCACAAATTCCACTTCTCTAGGGGACTTTAACTCCAGCTACACATTTCTCTTTCCCCCCCGTGGAATGAATTCAGTCAGACTTGGAATACAACGTAGATTGGGTTTTGATAAGGCACCTTGCCAAATCAGTGATTACACCATTCCCTTCACCTAAATTGAGCTTTCCCACACTTCATGATGAGTGCTCAGACTCTTGTTCCAAAGATGTCACCTCACTCAGCCAAAATCGTTCATCACAAAACACAAAGACAAAAACCAGCAGTGGCTCTGCAGTCTGGGCTCTCCTTTTAAGAAACCTGGCCCGCTCATCCGTAACACTGCGGCCTGCCTTGAGCTGCAGGTCGCTTTAAACACTTCCCATGGCTTGGGCAAGGACACGTACAATCAACCGTGACCGAAATGGGCACGGACATCCCTCTGGAGGAGCTAGCAGAACGCATCTCTCATTGCTCGCGCAGTAAAGGTCATTCTCAGCACGTGGTTGTTCCATTAGTTGACCCGTGAGGTAAAAAACAGTGACGGTATCTAGAGGCAGCTGTCGAGACGACACTGGCAGAAGTGTCTTAGTGTATTATTTAGCTTATTTACCAGTCTCAAATATGCTCTCGGAAAAGGAAATGACAGTTTTCGCAATTTGGAAGAGCCAAAAAGGGACAAATTATTTCTGGAACTTGTTTATTGTGCAGTCGCTCTTTCAGAAGTATCTCACCTGTCTAGCCAAACAAACGTATGTGTCTCAAAGTGCAGAAACTCACTTGTAGAAAGCTTGATTTTCAACACCGCATTTCCAAAGGTGCTTGCAGGCCTCTGGAGTTGGTGCAAAGTACGTCAAGATGATCTTTTTGTCCTGTGCATAACAAGAAGTCATTAAAGGAGCACTGCCGTTGAAGGGATTGTTTCACACATTGTGTAATTATCTTTGACTTCACCAATGCTGGCATAATTAATGTTCTCACCTCCTTCTGATTTGCATATATATGGAATGTCTTTCCCTCAAACTTTAGTTTGGTCACCTCGTTCCTGTTCAAGTGGGAAAACGCATAGAGTCATTACAATGTATATAATATATACAATTTATAAAATGTAAATTTTATATGTAGTTATATATTCATTTATCTAAAAACCCGAAAAAGTTGGCAAAACTCAAAAAAATTGAGGCAATTGTTAACATCAATTTTTTTAAGTTAAGAAATTCAAGAAATTAAGAAATGAATTTTATTTAAGAAATTAAATGTATTTTTAAATTATTTTAAAAAGTATTTAATGAGTAAATATATAATTTATAATATTTTTAATTTATATATACTTTTAATATACTTATAATTTTTTTTTAATTTTTACTTATTAAATACTTTTTAAAATAATTTAAAATTACATTTAATTTCTTAAATACAACTCCATAAAATTTACTTCTTAATTTCTTGAATATCTTAACTTAAAAAAATTGATGTTAAAAATTAAATTAAATTTAAAAATTGAAGCAGTTGTTAACATCAAATTTTATAAGTTAAGAAATTCAAGAAATGAAGACATGAATTTTATCGAGTTGTATTTAAGAAATTAAATGTATTTTAAAATTATTTTAAAAAGTATTTAATGAGTAAATATATAATTTATAATATTTTTAATTTTAAAAATATTTTTAATATATACTTGTTAATATACTTATATAATTTTTTTAATATTTACTTATTAAATACTTTTTTAAATAATTTAAAATTACCTTTAATTTCTTAAATACAGCTCAATAAATACTTCATTTCTTAATTTCTTGAATTTCTTAACTTACAAAATTTGATGTTAACAATTGCTTCAATTGTTTTGAGTTAAATATTAAATTTAATTTTTAACATCAATTTTTTTTAAGTAAAGAAATTCAACGTTTAAGTAAACAGAACTGACAGAATTTTATTTTGAACTCAAACATTTTAATTGTTCTTAAATATGTGCGTAAACTAATCCATACATTTAACTTAAAATTATCATGTAATCTCAAGGAACACATAGCTAGCTATCACTAAATAATACAGAAAATGCTAACTTGCTAAAATGTTTGCAGTACCATGGTATTACTCTTGCTGAATGAGTGCAGCAATATAAAACACTTAACATTCTGCTCCAAACCAAACCGCACGCACCACTTGTCACCATGATGGTAGCTCTCCAAAAATCCACACTAACTCTTCTAAATTAGCATAACAAAACATTAATCACTACTAAATCTCCTACTTAACATTAATCTTGCACAAAGAATATTATACAACACTTAATTTTAGCATTTACTCTCCCTTACGAGTGCCATGGGCAAAGCATGCTGGAAAACAGAAATCCCAGCCCAGTTTCAGTTAAACTTCGGTTTGTCCAAATGAAAAGAAATTAGTTCATAAAACTTAAAGCAATGAAACAGTTCATTTTACTTAAAATATATCAGTTCTGTGAACTTGAAAGAAAAGGAAAGAGCTAAATACTCATAAAAGTTCATTTGACTGAACTAATGTGTTTAAGTTTGTCTATCTGTCCGTCTACACACATACATAAACTACATGTAAAACATACATAATTATCAATGTATAAAAGTATATAATTAATAACCCTGTATATAAAAATATAATTTATAAAATGTAAATATATGTAGTATTGTAGTGTATTATTCACACAAATGCATATACAGTATATAATATTATATATATATATATATAAAATACACAAACAACAATGTTACAGTAAAAAAAAAACAATTATCCTGTATTATTCATGAAGTCTCAATACAAAAGCATGAAATGACATTTTTTCAAATTGTCTTATACGAGTTCATTTGAGTTAATTCAAGTGAACAAGACACTCTATAAACTGTAAGAATCTGTTCCTGCTGTTTTCTGACAATTAAACACACAGAACAAATCAATTCTGCACTTTTTCTTCGCTCTTGCTTTAATTGTGACGTACACATTCTCTACAGATTGAAGCACATAAAACAAAACCCTGGGACACTGAGACAAAGGACACAACGGTTCAGTATTTTCTCTTCTCTTCGTATGGCCAGACCTCTCAGACTTGTTGTGGCGAGATGACTTTAAACATGCCCTCTGATGGAGAGCTGGTGAAGGATAATTGGACACCTGCCTGCTCTAACGGCTAAGAAAGAGGCAGATGGTCGGGCCCTTTTGGCTGGCAACGTATAATACAATATAATAAAACCAGCTGTGACTTGTATACCCAGAGCCTGTCGCTAGGCGAGAATGACTCATTATTTTCAGCTTCACGATGCATGTGTGTATGCAAGTCTGTGTTTACTCAGCCCCGAAGACGTCAATAGAAGTTCAGTAGGGAAAAGAGGCAAGTATTAGTCACTCACCATTTGAGGAAATGGACTCTCTTGTTCCCTTGAAGCACGACGAAACCGAACGGAGTGAAGGCTAGGAAAGCCGGGTTCCCAGATACATCCTGTGATGAACAGCGACAGAGGAGAACCACGTCATCTTCGTTTCTTAACAAGCAGACATTGAGTAGGAAGACTCAATACAGGACAGTAGGCTACAGCAAGAGATCATAACAACACAGCCTTCATACTTTTAGTGTCGGGCTTACTTTATGTTTGGTGGTTTTTACTCTTGAGATTAAACTGACTGCAGATGTTTCTCAACAAGAGTCTAAAGATTCTTCAGAAAGGACCGAGCGTTCTAGAGGACACTTTTTAGTCCACTATCTGGCCTTGGTTCAAGATGCATTATATATATATATATATATATATATATACACACACACTAGAGCTGCACCAAAAGATCGTAAAAATATCTCAAATCAAGCACCCAGGCAATCTTTTTTTATTAATGACAACGATTCGCCCGCATCTTTTAAACTTTCGACAAAATCATACTGGAACATTTCAAATACGTGTTTGTGCTGCCAGAGCCAGAGAGAGAGCCGTTTTGAACCACATATTAGTTATTAATCTCAGTTAAATATACAAATTATCACAGAAGTACGGAGATATAAGTTTTATATAAACACTGATGTCTACGATAGCGATCAAAATACAGCAAACTACTTTTGTAAATAACGGTTGTATCAGTAACATCTTTTTCCTCTAGGTGGCGACAAGTGACTGTTAAAAAATGTATTTGTCATTGAATCATTCACAACCATTTTTTAAATAATTCATTCAAATATTTTCCAGAGTCCAGCCATTTATATTTTGTCAGAACCGCTAGTAAATTACATGTTATTTTGTTTTTGGTGATTTGAAACCAAAAAAAGCGTGATTCTCATTTTATTCAGATTCGTGCAACTCTTATACACACACACACACATATATTGCCATTCAAATGTTTGGGATCAAAAAAAGCAACAACTGTAATTTTGTGAAATATTATAACAATTTAAATTAGCATCATTACTCCAGTCTTCAGTGTCACATGATCCTTCAGAAATCATTAGTGCTAAAGAAACTTTTTATTATCACTGTTGAAAATAGTTGTGCAGCTTAATATTCTTGGGGAAACTATGATAAAGAACAGCATTCAATTAAAACAGAAATCTTTAGTAAAATTATAAATGTCTACACTGTAACCTTTGATCAATTTAATGCATCCTTAATAAAACAAACAAACAAAAAAAAATCTTTCTGACCCCAAACTTTTGAACACAACAGACAGTACAAAAAAATCCATTCATCATTCACAAAGTGGTTAGTGGATCTTTCTTCAGGATTGTGTGTAGTGAAGTACATCACCAGGAATTAAGCAATGAAACTTTTTTTTTTATGAAGTTGAAATCACACGCACTGACTCATGGCTTCTAGAGACTTTCGCTGTTTCATGAACATTATGAAAGGGTCCTTGGTTTGAAAAAGTTTGAGCATTTACAGTACACAATGGCTTCTGAAAGCAAGCTATAAATACGTCAGAGCCATCTAACCTTGCACGGATGAGGATCCACGCCGTATGTTTCAAGCATTTGTGCTTTCTGCAGGAACTTCAGCTCAGCCGTCTCTGGAGTTTGACCTCTGCGAAAACAACATATTAAAACACCACCCGTGTCATTCAATGGTTCAATAGCACATCAGAGACTCTGATTACACTACCCCCTTTATTCAAGTGTGCTATTATACATCTCTACTTTTTATGTGCTTCTCAGAAATACACTTAAGTACACTTGACAGATAAGCCTGAGTATATTTGGCCAATACTTGTACTCAATCTTTTGATTGAGATCATTAAATATAAGCAAATAATCTAAGTATACAATTAGAATTTGCTGAATTGACTAGTTATAGCTAGCTAAATTTCCACTACTAAAAATATAATTTAAAATGTTGACGCTGATAGCGACATATAGCGATTCGGGCAACCTGAGTCCCGGCTCCCTGACCTTTTCTGATCCCATCCCCCCTCTCTCTCTCAGTCCCACTTCATTTCCGGTCTGCTTATATCAAATATATGTCAAATTGAGTTAGGCCAAGTTATTACTTAATAATTTTAAGTTACC
This sequence comes from Opsariichthys bidens, assembly GCA_037194245.1. Taxonomy (NCBI): domain Eukaryota; kingdom Metazoa; phylum Chordata; class Actinopteri; order Cypriniformes; family Xenocyprididae; genus Opsariichthys; species Opsariichthys bidens. The sequence goes on from CM074278.1 coordinate 29,483,053, forward strand.
TCAATTTTTTTGAGTTTTGCCAACTTATTCAGCGCATATAAAGTAAATGGTAAACAGTAAGTATGATGTTAAATTCACTTAAACAAGTATATTTGTATAAAACTAGTATTTACTGAGTAAGTGTACTTTCATAAACTAAAAAAAAAAAAAAATCAGTATACTCATAAGTTCACTTGTAGCGTAGTAGCAGTACAAATGAAAAACGTAGTTGTGTACTAAAAGTTTAATACTGTTACACTTAAAGTATTACTTTTATACACAATTCAAGTAGTATTGAAATAGTACACTTGTAAGTATACTACTAGTAAATGGATATTAGTATCCGTACACTTGAACTCTACTTAAGTATACTTCATGATAAAATATACAAAGCATACTTATCTTTTGTCAGGACTGAAATGATATTAAAATTACATACATTATAATTATTTTAATTTATCCATTGGTATTGGATTGAATCCAAAGTCTTAGTGGTTTTGTTCATATCCTGGAAAGTGGAAAATCGTTGCAATGTAAAAAAAATAATGTTGATGTGAATATGAACAAACACATCTACGGTATTTTGACACTTTACACTTGAAAGACATTGATTAGCAGCCACAAAATGGAAAACAAAACCAAACCGACCAGACAGTTCAAGTATCATCCCTCCAGGAAACCTCTTACCGATTCATGTTTTATTCAGCACCGGCCATTCAACATTCAAGACCCTAATGCAACAAGACCGCCTTGTATTTCAATACAAATCAGAGAAGAAAAGCGCGCCTTAGCGTTGTGAGAAAGTGATTGTTTACAGACATCAGGACTGGATCATTCTGAAGACTGACATCTTCGCTCTACATTCCCAAATCCCAACATAATTTCCATATTAAGACCGATGAAGTGTCTCTCATCATAGAACAGTCACACCACTAGAGGGCAGCAGTAATCATGTCCCTGTTTGGTGGATCGTCTAGTTTTTTGGGACCATAACTTCCCAAATGTAGCAGTCAAAACGCTTTATGTTCATATGCCGCCCAAATATGAATATTCAACAGTTTCTAAACACACATTACAAACCAGCAACTAATTAATAGACTAAATCCATCACTAAACTCATGAGTTTATCAGTAAGGGTCAGCTATGGCCAATACTGAGGGCTGAGACTTTACACGAATGACACATGGTGCGAGAGAGAGTGTGAATGTTTCTGTTTTTATGCTAGAAAGAGACAACTGTAAAAGAGACAATTTCCCCACCCACCACAAAGTACTGTAGTGAGTGCACAAGGTCAACTAAACAAGTTGAATGTCTAGTTCATACGTTCATCCATCAATGCATGAAGGCATTTACTGTGCATTATAATAAAAATTTAACATTGAACATTTATTAAACAAGTTTCAAATGAATTTCTACCTACAATACTGTTTAAAAGATAAGGGCCACTATGATTTTTTTTTTAAATAACTTATACTTTTATACAACAAGGATGCATTAAATAGATCACAATACATCACATTGGCAGTAAAGTCATAAAAAATGACTAGGCACCCAATGTTAACCAACTCAACCTTATTGTAAAGTGTCACTGATTTTGTATGGAAAATACATGACATGCAGGAAAAAAAATGGCAGGCTAAATTGTGCACAAGATTTACTAATTCATTCCCTCCATTTGTTAAATCACACACGATTTATAAATCGGATCAAATTAGGGAACTAATTAGTAAATTGGGTGTGCGATTTAGCAAATCAAGGGAATTAATTAGTAAACCGGATGCACGATTTAGCAAATCAAGGGAAGGAAATAGTAAATCGTACGCACATTTTAGCAAATCGAGGGAAGTAATTCGTAAATCGTACGTATGATTTAGCAAATCAAGGGAATTAATTAGTAAATCATACGCACGTTTTAGCAAATCGAGGGAAGTAATTCGTAAATCGTACACATGATTTAGCAAATCAAGGGAATTAATTAGTAAATCATACGCACGTTTTAGCAAATCAAGGAAAAGAATTAGTAAATCGTACGTATGATTTAGCAAATCAAGGGAATTAATTAGTAAATCGGATGCACGTTTTAGCAAATCAAGGAAAGGAAATAGTAAATCATACACGCGATTTAGCAAATCGAGGGAATGAAATAGCAAATCACACTAGTTACTTTTTTCCCAGCATGTCATGTGCGGGGCTCCGTACCCATCACCCCCAGCAGTGAAGCACACAGGAGAAAAGAGACTTTTCCTAAGCCATACATAAAAGAGGAGGGGAAAGGTTACACATACATTAACTCAGTCTTGTGGATCTCTGCAATCCTTCTTTCCAGTTTCTCTGAGTGCTTGGGGAAGAATTGGAACTTGGAGCTGTAGCCCTCTGGATGCTTCCCCGGGTCGTAGTCTCCGATCTCAGCTGCAAAGTAGTCATAAAATCAATCTTTCATCATGCAACCGTTCATAGTGTCCAACCTCCGCAGTGGAGCAGACACCTAAATCAATCATTCAACGTGCAACCATGCATTTTAGCTCACATATGGCCATGCTAAGTTAACATGTTTTCTTAATGAACATGCCCTGTGAGAGGAAGTGTTGGGAGCCATATGTTCTTTGCAGGGTTTTGTGGATTAGCATATAGTAGGAGCATTTTTAATATGCCGTTTGCTTCTGCAATTGGTACCAATGGCGAGCACTAACTTTTTTGCTGAGTGCAATGGTTTTATAGTTTCCATATAAAATAAATTTCCCTATGGAGAAAATACTATGAAAATACAGTTTTTTTTTATGTCATTTCATTTTATTATTTTATTTGATTTTTTATTTAGTCTAGTTAGTTTTGTATCAAATACAATTTGATTCCCTTTTCCACAAAATCCCTTATATTCCAGCAAATCAATGACAATACGGAACAATGATGACGATGCATAACAAGAACACAGGCTCCATAATTGGCACAGATTTGAAGAAAATTACAGTCATTTGTCAAATAAATAATTGACGGACAGTTACATACTTATTACCAAAATGTTATTATGTAAACCTCAAATAATAAAGGGTTTAAGGAATATTTATATTGTAATATTATTATAATATTTATATTTTATAGTTATTTAAAATTTAATATCAATTTAATATCATAATAATAGTGAGTCCACGAACCCATTCTCTGAAATGGCTTTGGTGTGCAGAGCATTTGCAGCTCATATGGGGTGATTGGTACCCATAAGCCTCTCCTGACCATTGCTCTGAGATGGAATAACACATCTTTAATTCAACAGTCATCTAAAACATGCCCCTGATCAACCTGTCAAAGAACATTACTGTGCATCCCGACCTCTAAGCTGCTGTTTTTCCTTCTCGAGTGACTAAACCTCAAACATCTCTGTATGACCAAATACCCAAATACAAGTACCTGCGAGATAAAATAATTAAAAGAATTTATTCTGGTCTTGAAAATTAATGGTGTCAAATTTTTTATTTTATATTAGAAAGTAGTGATGCTAAATTTCTCAGCAGAACTGGTAGCCGATTATTCATGATATCTGCGAGTTTGATTTTCTTACGAAAAAAAAAAAAAATCGCTCCCAACTAATGCTGTAAACTATACAGGGAACCCTCTCATTTGGTACATTACTATAACATTAGAGGTTAAAAAGAACAAAAGAGCCCAAACTATCATATTCAACTGCTACTTATTTTCAGACATAATAATTACATTCAAATAAAACCTGAAATGTTTGCATACAAATCAGTCAAACACATATAGCCCCTCTCTAGTGTTATTTTATAGCTATCTAATGAACTGTGAACATTGGACAACTTTCCTGAGGTAAATGCGAGGTTATGTGACATTGTTCACAAGCTGTTTTAGTGGCGTCTTCCTGCAGTTGAAACACTGATGGAGCGAGTACATGAGACCGTGTACTGTAAGTTGTACTGTATCTTTCAACATACTTTTTGATGTTCATGCATGTTTTTGTATTAAAGTGGAAGAAAAGCCTTGCGCTGCGTGCTGCAGTGTTGCCAGTTGCTTTCGGCTAAATGTTGCTAGATGACGTCATACTGGCGAGTCCACTGATCTATATTAATACAAATATGGGCGAGTCAAGGAATCTAGATAAGGTTTGTCGAAGGATTTGGAAAAAAGTCTCAAACGGGCAGGGAAGTCGCTGAATCTAGCGACAAAATTGGCAGCACTAATACGGTGATATGTCGCGTCACATTTAAGAACGTCAAAACTTTATTTATTGTTTAAATTTCATGTTAAAATGGACAGAATTTGAAAGCTGAGACTTCTTATAAAAAACCATAACGCACAAAGCTCTTTGATATTACTGGATGGGAGGTGCACTACAAATAACGCTTGCTGTGCGGAGAAACTGCAGATCTGGCAACCCTGGCTCGTACCGCAGGCGATTCATACACTGCGTCTCATTTTGAAGGCTGTGTCCATGTGAAATGAACGCAGCTATAACGCTTTATAAATTCACCACAAGAGACATTTTCTTCACTCAGTTTGAGTTGAAGTCTGACACGTTTTTCCACGCACTTTTGATTGCAAATAATTGCATTTATCAACCGATCATTACGATACACTGGTGCATCTCTATTGGAAATAAATATGTTTAATTATGTAATATTAAAAATTAAATTATAGGGTGAATTTGGGTTGACCTGAATTTTTTCACCTTAGAAGTGCGTAAAAGTACAATATATACTATATAATATATACTCAATATATACTATATAAGAGTTTTTAAATGTTAAAGAAGAAGTATCTTAGGGTCGCCAAAGTTGCATTTATTTGATCACAACAGTTAAATTTCATTTTTATAAAAATCATTTATTTCTGTGACGGCAAAGCTGAATTTTCAGCATCATTACTCCAGTCTTCAGTGTCACATGATCCTTCAGAAATCATTCTGATATGCTGATTTGATACTCAAGAAACATTTCTGATTATTATCAATGTTGAAAACAGTCGTGCTGCTTAATATTTCTATAGAAACATCATACGTTTTCTCAGGACTCTGAATAGAAAGTTCAAAAGAACATTTATTTGAAACAGAAATTGTAACAATGCAAGTATTTATTGTCACTTTTGATCAATTTAATGCTGAATCTGAGTATTAATTTACGTAAAAAGAAATGGCTTTTGAATGATAGTCATCACACAGCTTTTCCCTTAAGTATTAAGATCTAGGGTTACATTTCCTTCTACTTTACCTTGTAAGATGTAAGCTGCCAATAAGGCCGCGTCAGACGTTTTGCAGAGGAGACGACCGTGGTACAGATCTCTTTTGATCTGCAGGAAGACGAGATACCTGCAACCAGGATATGGAGTGAGCACATGAAGCCAAACAGGTTTATTCCGTTACCCTGAACATTTGTGTCTGATTATGCAAAGGTTAAATCTTACACCATTTGTCTGTAATGAAGGACACAGATGTGCAAAGGAGGAACAAAGCATGTGAATTTAACGCTCTGAAAACATGCTAAATATTTCTCTTTGATTCGGTTAAAATGAGCTTTCTGGGAATGGATTGAGAACGGGATTGTTGTTTTGGGAAGAGATGTCCTAAAGCAAACCGCTGTGTCAAAAGCTGTTGAGTTGGAGGGAGGGGAGGGTCTGCAACAGACCCAGACGTCTGTCTCTCTGGTCCTAACATCTGTCTCACAGTCATATAATGTTACAAACACAGATGCTACTTTATATAATTACGCAGTTAAAGCTCATAGACTAGATTTTAATGGAATAAAAAAGAGCACCACTGAATATATGATTGCTTAAGACAAGAGCTTTCAGTAACACTTTAGATTAGGGAACATATATTCATTGTTAACTAGTTGCTTATTAGCATGTATATTACTATTATTAATGCCTTATTCTGCATGACCATACTCTACATCCCTTAATCCTACCCAGTAACTAAACTTAGCTACTTCACTGACTATTAATAAGCAGTATTTAGGAGTTTACTGAGAAAACAAATCCTAGTTAATAGTGAATATGTGTTCCCCAATGTCACATTTTCTATTCATAAATCAATCCAGTCCCAATCTCGGGTCCTCTCACCTTCAGTGCAACATGTGTCCCACGAGTAAAGAACGACATGCTTGTCTTTAACTTCTCAAAGTAGGCCAGCCCAGCAAGAGCTAATAGCTTTTCACTTAAGAGGCCATAGGAGCTAAAAATGCAATTATGTTCCCTGAATTCTCTCTAGGTGACAGCAGCAAAATGGCATTTTCTGTAGCCACCAGTCAATTTCTGGCCTACATATTGGCTTCTTTCTTCATCCCTAACCTGCCATTTATGGAAACACACGCGACGTGTCCGTGTCATTTGGTTCTAGAAAGGACAGGCCAAATATAGGAGCGGCTAAATGGCAAAACATTGGGCTGAGATGCTTGTTTTTGCTCTGTGGAATATGCAATGCATCCAACCCAATTTTCCAACCCAAAAGAAAGTGGATACGTATTGCTATTACAATAAACATTACAATATTTAATATTAAATGATCTCATTATAGGGAGATAAGAAGGGGAGTGTCATGTTTTATATGCTTGTAGGTTTTTAAAAGTGAAGGAAAATATATTAATATTATAATAATATATTTTATATTATATTATTACTGTAATCAGGCAAAACTAAATTTTCTAAAGTGTTCTTTCATTTTAAGAAACTATTTACAAAATAATATAAAAACAAAATAGACATCAATTCCCAAAACTGAAATCTGTAATTATATATATATATATATATATATATATATATATATATATATATATATATATATATATATATATATATATATATATATATATATATATATATGTATATATATATATTAATTGAAAACACTCAATTAAGTGTAATTGTATATTATATAGAAAATATATAATATATAATGTATTTTTAATATATTTTTTTAAATATTTCTAAATATAGAAACTATATACAATATATTATATAGAAAATATAGAATATATACCGTATTGTATTATTATTATAACTATATAAATAATATATTATAAAAAAATAGACATCTATTCCCAAAACTGTAATGTAAATATAAATGAATACATAAAAAACCTTTTGATAACTAAGACTCAGGATAATTAAAAAAAGTTAAATATCATTTCATCTCAGACAGATTTTGCAACTGCTGTCTGAAGATCTTCATTGAAAATGATATATAACATATTATTAGGATCATTTAGAGATCACATGACAACTTATAATGCGTGATGTGATGTTAAAGAAAGAATGGAGCATGTGCCGCATTGCTGAGGATGCAGCTTTAATGACAAGTTTGTGAATGTTGAGCAATAATCTCATTTTAGCACCTAAGAATTTCTAAACACTCACAGTCTGGTTTTACTGTCGAATTATGAGTAGCAGAAGAAAGTTCAGAGACAGAATCACTTTTATTTCACCCACACAACTTTGCTTGAGATGAATATATTTCTTTTTCTCACAGGGAAAATGCTAATTCCTCCATAAACTCTGAACGATGTCCTTTTCTTTCAGATAATCCCTCTGTTTCTCACCCATACCTCTCATTAGTCAGTCTGCTCATTCTCTCAACCTGACTGTCTGCTTCATCTTTTTGTTTCATGTCTCTTTTCAGTGTGAATTATTACTTTGTGTTCCCCAAGCATTTCATTTCACAGCACAGTAAACACTAGCGGTCTCCCTCCACTCCACACATACCTGAAATACACAAAAATCCAGTCCATACCACATTGTGAGAGCCAGTATGTCAACTTCCCAGAAGTATTTGATGTGTGTCTCTTATACGTGCACACTGTCAATAAAGCGGCCCTCATTAGGTTGTAAGAAGCGCACAGAATCATAAGATCTTTTTTCAGGTCGGGTGTGTGAATTTCTGGGTGACCTCATTGCAGACTGATCGAGAGGGGATGAAAGAGGCGGAGAGAGACACTGTGATGCCAGCCAAGTCTTTGCTTGCTAGAGGCTAATCATGTATCATTCAGAGGAATCTGTTAAGAGTCACTGACCATACAGCAGTGAGAGAGAAACAGGGGTTTAGGCACTTGCATATGTTTAGAGTGTTATAAGATCATTTCTATTTTGATGAGCAAGTTACTTAGCGGCGTCGCATACTGGGTGTCTGAAAATCAGACAACAAGCGCTCAGTTTGTTCAATTTTAAAGGCACATAAGCTTTGAAGATGCAAAGTGCACCTGGGATTGTGCAATACAAGAGTGCTGGACACCACATCCACGGTGTCTGTCAGTATCAGAAACTTTTGTTGGTCACAGGACTTATTTTCTGCAATAATCCAAAAGGAAAAATCCTTTTGGAGTTTGGTGACAGAACCAGAGTGATGCTATGAGTAGCCGCGTGTCCATTAGCCTTTAAATTGCGCAGATTGAAATTGCGAATTGAAAATATGTCAATTTCACAAAACTCCCATCTATCGCAAAAGAGTTTTCACGCTTGCATGAGGTGGTTTTTCAGGCAATTCGAAAAAGGAATATTTAGTGAAACTGCAATTTTTTTCGCATTTACAGGTCACCACCTGCCGTTTGTAAAAGTCGATCATCTTTTAAGAGGACAGAAGACGAGAGTTCTTCATTAAACTCATGAAAGACAAAAGAGATGAAAAAGAGACGTTTTAGTCGCATGACATCGGTAAATGAAAATATCGCAAAACTTTTGAGCAAATCTGTAATGGAAACACACGGCTAGTGTTGGGTACTTTTAAAAGTAATGTTTTACAATATTGCGTTACTCCCAAAAATAGCAACTAATTGCTTTAGTTTTTATGTAAAGTCATGCGTTACGTTACTTTTGCATTCCTTTTTCTCATCTGGGCTGACTTGTTTGTTTTTTAAAAACAAAAATATATTTGGCAAAATATAAAGGCCCTTTCACACCAAAAGCGAAATGAATGAGTTTCAGACTAAAGGAAATACAAATTCACGCCTGTACAGTAGAGGGCGCAGCTCAGACAAACCATTCAGCTATGCTGCCGCTCTGGATTTCAGAAGAAATCACAAATCTGATGTCTATCCAGTTATTTTTGGATCATAGAGGGTCAGCAGCAACGACATAAGTAAGATTACATTTATAAAGTATATTTGTGTTTAGCATATTTAATTATTGCGGGTTCACGTAATATTAAGAGTATACATTTCACTATTTTTATTAATTTTGGGGAATTCTGAATCTGTTTTTGTGCAAGAGAGTTGAGTAAAGACTAGATCACATTTAGTGTAGAACTACAGTAACATCATGTTCACACAGCGCACATTACTCGCGATTTCTCTTTCTCAAGGAGAGGAGAACTGTCAATCAATAAATGGGAAAAAAAAAGTAACTTGAGTTTTAAAAGTAATGCATTACTTTAATGGTTACTTGATAAAAGTAATCTGATTACATAGCTAATGCGTCACCCCAAACACTGGATACTACCATCCGAAAAATACATCATCACTGCAGTGCTCTACAGCAGACTGACCATGTTGGGCATAAAAAAGCAAAGCCCGACCAGCTAAATAAAGTCAAATGGCTTTCTGGTGCTGCCAAACATCTGTCGCCATTTGGTTTGCTACACTTAATCAAAGCAGAGCTTTAGGCCTACGCTTGAAGGGATATTTTATGCATGAAACTGAGCCAGCTCTGTAAACAGGTGCCATTTAATCATGTGACATAAGCACTGAACACAAAAAGCAGAATCCTTTCATTGTGGCAGCTCATACCTGGTGATCTCCTCCTTTAGAGCAGCAGGATCTGGTGGGTAGAACTTCACCCGCAGACACATGGTGAATGGAGGTTGCGCTGTGTGGAGAAAACGAACATCTCAACACTAAAATATACGATTAACAACCACACTGAACTTCTTGAACTTCAAAATTCTATTGTTTTCTTAAATGATATACAGTTCTGGAATGTGAAATCACAAAATGCAAATGTTAATGAATTAAATCTATGAACCAAATAAGTTTATTATGCAGTTGAGATCCACGGCCTTAATCAGTATTTTAGTCTTGCCAGTAAAAAAACATCTAAACACCTTTAAAAACAAGTTAACCCTTACTGCATTAAATATTACACACTTTTACAATACGAATAAGAATATGCAATATTCTTGTTTTAAGAGAATATATCAAGAATGACTTTTCTTACCCCACTGGCAAGTTTCCCCCTGTGATTTTATCAAATCTAACACAATTTTAAAATATTTATAATTAAAACATGAGGAAACAATTTGCCAGTGGGCTAAAAAAGAATTTCTGAACATGATTAATACGAAAGTATTTATGTAACTGTACTTCAACTTCAATGCTATAGTAAATATTATTTTGGAAAAGTTGCACTTTACCCTAGTACTATACTAAAACTAAATTCTCATCCTGTTTTACTCTGAATTTAACTTATCTTGTGAAGTCAGGAATGTTGTAACTGTTTCACAAAGTTTGTAATTAAAGTTAGTTTAATTAGAAAACACTCCTCTGTCTCACAACTTCATCCGTCTATTTCTAACGCTCAGAAATGTGGGTTTTTTTTTTACTTTTAAGTAGTAAGTACAATTAAATGTAGACACTTTTTTAAAACCATATGTCTGTGTTGATAAGTAACTCTGTCTGTAAAAATATATCTTACTTCAAGGATGAAAAAAATCAGTGTGTTGAGTAAAAAACGTTCACACCAAGAACAGTTTTAGTTCAGTCACTCTGTACAAGAATATCCACATGACAACAATAACAACACAGAGAAACAATATTGTTCAAATCACAATTGATATTTCCAAGATGAAACAGCGGCAGCCAATCAGAATTCACCTTGAGCAATTAAAGAACATTATTGTGCGTTGATGTGGACGCTAGTCCAGTTATAGTTATCATTCTTGATGTGAACAGGCCTTAAGTGTCATATGTCACATTTCATGGCCAGTTTAACACAAGTAAAGGTCACCACTCCATCAAATGACAGCGACACACCATTTGTAAATGTATAGTACCCATGAATCCCATTAGCATGCTCCATTACGCTCACTATAGGGATGTTGTTCATAATTGCTCCTTTATGGAATCTAGCGCGCTATAAATAAGATCTGACTGATGATACTTACATTTCATCTGCTTAGAAATTGACTTGGTGAACTCCAGCCAGTGCTAAAACAACAGATGAGAGAATTTTAATTCCACACACACACACATATTACATCTATATTTCATCTAACACATAATTACGCAGGAGCAGGTGGTCAGTGTGGGTAGATGTACAGAGATTTTATATCAGTATGAGTGTGAGATGGGGGAAGGGTAGATATATTAATCATTTCTCCGGAGCGAAACATTAGCACATCTTCGACGTCACGCTGAGATTCTATCGCTGCTATTGTGTGCAGCACCAGATAAGACAAACCGAGCCATTGGATTCGAGAAAGAAAGTACAGTTGGGTCTTAGTGCCAGTAGGCTAATTTCTAGAAACTGCATCAGGCAATTCGATTTCAGATTATAGTGATCTGAAAGCTTTTTTCCCCATGCCACATTATCGTATTCCAGCTAATCTCTGGCATATTTTGCCAGCTAGGAATGCTCTGAAGGGAATTGTGAGCACTTAGCAGACGCTAATGTTGTTGCATTGTGTCGTCTACAGCAGACTAGCATCAGATAGATGCCCTCATTATTATTTATGTCACTCAATGCGAGAGGCGCCCAAAGAGGGTCAGTGAAAAAAAGAGACAGATATGAACAAACTGTACGTGTATGTAAGGCCTTTACACTGTCAGGTTTGAATTTAGCGGACACAGATCAGCACAGATCTCTGATTCAAGAGTTTCAACAGGATTTCCTTACAAGGAGCTACGCAGAATTTTTATTTTTACACTTTTATATAATTAGATCATTTAAATCATTTTTTAAATAAATATTATTATATATTCCAATTAATATTTTGGTAACATAACATTTTTCAAGCAGTGTTGTTATTGTTAAGTAAATTAATTAAAATTAAAGCTATATAATAATAAATAATAATAAAAATAATTAAAGTAAATTAATAAATATAATATTATAATAATATTAAAATAATATATATATATATAAAATATTAAAATAATAAAAATAATTAAAGCTATATATATATATATATATATATATATATATATATATATAATATTAAAATAATTAAAATAATTAAAGCTATATACATATATAAAACTAATAAAAATGATAAGAGCTGGGTATAATTGTTTACAATAAATGTAATCTGGATTACTTAATCAATTCCAAAAATGAAATACTTGTAATTAGATTATATTACTTTTTATTATTACTTTTATTGATTGCATGACTACTTAATATTCACAAAATGGCATGCAATTATTCATAATTCGTTGATTTTCACTAATTCTTTTTTATCTTTTGAATTTTCCATTATAAAACAGTTTTGTATTTTAATATTTGCACAAGTCAGAGGCCACACAGCAAAACACATACATTTTTTTAAAAATGTGTCTTATTTTAAAATTTCACATTTCTATTGTTTAATAATTATTTTGCATCGATTTACGAACCCCCTGCAGTTTCTTAGCAAACCCCAGTTTAGAAAACCCTGTTGTAATGTAATGTACAATGTATAATAAACACATTTTTTCTTTCTCTAGCATGCGTCTTTCCCAGGTGTATCTTGCTAGCCAATCCTGTATTTTTACCCCAGTGTTTCCAGCGTTCAGAGTCTGGTGTTGTCCTTGATGGATGTGTTGCTTTCGGTTGGGTTTGATTTTCTCCCTTTTACTTTGCCTATGTTTCAGCCCCATTCACTGCATTGAAACAAGTCTAAGTAAGTATGTTTTACCTAATTGTAACAACATGACGGGAAGTAAACAATGAGAAAATGATTTGTTTGTGTGAACTGTCCCTTTAAAGCAAAAAGTATTCATCTGAGCTGCATAAGGGCCTGGCCAGATTTACTTCTGGCCTTCTAGAAGGTTCAATCCATCAATCATCAGCTCTGTCTCTTTCTGTGACGCTCTCTGATTATTAACCCTGAGAGTCAGTCTGACCTGTGCAGGATCAATACAACCACAGACCACTCAGACCACGCGTGAATTCATCAATTATTAGGCATTACGACCAATACGCTCTAACCAACGAAAGTCACTTTGAGTCTCCTGACAGATGCTGCTTTATCGTAATAAAAAAGCTGTGGGCATGAACGCAGAAATGATGAATTGTTGCTCCGCATTACCGTTGACCTTGGAGTGTTCGGCACAAGCCACATGGTGCGATACTCACCCGTTGTTTATCCGGATCGACATATCTAATGCCAAAATAGTCCTTCTCCAGCAGGTTTAGATGGTGGCAAATGAGGTCGAACAAATACTGGCCTTTGGCATCCCTCTGAAAGACAAAGACAAAAACAAACGATCAATAGAGCAGAAGTTTAATATTTGTGTGGCTATTTTTAGACCAAATAAATAGGTGGAAGAACTGAAGAAGACCAGCCAAATAAAATTAAAGTTTAGTGAACTGAAGGCTGACATGGAAAGCAGGGGATTTTAATTACCGATAGCATTTTTTCCTTGGGAGAGATTCTGTAAATTCAATATGAATGCAGAGAGAGAGAGTATTGGAATTTACATTTCTTTTCCATGAAAAGAAAGAAATAATTTCGCTGTGCTGGGATTCATTTCTATTTGTATGCCAGCCGGGTACCAAACCGAATTACTTCATATAAGCATTTATTATTATTAGTGAACAGATATCTCAGATAAAACCCACAACAGACAGACTGATGTCATGTGATGTGCAGCAAATTTACCCTACAATATTCAAAACTAGAAACATTTATGCCATGACTTTTTAAATGCATCACTCATTTAATTGCCTGGATATCACAAATGACTAGTGTTGTAGTCGAGACCAAGACCAGCGTGTGTCGAGACATTTACTGCCTGAGAAATGTCTTAAAAATAGAAATAATAAGACTCTATATAGAGCCGTTACAACTAAAGTCATCTTTATTCAGCAGAAGTTGCATCTGAATTGGTGCAATTACAAATACGTAAATAATGTTGAGCTTAATGTTTTAAAAATCAAATTTTGTTCATTGAACATTTGTAAAAAGTCAACATTATGTTTGCAATTGTGCTCATATTTTGTGAAAACTGCCCTCTTTCTTGTGATATTGCTTAATTATATCGTATGTTATAATATAAATATCAAGATCTTATACAAGTACTTTTTTGCAATCATATCTTAAATTTTGTGAGCATTTTTTATTAACTTTGGTGACATTTTTGACGATCCCTTGCACACCCGGCACAACAGTAACAATGAATGAAATTAGAAATAAGTTATTGATTAATTTGATCGGATGTAAAACTTCCTGCTTCAAATGCAATGATGTTAACAAAGAAATCAGACGATGCAACGGCAATTTAGTGATATCCTCGCAGTCGTGGTCTTGACCAGTTTTGAAATAAAATCATCAATCAAAGTCATTTTAGTCTGAGACCAAGACAAAACCTTCAAAAAATAGTGCTACAACACAACAAATGACTGTAGAAAGATACTGTCCGAATAACTGCACTAGGAGAAAGTCAATAGTTTACCAACAGTACATGGATAACCACACTATTTCATCATTATTTTGTTACACTTAATAGGTCATTTGTAATGGCGCACAAATTCTACAATGTTTTTCACAGTTTTAGACCTCACTATATCAGTCTAAGCTGCAGGTATGAGCTCATTATCTCAAACGGTTCCTCAGCAGTTCTTCTTAACTAGAGTTGGGAGAAGAAATGAAATTCCATAAAACACTTTTTCTCACTGAGCCCACCTCTAATATCACACTCATTTGCATTGAGAATCTATTTCCCCCCTCAAACAAACAATATCAGTCTTTCGCTTTTGCAATTGTACGCAATCAGAGTTTGAAGCGGAAGTCGAGACAATTCACGCTCAGTAGCAAGTCTTCAGGCATGAGTGATTTATTCTGGATTAAGACTTACTGAAAGAACTTGGCAGGCCATATGCAGCCTATAGACAAATCATCGTGTTATGCTGAGCTTGGGACGCGGTACATGTGCGGTAAAGTGTATTAAAGCTGCTCGATGAGAGTTATGCTCAAAGTTAAACTTGCATATCTTTGTGATCTCATGTTGCTCTTTTAACTGAACAGTTTCCTTTATAAATTATTACATTTACTTGCAATCTGAATGATAGCAGATCCGAATGGTGGTGTAGATCTTAAAGAATGTGTTAAAAAAGAATGAATTTATTCAGATGTATGAGAATCTGTTCATAATCATCCATAGTTTGCGATTTTCTCTTATGCACAAAATTGGAATATTGCATAAAACACTTGCGAATAGAGCGGCGTTTCCATCCCACGTGTTCAAGAGAAGAAAATCATCACTTCCTGGCAAATTGACCCTTCGCCGTTAGTTTGATTGACAGGTGATCTGACCAATCATAACCCTGAATTCGTCATTTTGTCCGATAAAGCAGTCGGTAGTTAGTAGATTAACGTTGGTGAACTTGAACTTGAAAAATTGTGTGTTCTCACGTCCTTAAGTGGTTGAAACAACATTCCTTCTGGGAGGGAATTAACACAAATCATTTTTAATGACAGACTTTGGCTCAGGTTTTTCAGAATAACTATAAAAATTTCATCGCACTAATGCTGTGCGATGAAACTGATCTGCAGGTTAGTCCAGGTATCCAATCACATCCACAGTTGAGGACTCAATTGACCGTTTGCAAAGACCCGCCCCCTTTAGTTACTGTTGCTATGTCCAACAAGTCATGCGCTCTCACGCCACACATCATGTTCTCATGCAGTGAAAAATACATCCCGAAGCAAAGAGGAGACTGACAACACGTCAACAGACAAGACAGAGCAGGTTACTTTAGATATGAAACAAAGTTTAAAATGTCAAATAACATAATTTTGTAAAAAAGTTTAAACAATAAATAGCGTCTAGTGTCTCTTTAATGTGTCGTGACAGATCGCTGCAGCTCCTCGAGAACCGATCATCTCTTCATACTAGTTCATTTATAGCATCAAATAAACATGAATGAACATCAGAAGGAATGTTGTTTCAAGCGCGGAAAGATGTGAGACAACTTTTCAAGTTCACCATCATTAATCTACTAACTAGCCTGACTGCTTTGTTGGACAAAATTGCGGATTCATGGTTATGATAAAATTCCCAGCGAAGGGTAATTTGAGCATATAAGTTTTTTGGAATTTCTGTGCATTTTGGCATTTTTTATGTCAATTCGCATAAAAATGTGGATGGAAACATGTCTAGTGACAGAAAGAACTGAGGTGAACGTTCACTCCGCATCTTCGCCGGCAAGCAGGATGTGTGCTGTATGTCTCAATCACAAAACCTCTGGAAAGCCTGTAATGATGCTCACATAATGAGGTCAGCCAACAGACAAGCTACATTTTCAGCCAAATTGAGCCTTTCAGGGCCTCATGTTGAGTATGAAAAGGGGAAAATCTAAAGGTCAAACACAAATACAGCATTTTCATCAACTTTGAAATCCATTTCATAGTTCATAAATGCTATTACACAGGACCTGTTTCATACATAATAACACTATTTGGAACTATTTCTGTGTAGTTCAAGGAAAAAAGGCATGGAGAAGGGCAAATGAGACTCATGCTTGTTTACTCTTGGAAATATAGTGTTTTAGAAGGAGAAACAGACATGGGAAGAGTCATTCAGTAGCGATGCTTGAGTGGAGTGACCATCTGGCTGTGTGACCCCAGCACTTAAGAGTGTCTTTCACTCACTCACACACACACACACACACACACACATGCATATATACAGATATGGAAAACACACAATGAAGAGCCTGATAGGTGATACCATATTTTGCATCTCACAAAAATGATCAAAAACACATTCCAGTTCCCATCGCAAGTTCTCTGGGTAACAATTATAAAATCTTTCAGTAGAAAACTTTTATGGTTCTATTTTCGGATAAATGAGCAGATGGAGGGCAGTGGACCATGAGCGCATGCGTCTGCCTGATGCCAAATAGAACATTCTGTGGGTGTCTAGAGACGGCTGGATAGCTGTATAACATAAAGCCTTCACACAGGACTGCTGGAAGCCAATGAAACTGCCAAAGGGGACAAAAAAAAGAGAAAGAGATGCCCCTATTTGCGAACAGGTCAGACCACCCCCGCAGAGAGAGCAGAGATAGACTGATCTCAGCGAGCAGATGAGCTGAATCTTTATTCTTATCATTAATGATCATTATTACTATTGATAATAATATAGTAATATAATTCATAACATTTTTATTATAAGTTAAAGTAACAAATTAATAACGTATAATAATAATTATTATTATTATTATATGATATGTAATATCATGATATATGATATAATACTAAATGATAAATTTATTAAAATAAATAAAATTAATTAAATATATAATAAAATAAATAAAATTATAAAAAATATACATTAAAAATATAATAAAATAAACTTTTAAATTACTTTTAAAATAAATTAAATCATAAAATAAATTACAAACTAATATAAAATAAATTTAATTTTAAAATAAATTATAAAGTAAAATCAATTATAAATAAAATTAAATTAAATAAAAAATGTTTACGTTGTTGACATACACTCCATGCTTCTTCCATGTCATTTAAATCACCTGCATATACCAGGATCTGCAAATTAAAATCTCGTTATATTCATATGCCTAGATTTGCCAAAGGTGCACTGATATTTTTCTTCAATTCTTTCTACATTTGTCTTTGATCAGACAGGCCATCAGGTACCGAAGTGGTAAAGGCCTGACAGAAGAACCTGGGGTTGAGTCTTTGGCAAAATGTGGACAGTAATGTTCACATTGCTCAGGGTGAGTTACTTGTCAGCAGTCAGACAAAGGCCCAAAAGGATTATGGGAGAGCACTAACCCCTGTCACTTCTAAGCAGGTTCCCAACTGAAGGCCCATAATCCATTATGGCATGCCTGCTTACTAGACTAAGGCTAAAACAGGCAAACACTCTGTAACACACGTACACACTTTGATCGAACTGTATGTGCACAGCTATGATTGAGCATTACTCATCAATTGTTATGGGGGATTTATGTTCTCCTTTTCACTTACACTGCCTCCCGAGTTAGCCACTGAAGCCCCATAAAGAGGCTTTGAATTATTCCACTTCCCCAGAAATAACCATGCAAATGCACACTATCCAATCCCTTCTTTTTACACAGTGGAGAGAGCAGAACACAAAAATTCGGGGAGCCCATTCATCATCTAACGGAGATGGCTGGACAACACTCATTGTTCATCAGGCTGAATGTGTAAGCAGCCACTTAGCCAGAGATAACACAAAGGCAAAATCATTTATCTTGCACATTTCTTGGATAATGAGAAGACTGTATTGGAAATAACAGTGCTTTCAGTCAATGAAGCATCACACCTTCAACCCTACAAAGAGCAGATGAGGGAGGCAGTTTCAGGTTCGTCATCATTGTGGACCGCATCACGATAAAAATCATTACATTAAAGCGTTTGAATTTCATTTAAAGCATCCCCATTCATCTCAAAGGCTGTTTCTCAGCTGATGCAGGACTCTCTGGAAACATACTATATTGTTCATGGTCACAGTTTTAGGCTAGGAAATATTTGAGCCAATTACTTGGCCATAGGAAAATGATATCGTGGCAACAGTGATTGTCTGATGAAAACGCACAAAAACTGGTGACTATCCTCTGCTCTGATATCCAAGGGAGCACACTGGGAAAAACATAGAAATATTTTCTATTTAAATATATTTTAAAATGTAATCTATTCCTGTGATGGCAAATCTGAATTTTCAGATATAGGCTTCCATAGTATACAGTGTCACATGATCCTTCAGAAATCATTCTAATATGCTAATAAGCTGATTTGCTGCTCAAAAAGCATTTGAAAATGAGAAAAAGAAAATGAGTCACTTGATATCAATGTTGAAAACAGTTGTGTTGCTGAATATTTTGGTGAAAATAAAGAAACATTTTTTGATGAAGAAAATTTTAAAAAAAAATTGAAAGGGAAATATTTTGTAAAAAAGAAAAAATATGATAAAATAATACTGGTAATAATATGAATTAAATATCTTAAGAAATTTTACTCACCCCAAACTTTTAAACAGTGTGTGTGTGTGTGTGTGTGTGTGTGTTTGTTTTCATGATTTATGAGGACACAAATTTGTATAATGACATGGGTATTACACTGGTATTACGACGTAAACATGTTTTATGAGGACATTTCACAAGTTCTCATATTTAAAATGGCTTTTAAAAACAAACCTGTGTGTGTGTGTGTGTGTGTGCTACTATAAGTTCCTTTCTTCATCAGTGTCACTTCATAAACATCTTCTCTCTCCCCAGCTTCATCTCCCTGTTTCCTACAAGCAATCTGTAATTGCAGGATCTGTGTTATTATGAGAGGAAATTATCTGTCTGGAAATTACCTAGATATCCTCATCTACATATAGTAACATCATGTGTAACATCTTTCAAACACAAAAAACAACAATAATAATAATAATAAATCAAATCAATAGCATTAACATGCAGTATAATATCAGTGTTTTCCCTCTAACTGGTTACCACTCCAGATTACTGTTATCTTTTAGTCTTTTCAGAATAAAACATTGTTTTACAGCATGGTGGCATGTTATAAAAGATGTTTGTGTGTATGAATCACAAAGAAGAGCTTCAGTGGCTGCAGTCCAGAGGTTTTTTGTTTGGAGTTTCATTAGTAGATTGGCTGCTGGCGATGTGAATAGCCATGATTCCATCCACTTATTTTTGGATGGATGGAAACGCCAAGAGTGACATCAATTCTAAAAATGTGCATAAAAAGGAATGCGCTCAATTGAGGCACATACATTTTTTAGTCGATAAGAAGACGTACATAATTTACTGAATAAATCCCTCGATGCACAACACAAAACTCATGTGACTCTGCCTCAACTGTGGATGTGATTGGATAATTGGACAAACCAGCGGATCAGTTTCATCTCAGATGTTTATTTACTGAAATGCCCGAGCCAAAGTCTTTCATCAGAATGATTTGGCTTAATTTCCTCCTAGAAGCACCTCACATGATTACATTCACAAACATCAGGCATCCGAACGCAAGATAACATGACAGAGTTTATTGCGTTTCGTCCGCGAATTCTGAGACACAAGTCATTTATGATGTAGGACAAAAGAGATACAGTGGCTTCTCCAATTGCAGCAACTTCCATATTTATAACAGATATTTTGCACCAGTTTTCCAGATTTTGTTCACTTGAACACATGGAATGGAAATGCTGCTTTATAAAATGTTTTATGTGATATTCCAATTTTGCCCACAAGTTAAATACGCAACTTTTGATGGATTCTATAGGTTTGCTATTGTTATCTTAAATCTTATCAGAGTTAATAAAAAGGCACACAGCATGAAAAGCCATTATGTGTTGATAAACACAGACTTAAGCAGTCAGCACATTTATGAGGCAGTTAGCTTTAGTATGTATTGATCTCATGGTCTCTGGGGCACCGTAGCTTAGCATGACAATGGTAAGTGAAAGCTACACATTTCAAGCTAAATACATTCACCATCTATCACTGTAATTCTGTTAACCAAGGCTAAGACAGGGTCTGAAACCTCAGTCAGTCAGTGGATCATTGATACTCATACACACTGAAAAGAAGCAAGTGTTTTTGTGTATGGCTCCGAAGGTGTCTGGATCCTTAAAAACGACTGAATTTCAATGCATTTTATCATAAAATATCAATTAAAGAAAGATAGCAGAAGCACACTTTTCAAGTAAAAATTTTGAAAATGACTTAGTTTTAAATCATTTAATTGAGAAATCAAATTTTCCTTGAGCTTTTAATAAATAAGAGGTCACTGTACAATAAGTATATCCTGTAAGTTTCAGAACTGAAAATGTCCTTGTTAGTCCAATAAAAGCTTTTATGGACACCAGGCCCTGTGAACAACTTATCCTGGAATGTGTCTATGTAACCCATCTACCCGGTTCCTATGCGATCCGCTCCGAGCGGGCCTCGAACCCGGGTCTTCCGGCATGGGAGTCGGACGCTCCAACAAGGAGGCTAAAGGCTGCAAACTCTAGCATCTGTCAATAGAGCGTCTCTTGAGGTCAGAGGAGTGAGGTTTACTCGCACAGCAACTACTAGCTGGCCTCCGTTACACTCACCCCCCTAAACCTCACTCCCGTCCGGGTCACGGCACCAATGTAACCCCTCTATCCGGGTCCTACTCAACCCGCTCCGAGCGGGCCTCAAACCCAGGTCTTCCGGCATGGGAGTCGGACGCTCCAACAAGGAGGATAAAGGCTGCAACCTCTAGCGTCTGTCAATAGAGCGTCTCTTGAGGTCAGAGGAGTGAGGTTTACTCGCACAGCAACTACTAGCTAGCCTCTGTTACACTCACCCCCCTAAACCTCACTCCCGTCCGGGTCACGGCACCAATGTAACCCCTCTACCCGGGTCCTACTCAACCCGCTCCGAGCGGGCCTCGAACCCAGGTCTTCCGGCATGGGTTTACTCGCACAGCAACTACTAGCTGGCCTCCGTTACATCTATCATAGATAGGTGAAACCCCGCCTCCACAAAAGAAATCAACACCTAGTTCATCACTGCAAGCCCCGCCCTCTGGCGTATTAATGAGATGAGGAGGAGAAGAGAAGAGAGATACAGGACAAAAATAACATCAACTGGTTTTGACAGTTAAGCATTATTTATTTGTATTCGGTACATTTCACTGTGGATTCTTTGGTAAATCAGTGGCTAAAAAAGTTATGATGAAAGCATTAGTTCGTGTGCACAAGATCACTGCATTGCACTGCACTGCATCAACTTCAATGTTCATCACTGCAACCTTTCCAGCCACAATCTAAATAATATAATGCCATAGATCTAAATGTAATGCTATAATAATAAACACTTTCCACAATTAGTTAACCTTGAGAGCTGTAATAGTAAGAACGTACTAAAAGTTTTCAAGAGAGTAATTCTTAACTATTTCGATCAGCAGCAGTGGGCGTCTACACTGAAGTCTCCCTTAAAACAGAGCGTTCAAATAAGAGGGCTAAAATCAGGTTAGAATAAATGCCTTTTATTTCTAAATAATGACCATTTTTGATGGAAAAAGCATACTAACATTATATATGCAACTCAGGAAACAATTAATGACAGCACAGCTAAACCCACACAGGTTAAGCAGAAGGTGAGTCATGTTGTTTCTAATAAACAGATAAAGTAATTGCTTTTAAAATACATTACGGAATGAATTCCATAGCCACACTGGAGTGTTTTAATTTAGTAAAGGCAGGTATAAAAACTTGAGAACTGAAACCAGAGAACATCTCCTCAATCTCACAGTGTACTGCCAATAACACACTGAAATCAGTGAAAACAATAAACACAAAGCCTCTACGGACTCTGTGCGGTTCCTGCAACAAGCTAATGCAATATGAGCTTCTGAGGAGCGATGCGGCTTTCATTAGAGCTGAGAAAGAGCAGGGCAGCTGAGAGGCAAAGCCACAGCCCCGGTGAGATCTCGAGTTGCCTATCCGTAACACTCCAGTTCCTCAAGCGCATTGATCCTGTGATAGACAGCCAGACAGCCATCTGCATACACCCGAGGGTCCACACGGCCCCCAGCACTGCGCTACTCAGGGCTAAATCAGACCATAGACCACTTCCCCAGAGCTCCACATCAAATTAAACAAGCAATGTGGGGCAGTCTAATCAATCAGTGCAATATGCAATTCATTTGAAACTGGGTCTGTTTATAAATCTTCTTTTTATTTTTGGAGTGCTGCTGAATGCTGTGTCAGACACTAACTATTACAGATTCGTATGCCGCTAAACAGTGTTGGGGACAGTTACTTTTAAAAGTAATGTAGAACAATTCCCTAAAAATATCCCTTAAAAATTTAGTATTTATTTGAAAAAGTAACTTTGATCTTTTTGTTGTAATTTAAAAGTAATGCGTTACTTTCCTAGTTACTTGAAAAAAGTAATCTGATTACGTAACTCACATTACTTGAAATGCATTTCACCCAAAACTGGACAGCGGATCCTCATTTCACAAAATGCTTTGCTCAGTGCTACAACTCCCAAACGCAGCGGAGAGGATTCCCACTATGTCATGGTGTGAAAGAAAGATGCGAAGACTAAGCATACCCAAACTGGGCCATCAAAACGCAGTGGGGTGGGTGGGAGGGGAAAAAAGGGGAAAGAGGACGAATATGCCCTGGAAGAAAACACAAGAAAGTGAGATTCTGAGATGCAAACAACAGAAAGGGAGCAAGGGCTGTACTGAACACATCAAAAAGATGTCATATGATAAGCTCAAAGAGTGATTACCAATTCAGCTATGTATTTCAGATGTTTTTGAGCCCTCACGGTGACTGTAAACATAGTTGATCACACTGTAAATAACTTATATTATGAATAAAGACAAACCCGTTATGACATTAGATGAAATTATAAAGCAGGTAATATCTCAAAAATCTACTTGATATCAAAGAATGATCAATTTCTTAAGGATCATGCATCACTGAAATTGTATTTAAATTATTTAATGTATTTTAATATTATTGTTATTACTATTCTAATTCAGCAGCCATGACTCCAGTCTTCAGTGTTTACATTTACGCTAAATGATTATCATTAATCATCAGAAAATGAATCATTGATCAATAATTTCAGATTTAAATAAATATATGAATCATTTTTGAAAGTAGAAAATTTATTTTAAATTGTAATACCATTTCACAATATTACTGCATTTTTGTTCAAATAAATGCCTCTTTGGTGAACCCAAGAATCTTCTTTCAAAAGCTTAAAAAAATCGTACTGATCCCCAAATTTGATGTATATGTGAATATGAATATATGGCATTGTAAAGCAATTAATATCACCAAAATCTCTTGGCCTCTGCCACATTTCAAACAACAGTTCTCCGAATCTTGTCAGGATAAGAGATTTCTTCAAAAGATACAGACATAAGATACTTTGTCTTTATCGGAGTTAGATTTCGGTAGACAAGTCCAGTGAAATGGCATTAAGGTCTATGAAAGCTTGCTTTCCATGACTTTGTGAATCATTAATGGACTAGATTGTGGATCCCTGGGGCCTCCATTAAAGCTCTGACACGCAGCATGCTACTACTCCTCTTACGCCTGCCTGCGCAGGGAGCCAGTCTCAGGGGCCAAATAGCTCTCTGCATTTTTATGGCTGAATTCACCAGTGGTAAGTGATCTCCCCTAGGGCTGGGAAACACAATGGCAGGGGTATAGTACAACATCACTGTGGTATTTTACATCCCTTCATGAATCATCCCGAATAGGGTTGAGGTATCACTTAGATTGTGTCAGTGTCAAGTTCTAGGTTGCTGCTGTCCTGAAGCTATGCTCTGGATATAGATTCCACTGCCTGTCGCTTACTAACCTCTTCGGGTAAAGTTACATCCAAATGTACAACTTTGTTACCATGGTAACACTAAATTGACAAGAACAACTTCACAGCTTAAATAAAACAAGCTTTAACAGAGGATATAATGCAAGTTATTTTATAAAATTAGCTTCACTTCTGAACTTCTGCAAGTCCCACATGCACTATAACCTCAATTTTTGCTTTTTAAACTCCATCCACACACAGGATAGAATCAGTATCTTTGAAGTCACTGCATCAACAACTCTCATCATACGGGGGTGGAGGAATGGATTTCGACAGCTGTACGGGTGGGGGGGGACGGATTTTGACAGCTGTATTTTTGCCGTCGAATTCCATTCCCCCCATGTTCTGTGCAAAATGAAGTTCTAATATTTA
This sequence comes from Opsariichthys bidens, assembly GCA_037194245.1. NCBI lineage: Eukaryota > Metazoa > Chordata > Actinopteri > Cypriniformes > Xenocyprididae > Opsariichthys > Opsariichthys bidens. Next base: position 29,507,899 of record CM074278.1, read on the forward strand.
TCAAACTGGCAGGGATTCACACTTGCTGATAGCCTAGTGGTCTGTATGCTGACATTTGGTGCTGTTGTGCACAAATAACCTGAGTTCAAATCCCATCTGCCTTTTTTTCCCTATTTTGCTTCCTGTCAGCGTATTTCATATCGCAATAAATGGCAAAAAGGCAAAATATGAACATTAAACTGATGCTGGTTAAACTCCATCCACACACAAGATAGAATCAGTATCTTTTAAGTCACTGCATTAACAGCTCTCATCATACGGGGGTGAGGGGAACGGATTTCGACAGCAGTATTTTTGCTGTCGAATTCCGTTCCCCCCATGTTCTGTGCAAAATGAGGTTCTAATATTTATCAAACTGGCAGGGATTCACACTTGCTGATGGCCTAGTGGTCTGTACGCTGACATTTGACACATGACATATGGGGATAAAAGCAAGATATCATGTTAACAAATAAAATAATTAATTCCTACAACTTTTCATTTTGTTCCCTCGTCCAAGAATTTGTACCACATGGCCAGAATTTAAAGGTGCGGTCACATTTACCACTGCTTGGTGGGTTTTCGCAGGTGAAATGATAATTCGTAAGTATTTTATGAGGTAGCTAATCTGTACAATTTGAATCATACAAATTTGTATGAATTTTAAAAAAAAACAAAGTCACCAGGAATGACCACCCCTTACACTGCCCTTAAAATTACCCGTCACTGGGGTCTAAACAAATCGTACGAAAACTTACAAGTGAGGTCGTACAAATTAGCTACCTCGTAGAACACTTACGTCAAAGAATTAGTACAACGTGGCCACAATTCAAAGATGTGGTCACATTTACCACTGTTTATTTTTGCAGGTGAGATATATGACCACTCCTATACTCGCTGTCATTGGGGTCTAAACAAATCATGCAAAAATTTACGAGTGAGGTCGTACAAGAGAGGCCGTACAAATTCGTACGAATTAGTCATATCGTAAATCACTTACGAATCATCCAAGAATTAGTACAACGTGGCCACAATTTAAAGGTGTGGTCAAATTTACCACTGTTTGGTGTATTTACGCAGGTGAGATACCAACCCGATCTCACAGTAATTCTACAAGGTGGCTAATTTGTACAATTTTGTACAATTTGAATCTTACCCGTCACTGGAGACTAAACAAATCGTACAAAAACGTACGAGTGAGGTCATCTGAATTCGTTTGAATTAGCCATCTTGTAAAATACTTACGATTTGCTGTGAGATTGTATTGGAAATACAGTCATTTCAATAGGAATTCACACAAATTGTGAATTTCCTAAGAGGGTGGAAGCTTTCCACATTCATGCATGAATTTGCCACAATGACCGACAGAAAGCTGCTTGTGTTGGAACTCACTTCGGTGTGAACTGCTTCATATATCACTACACTATTGACAACAGAAAATGGACCTTTTTTTCCCCTGCAAAATTTCGCCAAATTCCGCTAGCATTACTGCGCTTTAAAACGAGGCAACAAATTAATACAATGTGGTGAGGAGAAGAACTCAGAACTCTTCTGAACTCAGAGATGGACACTCACTACACGTTTAAACAGCATCCAAACGCCTTGAGGTCTAGCAGATTCATACAACACTTTAAAAATCAATAAAAAGTCATCCTCCACAGTTTAAGGCCACAGAAAGCCACGTCAGCAACAACAGGCAGTCGCTATACATCTTTAAAAGGGACCGCGAAAGACACGTCCAGGTGACACCTTGCATCGCTCCCACAGCGATGTACTGAAGGTAATGGGCTATTTCTCTCTGTTCCCTCCCACTGACCTGACTACTCATTACCATAGAAGAAAGCACAAGAGCTGAGGGGCTCCGGCTGAGTGAATCACGGCATCCTGCCCACTCACTTCAGAAATGCTGCTGCCGGCACCATAGATGGACACGGAGTTCATTGCACTTTTCCACTGCTAGCATAACCAGTAACCCTACCGCACACTGGAGACTTTACACAAGGCCTTTGTTAGACATTTATAGGGACACCTAAATCTTGCATGGCCATTTATACTTGTTTATTTTTGACTTCCCGCTCACTATACCTCTTCATTGTCAACCTCAGCCCATATATTCTATTTCTGCCAGGTTTAGAGAGTTATGTTTTGTTTTGTTTTTTACACAAATCATGCAATACTAAATATGCAAATGCTTTTATCAAGGAAATTTGCGTTACATTTCTTAAAGGGACAGTCCTCCCTTTTCAGTTTCCAATCCAAGTCAAAACAGGTTCTTGACATTCTAATCATCTACGACACTTTGCATTCATCGAGCTCAATACGTTCTCTTTTTTTCCATGGAAGGCTATAGTATTTTGCTCAAGAGTGCCAAGTAATTGAGGATGTTTCAGTGGGTGTTGTAAAGCTTCGGGAAGGTTATAATGCGTGGGAAGCAGAGCTCCTCATTGTGCATTTGTATGGATCAGAAGGGTAGATGGATAGTAGATATACAACACATTTCCTGCATTTCCTCAAGGGATGAGTCAGCTGTGAGGATTGAGAGTAAACGGCACTGTTAATAGCAGGGGTTTTCAATATTTGTTCATGCCCAGGACCTCTAAAAAACCCCTAAAACTAAAACTATAGTTTTTGTTAAGTTAAATAAAGCAGTAATGATACATAAATATTCATTGAAAACTGAAATTGGTAATGTTGCCTTGGCAACTAACTGATATAAATTAAGTTAAGGTTGAAGTAGAAAACTGCTAAAATTAAAACTAACATAAAAAGTAAAGTGAATTAAAAATATGAAAAAAAAAAAGTAATAAAAATGACAAAAGGGCATAACTGAAAATCTAATAGCTAATTCAAAATATTAATAAATACTATAATAGTCTATAAATATCACTGATAGAAAAGACATGTGAAAATAGGAATATTATAAATATGTGGAAATATAAACTGGATGTTTTTTTGTTTTTTTTAATATTTATATAAAGAAGGCCTAACTATTTTTTTTCTTTTTAAAGCTCTACATTAAAGTTGATATTTTTATTTTAGTTGTATTTTTTTCAAGCACAGTTGGATCTATAAACCTGAAGAAAAAAAAAATAAAACTATACCAGTTAGATGAGTAATAATGTCAAATTCAGTACATTTTAATGTTATTATTTTCTCTATAGTTTTTTTTTTTTGACCCATCCAGACACCCTAACATTCTCTGGTGACCAAAACCCTGGTTTATTCCGTGGCCCCCATCAGTAGAAATTGCATTTCCATCCATTACGTCACTGGGTTAATGGCATATTAGTTGTACTGCCATATGGGTATAAATGATTGCAAAAGTGAAATGGTATTCACGCATTTCCTCAAATCTACATTTGTGTCTTTCTTTGTTACCTATCGCAAATGAATGGAAATGAAGAGTTTGTGAAATATTGAACTGCACATCTTGGATGGCTCAGGCATGGCGGGAACAAGGATATTAAAATAGCCGTGGCAGCTCAAATGCTCTTAATTATGCAGAAGGAAGTGTGGGCCTCCTGCTTGGGCCACAGCGGGCAACAGAGACTGGTGACACAACTTCTCATCCATCACATAGCGACAGCTCCCATTAGGACTGCCCACGCTCACTGCACTGATCTAACGCACACACTCAAAGGCACACAAAACCCAACAGTAAGAATTTTTCACCAAAACAAGCTTCCTCCGTCATCCTGGAAACTTGCGAATGGACTTTAAAGATCTTCACCACTTAAAATTAAAGCGAGAAGCAGCTGTGACCTTACAGAGGACGGCTATATAATAACTGACAGAGAGAATTTTATGCTTTAGAAAACAATGTGCCTTTGTACTGCAATTTTTCCACATTTGTAAATAATAAAGACTGCACTTCCTCAATGGAGACTTCGAAACTATATGCAAAAAACTCAATGCACATATGGGTATTCCATGGCCCTTCACTGAGTTTTCCCTCAAGGAACATCTTAACAGTCTTTGCTATTTACAAATGCAGACAAATTGCATTCTCATCTTTAAAGGGGTCCTTGATTATTATGATTTCATTTTTTTTTTTAACTTTAGTTAGTGTGTAATGTTGCTGTTTGAGCATAAACAACATCTGCAAAGTTACGACGTTCAAAGTTCAAAGCAAAGAGAGATTTCTTTTACAGAAATCGCTTTTTAAGGACTACAACAAATGGCCGGTAGGGATTAGGAGCTTCTTCCTGTGTTGGTGACATCACAAACCCCAAATTTTACATAAATCCCGCCCCCAAGAACACACAACAAAGGTGGTGAGACCATGTTGGGCTGCTTTAGAGAAGAGGAAGAGTTGTTGTAGAGCGTGTTTGCCATGCCGTAATTTTACACCAGACTGCTTTATAAGCCAGGGACAATTCAACGCTGGATTTGCACAAAATAATAACATGACGGCACATGCTGGTCGATGAGTTGAATCAACTCAACGTCCAGTTTCATTCTAAAAGTTGTAACTTCTTCCCGAGTCTCTCCATCAGTGTTGACTCCGGTTTGAACAATGTAAGGCTGAACACGTTACTGACAATCCTCATTTTGGTTGCGTGAGATTCTCCAGCTTTGTTGTTGTTGAGCAACCAAAGCTCGAGCTGTTAAAGCTCCGCCCTCTTCTGGAAAGCGAGTCAGGAGCAGCAGCTCATTTGCATTTAAAGGGACACACACAAAAACGGTGTGTTTTTGGTTGACAATCTATAATAAATGATCTGTGGGGTTTTTTGAACTGAAACGTCACACATACTCTGGGACACCAGAGACTTATATTGCATTTTTTAAAAGGAGCATAATAGGTCCCCTTTAGTGAAACTGAGAGAATCAAATGTAAAATCAGCAACAATAAATTCTCTCAAAAAAGTTTGGCTTTAAAACTGTACAGGCACACAAACTGCAACTTTTGGTAGTTCAAGTCCATCACGCTTGGCTGAAGCTGTTTGTCAAATACCGCCGTCATAGCTTTATTTTGGAGGAAGTGGCCACATGTTAAGACTGCGTTAAGTAACTCTGGATGACAGGGGAGAGTCAGGGTTCCCTGAGATCCCAATTCAGGAAGGACCCAAGGGCATGTCCATCAGAGAAAACCAAACTCTGGCTGATGGCTTCATCAACCAGCCTTACTTATCAGCGCAGCACTATAAGTGCAAACACACACGCAATAATATGCAGTCTTTTACACATGCTGTCATATACACATCACATATATTTCATCAAAGATGTCTGATATTCTCTACAATGGGGTTTCCCAAATAGGAACTGTATGATGAAAAGCTGTCGAATGTAACACTAAAATAAACAAATGGGACTGCGCAAATTAAAAGTGAAATAGCAATATAGCTTGTCAAAACACATTATCAAAGAAAAGGCTATGATTCAAAGAACATTGTCATCATTTACTCACCCAAGTCATTCTAAACCCAAAAAATGAAATGTTCGAAAACAATTATTAAATTTAACATATTTTTAATGACACTTGAGAGGTTTCTGCGGCCCAAGTGGTCCAAAATGTTTGCATCAGGGTGGAGTAAAGAAGTTTGACTGACAGTCTGAGGATCCAAACTCTACTTTTCCTTGGTTAAATATTTGCAAAACCCACAGACAGATGTAGAGGATGACCAATAGTAATGATTTATGAAAAATAAAAATAAAAATGACAGAATTTAGATCAAGGTTTCTGCCAGAAACAACGATATAATGGGTTAATTTAAAAAGGACTTAAGGTGAGCAATAACCACCTAGCAACGCCCAAGCAACCACCCAGAACACTCTAGCATGTTTCGTCCTCAGAAGACATGAAAAGAGAAGACATGGATGTTGTCTTGTTTTCTGTGGTAAGGACTATACCAACTCAATCATTGTGCATGCTGACTCTATTGTCTTTTCACCATAATAAAACACACTAAAGATGGAATAGATTTAAGCAAATTGGAAAACACCAAATCTCATCTGTGGAAAATACAATCTGATGACAACAATCAAATTGAGAGATTTGAAAGAGATTGCAGAAAAGAAAAACACTGGCAAAGAAATGCTCAGTTATGTAGGCAACTGATAGGGTAATCTGTACTACAGCATGAACCACCCAAGTTTATTTACTGTACATTACCTCAGTCATTTATATGGCAAATAAGTGGAATGAAACAAGTGTATTATTTTATTAAGCGAGAAGAATGAACAACAAATTTACAGTTTAGTGGTCATTATACAAAAATAAAGGATCACAAAGCCTGTAATTGACTAATCAGAATCAAGAGTACTTGTAAAATATCCAATGTTCCCAAAAGTCAAAGACCATGAGATAAAAATGCACTCTTTCTCTTCTGAGAGACTGACCTTTAACATACAATATGTAGTGATTTTGCTTGTCAATTGAAAGGAAAACCATTAGCACACTAAGTACCTATTTTCTCTTTGAGGCAAGACTCTTTTCTTTGTTGTGTTTGAAATATATATTTCTATATTTGGATACAATTGCTCAGGTTTTTTGAAAGAGATGCTGCCTTTCCCCATCTGTTACATTTGCAGAGTGTTTTTAGAAGTTCCACCATAATTGACAGTTTTAACAGTCTGAATCAAGACTTGGTTACTGCAATGCATCCACAGCATGCAGCAAATAAATGCGGCAAAGCAAGTCTCTGCACAAAGCACATGAAAGGACAGAGGGGGAAAGTGAAACAGAAAAGGCTGGGTGTGACAGGCGAGCATGCCCCCTTCACAAGGAGGTTATCACGTTATCCGCTCCTTATGAGTGGCAATTATGCAAATATGAGCTGGAATGGAACCAGGACAATTAGGCACAGTGGGTGTCTGTGCATATATTACAAATGAAAGGCCACAGCTAAAGGGCCAGAGAAGAGGGTCTCTCTCCAGTGAGTGGGCAGCAGCTGAACTGGGTTGGCGAGGGGGATAAGCTAATAACTGTACCATGCTTATCTGTTGTTTACATAAGCCCAGGTGCTTTCAACAAACCACAGATTGTGAATGAGTGCAAATTCACTCCCATTAGCCTTACATGCTGCTCCCCTATAGCTCAACATATTCAACAAAGGAACGTCATGTGCTTGTATGTATCGGTGCACACACCTACCTATCATTAAGAGGATATTCCATAGGCATTATGGTTTTTTATACTGTACAGACTGTACCCCTACACTAACCCTAAACCACAAAAAACATTGATACGTTTGTTTTTATGCCATATTAATTACAAGGACTCAAATGTTCAATAACACATTCTTTTACAGTGTCATTGTTACATATGTTACATGTATTTACTATAGTGATAACTAGAAATTACATGCAATTAACCCCAAACCAAACCCTCATCCTAACCCTAACCCTAAAGTAAGTGCATGTAGTTAATTGTCATTACTCAGTACTAAAATGTAGAATTACACTGTAAAACTGACACCTTAAAATAAAGTGTAATCAAATGTCCTCATAAACCATGTTTACATTGTAATACCAGTGTAATACCCATGTCATTATACAAATTTGTGTCCTCATAAATCATATAAACATGCACTATACACATACTGTTAATGTTCAAAAGTTTGAAATCGGTAAGATCTCTTAATAATATTATGAAATAATAGTACAATTTCTATTTTAAAATGCAATTTATTCCTGTGATGGCAAAGCTGAATTTTCAGCAACATTACTTCACACCTTTTTTTCTTTAGTCAAATCAACTTCAATAATTAATGTGGTTCAGATAACATAATATTTTGAGTTTCTGTTGATTAAAACAATCGCCTTAATTGCATTAACTCAAATTTCTATTTTCAATTAACTCACAATTTTAAGGGAACCAAGTAACTTACTTTTTTAAGTTAAACCAACAAATTTTTTCCAGTATCACATGATCCTTCAGAAATCATTCTAATATGCTGATTTTTTTGTTATTATCAATCTTGAAAACTGCTTAATATTTCTGTAACCACCAGATTTTTTCAGGATTCTTTGATTTTAAAAAAAAAGAAAAAAAAGGATTGAATTTAGAATGATGCATTTATTTAAAATATAAATCTTTTGTAACATTATACATGTATTTACTGAATAAAATAAATATTTAAAAAAAAAAAATCTTGCTGACCAAAAATGGGAGAGTTAATTTTACAACAAAAAACAATAAAATTCTAATAATAAATTCTAAAGTTATAATTAAAATATATGGATATAATTAACCAATCACTAAATTTCAAATAATAATAATAGAACAAATATTAATCGCCAAAATTCTTAAAATATTAAGAATTTCTGAAATCCACTAATTTGTCAATTAAACTTTTAACTCAATTGACCGTTCGCAAAGACCCTTTATGTCCGACAAGTCATGTGCTCTCACGTCACACATCATGTTCTCACGCAGTGAAAAATACATCCTGGAGCAAAGAGGACACTAACAATGAGTCAACAGACATATGAAACAGTTTCATATTTAAAATTTTGTAATTTTTTAAGACATTTAAACAATAAATAGTGTATAGTGTCTCTTTAATGTGTCGTGACAGATCCCTCAAGCGGCTCGTGAACCGATCATCTCTTCATTCTAGTTCATTTATAGCATCAAATAAACATGAATGAACATCAGAAGGAATGTTGTTTCAACCACGGAGAGACGTGAGAACACACAATATTTCAAGTTAACCAACGTTAACCTAATATAGGCTACTCCCTGACGGCTTTGTCGGATAAGATGGCGAATTCGCCATTGTCATTGGTTAGATCGCCTGTCAATCAAACTGTTTGCGAAGGGTCAATTGCTTATTTTTCATCTATTTATTATTTGTAAAACTAGCAAAAACAATCCAAAATTAGGAGCATTCTCTCTAGTGGTTGTGCAAGAGACCATTCAAATAATCATCTAATATTCCAATAAATGTTCGTCCCTGAGGGTCAGTGAGGGCGATCTTTTCACTGAGTCATCACTGAGGAGTCTGACAGTGTGAGCTCACACCGATGCATCTGCAGTAAGCAGACACCCCACATTACACATTGTCTATATGCAAAGCTGCAGTGTGCTCTATTGTGTGGCCTGCATTCTGTTCTGAGGCATTTGCTACACTTTTCATTGAGCAAAACAGTACTTACAAAGCCATTGCGTAGCAATGAGCTTGTCAGTGAGCGGGACAAAGACGCACATTCCCCTCACAGACAACAGCTGCCCAACACCTCTCTATGGAAACAGAGGACTGGATGGCTCTTCCTGTACACACAGCATCATGCTCTGCTCCAAGCACTGCAACAATGGCCAGCTGGACTGTGGTAATGAATTTCATCATTACTACAAACATTTCACAGTAACTCATCATCATTATCAACGTAATGTCGGGTACACACACACTTGCCAATAGTTTTGTGCAAATTGGCCACAAATGTCCAAAATCTGAGGCAAATCGGTTCTCATTCCCGTGAGTGAAAATCGCGTGGTGTGTATGATCAAAGATTGGTTGTGAAACGTAGAGTGTGTCCCAATCAGCTGCTAGGTTGTGTATCAGTACATCTTGTACCTGAATTAGGGCACTAGTAAGAATAGTAAAGACCCCGGCTCGCTACACATTGGGACATTATTCACGAACAACAGCAGAACTGATATCTTTCTGACATTTTTTAATGTTATTTAAAGTTATCATATAATGATAAATACTTTTACAGTAACTTCCGTTAAGGGAACATAGTGAGTATCGATGCTCCCTGGTTTTCACTGTGCATTCTGGGACTTTTAGGGAGCAAACGTTCCTACACGAACAAAACCACCGCATTTGCTATGCGGTTTGCCCAGTCGTCCACATGTAAGCGCAGTATCCGGTCACTAAAAACGAAATTTTTTGAAAACTGAAGATTTTCAGAAACTCCGGTTGCATTGTTGTCATGTAGATCGTGAAACAAAGATTTTGGTTTGTAACATCAGAACTGGAACCAGTTATAACCTTTTTCCAGGCTTCTGATTGGCCAACATGGATTTATGGTTAGGATTATATCACCACCTGTTGGTTTGGCATGCTCTTCACAGCACTTCATTAAGCGTTTTTACGTTTTCATGTGGATGCAATGTTTTTTTCATTTTTTTTTTTAAAGGTGCCTTTTCACAAGATGTAAAATAAATCTAAGGTGTCCCCAGAATGTGTCTGTGAAGTTAAACCCCATAGATTTTTTTTATTATTCCATATTTATCTGCCTAGTTATAGGTGGGAGATTGATTTGGTGTGTGTACCTTTAAATGCAAATGAGCTCGTGCCCCCAAGCTCGCGACTCCAATACACCGCATAAATAATACAAACTCAAATGGATCATTACAAACTGTTCGTGGTGCAGTGTATCAGATCATGTAGGTATGTATTTTGTGGATGTTTGCAAACATTCGGCTCTGAATGAGTTTTGATAGTGCTAACGTGGCTAAAGCTACACATTGTTGGAGAGACTCAATAAAAATGAAGATGCGTTTATGAATTATACAGACTGCAAACGTTTTCAGGTTAAAATGAAAATAACGACATGGCTCTGAATAAAGTAAATATCTTTAACCATATTTAACAGCACATCAGCAACATGCTAATGAAACACATTCAGAAAGGCAATTTACAAACATCACAGAATATATCAGGATTTCATGGCATCAGTTGATATCGCTTGCTGCTTCACAATACCTGCAGAGCTTCTGATGATTCGGCTGTGCAGGTCCACCTTAATACTGCCTTGCCTAGAACTTAGGCTGGTATATGCAAATTTTAGGGGGCGTAAATATTAATGATCCAGACTGTTACGTCACAGTCAGTATTACGTTGGGATTCGCCCTTTTCTCAGTGTTGTTTTGCACGCACAAGATTTACATATGAAGGAAAAAAACAATGGTGTTTGAGTACAATGGTGTCCACGTACAGAACTCTTATAATTCAACTATGCCAAGGTAAATACAGTTGTCCATTTTTAATAATAATAATAATAATAATAATACATTTCATTTATAAAGCACTTTACATTTTAAGAAAATCTCACAGTGCTACAAAAGAGGCCAAATAAAATAAAAGAGTTAGACCAATTAGGAATTAGGTTAAAATCAATTTCCAACTAAACATTTAAACACAAAGAAATGTAAAACTTTTTTAAAAAGGTACGTTTTTAAGCCCCTTTTAAAAACATCAGTCGTTTGTGGAGCCCTCAGATGTTCAGGGAGGGCATTCCACAGGCGTGGGGCGGCGGCGCAGAACGCTCTGTCCCCAATGGTACGGTTCTTAGTCCTAGTTGGATGAAGCCGATAAGTGTTTGTGGAGTGGAGCGAACGTGCTGAAATTTGTGGGGTAAGAAGTTCTTTAAGGTAGATGGGGGCATTGCCATGGATGCACTGATGTGTGAGGAAGGAGACTTTATACTCGATCCGGGCAGAAATGGGAAGCCAATGTAAAGATTGCAGAATTGGTGTGATATGGTCGAATTTACGCACTCTCATGAGGATCCTAGCGGCACTGTTCTGTATGTACTGAAGTTTCTGTATGCTCTCGCCAGGGATCCCGATGAGAAGGGCGTTACAATAGTCCAATCTAGAGGAGACAGAGGCATGAACAAGTTTCTCAGCATCATGTAGGGTGAGGATAGGATGAAGTCTAGCAATATTTCTGAGGTGGTAGAAAGATGCGTTACTGAGATGTTTAATATGGGTCTCAAAAGTTAGATGACGGTCAAACCTGATGCCGAGATTGGTGACTAATGGTGATGGGGGATTGTCCTGGTCAGAAAATGTAATACAGGTTATGGTGGATGATCTGGTCTGCTGAGGGGAGCCAATAAAGATGGCTTATGTCTTCGAACTGTTCAGTTGAAGAAAGTTATGATTCAATTAACAAACCCTGTTTATAAAAAATACCTGTGTATGTGTGGACTAGGCTTTTGTGACTGAGACAGCCCTAAAAATGTCCGACTCCCTAATCAATGCCATAGGGAGCTGACTGAGACGCACCATAGTTTGTAGACCAGACATCTTTGCGATTCTCCCCAATATAACAAACCTTAATAAATAACATATTTTAAATGTTTTGAATCTATTTTTGGGACTTCCTTTACCATTATTCAGTGATCCGACCTCTATCCACAGCACAAACCAGAGACATGCGACCAATTTAGATGTATAATTAACATGAAATATGTGACGTTTTTCCATTCTGTTATTTTCACAGGTCACAGTATCTCTATCCGACGCTATCATGTGTAGAAGAGACCTCGCAACATCAAAAACATCCTTTACTTTTTTACATTAATAGCAGCAATGTTAAGCAGCAAGACAGAACATTAGAGCAATGTACATTAATGTTGACAGTTTCTTAATCATTTATAACAGAGACGCTTCATTAGCCACTGATTCCCACACAACTAATTTAAGAAAGCATTTAGAATAGACTGGCCTTAGGGGAAGGACAACTCCCTCATCCGCCACACAGTTGATAGGGTTCTTTTTATTTATTTAAGGTGTTAATAAGCAACTTAGAACAATCTAATGCGAGATAAGAACAACTATACCAGTATATTAGGGAGTCGCATGCAATAGGCAAATTACAGTGCACGACAAAGAATTTTTTCCATGAATACATAAAACAAATATTTCACTCAAAACAGCCCACACGCGAAACACACAGCATGCGCACTGCTGTTCACTTTACTGCCAGTGGTGTTAAGAGAGAGCCGGATTGACAAGGACTGAAAGACAAGCCTTCAAGGCTTTGAATAAAACTGACTGCGCTCAGCACTGCAAGCAAATGAGCACTGCATAAAAACAGCTTGCCAGGCTGTCACCGACTGACTATGACAACTGACAATATTTCCCCCAAAAAATATGATTGCATGCAGTAATGCTAGGTTGTGCATTTCCTTCGTTGGTTAATTGCTGGTAAGCTGATCATTCGGGATATATACAGAATCCTTGCAGAAAGCAGCCATGACTTGACCAGATTTTGTGGGCTGTAGGAGTGACTCGGATCATGATGTAGGTATTTTTGCACAGAAATGGGTTTTTGCCAGCAGCCCTCACGATGCCAGCTTTTATAATCTATTAACCATTGTCTGCTCCTTCCTGCAGTGCTTTGCCCAGAGATAGGGAGGGAAGTTATTACAGCACCAGTGGCAGAAGAATCACAATTGTATTCCAAGACTTCTGAGTCATGTTCACGGAAAAAAAAACAAAAAACATATTGAACAAAACCTGTGTAAAACAATCTGGAATTTGTATAATTGTACATGCTCAGTTCTTTTTTTTTGCCATCATCAAAAGCTTAATTAGTTACCCTTTAATAACACTAAAGCTGTAATTTAATAACAATATTAAATGTAATCGTTGTCAGCGTGTGGTTGCAAATGATGAAAATAAATATAACTGAAATGAATCAAATTACTCAGGCAATGTATCTTATATACAGTACAGGTTAATAAAGTTTGCTTTTGAAAGAAGCCACTTATGCTCATCAAGCCTGCATTTATCTGATCAAAAATACGGAAAAAACAGTAATATTCTGAAATATTTATTACAGACATAGAAAATATATTAAAATAGAAAACCATTATATTAAATTGTAATAAATATTTCTGAATATTACTGTTTTTTCCGTATTTTTGATCAAATAAATGCAGGCTTGATGCGCATAAGAGGCTTCTTTTAAAGATAATAATGTTTCCAAACTTTTGACTGATACTGTACACACACACACACACGTAAACACACACACACATATATATATATATATATATATATATATATATATATATATATATATATATATATATATATATATAACTTTTTATTAATCAATTGATTTTGAAAATATTAAGTTTTTCACATTACTAATGGTGTCAGTTCATCACCGTGTCAAAATACTCCCCCATAATTTCATCACATTTGTATTGTATGCCCTTACCAAAAAGTTTCCCTGTCATAACTATGCACCATTTGAAATGAACCAGTGAACCCTGACAGATTTAAACCTCATGGATTACTGAAATTAAAATAGACAGAGAGAGAGAGAGAGAGAGAGAGAGAGAGAGAGAGAGTGAGAGAGAGAGCGAGAGAGAGGAAAGACACAGCAGTTTGTGTGGTCCAGCTCGTGGAGCTTGGCTTACAGCCCAGCCAGAGCCACGCACGCCATCCACCGCTGTTTATCCTGCACTGAGGATGAGAGCAGCTCTAATGTCTAAACTCCTACAGCACAGAGCCCATCCAGAAAAAAAAAGCCAACCACCCTGACAGAATGTCCTCTCATTAAAAGGATTTGCCCATCAGGCCTATAGAGGATGTCATAGCAATGCTCATTTCACCTATCCTCCACTCATAGGCAAAGAATGAAGGAGAAGACAGAGGTGTTGATCATGACCGCTGTGTAAGGTGTCAGGTTAAAAAGGCGTTACAATATCCTTAAGGGTCATAATGAAAGCAGGTCACTGCTCTGAAACACACATACACACAAAGCTTTCTCAGTGATTATAGTAAGCATTTGAATGATTTTTCCATGAAAGTGAAAGCTGACGATTTATAAAAATAATTTTATATTGTTAGTTTTTATATTAATTTTAGTTTAAGTTTGAATAATTTAGTCATGTGCTTTTTTCATTTTATATAACTATATATAGGCTATATAATTCAGTCATTAAACTCTAGAGGGCGCAGGCTGATAAAGTAATCGCAACATTACTGCATGGCACATGCTGATTGAGCCAATGAGATTGCTTGCTCAACATTTAATGCAGTGCGCTATCAGGGCTCCTCTGAACTCCTCCACCTCCCCCAGCTCCACCTGCCTAAATCAGCTACATGATTTGATTTATGTATGTCTATTTAAGCAGCAGCATCATATCTTACATGCTCATAGCAGTTTATCTATTAGCAGTAGCAAATCTATACTTGCTCAGCAGCAGCAGCAGCAATAAGCAATAGCAGCAGCAGATCTAGTCCACCAAAAACGCGAGACGCGGGCAATGGAATGATTGATTATATATATATTATTCATGTTTAAACTCTGACCAATGCACATATATAGAGTTTATCAAATATGGTGAATGGAAGCTCACCGTACTTGTTTGCAAGAACCAATGAGGTTTGTTCTCGGGTGTCCTGTGAGCTGTCTACCATATTTGATGGGCTCTATGTATATTGCCCATATGATGTAAAGTGATCATGTCTCTTCAGAAGACTTGGATTTAAAAGCTTGATTCATATGGATTACTCTTACATTCTCTTTTTGTTCTTTTTGACTACAAAAGGCTGAAAGAACGTGAAAAATTTGTGTTTTGAAGATGAATGAAAGTCATGGACATGTGAGTCAGTAAATTATGACAAAATATTCACTTTTGGGTAAAATAACCCTGTAAATAATTGTTAAAAAATGTATTTCCATGACTTTCCCATATTTTTTAAGATTTTCTCCCAGAGTTTCTACACGTGTGGGAGTAATGTGAAATACTCTAGTTTAAAAAAAAGTGACCAGCGATGGGAACACAGCTGCTGTTGTAAACAATGATTTATTATTATCACTGAAAATGAAAGTGGAAAAATCCAAAAAGGCAAGATTGGATGAAATGAGGGAAGAAAGGGAAGGCAAAGCGAGGGCACAAACACAGATTGTGTGTAGTTAATCTAACCAAGCATTTCATTAGTGGGCTGGCTCCAACTCGCAGGGCCAGAGACGCATCCGTGTAAAGGGCATTCTAGCTGTGTCTGTCAACACACAACCGCACAACAAACCTCCCAACCTAATTACATCTCACACTTTGAGGCAGCCATGGTGTCCCGCCAGAGGAGAAATAAACCTAAGAGTGTGATTTTCAGGTGAGGAAAATTAATATAAGACAGTGACATCAAAGAGCATATGACATATAGGGCTGGGTTTTGGCAGATTTCACAATCAATTAGATTTTGATTCATTTGGATATATAGCAGGTACAGTTCATACATTTTTCTCAAGTAAAATCACCTCTCTCAACTAATTCAGGGAACCCTGTCTACAATATTAAATTAAACAAATTCAGTGCTATTTATTTTTAGACATAATAATCAATACTTAAATGCAAACATTTCAATTACACGCACTCTAAAATGTAATTCAGGGGACCTGTTACCACAGCTTAAAACAACAAATATTTATTGCTTTAATTAAAACTTTTAAATAGCAAACCCTAATTTGTCGAGTTCTGTTGACATAATAATGTTGATCATTACATCAACTTTCTGCATTAATTTTTTTTTTTTTTTAAATTAAGTTGTAGTAACGTAATTACATTGTCTTGATAACTTTGGAAATTAGGCAGTGGATTCTGGTTCCAAACATGTTTTGCATAGGACTGGATAATGAGAAATTAGTGTTAATTTATTTGTTTTCAGTGAAGGGAAAGACCTGCTAGTGTTTAATGCTGTTATGTTTGACATTTAAAAGGGTTTCTGAAATATTGAAGTTTTTGTGGTTACCATTGTGCTGAAGAGTACATGAAGGTAAACACTATTAGCAATGACTGCGCTAATGCCAGTGACAAGTAGTAATATATTACTTGTTCATTAAATGTTATGTGTTATGATAGCTGTTGATTTGAACTGAAATAGAGAAGATTAACTGGTTGCAGGGCTACAACTCTGGTAGCTGGAACGACTTATTTTTTTTCAGTAATCAACTTAAAAATTTGAGTTTATGCTACACATAATTAAGTTCCTAACTTAACGTATCTTGTTGGTGGAACGGAAATACGAAAAGTTGTCATAACTCAAAATAATTGATGCAATCTGTTGCATTAACTTTTTTAAACACATAATTAAACATTATTTTTAGTGCATAAAGCCATTTTTATATCAGTATTTTTTTGAAAGTGGAATTTTTCTTATCAAAAGGGATTAATTAGAATGATATTTAATAAAGTTTTCACACATCATCAGAAAAAAGAACAAACTAAAAGACCGATCTTGGGATTTAAGAATCGATAACGGTTCATCGGAATGAAAACGAGAAATTAATAATGTCAACTGACATACACTGTGAAGCTTGTTGGTCAAAGTGGCAGTAAAACTCTAAGGTTCAGGGTTAAACATTTCAAATCAAGGTGCCCTTTTAGCGCAAAATGACTCCCTAGAGACTTCACATTTGATTTTCATGGTTGTGGGTCTCTACTAAAGAAGGTCATTGAGAAATAATCGTACTTGTCACATACAAAGAAATTTGGCTCTGTGACACAAAAGGGTGTTTCTCCGGCTTAATTTTCCCTTCCTTTCTTCTAGTGTCCTCTAAAACTGTGTCCTCTTAAATGATAACTACCAAGGGACATTGCATAGAGTCATTAAATCATAAGAGACAGGATGGCCCAGTGAAAACGCAACACGATTTGTCATCTGCTTCATAACATTAGGCCTTCCCGAATCACCAGTCTGGTCAGCTTAACATACAATGTGACTGCTGCAGATAACAGCCAAAGAATAACCAAAGAGTGCATTCACAGGCCTGCTTGAGTAACAGTCATAAAGCAAACATGATAAAACTATATAAATATCATTTATCAAAACCATTTTAAAAGGGTTGCTTCTTAAAGGGATAGTTCACCCTGTCATCAACTACTCATGTTGTTCCAAACCCTTAAGACTTTCGTTCATCTTCGAAACACAAGTGAAGATATTTTTAATGAGATTTCTGTCTGTCTGTCTGCAGCTCTGTTAAAACATTGGGTCTCATTCATTAATAACTGCATTGATTATTTGTATTTATATGCACAGGAGAACTCCCACCTGATTCACAACACACATGAATATGTTCTTAACCTCATTCTAATGTTAATGAATTTGGAGTATTCGAAATGAGTGACAGCATGCCTGAGGTTAGGCATTTGCATAAAACATGCCCAAATCATTTCCATATAAGGGTTCTATGCTCAAACCTTTCTTTACAACCTTTTGACACATTCAGCAAACATATGGCGTTCTGTGTTATTGTCTGAGAACATGCACATCCTACGTTTTTTCATATATTTGTACTAAAGTTATTTATGAATCATGATTTGTTCATGAATTCGTATGCAGATTTCACACAAATTCATGTAAATGTATGTTAGTGAGTGAGACCCATTGTCCTAAAACAGCAACACTGACTCAACCAATGGTGTTAGTTTGGGGAACAGGACCTGGTTGTCCAACCAGTGACGGACGGGGAAATGTTCAGGAAATCTGATTAAAAAATATATAAGAAGATATATACTTCAAATATATGGGAATCGGAGAGATATGTCAGTCTGCATTTGTATAACATGACATATTCATGCAAAAAAATGTCAATTTAAAGCAATGTCACAGAGAGATTTTACGCTTTGAACTGCAGGAAAAAAGCTCCTAATGTATAATCTCAGGCATACATGCTCAGACAGCAGTTGTCTCTGCAACTCAAATCTCAGCAGTTTCTGAATGTTTTTGTTGTTAATCCAACATAACATAAATGTGATCCATAATAAGTGAAATTCTTTAATCTCCCCTGATTAATGGGTTTTCATGAAATGTGGCTGTGGAAAAACACTGTAAGTAAAGAGAAAGAGCTGCAAATATTCTTCGCTGGCAAGGATCTTGGTCTAGTCTGTAGTCAAATCACTGAGGTCATTTGCCTGTGCAGTAAAATCGAGTGACAGGCTATTTAAGAGATTTGCTGTAGGATTTTTGAGCCTGCTTGACATTATTTACAGTCCTTCCACGACAAAATGTGACTAACATCTCTCTCATGGTGAGAACAGTAAACACTCCACAGAGATTAAAAATAAAACCTCAGCACACAAATTCCTGTGATTGTATACTTAATTATATAGTCTAGAGATCTTAGATTAGTCATCTTGGAGCCAGATTTACTGAACAGGGCAAATTAGCATGAGACCACAATGGGATGGGATTGGAAAGTTTTGCGGATGATTTCCAACATTTCCAGAAAGACCGAAACAATCTACCAAGAGCAGCGTCAATTCACCTAGGGTCGTAAACAAGCAGAGCCGATGATAATCAGGTGTGTGTGATCTACAAGCAGAACAGGCTTAAAGGGATAGTTCACAGAATAATTAAAATTATCCCATGATTTACTCAACCTCAAGCCATCCTAGGTGTATATGACTATCTTCTTTCAGACAAACACAATCGGAGATATATTTAAAAATATCCTGGCTCTCCTAAGCTTTCTCCAAGGCACTTCACCTTGGACTTTCATACACACACACACAATGCACTACACACTCACTCATTTCAGGCAGACTACATTTCCCATAAGCCCCATACCCATTCACTGATTACCGCACCGGCTGCACCACATTCACCAGCCGTTGATTACCACACCAGCTGCACTTCATTACCCACACTATTTAAGCCCCACACACACATACATGTTTTGCGAAGTCTTGATTTGCTTACCACTGTCAATTCTGAGCGTTTATCCCCGTGTCTTGTTTTCTTGGTCTTGGTTTCTCTCTGTCTGTTCCGGTTATTGACTGTTCGCTGCCAACCTTGTTGGATTTACTGCTTTGGATTAATGGACTGTTGTTTGCCTGCCGCCTGCCTTGATCTATTCGCCTGATTATTTACTACGATTCTGCCTATCCTCCTTTATACCTGTCCGCCACTGTTTGACCTTTACCTGTTCTGACCATTTTTGTAATAAAGCTGCATTTGGATCCCATCCCACTGACTCCTCATTACAGTGAGTAAATAATGGGATAATTTTCATTTTTGGATGAACAATCCCTTTAAGAAATGTTTTCCGGCAGTGATCAATAATGGAGCAAATACCAGTAAATTGACTAGCGCAAACCTTAGTAAATCACATTGTATGATACATTTAGGGCCCATTTACACGTCACCTAAAAATGGAAAACTTTAAGCGTTTTGGCCGTTCATTTAGACTATTTAGCAGCCTAAAAACACGAACTTTTGAAAACTGGATTCAAATTGCAAGTTTTTAAAAACTATACCATTATCGTCCCCACATTTGCATATTTTACACGATGACGTCATGCGCATGCTTATTACTTATTCAGTCAACAGGCATGTAGTGGCATTGCCAACTATAGGTCTTGCAGCATAATACAGCATTTTTAGTCATTTTCGCAGATCCGTGTGATCTGGGATCGTTTTGACAATGTTGTCGTCTGTACGCAAAAGACACAATGCACAAAAAAGACACAATTCTGTTTTTAAACAGCTATCCATTGTTGTCATGTAAATGTACCCTCAAATACTCTTCTGCCATAAATATTGCATCTGAAAGGGATGGGTCACTCGTAAAAATAACTGTGTCCATGCCTTTTCATTGTGTCTTTAGTAAGTCCTGACAGTTTTTTGTCACCCAAAAAGGGTTTGCACTGGTGCAAGTTGTTAGTAAACCTGGCCCATAGTTTCAGATAGCATGGAGGTATTTGAACATTAATCAAGACTGATTTTCTGGAGCTCTGAAAAAAATTAGAGGCAGTGCTAGTTACCAATCTCAAAGGAATTATTTACTATGTTCACATCGAAGTTGAAACGGTAGAGGTAATGGATGAGATGACTGCTTCTGCTCTCAATTAAGCTTCCAGACTGAATCATTTACAAAACTTGGCATCCTGGTTTATACTGAGAAGGAACCTGCACCTGATAACTATACACTTGCATGGCTTTTTCAATATTTGTTGTCACTGTTTCAAGCAAATGTTTTAAAATATTTTTTTTTGATGCAACATTTGAGCAAGTAAATCGACACTATACGTGTCAGAGCCTGCATGAGAGCATTTTAAAAGAAAAAAAAAAAAAACTTTAAACGTGAAACAAGACAACGATACTCTATTATTCAAAGCAATATGAAATTCAAACCCACATGATTTGACTTTTAAAAAAGCCATTAACAATCGGCTGAAGAACTTTCCTTCATTTGAAATTCAGAAATCAATGCTATTTTCAGGATCTACTTTTAATTTATGGCCAAAAACAAAATAATGGTCAGGAGAGGAACAGAGACCTCTTACACAAGCATGGGCACAAAATCCATCATGTCTGCAAATCATATGCAAATTTAATGCTGCAAAACATTCTAGTTTGTACATTCTATTTGAGAGTGTGTGAGGAAAGTATAGTTAAAATATGTTTTTGATTCAGTTCAGTAATAGATTTGGATTATTAATGAACTGTAATGGTAAGTATGAAACTAGTCAATAATTTATTGGTAGTAATTTTTTAAAAGTGTATAAAAAAAACAGTATGTAAAAGTCTCACTGCACCTATAAAGCTTTCACAACATATGAGTTTGGAGATCTCTGAGAATCACTCCATAATAATGAAGCTAGCCTTTAGGCTATTTTGCTGTATTTAACTTTATAAAATACATTTTCATGCTTTAATTCCCATTGCTCCAACTGGCCAAGCGTAAACCCCATGATGAAACAGGACACGTTTTATTGACTGAAGAGTTGCGGGTGTGATTCTATTTTCCCCGCTCTTACTGGCAGGAACGAACAGTTTCTGAAGACTGCCGCTTAATTGGCCTGTCTGTAATCCAAAACCATATCTGGTATAAAACCTAATAACTTATTAAACCTCTTAAAATAGAACCAAAAAGGTCAGTAAAAATAGGTCTTTGTTAAGGTCTTTTTTTCTGAAAATGAATCTCTGAGCTTTTTAATTTATTTCTGGAACAATCTGACTTAGTCTCCTCAGGAGACCAGAGAAGATGAATCCGGTTCCCGTGAGGAAGAAATTTCCCAGCATTGAGGTGGTTTGCTTCTAAGACAAGGACACAAGCAATGAAAGACTGGAGAATAATCTAGATGAATGCAATTTGTTTAACCTTGTGTTCCCGCGGTTACAGTTGCATAAAGGCCTGTTCACACCGACGACTGTAACGGCATCAATATAGTTGTAAAAATTGTTCCAAATGTAAAGAACAATGAATAGCAGAGTCTACACCACATCTATAACAATTACAGCACAGAGAAACAATATTGATGGAATCATATTGAAAGGTGCAGCATATGGAAGTCCTCCAGGAAAACTAGTCCTGTCCGAAAAGGGCAATAGTCAAAATTGACGCTTGTCAGTTTCCCAATAAATTTGCCATTTATTTTAATGAGGGAAAAAATTCATTATTTTTCATTATAAATGTAAACTTTTTCCCACTCATGTATCTGATACTTTCCACAATAGACTGTAGCTTATGTTTTTAGAATATAATAAGAAATCAATAGATAAAACCAAGTCTAATCGATTTCAATTAAATAAACGGAAGTTGCGATAGTCTATTCTTCCCTATTGTGATATATATCCGAGTAAAACAGCTTCTCAAACAACAAAAGATGTAGGGCAGGATTTGATTTTGTCAAGCAAGTTCTGTTTGATTAAAGATTACAAGGGAACATGAATTTAAAAAAAAAAAAAAAAACACACACACAGATAAAAACTGGAATATTCCATTAAAAAAAAATAACACTTTACAATAAGGTTCATTAGTTAACATTAGTTAGCAGCACTAGCGACTGTGGCATAATAAAAGTCCCGCTGCTTTCGAGGCGTGTGTCGCGTTCGTCTCTCATTATCAATCGCTCCGGCGCCTCGTTCAGCTCCACTTCATACTACAGTAACGTTAATAATCGCATCCATGAATATGATTTCTGCCCAAGTCCCATCCTGATTCTTTTCCACCAGCTGTGAGGTGTAGACCGCACGTCCCAAGATTCCTTGCTCAAACTTGGCGTCATCAAGCTACACCTTTGTGCTGAATAGGCGACCTCTAGTGGATGAACAACTACATAGTGCACCTTTAACTAACGTTAACGAAGATTAGTAAATACAATACACAAATGTATTGCTCATGGTAGTTAAAAAATGAACTAATGTTTAGTTAATGAACCTTATTGTAAAGTGTTACCAAAATAAGAATTTTAAATTTTGATTTCATGGTGAAATATTTGCTTTGACTGAAGGAATCAATCCTGTATCCAGCACTCAAGATAAGCATACTTGAGCTCTACAGAACATCTTATACCCTGCTTACATAATGCATTGATTTACTGCTCCAGCTTCTGAACCTTTATACTTTATTTATAGTTCAAAAATATGTGAAACCAGCACTTCCACTCATCCATTTCTTGCGGTGCCGTTGAAATAAATAAATATATATATATATACACACATACAAGAACTGAACACATTCTGCCTCATATTAAGTCATGTTATTAACCTTGTTAGACAAACAAATGATAAACAATAGAAAATCCTACATCACTGATCTGCAAGGAGATGTAGAGTTAGCCATTACATTGACATGTCAACATTAACTACATCACAAACTGCTGTTCATTCATCCTCTGAATAGGCCTGAGAACATAAAACTATAATAGATTTGTAATGAGATATGAGCAGAATGAGTCTTCATCACTATTCGCATTTAAAAGTGATTTGAAAGCATTGTGGAAGAGGCATAAACCTCATTCGTGTGTGTGTGTGTGTGTGTGAGCGTGCTGGTACAGTCTTCTGATCCATATTGCCATTCAGAATTGAACTGAACATTTCAAAATGTATATTTCAATTCACTTTCTGAATTCAAACTGCAGAAGCATATAACAGTATAAATTATTCAGTAAACACCATCATAAAAACAACGTTTTTCCTGAAACATTGTTACTAAAAATCATATATGATATTATGATTAAAAATAAACATTGTCATTTCATTAAATATTTAATGTATTCAATTTAATGTTATGAATATGCCAATAAGTCAAATTATATTGTCATTTTAATATTATTATGCAAAATTAATACCAGCCATCCCTGTTCAAAAGTTTGGGTCATAAGACTTGTTGTTCTTAAATTGATCAAAAGAGACAGTAAAGGCATTTATAATGTTTAGAAAAATGATATTTCACATGAATTCTGTTCTTTTGAACTTTCTATTTATTAAAGAATTCTTTTAAAAAGTCATGTTTTAGTTATTGACAATCATTAAGTGTTTAAACAGCAAATCAGCATATTAGAATGACTTCTGAAAGATCATGTGACACTGAAGACTGGAGTGATGATGCTGAAAATTCAGCTTGACATCAGGAATAAAGTACATTTGAAAATATATATTTTTAAAATGACTTTATTGCTGTATATTTTGTTAAAATGAATGCAGCCTGCGCGTTGAGCATATAAGAGACGTCTTTCAAAAACAAACAAAAAAATATTACTAACTGCACGTACTGGTATTTCCGTTAGCATGTTTATGAATCTCTTTAAAACCATATCAATAGAATGCAAGGAACTCATTGCAGAGTTAGAGTCACATGTAACATGGTCAACATAAAGGACTGAGACACCGATTCATGTCCGTACACTATATCAAATACAACCTTACAATAAAAAGCAATTACTCGCTGGTGAGAAAGTTCTTTCAAGCACCTTATCTTTGCACAGCACAGGCCGTCTCTGGCTTCTCATGATCTTTAAGACAGGGTGCATGAGACTGGGCTATTTTACCCACTTCCACAGTCTGTTCTATTAATAGCCAACCCAGCGAAAGGTACAGTGTGAGTGATGCCTTTGAGTGCTGTGGAAACAGACAATTTGAATGGGGTTGCTGACACTCAGTAAATCCCCAGACTGTTCCTGAGTTTTTCCTCATTCCTGTCAAAGACTCTGCTGCCTGCTAAACAAGTCAGAGCTTAGTCCAGTCCGTACGGCACTGGAGACGAGAGACAGTGACACAGAGGTGTAAATGACAGGTCTTTCCGTCACATTTAGGATCCAGTACTTGGATGTTGTTGTGGGGAGGACACTGAAAGACAATGGTTTAGGTACCTGCTTTTGGGATGAGGCTTAAACAAAAACCTGCCTTGTGAAAAAAAAAAAAAAAACGCTCGATGTGACACTAATGAGTCATTCACAGTAAGATCAGGAATGTACATTAGGAATGAGAACAGAAACAAAATTGTGATTTGTCATGCTGTATTTAAAGGTTACAATAAAATGACACTCTTTTTTGTCTTATTTATTCATTTATTCAAAAACATTCAATCCTTACAACGACTTTAATATGGGAGTTTGTTTCTACCACGGAATAAAACAATTTAAAAGGTAATTGTAACTTTTTAATCACACAATTCTGATTTTTTTTTAATTGTGAGATATAAACTCACAATTGCGAGTTATAATGTCAGAACCGCAAGATGTAAAGTCAGAGTTGCAATTTTAGTCAAGAAGTCTTCTCACATGTCATTGTCCCCTACATCAAGCATCTCAAAGAGATTTCTATACCAAGTCAGCTAAATTTTTTCTCCCCAGAGACAAGTTACCAAACCACTCCATTACCCATATATGACATTCAATCACTACGATGAGATATCTCTGCCTGATATGTGCACACTTGCCTGTTTAGCTTCATTGAGAGCTCATTCAAGTATTTCAGGAATAAGTGCATATCACAGACAAAACCACCAGTGTTAACGCGAAACAGAGAACTGAAGGCTTAAATACAAAATAGGGAATGATCAACTGAACAAGAAACAGGTGCGTAACTAACTAATCAGAAACCATGAAAACTAATACACTTATTTGTGGCACAGTCAAAGTACTGTAGGTATATGGAAGCAGCAATAAAAACAATAATAAAACTCTGTTGGTCTATAGGCTATAACATGGTCTATAATGCAGAAATAGATTTCCCATCTGGAGAAAACCTGCGCAAGTTAGTTTTTTGCGCTTACGTTGGTCTTCTGTGAGTACATTCGTTTTCTCTGAATCAC
This sequence comes from Opsariichthys bidens, assembly GCA_037194245.1. Classification (NCBI taxonomy): domain Eukaryota; kingdom Metazoa; phylum Chordata; class Actinopteri; order Cypriniformes; family Xenocyprididae; genus Opsariichthys; species Opsariichthys bidens. Next base: position 29,533,614 of record CM074278.1, read on the forward strand.
ACATTACGCACATTTGAGAAATGATCTTAGATCAGATGTAGGATGGTTCCAACAGTTTATAAACGAGCCGCCATTGACCCGTGACATGTGGTGTATGTTATTGCAAAGAACTTTATTTCGCCTTTCTAACATTATTAAATGTATGTAATATGACTTTTTTCTTTCTCTGAAATGACTTTCCTTGTCTGCTGACGAGTTTTATTTTTGTATAATTGCGGTACTATAATAGTTTTTATAATTTTGAATTTTAATTCATTTTTATATTTTCTTTTATCAGTTTATTTTAGTAAAAGTTGAGTAATTTTGTCATTTTTATTCATTTTGTATATAAATGTTTTTTTTCAGTATTAGTTATTTTAGTACATCAAGTTAACCAAAGCTAAATAGTAAAAAATATGAATATGAAAGGAAGTTTGCTAAAAAGCGATGCTGTACTGTAAACTACTGTAGAGCAAACTTCCTTTCATATCCCTAATTCTTCTCATTGAATATCTGGTTGAACTCTGAAACATGTTACATTACAGAAACAAAATGGTTTGCAAACCCAATTCATGATGACTGTAAATCACTTTGGGGTAAAATATCCCATACATTACAAAGAAACATGATACAAGCTCAACCTATTTAGTAGTATCGGTGTTCGGAAGCACGTAGACGAATCTAGCACAAATGTTCGCTTCGGTTTCCCAGTGGGCCTACAGTTAAATGAGGACATACTTTAGAGACTCTTCTATTTTGCTTTTGTGAGGTAAACAATTTTTTCCCGTAAATTCCTTCCTCTCAGTCTGACAGTAATAAATCAGGAGGGAATGTAACATCTGTCACAAAATGAACAAAAACAACTCTTCCTGTCAAATCAAACCTCTGAGGTCTGTTTCCTTCCCATCTCCATCGCAGCCTGAAAAACAGAGAAAGTAAAAGCCAGAAAAGGACGACGAGAGGATGAGGTGAGGCAGCAGTCTAAAGTCAGCCTCATTCCTCTGTCAATTTCTAAATTTTTAATTTTCATACCTTTCACTGCCGCAAGCACCCTTGCGTGCTGACATGGCGGATGCTATTTTAGCTTCTGCAAAGGCAACAGATTTGGACTTATGCAAGCGGGGGGTGGGGAGAACCTGTCCGATCTCCCGGGGCTTCGGGACTCTGTCACTATCTCTCAGACCAGCATCAGTGCCTGTGAGGTCTTATCTCTGTTGCTCATTGTCTCCCTCTTTTCATTTCCTTTAGTGTTCCCTGACGTCCTCCCATTGCTGGAGTAACGGCATCATGACACATGCATAAATAGCAAATGACAGACGACATTAGCAAGGCCATTCGACCACCTCAAGGTGATGAAAATGTGACCGACCCTGTCCTTCGCACCACCCTTATTGCCCAAGCAAACATAGCAACAAGAAAAAAAATGACAAGAAAGCCAACCAATGAGGGAGAAGAACTGCTGTCTTTCAGCCAACCAGAGGGAGCCTTCATTCAACTGCAGAAACATAAGGCGTACTTAAAGCTATTAAATCTGATTAAATACATCCAAATGAGTCTCACGCTTCCATTTAACTTCTCCATTATAACATTAATTGACAAACACTTGCGCTCGAGTCTTAATCTCTGCTCTGGGGTGGATCAGGGAGGTTTTCATGAATCATTCTTCCAAGTGGGTAGTATCATCAACCTTTCTGTGATTATTGCTCTTGTTAGAAGGAGAAACTACAAAAAGAAAAACTGCTATTGGTTTTTTTTTTATACAACAATAAGGATTTTCACACTGCAGGTAACCCCATGTTATTGTCGTTCTGAACACTGCTTTTAACCTTGGGTGAAAGGAATGTCTCACACTTGTAATTTAGAAGCGGGGTTAGCACCGATTTTTACCTTGGGTTATGAACAGTCAATATAAACGGTAAATTCTGCATTTGAGAGGAAAAACGTCAAATTCTGACAGTAACGTGACAATTTCAGTAAAGAAGTGACCATTTCGTTCTTACCTTTATAGTCCGAAATGTCCATTCAGTATGAAGTTCATAATACAGGCAGCAATACAAGGATGCGCAACGTTAAAGCCAGCTATGTAAACATGTCGTGTGCTGTCTTTATCCAATCAATGACACAGATTCCGCAAATATGCAAATGAGAACGTTAACCAGGGGTTTAAGAATGTACAATGTGAAAGGTCATCTTATGAATACCCAGGATTAATAGTTAACTCCAGGGAAACTATGAACAGAGTGAAACAAGATTACCCAGGATTCAGTTTACACAGGGTTAACTATTTAAAGTGTGAAAAGCCCTAATTAGTACCAGTTCTCAATCTTCTTGTCTGCGTGTTCCGGACAGGATTAGAGCTGAGTTTTATTACTTACTCTTTCTGCAGGTTACATCGTTAGGAAAGTAGGGGTGTCAAAGTTCTCTGACTTGAGTCATGAAACAAATTAAGTGTCTGATTAATGAGTCGTTGAATTATTCACTCAACCGATTGGTTTAAAAATACAGATTTTATTGAAAAGCCAATTAAATCACACATTGTGTCCCAATTCAAATACTATCCACCCTGAACGACATTTTAGATTAATAACCTTCAATTCTATTTAGGATAGTATGCAAATTAGGAACAGTCGTTATTTACAATAAAACTCCAATACTGAATTTTTTTTTTAAGTGATTAAAAATGCTTATTCATTCAGAAACAAATCGAACCAGTGTATTTATTTCAAAAATTCTGATTAATTATGGAATGAAACACCCTGGCAATGCTGAGTCTAAAATTACTCAATATTAACTTATTGTTTATTGGACTGTTGTAGAATTCAGGATTCTGGCTACCATTTGCTGATGTGATATCGTTTGAATCACAGGGACGATTGTCGAGAGAAAGGAGGCACTACGAACAAAAAATTAATCAAACTAAAATGGTAAACTGGGGAAAGCAGATTCACAAAATACAATTAAAGTCAATCAACAGGCTAAAGCATTAATGTTCATATGCACATATTAACACTCACACATGCAAACTATCTACTATATATACACGAGGACCTTGGCATAGCTGTCCAGTCCACAAGGAGGAGGACCAAGAATCATAGTGACAGTGATTAAAAGGCTGATTGTTACAGACCTAAACTTCCCCCAGGGTGCAAGTCAAACTAGGCTAAACGCATCTACACTTCCAGCTGTGTGCTTTCCACATAGTAGCTGAATAGTACACAGAAATGTACAGAAGCTTGAAAAGAATATTCTGGAAGAATGGCAAGGAACAGAAATTTCAATTTGCCATTTCCATTAATGTCTGACAATTGAAACTCTATATTTCCCATTGCATTTCATATGTAAGAGGCAGCCTGGAACATAAGCCTGATCCAATTGAACATCACTGGTACTTCACTGATCATACAACACTGTTAGCATTAGTGCCACTCTAAAAACGCTGTTGAAAATGCATATAGCAACCAACGTTCGATTCAATGTATTCAGAGCATACTGATTGCATTTTTCCTTTCAAGAACACTAATCCAGATGCAATTCTAAAAATCCCTTTCAGGCAAACACAAACAATGTTCGTACATCTTTTAAATCTTTTTAATATCTATATACCTCACAGTTGGTTGCAAAAAGAAGGGTAGTTGAGGTGGGATCTATGCACAGCAGTCACCTTATTAAACAACAAACACCATGCAGGAACATATATGGGAAAATACTGGAACACAGGAGAAACAAAACTAACTCAAACTGAATTTGAACAGACCAAAAACAACTCAAACTGAGGGCTTTATATACAACAGCTAAACAAAGAGCAGGTGAGTCAAATCAATCAAGCAATGAGTTGCCATGACAACAAATGAGAACCTTCTAATAACAAAAATAAAACACTGATCTATAAACGAAAAGTCTGGGAAAACTAAACTAAAACCAAAACTGAATGTTACAATACCATGAAGGATATACAGAAACAGACATTTGAGATGGGAGGAATGCAACTTTCCCCCCCCATTCTTTTATATATTAATTTAGCAGGCATTTTTATAATTTTATAGTTTACACCCCCAGTTTCAAAGGCTTAAGCCTAGTCCCAGACTAAAATGCACAAACATGTGCCAACAGAAATGATGTAAAGCATATTTTAACACTTATATTAACACACTGCATGTCAAATATGAGCAAACATCAAAGTAAAACTACAACTGCTTTAAAACATACAGCACTTATAATTTTAATATTACTTGCTATTTTTAATCTTCACATGGCCTTTATTCAAGTAGCTGTCATTTAGTTTTACATTATAATGATTTGAAGTTTCTTAAATTCTTTTAAATAAAACTTACTGATCAGCTAATGAACCATTTTCAACTAGATTAATTTTAACGAGATAATTAAATATGATTCATATTTTAAAAATTCAGTCGTGCAATTCAGTAATACAATAATAAATACTTATTTCATTTCAGAACTAGTCAAAAAATTGTGGCCATGACACATCTGCCAATCAACTTTTAAACAGCAACCTATGGATAAAATGGATATTAGTTCAAATTCAAAAGCATCAAAAATTAATACAAAAAAAAGTTTCTCACAAAAAAATTAAATGATTTCACTTTGGCCTTCTAACTGAAAATAAATTAGAAACCACTAGGCTGAGCGTCTAAAAAATATCATTTATCTGGCTAATGGTTCAGATATCTTTCAGATAGCCTGTAATCTATTATCTCTCCTTTCTGCAGTGGGACGTGGCTCATCCATGTCACACACCTAAAAGAAAATTAAAGCAAGCTATGCCACATATTGCCATTGCTAGTTTTTGATACCTACTGTAAAACAAAAGACTTTAAAACAAACAAACAAAAAAAACACTCCTCAAATGGCAAAATCGTGGAGAAAAAACTTTCTTTTTTTTTTACAGATTTCTGAGAGTCTGAATCTTTGACTTCACACCTGCCCACACCACATGGTAATCTGATAAATGTCTCATTATGAAACATTTTGTAATGGAATTCACAGTTATTAGAGCAGAAACACTTATTAGTTTTAACATTTTGCAGCGAATGTTTCGCGCTTTATTTTTTCCGACACTAAATAAGGCAGAGGCACACTTTGACGAAAGACGTGAACTGGAGGAAGACTGCGCTGCAGCGGCCGCACTGGAGCATCACTGAAGCACTACGAGGGTTTGAGAGTCTGGGCGTGCATGACACTGCACAGCTGGGCGATGATGACGAGGCCCGTTGCCATGGAGACTGTGTAGCCAGAAACACAGACATTCAAGGCCAGAAAAATGTTATCAGATGTACCAAAATCAATCTCACACTAGAATGTGTTTGTGTTTCTGAGGGGTGAGGGTCTGTAATTGAAGATTATTAACGTTTTCAAAGAATCCTAATGGAGTTTTATGCCATTTGTTTTTTAAAGAGTTTGCAAATACAACTGCATGGCGCTCTCACCAGTATTTCGATTAGTTGTTGACCTTTATGGGGTTTTCCAGTGGTTGATTTTCAAATTATTACATTTGGTCCCCCAATATGTACATTTACCCCCAGTCTCACAGACAAGGCTTAAGTTAGCCCCAGACAAAAATGTATATTTGAGCTGTTTTAACTGAAGGAAATTTGCACTTATATATATGTCACTGCCATTGTTTTGTCTCAAGACGCACACCAGAAATGTTTTTTCCAAAGCATGTTTATAAAAGCTACTTAAATGTCCTAACTGAACTAAAGTCTAATCCTGGGTTCATCTAAACCCTGTCTGTGAAACCAGGCCCTGATGTATGAGGTTTAATTATGTTTGTCATTTTAAAGTCAGATTTTGTGTCCCAAACTTGTTTCAAACTGACCTTTGAAACAAATGCTCGGTGAGACTAAGGGTGCGTTCACACTTGTAGTTCGGTTCGTTTGGTCTAGACCAAAAAAACAAAAACAAAACATATAGTCCTGATCCGCTTAGCGTTCACACTGGCATTTTTAACAGCGAACCTTAAGTTACCGAACCAAAGGCGTAGGGATACGGTCACAACCTGATTGGTCGGCTTTTATGGCGTATATTTGGCGACGGATCTCGCATTCAGAACAATGCTGTGTGCTGGATTAAACGCCATCATTTCATGCGTGTACATATACTTTATTTTTACCAGCTGAGAACTCACGAAGAGCTCATAAAATGTTCAAAACATTCAAAACAGCACCAGGATTTCCTCCGTTGAATGCAGAAACAAATATTGATGAGGCACTTTACCTCCTCGTAGCTCCACGTTTGCCCTCTACTCATTTTGGGTACACCGATCTTTCCGCATCGTCAAATCAGCTGACTTGTAGCGTCGCATCTTGTGACATCACGTCCTGTTTTTGGTTCATTTACACGTCTTTGGTCCGTGTTGCGTTCATATATCAATCGAACCGCACCAGAGTTCGTTTGTAAGCGGACCGAGACCCATCTTTTTAGCGGTCTCGGTCCGCACCAGGGTTCGGATGGCAGCGTTCACATATGTTCAAACGAACCGCACCAACTGAGCAATCGCACCAGGGTTCGTTTTAATCCAACCAAACATGACAAGTGTGAACGCACCCTAAATCAAACAAAACGACATACAGAAGAAGTAGGGGTAAAACAAAGGAAAATAAAACAGCTAATTCAATGTAAAAAATGTTAAATGGACTATTAATTTACAGGAATGACTGCAAAAAAAAAATCGGCAAGATTTACAATGAAATCTCATTTGTTCATTTCTTCAATTGTCGTCACACCTTAACAGGTGATATAACAGGTTTTCTTCATTAGGAAGAGGCAAACAAAGCTGAACAAAGGTAGACTAACACCTTGAAGAAAAAACCAAGACCTAAAATAACAGCATTTCACAGACTAGCCTCACAAATACAAGCATCTGCAGATAACTGCAACTCTCTATTTCATACCTATCAGCATTGTGGTAAAGCTCCTAACAGCTTTCTCAGCAGAGCCAACAAAACATGTTCAGTTCACTCTCACAAAAGGCAAAAGTGAATCGTTGTACCTGATAAAGACGAACATACACACCTGAAATGACCTTCATGAATGAAAGGCCTAAACAAAGCTTGCTCACTTAGATACATCACCTTCTGTTCCTAACTCTCCATTAGCTGAATGATCCCTGTCCTCATTGTAACAGTCCAAGGATGAGCAAAATCAACATTTGCAGTATAAGTGTTCGTTTACACGATGTACTAAAAATGCCTTCGCGTTTTTGCGCGTACAGGCATTGTCAAAAACAATCCCCGTTCACACGGATACGCAAAAACAACTAAAAATGCTTTATTTTTCTGCCAGGCCAGTAGTTGGCGACATCACTTTGTAAAGAAACACTTCTCGTGAATGATGTCACCATTTTCACAAATTTGCATTTTTGTACTTTACATGGAAACAACAATGATTTCGTTTTCAAAAACTTGCGTTTTCAGGCCCACAGAAAAATTGTCGTGTAAAAGAACAGCCGAAATGCAAGTTTTTTCCGCTTTTAGCTGAAAACGGTGTCAAGTAAATGACCTCTAAAACAAGACGTCGTCTCAAAGAACCACACACCTGATTTGTGCTACATATAGCCATGTATACACCACAGGAACATTCCCCAGGAACTAGGGACTTTGGGGTGATTCTCTGTGTGTTTTGACTGCAAGGAACCAGGGTCTAAATGAGATTCAGGGTAAAAAATTCCTCCTCAGGAAGTCTCAGCTCACGTGGTAGTACTTTTTCAAAGTTCAGGAACTTGGGACTTGGGCGCTGAACGTGCTGATTGCTTTGAGTTTCCCGTAGCATTATATTTCAACCACCAAAAGTCTGATGTGGTGCGAGGAGTAAGAGTTTGCTATTCAAATCACAATGGAGTTAAAAAAGAAATAAGACTGATGGACCGACGAGGTCCAGGCTTTATTAATCTTAAATGCGGAGGACAAAATCCAGTGGGAACTGGAAAGTTGCACACAGTTCTCAGTACCTCTGACCACAATGGAAACACAGACAGCAACAGGTCTGGGGGAAAAAAGGTCCTGGGACAAATTGTTCCATGTAATTTCGGTGGAAAAGCAGCTAAGGTTTCCAAGATTTCATTACTGTAAAGCACTATAATGCATCTGGAGTATTGCAATAAGCCTGAAGTGTCCCATTTAATTTTAATCTGATTATATTGTTGTTTAATTTCTGCTGAAGTACTATTAATATTATGTTCTTAAATTAAATTAAATTCATTAAGTTCATTTGGGCTGAATTAATTGCAGATATTTTTAAATAATACAAATAATAAAAACGACATCCTAGCTTAACACTTTTCTGAGACGGTTAACTTGTAAACTACTTCCAAACCAGTCTAACCAAGTTTGTCTGGAAGCATCACTTGTATACTTTAGCGATGCAAAACCTCATAATGCTCATGTACCATTAATGTCTAATTCACATCATAAAATATGGACCGTTTAATGTAAAATCAATTTAATGGATTTTACCACATCCAATCGCGCATTACGCCAACATACAGCGAGCATACAGCTTTTTGTTTTCATTCTGTGACTTAGAAAAGACACAAAATGAAGTTGCTATGTGAATGCCACAGGCCATAACAACAGTGTTCCATCACAAACAGCTCAGGAAATCATGTCACATTCATTCAGTATCACTCAAACTCATGGGTTAACAGACAGGTAGTGCTGCAGGGTGGCTGCTAATTGACTTTCATGGAACACTCCATTATACCATTCCATGAGCGATTACAGCTTTTAGGCTTATTGAAGATATAAATCAAGAATACAAATCAGCTTACACAGGGATATTGGTTGCACATGCAGTTGATACATAGGTCTACCTGTCTCCCACTTCCCAACTGTCACAAAAACAGAGATAAAGTAATGTATATCGTCATGACCCTGTGTACATGCCGCATTACTGCTGACTGTACTACAGACAAAAGTTTTACTCTTTCAAATGTTATTTAAGGCAAAATACTTTCATATACCGTAGCTTGACTAAGGGTTTAAAAACATTAATGAGAGCTGTTTCAAATATTGATTAAAATCATTATGTCCTGTTGGTTTTGGGTTATAGTCTACAAACTCTCTAGTGCTACAAACAGCATTAAGTTACATAGATCACAGGACCTTTCATTAAGATGATTATAGTTTTGAGATTATAGTTTCATTCCATAAACAATTCATGATGTTTTCATCTATAACTTATTCATGAGAAAGCGATCTGGCACTATACATACGTCATGATGTAATTAGTACAAAATATAACCAGGCCAATGTAACACCTGAAGAGAACTATTCATTTTTTGAATATAAAACTCCATTATAATTGAGTATAACTCCAAGTACATGACCTGGCCAACAAACTAGTTCATCCAGTCAATTGTATAATCACCAAGATGTTAAATCTGTTATGAGACCTCTGTTAGGCTGAAGGTGGAACAGGATATACTCAATAACCTGTTGACAACAGTCCCACGGATCAGAGAAGAAGCGCCACAGCATGACACACTCATTAATAATGAAGGGCAGTTAATGCCTGGAGTGAAGGAGCACTCTATGGGTGGAGCCCCTGGGAGCCAGAGAGGAAACTGGTGGTCAAGGAGAAAAGTGCAGCACAATCAAGCAGAACGGCACAACCCAGTAAGATATTAAATTGGCCATGATTTATATATATGGGTGAAGTGATGTGATATACTGCCACTGAGAAGCTGACAGAGACATCAACTGGCTGTGGAATGGGCGGTGATCTGGTTTATTCACTGTTCAAATCAAATGTTGTTTGCTAAAGTAAATACACATGCTGAAATTACACACTTCACCTTTAAAACCAATGAGAAAGCTTAGACATAATCAGTCTCGAACATGCTTTAATGTTCAAAAAACACATGAAGAGTTCCATTGCAAAAACCTCCAAGTACATCTGACGTCTTTTCTTTTCAATGAGATTTTTCTTACCAGGCTCCTATGTTTAGGTTCAGTAATTTCACTTTAACGGCAATGAAAAGGTCTTATTTTCAAAAATGTCACTTTAGTTAATTCATTGGTATTAAACAAATTTGACTGTCTTTGGCTGCAAAACCACCTAAGTCCACCTCTTTGGACAACAAGACAGTGAAATGTTTGTTTCTGTGAATTTTACAGCAGCAAAATGAACACTGTTGTTACTTGCTGCTCGCGAAATCCCTGCGACGATGGACAAAACATGATAAACGCACACCGTCATTGCACACATTCCGTCAATCATCTTGAAATTATACGATTCGATTCGAGTATTCTGATTGGTTCTTCTGTGGACTTAGAGGCTTTTGCTGACAGAGGGAACAACCAGTGGCACAGATCCCCAACAAACCGTCCCATACCAGCATGATGAATTCGATCTTCAACAAGATGGAGCTGGATTAAATATTTTGACGGTTGCGATCCCAAATCGGACCAATGACCTATAACTTTGCCTGAATCAATCAAGCACTGTTCGCTGTTGGCCAGAGGAGAAAGCAAGGTTTTTGCCTCCATTTTTCTCATCTGTTGGTCACCTGATGTCACCTGTTGGAGTTTGGGTTCCTTGCCGCTGTCGGCTTTGGCTTGCTTAGTTGGGGACACTTGATATTCAACGATGTTTTTGATCTGCCTGCATTGACACCATTGTATGCGAACTGAACTGAGCTGGACAATCAGTCCTGATACACAGGTAAATTAACTAAATTAATAACTATTGATTATTTTTACACCGGAATGAATCAATACTGAATTTATTTAAGCTGGACAATGACACCATTTTCTTTAAAAGCTGCTGTGCAGCCAAAAATTATTTGCCAATTATTACTGTAAAGCTGCTCTGACACAATTAGCATTGTAAAAAGCGCTATATAAATAAAGGTGACTTGACTCTGTGACACGTTTAGCGGCTTTTGTATCTGAACTCTTCACGTAATTTGCAGCTCCTCTATTCCCAGTCTGTCTGAAATGTGCTGATTTCTACAAAGCTGAAAAGCTCGGAGTGCTCTGATTGGCAAGCCGACCCAGTGCTTTGTGATTGGCCAAAAACCTCAAGTCTACGACAAAAATGTAACACCCTTTACCACAATCCTGAGCTTCAGCTTCCATTTAATGATGTGTTCGGTTTTACCGTATCTGGTTCATTTACTATTCAAATAAACATGTTGCTACGCCGAAATTACACACTTCAACTTTAAACCAACGAGAAAGCTTAGACAAAAACAGCCTCTGCCTGAATATCGTGTGGAAAAAGCAAAAACACTAAGGAAAAGGGATAAGAACAGATCAATATGTGCTAGTATTGCGTCAATAAAAGGAGAGTGAGTCAGCGAGTAAGAGAGAAACAGGTGAGTGTGAGTCATACTTTCACTGCCAATCTCTCTCTGTGGTTTCAACAGCCATAACCCCCCTGATCCCCGCCATATCCTCTTGCGGAATTTGTCAGAAGACAAGAGCCAGGCTGCACCTCACCTGTCTGTCCTGCCCTCAGGCATCCAGACCAAAAACAGCAGCTTAGCCACCGCAAATAGACCAAAAGAAGAGCCGCTGAGAACGGTCGGCTGCTTTCACTGGAAAGATGAAGTTGAGCTTATATGAGAAATAAAATCATGGCAGAACACATTTCTGCTTTTCAAAAAACAAAATTACATTATGTAACATAATATTACACTGTTGACAGAGAAAAACAGGTCACATCAGTGTATCAAGTCACATTTTATTATCACATACAGCTCACATGAGATCACACCAATAGCAAACCACAACCATCCAACGATCCAATCAGAGCCCAATTGACAAAACTCTTGGATGTTTGTCACAAAAGGGGAGAAAAGTCTAGCGCAACTTCTGTTTCATGCTGAATTTAACGGGGTCATAGGATGAAATATTTTAGAAGTTCATTATTTTGATTATTGGGTGTAATAGAAAACACGTTACATTATTGCAGCTCCTCTGTTCGCCTTCTCTCTTTGCATATGCTTTTGGGTGGGCTAATATTTCACATTGTGACGTAGCCTTTTGAGGAAGTAACATCTTGACTTCAATCGAGGTGTTTTAGGCAGGTCTGGATCAGTATTCTTTGTTAGATAGAATAAATCCCTGTGTGAAAGACTTTTGCACATCGTGTACATGGACAAACGGACACATTACACACAAAAGGAAAACATTAAAAAGCATCATATGACCCTTGTAAAGCTTTCTACAAAAGCACTTTTTGTAAATGATATAATCATAGATCATAACCCAGACATGCTCTCTCTAGACCTGCTTAAAGCCATTACTTTAAATGAGTCAAACCTGACTTTTTCCGACAAATAAACAAATTTCTCAGCCCAGATAACAGAGAACGAATAAACATTGTTCATTTACATACACTACCGGCACTGTAACAATGCAAAGTGGGTTAAAAATGAGAAAAATGCATTTCTCTGTGGAGATGAAGAGTCAGCATCATCTCCTCCACATTTGCAGCCGACACTGATTAAGAAAACACTAGTTTATTAAATGTTCAGACAGTGTTTTTCATTATAATTAATTTTGCTGGTGCGCTGCAACAAGCTTTATGCATTTATATTTTAAATGCTCATTATTGTGTCTTAGCATTACTCTAAAAAACGCTGGGTTGAAAATGGACAAACCCAACGATTGGGTTGTTTAACTTAAAAATGACTATATTGCTGGCTTAAAATGAACCCAAAATTAAATTAAAACACATAATTACTAGAGGCAACAATAATAATCAAAAGCTTAACATTTATTAATAAGCAATTTAATAAATGTTTTCTGTTTAATTATTATTAATTAAACTTATTAACATATTTCCAACATACACTGGGTTCATTTTAAGCAAGTAATACAGTCATTTTTAAACAATAGTTGAGATAAATAAAACTACCCAGCAGGTTGGACAAACATTTAAACCAATTCCCACCAATTGCTGGGTTTGTCCATTTTCAACCCAACTTGGGTTGTTTTTAACCCACCAGTGTAGAACAATGTCAGCAATGTAATATTCTTTCTCAGCCCTGAACCATTTTTCCGATTCATAATTAAATGAATATTATACATTAGTCGACTAATGACTTAAATGAACGACTTCTACTCGACTAGAAACATCTTTAGTCAGGGACAGCCCTGATTGCAATAAATGTCTTTGGACTATAAGAGACAGCATGTTTCAGATTCATGGTAACATGAATTAACTTTATGAAATATAAATAATGTTAATAATAAAAGTGGAGGAAAGAGTCTGACGTGAAGGAGCAAACTCCAATCGGCTCTTTCCAAGAATGAGTGGAGAGGAATAAAGCAGTAAATACTGACGTACATCCACTCTGTACACCTGCATTGTGGGAAATGTATGCAGAAGGGCTAAAAATAGACCAGAAGCGGCATTAGGGACATCACATTAACAATAGGTATCGACCCGCCATCCTGAAAGGAATGATCTACGGTTATTGAATTTCAATTTAGCACCACCTTGTGGATCATTGTTTAACACTGTTCGTGAAGAAAAAGAGCTTGTTTGGCATGCTGTGGGGAATGTAATGTGCTCGGTGTTGCCGCCTCCACATTAGACGTGATTTAAAACAGGAGGAAGATGAAAGTTAAAAACTGTGCTGAGACACGAAGACGTTGTCATCTAACCAGGTGAAATTACGAAATGAAATATCCAGAGGCTATATTCTATGACTCATGCCTTGCAGACTATTTGAAAAACCAAAACAGTTTTTTCAATGAAACATTTCGCTGAAACAAGATGGCCACTGCTTGCAACTTTCTGAAAGGTGCATTTCCATCGGATTCTTTTCACTGAATGACCTCCCATGTTTTATGAGGCTTGAACAGAAAGCCTGAGGTTGTCCATCATTCTTTTCTGCCTCAAATGAAGGGGCAGGAGAGATTGGCGTTCCGTCTGGCTGTGGAAAGAGCCTTTTATTCTTCTCGACGGTGCTCTAGTACAGCCCTGGGGAGTATTTTTGAGAGTGCCGTGCCAGGGCAATAGCATTTTAGCCACTGTTGAAACAATCCCCTGCAGACTGCCATTCTCCAGCCATATGGCACACCTCTGCTTCGGCTTTACACACAAATGCACATCTCAGGACAGACATGTGAGTGGCTTCATTCACTGTGTCTCAGGAAGCCTGGAGCGTTTTACCCCACTCATCAGGATGCAAGTGAAAACCTGCTGTGGAATACAGGATGGGTTCGGCGCACAAAAAGGGTTTTCGGACAAAGTAAAGCAGAGATGTGCATCTTCACAGATCAACACTAAAGATTAAGGCCCAGCACTTTTTAACATTTTATGTGTTGATTTTTAGGGGGGAATTTGTGGAAATTGTTCAAAATGAATGAATGAATTAATTCAAAATGAGTAGAATTTTACAAATGTCAGGTTTTCCAATTATATTGGTCAAAATGCAAATAATTGTATTCAAGTTTATTTCATGTGGAAAAAATTTACTATTTTCAATTTAAAGTTTCAATTTAATGAGTCTACATACATCATGTGGTGTCACAATTTGGGGGGGGGGGGGTAAAAAAAAAGTTTTTTTTGTTTTTGAAATAAGTCCTACGCTCTTCAAGGCTGCATTTATCTCAAAAATACAGTAAAAAATGCAAAATATTATTACAGTTTAATTGTATATTATTAACCATTTTATTAAATATATATATATAAATATTATATAGTTATAATAAATATATTATACTTATATATAAATTTAGTTTATATTTTTGATCATGTTAAACATTTTTCAGGATTCTTTGATGCATAGAACGTTAAAAAGAAAAGCATTTATTAGAAATAAAGAATTTTGTAATTTAGACATTTTTACTGTCACTTTTGATCAATTTAATGTGAATTGTCAATTTTGTCAATTTTTGTTTTCATAATTTAAAAAAAAAGCCATTTAAAAAAAATATAACATAACACACATAACATTTTCCAACTTGAACTAACCAACCCTTGAAATAAAAGTCAAATAAAAAAATTAAATAAAAAATAAGATGTTAATGTTCTCCAGTATGATGTGAAATATTTCAAAGAGTATCCTGAGTTTCAATGGAAGAAAACATCTGACCATCTGTACAAAGAGTCACATGATCGATGTATCAAATATGGCCATTTTAAAACCCTCAAACTTTCCCAGATTTTCAATGTCATCTCTGAATGTGTGCAAACAAATCTTGAAGTGGGAGTTTTTGCTTCCTGTAGCTGGATGAAGAAGCAGCCTAATATTAGAGGCACAGTAAAGGCTAAACCTGAGAAAAACAATTATGAGCTTATGAATGTTTTATAAAAAATAACAAATTTGGCAGCAGCCAGATTATCAAAGGCCCTGACCTTCCCTCAACACCTCAAGAGAGACACAGAAACATATTATATGCATTACTCAAATTAAGATTTTAACAAGCATTATCTACCACCTCTAGGCCACAACAGAACTATCACCACACAGACACACGCACGGCACTTCCTTATTCACTCCTCATGACTCCTTTCGCATTTATCCGACAAGTTTATTCTGCTTACCATTCAAATGTTCTTGCTCTCAGTTTGAGCAGTTTATTCGGTCGGGGTCTTTTGTGCATGCGATGCCCACTGTGACAGCTCAGTGTGCTCTCCAGCACATTATCTCATCATCATTAGAGAAGGCAGTGCAGCGAATGAAATTAACGAAGAAACGTAATCAGTGCATTTAGCTTTTTGCAGAGCCCTTTAATTCTCTTCTCTGTGCTGTTGAACCGTCACGCAGCCCAGACAGAGAGGCCGCTTGTGAATACGTCATGTCAACAAAGAACAAATGAACTGCAGGCGAAGGAAGGTGCTTATTGGTGAAAAGGGCCAAATCGGCATGTGCATGTGTGCAAGGGAGTTTTTGCAGTGCCGTAAGCCATTTATGCCATTTTGCTAACTTCCACTAGACTGAATTTGACCAACATTATACACTTACCTAAAGGATTATTAGGAACACCATACTAATACTGTGTTTGACCCCCTTTCGCCTTCAGAACCGCCTAAATTCTGTGTGGCATTGATTCAACAAGGTGCTGAAAGCATTCTTTAGAAATGTTGGCCCATATTGATAGGATAGCATCTTGCAGTTGATGGAGATTTGTGGGATGCACATCCAGGGCACGAAGCTCCCGTTCCACCACATCCCAAAGATGCTCTATTTGGATGAGATCTGGTTACTGTGGGGGCCATTTTAGTACAGTGAACTCATTGTCATGTTCAAGAAACCAATTTGAAATGATTCGAGCTTTGTGACATAGTGCATTATCCTGCTGGAAGTAGCCATCAGAGGATGGGTACATGGTGGTCATAAAGGGATGGACATGGTCAGAAACAATGCTCAGGTAGGCTGTGGCATTTAAACGATGCCAAATTGGCACTAAGGGGCCTAAAGTGTGCCAAGAAAACATACCCCACACCATTACACCACCACCACCAGCCTGCACAGGGGTAACCAGGCATGATGGATCCATGTTCTCAATCTATTTACGCCAAATTCTGACTCTACCATCTGAATGTCTCAACAGAAATCGAGACTCATCAGACCAGGCAACATTTTTCCAGTCTCCAACTGTCCAATTTTGGTGAGCTCGTGCAAATTGTAGCCTCTTTTTCCTATTTGTAGTGGAGATGAGTGGTACCCGGTGGGGTCTTCTGCTGTTGTAGCCCATCCGCCTCAAGGTTGTGCGTGTTGTGGCTTCACAAATGCTTTGCTGCATACCTCGGTTGTAACCAGTGGTTATTTCAGTCAAAGTTGCTTTTCTATCAGCTTGAATCAGTCGGCCCGTTTTCCTCTGACCTCTAGCATCAACAAGGCATTTTCGCCCACAGGACTGCCGCACACTGGATGTTTTTCCCTTTTCACACCATTCTTTGTAAACCCTAGAAATGGTTGTGTGTGAAAATCCCAGTAACTGAGCAGATTGTGAAATACTCAGACCGGCCCATCTGGCACCAACAACCATGCCATGCTCAAAATTGCTTAAATCACCTTTGTTTCCCATTCTGACATTCAGTTTGGAGTTCAGGACATTGTCTTGACCAGGACCACACCCCTAAATGCATTGAAGTAACTGCCATGTGATTGGTTGATTAGATAATTGCATTAATGAGAAACTGAACAGGTGTTCCTAATAATCCTTTAGGTGAGTGTATATCTAATACCACATAACACTAAAGATTGATCAATATTGCTCTATCTTAATGTTTAAACAGATTTTTAATTACTTACTATTTATGCTTGTTGAAATTTTTATAAATCGTCAGACATCCCATCCTGCAAAAACTCATTTCAGGGAGGTAGTATCAACATTACCGGTGAATTACCAGTATGATGCTGTGAGTGAACGAAGACAATGAAGATTACCAGTAGAGCTGCACGATTAATCGTAAAAAGATCGCGATCTCGATTCAAGCGATCTCTTTTTAGTAACGACAACGATTCGCCCGCGTCTTTTAAACCTTTGACAAAATCATACTGGAACATTTTAAATATGTTGCCAAAGCCAGAGAGAGCCGTTTTGAACCACATATTAGTTATTAATCTCAGTTAAATATACAAATTATCACAGAAGTACTGAGATATAAGTTTTATATAAACACTGATGTCTACGATAGCGATCAAAATACAGCAAACTACTTTTTTAAACAAACTCCGCGTGTCAAATAACGACTGAATCAACTGCATCTTATTCAACTAGGTGGCGACAAATGACTGTTAAAAGATTTATTTGATTCATTCAAAAGATTAGTTGAAAAACACTGATTCGTCCAGTAATGAAACTTTTTTCGGCCTCAAGCTGTTGCATCCGGTATAGACACAAAATCGTGTGTTCAACATCGTGTATTGTCTGAGTAGGTGCTACATTTGAATTCGAATTTACTTCGCAACCGGTAAAAAAAGTATTATGCAATTAGGACATACAACATCCGCAATGTTCTTACCTACCAGTGTCAGTTGCGTCACTTCCATTTATAAATCCTCTCCCGTGGCCTCATTGGATAATAAAGTGTCCATTGAATGTGCGCTTCAGAATCTCGACCGACGTAGTTGGCCATTTGTGTATTTACCAGAAAAGTCATTCTGGTAATGCTACAGTAATTTACCAGTATTGCTGTGTGAAAGGTGCTTACGTCTGCATGTTAATGAAAAAATATGGTCTCCAATTGGCCAGTTTTATGCACCTATGTTTACAGAATTCAGGGCTGTCACAGAGACAGGTGTAATTGCTCAGGGCAGCTATTTCACTGATATCTGTCAGAGAGTTGTGTGGTATTTTAAAGAAGTTGCTTACAGCACCTTTAATATCACCTTCTTCTACACACAAACACCCAGACCAACATGTATTCACAACACACATGTATTTTTCCCAATTTGTTTTCAAGATATAAGAGATAAAAGCATAAACTGTCATGAACTGCACACCAGTTGCTAGAAATGAATGCATCAGCTTTAAATAACATACAGAAGAAATGTGATGCATCATTTTGCAAAGCAGAATGTGAATTCCAAAAACATTATACATAAAATAATTTATACATAGATAAATTATTAACTAAATATTATCATGTAAAGGAAGCAGTGAAAAATCATAGTTGGAAATAAAATAATGTTTTACACTTTATTTTAAGGTGTCCTTGTAGCCTATAGGGTTAGATTAGAATTAGAGTTAGCTGCATGTAAATATGCATCATTTAATATTATTACAGTAAATGCATGTAACATATGTAACGTACATTACAAAATAAAGCATAATTTATCAAATATTTTATTCAATTGTTTTAAATAATAATTATTTAGAATATAAATTAAATAAATATATTCATAAACAGTTTTTCATCAAATATGTTGTATTTACCCAAAAATAATGAACATGACATTCTGTAACGACGAGTGAGCGGGATGAGATCCAAGTGCGAGCTTTAATGACAAAACGTGGTCAAACAGGCAATGGTCAATCAAACAGCAAACCGAAGTGGCAGGAAACAGGTGGTGATGGTTGACGCAAAACTAACGTTTCGACACAGTGTCGAGATCCCGAAGCGTAGATGTTTCGAAACGCTGCTCCGAACTGTGATTCAAAACACCCATGTCACGTGACAATGGCTAAACGAAGCTTCTGCGCGTTTCGACAGGTGTCACGCTTGCCGAGTCAGCGTTTGATTGACAGGAGCGGGAACAAATAACACAATCGCTCATCTGTCTCAACTCCCACGAAGGTTAATAGAGGAGTTAAAGCACCTTTTCCTCATTGGTTTTTGTGAGAGGAGAAAGCAATTAATATTTTAATATTATAAAAATAAAAAATATCCAAAAAACAAACAAAAATGAGACCATTGTGGATTGATTTGTTTTATTAATTTTCATTTTTCATGACCAAAATAACCTAGTTATATTATTGTTATATAGTGAGGATGTTAAAAACTCACCACATTAACAAAAACACAACATTTTTATTTTTTAAATGGCTTGTTGTCAAAGTTGTTTCAAATAACGTGCAATTGACCACTAGGTGTCACCGTGGAGACGGGTGTCGGTATAGTTTCGAAGCCTCGGCACATTTGCTTCAACTGTTTCAGTGTTTCATGAAGCCTCGCTCTGCCCACCACTAGGAACAGGCAGGCTTGTAGTAATAGTCCAGGCAAACAGGTCAAATGGCAGGCAGATAAACGAAAAAACGATAGAACAGGCAGGCTCAGGAACCAGACAGACAAGACAGGAATAAATGCTGTAACAGTAGGATGAAACAAGACCTCGCAACTGACATGGGTTCGAGGGTAAACTTAAATAGTGCACTAGATAGCCTACAGCTGGGCAGTAATCAACATGAAGGTAAGGGGCTTATGGGAAATGTAGTGTGATGCATGGAGTCCATGATATGGGAGGGCGACCTCTGGTGGCAGGTAGATGGAAGACAACGGACCAGATTCATGACACATTCGTTCAAGTTTTGAGCATTTATTTTCTCCGCTTAATTTAATTCGAGATTGTGTGTTATCTTACTGTTCTATCTATTGTCTATAGACTGAAAGTGATTCGCAAGACCGTTTTGAATGGGTCGCGGAGTGTGTAGTTTTTCTGATGCAAGACTTTTATTTTGAAAGTCAAACGCAATTTAAATGGTGCCTTCCAGAGGAAAAAAGTGTTTTCTTGATTCAGTATCTGCTGCCAAATGAGATGTTTTGAGGCTATAAGTCAGTTATTTTCGCAACTTGTTACAAAATAAAAGTCTCTCCTCAGAAAAATGAACCTTCCAGTCCTGCCAATTGAAGATTGTGCGCACTGTATCAATATATGTATAAAGAGCAAATTAATGCTGTTCATTCTATTCATCGGGATTAGTGTCCAAATGTTTTATTAACCATTTAAATCACATGAGCTGATGCCATCCTCTGTCATCTCCCGCTCCTTTCTTTTTGTTTACACCATCTTTTTAAAGCTCTTAATCAAAAACAGCTGAGAAACACAGCGCTGTCACTCATTTCAGTGGATGAAAGATGAAAGGGAAAAAGATGCACTGTCAAGAGAACAAACACGACACCCTCGACAGCACAGAACAACTCCATTACTCTATTTTTCCCCTCTCACTAGTGCTCATTTCTACTGCACCCGTCCTGTGAACACTGCAGGAGACGAAGGTCACTCTTTTTCTCTCACCACTGATAAACATCCATAATAGAAGAAGCCTTCACTGCATTCATTTGCCGGGATATAAAAAGTCCCACTGAAAATGTGCATATGTGCAGAAGGAACAGAAAGAAGTGCAAAACAAAGAAAGAAAGAAAGAAAGGATGGATGAAATTTAGCAACACTAATCACTAGTACATCCACTGACCCACAGCATAACTGAGAGCAAAATGGATTTTGATATTTATGACTATCTATTCACCTTCATGTGTCAGCATTTCCCCTCACCTGCAAACATAATATTTCATACGAGCACAGAACAAGGACACAACTCCTCCAGTCAAGTGTTAATGATAATAATAATATATTTTATTCATATAACACCTTTCATACACAAAATACAGATCAAAGTGCTTTCAGAATAATAATGAAAAAAAACTTTTATATAATAAATAAATAAATGAAGTGAAAAAGGCAAAAAAAAAAAAAAAAAAAAAAAAAACTAGTGGTAGTGCTTGCTCCCTAAAAGAAGAAATAGATTTAGCCAACTGTGCAAATCAAAGATTCTTTGTCAGCATATATTCTGTAAGGTGTATATTTTTATTCTATTTGTATTTAGATTTAGAGAGATTTATCCTAGCAAGTAAAAGTAAATGTTTTAAAATAAAAAAATATTAAAAAAATACTGTATTATTAGGTAATTTTTACAGTAAGGTCTCATTTAATATTAGTTAATGCATTAGCTAACTCAGACTACCAATGTGCAAAATATTTTTTAAGCATTTTTTAAATATTTCTTCATGTTATTTAGTAAAATTACATTTGTTGTTTGTTCTAGTTAGTTCACAGTGCATTAATTATTGTTAACAGATACAACTTGATTTTAATAATGTATTAGCAAATGTTGAAATTAACATTAAAGGGACGGTTGATCATGATTTCACTTTTTTAACTTTAGTTAGTGTGTAATGTTGCTGTTTGAGCATAAACAACATCTGCAAAGTTACAACGCTCAAACTTCAATGCAAAGGAAGATATTTTCTTTAACAGAAATCGCTTTTTAAGGACTACAACAAACGCTGGTAGGGAGCTTTTTCCAGAGTTGGTGACATCACAAACCCCAAAATTTACATAAACCCCGGTTTGAACAATGTAAGGCTGAACACGTTACTGACAATCCTCATTTTGTCTGCGTGAGATTCTCCAGCTTTGTTGTTGTTGAGCAACCGAAGCGTGAGCTGTGAGCGGCCAGGAGCAGCAGCTCATTTGCATTTAACTGTGCAAAAACGATGTGTTTTTGCTCACAAATAGAGGCAAATTTGACAAGCTATAATAAATGATCTGTGGGGTGTTTTGCGCTGAAAATTCACAAACACAACCTGGGACACCAGAGACTTATATTACATGAGTGAAAAGGGGCATAGTTTTAGTAATGATTATTATAATCATCTTTTATAATGTTTTATATATTATTTATATTATATATTCATTATACCCCGAATCCACATGAGCAATTTTAGTTTAATAATTATTATTAAGCATTTAGTTTAAATTAATATAGATATATACTGATAATATGTAATTTAAATAAGATTTGGAATTGGCAAATAAAGCTTTAAAAATGATTATGTGATCCTACATGTTTAAGTCTCTGTATATATATATATATATATAGAGAGAGTACATATTATCAACTACATAAATAAACTTAACTTCCACTTGAACTATAGCAAGATATTTTCTTCTTGCTGAGTAAATTCCTTTATGTACTTCATATTCTTCAAGAGAGAATTGACTCTCTCGCAAGAAGTGAATCGCAGTTTGTTTCAAGGCATGTGATTGGCTGTTCGCTACTTTCATGTGCACACGCTCCAGGAACTCAGGGTCAAAGTTGATGGTCAGCATCGTGGTACAAACAAAGCCTGATTGAATTGGTTTGGTTTGTCAACTTGAAACTAATCCCGTAACCCTGAGTTTGTTCAACTACCATCATGGTACGGGCTCTAGAAGAATTCAACCAGTTCTACACAGCTTTTAGTGGTTTTTAATGGGGGTTTTCATGCACACTATCCGAGGCACTACTTAGAAAAAACTGGTCGCACTTTATATTAGGTGTCTTTAACTACTACCTACGAACATTTAAATTAATAATTTGATATAGAGTACTTATTGTGTAGATGTTTTTTATATTTTTTAAAAATACCTGCATGGAATTACAGCTGTAATTACATCTATAACTACACCTTAACCCACCCTTAAACCTACCCATTCCACCAAACCTGTCCCTAACCTTACCCGTATCCCACCTCAATACCAGCAAAAGAGTTTTACAATACAATATAAACACAATAAGTAAATTGTACCTATTTTTCAATGTAGTAGTTAAGGACACCTAATATAAATTGTGACCAAAAAAATGAATAAAAGGAGTAAACCGAGAATGTGAACACTGAGATAAATGAGAGAGCCAATGCAACAGAGGGCCAATTATTGACTGAATCCTGCAGAGAATGCCATGAACCTCTAGAAGAACACTACAAGAGAGAGAATGAAAGAGAGAGGAAAACCGCACAGACAGAAAGAGAGAGACACACACTATGAACCGTGAGACATCTGGGCGGTGCCTCGGGAGATGTAACGGGTCTCTGCAGCGCAGTACAGTGTGAGAACTGCTCCGCTGCTCTGCTCTCAGGAGCAACTCAGGTGAACTGAGCGGCTTAACCTCACGCAGCAGGGTAGCTACTGTTAACTAAAACAGAAGCTATTCCCAATATGGTAATTGAAATAAAGCTGCAATAAAATAAAATAAATATTACATGAAAAACTTGTAAATTGTGCTTTTCCAAAGAAAAATCACAGATTTTTGACTTTTGGACTTCACTGGGCATTCACATGCATCAGACAAGCACTCGCTAGTAATTGACCCTTCGCCTGCAGTTTGATTGACAGGCGATCTGACCAATCATAACTCCGAATCCGAATCCGCCACAAAGCAGTCAGGGGAGTTAGTAGATTAACGTTGGTGAATTTGAACTTGAAAAATTGTGCGTACTCACGTCTTTTCGTGCTTGAAACAACATTCCTTCTGATGTTCATTCATGTTTATTTGATGCTATAAATGAACTAGTATGAAGAGATGATCGGTTCACGAGGAGCTACAGCGATCTGTCACGACACAATAAATATACAGTATTTATTGTTTGAAATATTGGAAATTTGAAACTTTCAAAAGTAACCTGCTCTGTCTTGTCTGTCGACGCGTTGCCAGTTTCCTCTTTGCTCCGGGATGCATCATGAGAACATGATGTGTGGCATGAGAGCGCACGGCTTGTCGGACATAGCAACAGTAACAAAAGGGGGCGGGTGTTTGCGAAAAGCTAATTGATAGTTAGGGTGGGTTCACACTTGTGGTTCAGTTCGTTTGGTCCGGTCCAAAAAAAAACAAACATTTAGTCCTGGTCCGATTAGTGTTTAGATTGCCAATTTTACCACCGAACCAAAAGGCATAGGGATACATTCACAACCTGATTGGTCAGATTTTATGACGTATTGCCTATTTTGAGAAATGGAAATTCTGCCAGGAAGACTCAAATATTACGTCACTATTAGTTAGATCTAACCAATCATTATCTAACACTTGAGTATATAAGATCAGTTCTTACACATGTCTGAGTTCACAGATGCTGACGTCAACCTTTACCTCCATCCTCCCCACCACCACCACCAGGATGGTCCCAGTCCATACCTCCCCGGGGGGTCGGCTACAGCCCTGCCTTCATCTTTAGGCAGGAAATGCAAAGTCCGCAACCCTCAGGATGTAAGCTATGGACGGGGCCTACGCCAAACAACTTTATCTTACCACATTTTGCTTACTGATTGTTAATAAATATCATTGTTACGTTACCTTCCTTCCCGAGTCTTTCTGGTAGAACTTACCGAACATCCAAAACAATGCTCTGTGCTGAGATAAATAAACTTGTTGTGTGTGTGTAGCCAGCATAATATGATGGTATTTTGGCCAGCTGGGAGCTTGTGAAGAGCTTATAAAATGTGTAAAGTAGTCAAAACAGAGAACAAGAGAAAACAATATGCTTGAGGATTCTGTCCTTTTTAGGATCTCGTCTTCTTGTATTTGGTTCGTTTACATGTCTTTGGTCCGTGTTGCGTTCATATATCATTCAGAGTTCGTTTGGAAGTCGGTCCGCTTGTGCACACCAGGGTTCGGGGGGGTAGCGTTCACACATGTTCAAAGGAACAGAGCGATCGCACCAGGGTTCATTTTAATCGAACCAAACATGACAAGTGTGAGCGCACCCTCTCACAGCACTGCAGCACACACAAACCTCTCTGGGTCAATTTGAACCGCTAAAAGCAGAAGAAAAGCAGATCTTTAATCGGACAGGACTATAAGCCAGGGAAATATCCAGCCTAGCTACAGAGAGTGAGAGCACATTCATGGGTTGGTGGGCAGATGAATGCAAAAACACAAAGATGTTGATTTGGGTACATGTGAATGATGCTGCTTGCAGTGTTGTTCTGATGTCTGATCAGGCCGAGGAGCAGAGCTATCGTCAAAGTGATCTGAGGACAAATCAAGCTCTGATCTGATTAAATGAGAAGGAAGAGGGAGAGAGGAGTGAGGAGGACATAGATGACTTCATCAGCCTCAAACAGATCGCCCACCACCACTGATGCTTATTGCACACAAAAATGGAAAGTCAAACATTACAAAATTAACTCACTAGACTAAGCCTGTCACAATTGATTAATCGTGTGATCATGTTTATTTGATCTAAATCACAATTATTTCAGTTTCCATTTCAGTCACATTGTGCGATTCAAATAAGCGAAATACCATCAAATGCATGAAAATCAGCTGAGACAAAGTTTATATTTACTGTAAAAGCAGTATAGACTATACCCAATGTAGAAGTATGTTATATATAGACATCCTGAAGCATCTGCGGCACGGTTCTGAGACACAGGCCTCTGGCGGTACGTGTGCAGCTGGAGATAATCATCTACCTTTGTTGACTTGAAAAGGCGCATTCTGCTCACCCCGCTTTTTGCATGCCTAATCAGTGCCAACTAATTTCACCCCCCACAGGAGCGGCTCATGTCCGCTTTGAGCCGCCCCCTCCAGGTCTCCAAGCACCTAGTAAGATGTTAATATGCCACTCAAGCACATAAATATGGCCAACAAGCCATGTCAAATTGTTTCCTTCAACAGAGCCTATTTCCCTCTGCCAGCTAGAGTGAGGAACACGTCTGTCTGATATCAATAGTTATGTTTCCATCTACTTCTTTGGGAACTTTGAAATGCTAGATGCGCTCAATTGAGTCAGACAATTTTTTTTTTTATCCAAATAGAAAACTACGATGGAAATACATTTTCGGAATAAATTCCTCGATGCACAAAAAAAAACCTCAAATGACTTTGCCTCCCAGAAGCGCCTCACATGATTGCGTTCACAAACACCAGATAACATGAAGTTTATTGCGTTTCGTCTGCACGTTCTGAGACCCAAGTCATTTATGATGTAGGACAAAAGAGCCACAGTGGCTTCCCTGATCGCAGGAACTTACATTACAGATGCCAATTTCCCAGGAAGCGATGATATTGTTCTCTTGCACATATTTTGCACATACTGTAGGTTAAATTTGCAACTTTGGATGGAAACATAGCTATTATGTTGGGTTAAAAATGGACAAACATAGTGGTTGGGTTAAATGTTTGACCCAACCTACTGGGTAGTTTTATTTAACTCAACTATTGTTTAAAAATGACTATATCACTCACTTAAAATTAACTCCAAAAAACAGAAAAAAACAACCCAAACGCTGGGTTTGTCCATATTTAACCAACTTGTTTTCAACCCAGCATTTTTTAGACTTTTGGTTTTCGTCTGTAACTTTTACAGGTACAAAACCAAAAATCTTTTTATCATATCCGTATGAACGGAAACATTTTTCAACAATATAAAAAAAACTTTTCAACATTATCAGACTGCACAGAAGACTAAACTGTGTGTTTGTGCATTTTGGGGGGCGGAGCAATGAAGGGAGGGGCGTGTTTGTTTGAGTTGATTTCAAATATCAAGTGTTTCCCAGAAATCGCTTACAGCGCCTTTAAAGTAAAAGCCTTTTCCCTTTTCTATGTACTACAAATATAGGCCATTTTTCTCACACAGCTACACTGCCTACACAGCACGACGAAAGCTCAGAATACAAACAGATACCAATACTGCAACAATGCATAATCGTGCTCGAACACAAACAAGCCTGAAACACAACTCTCCCAATGGAGCCTGGTGGTAAAAACAATCCACTGATATTACAGCAGAGCGGTACAGCCATTAAACTGTCTTTATTGTGCAGCATTATTGCATTACTTATCCAATATCTCTCTAGTTATATAGCCTTAGTGGAAAAGGTCCATTTCCACATCTTTTGGTGTCCCATTAAAGATGGTATAAAAGGAAATGCTCTCAGGACTATCTATTTCTGACCCATGGGAAGACAAGGGAGCATTCAGCAATCCTTCTTGAAAAATAGTCATTATTTTTGCAATTGCACTTGGTAGTACCCTTTTCATTTATGCACAGAATATGATAAATATATCTGATATTTCAAACTGGCCGAGATCCAATATCCAATCTCCAACCGAGACATACAGTACTTACATTTTGCAACACGGGATGGATGTGCACTGCATGAATAAGTGTGAAACCACTGTCAGTCTTTAAACATCCTGTCTTCTGCACTCCAGGGTCTGTCAGTGAGCGAGCAGCAGCTTATAGCAGTCAAATGAAGGAGGTGTTATGAGTATTGAACATCCTCTTTTAGCCAAGTTTGGCTGTACTGTGCTATATAGCGCACCCACCAAACACCATAAAGTGCATTTACTATGCCTACACACTGTTATTATATCTAAAACCTGACACATGACTTTCATTTTATACTTGGCATAGTCCATAGAATCAAATTTGTTGTAAAATTTGAGGCAGAAGTGTCAGTCTAGATGTGTGACCCTCTCCTGCTTAATTTAATATTGCCCCAAATTGACAAAGTTCAATGTCATCTGCGGCGTACGCAGCCATATATTGTTGCTGGCAGCACCCATTAAATTGTCTGGCAGAAATAAGTCAGCCCGGACCTTGTGACAATAATGTTTATCAGACTATAAATATTGATAAAAACTGAACTAAACTTACTTACAGCTTCAATGGCGCATGAAAGACATATTAAAATATGCAGCTCTCACCCTCCTCAGATACGAGCATTGAAGACAGGTCTCAATAGACCTTAGTCAGGTTAGACCCAATATTGAATTTAAAGTGGATTAAAAACCGTGGGATAGACCGGCAGTCTTTATAGTGGCATGCAAGCAAGATCCAAGATCAAGTCATTTTCACAACTCGACGGCTTTATGAAGTATTTGTCTAGTGAAAGTTTGACAGTTGGTTATGTTGTAAAACAACAGTACAAACCTTTTATCCCTCACAACCTGACTGTCACTCCTGTCAGAAATGACATATGGTATTACGCTGATTAAAAGGGTCATGACATGAGAAATCAAATTTGCCTTGATCTTTTTACATACAAAACATCCTGCAAGCTTCATAGCTTAACATGTCCTCCTTGTTATAAACAAAGCATTTATTTAATCAAGCTGCAAAAACATCTCGTTTTCATATTGCAGGATCTGTGATGTCCAGAGCAAGACATCAAGAAATAGTTATACATCATTCCCGCCTACTAACATTCAGTCTCTTAACGGGTGACTAGAGCTGCAACTAACGATTGTTTTTTCTGTCGACTAATCTAACGATTATATTTTCGATTAGTCGACTAATCTAACGATTATTTTTCGGTTCGCCATTCCGGTTCTGCAAAGGGAACAAAGGACCATTTTATTTGGCCTCTGTTTAAAGTATTCCCATACTTTTGATAATCGTGGTCCAGGTTTTTGTGACAGAATGGAACTTTCTCCGTTCCCAGGAGCAGAAGCCGCCATTACGCCAGATGAATGCAAACAGTGTGACGCGTCGACGCATTTCACGTCATTATTTTTGCGTCATTGCAGCACTACGGCTGACATTTGTTTTAAACGCAATTAGAACCCGTTATAATCACCGAGGCTGTCTACACTGGACACAGTATATAGACGCGCGTTCAGTTTCTGACGTGCTCCATGAGTTTGGAAGCGTGAGAGACCGTTCGCTTTGACGCATACAGTGTGACCTTTCTCTTTCTGACGTGATTACGTAATGCGTGCATCGCGGAGCAGTGCAAGACGAGCATTTGTGGTTAAAAAGTTGTTGTTTTTTTTAAACGGCCGATCGTTTCACTAGATAAGACTCTTATTCTTCGGCTGGGATCATGTAGAGCCCTTTGAAGCTGCATTGAAACTGCAATTTTGAACCTTCAACCCATTGAACCCTGTTGAAGTCCACTATATGGAGAAAAAATCCAGATTGTTTTCCTCAAAAACCTTAATTTCTTTTCGACTGAAGAAAGAAAGACATAAACATCTTGGATGACATGGGAGTGAGCACATTATCAGGAAAAAGTGAACTAATCCTTTAAGAAACAGTCAAGTCAGGTCTCGAGACCCCCGAGATCTGTTCCGGTCTGGTGCGTTACATCCAGCTGCCATTATTAATTAATTTTAAGTTGCATCATTTCATATTTAAAACATTTCACAACATTATTTCTGCCTCTGTGCAGCAATAAACGGTGTGCACTTCTTATTATGTAAAAGTAAAATATGTCGCTTCAGTGCCGCCTTTGTAATTTTGTTTCTCGGTTAAAGTGCATCTACTCACAGCTGTCAGATTCACATTGCTATTAATTTCCCAAACAAGTCAGGCAGAATCAGAAAGAAATTTCTGGATATATGAGTAAACATTAATATCTCTGTTCCATCCTACTGCACATCTCTCTCTCTCTCTCTCTCTCTTGCTCTCTTTATAACGCTGATGTAATCCTCTAGTTCGGTCCTGACGTGTTCTCTACTCCAGCCAATAGCATCGTCCCTGCGCCATGACATGGGTAAACACCAGCCACGCACTAGTGAGGTTTCTCTTCATGAAACATTCAGGCCTAGCACACATTTTAATCTTTAATATCCCGACCGTAGCAACAGTGTGGAATGATCTGTGAGCACAAAGTGTGACAGCAACCAGCTTCACATGCACAAACAAACACATGCATGATGAGGAAGACACATCTCACATGACCGAACTTCACGCTGTCCAGTGGCACTAATAAATCAGCAGAGAAAGAGCAGCTCAGTGCGTGAAACATATTCCCAGTGTGAGTTTGTCACAGACGGTGTGTCTTCGGCTGCACTGGTGCAGTGATGACAGCGCAATACTGTGGCAGGGAACACACTGCACCGCTCCGCTGCCGGGACAGACTGTCTCCTTTATCAAAGTCACGTCTCTTAACTACAATTTACTTACTGGTGGAATGAACTTCAGCGCTAAGCAATAAACATTTTATTCTGCTTTGTCTGTTGTGCCAGTAGTTACTGTATAACTATATATACTATTATAATTGATATAACCGTTATACGGTTATTGTTATATTGTTAATTGTTATACAGGGCTGTGTAGGTTACTTTTAAAATGTATTTCACTACAGATTACAAAATACATGCTTTAAAAAGTCATTTGTAACGTATTTCGTCACATTACTCAAGTTTAGTAACTTAATCTAAATACTTTAGAATACTTTGGAATACTAATCAGTGCGGAACAAACACAAAAAAGGTCATTGTGAGTTTTTATCTCACAATTCTGACTTTTTCCCTCAGAATTGTGTGATATAAAGTTGCAATTGTGAGTTATAAAGCCAGAATTATGAGATATAAAATCGCATTATTGTGAAAAGTCAGAATTATGAGATATAAACTCACATACTAAATTCATAGATGTAAGAAAAGTCAGTATTGTAAGTTTATATCTCCCAATTCTGACTTTATAACTTGCAATTGTGAGTTTAAATCTCGCAAATCTGAGAAAAAGAAGTCAGAATTGTGAAATGCAAACTCACAATTGTGAGGGGAAAAAACAAATTGTGAGAAAAAGTTGCAGTGACCAGTGAATTATAAAATGACTCACAAACAACTATCACAAAACATGAAAACAGTCGAAAACATGAAACTTAACTCCGCTTTTTCAGACGGTCAGAGTCAGAGAATCACCAAATGCTGTTTAAATGACATTAAAATTCAAAGTAATCACTTGGTAATCTAAAATACTTTTCAGATGTAACTGTAATCTGATTACCACCCATTTAAAATGTAACTGTGATAAAATACAGTTACTCAAATTTTGTATTTTAAATATGTATTTCGTTACTCCCCGACCCTGTTGTTATATCACGTTATATAAACGTGAAAAGTGAAAAAGGACAACCCAGTAACTTAATATTCTTTCTCTGCAAGCATGTGAAAAAAATGGGCCGCTCAGATTTAGATTTTATTATAATATCCCCGCCCCTTAATCTGTATGCTTACACCCATTTTGTTTTCGCAAGCAACAACGGTATACCAGTAACACTGGTGCTGGAGTACAGCTGCAGTTGAGCTGCAACCCTGATCAAACACACTTGAATGTCTTCAGGATTACTAAAGCTACGTGAAGGAAGGCGAGTTGCGTCGGAGCAAAGCTCTTCAACAGTGTGTAGCTTTAGCCAAGTTAGCCGTAGAGCACGCTGTGAAACTCATTCAGAATCGAATGTTAGCAAACATCCACAAAATACATGCGATACCAACCTGATCTGATATGCTGCATCACAAACAGTTTGTAATGATCGATTTTGAGAGTTATATTTACTGTGTGAGCTTCTCCTGTATTATTTATGCCGCCCCCTTTAGTAACTGTTGCTTTGTGCGCTCTCACGCCACACATCATGTTCTCATGCAGGGAAAAATACATCGCGGAGCAAAGAGGACACTGACAACACGTCGACAGACATATGATCCAGTTTCATATTTAATATATTATCATTTTTTAAAGAAGTTTAAAAAATAAATAGCGTCTAGTGTCTCTTTAATGTGTCGTGACAGATCGCTCCTTCAAACGGCTCGTGAACCGATCATCTCTTCATACTAGTTCATTTATACCATCAATAAACATGAATGAACGTCAGAAGGAATGTTGTTTCAAGTGTAGAAAGACACAATTTTTCAAGTTTACCAACATTAATCTACTAACTTTGTCTATTACTTAGTCAGACAAAATAGCGTATTCAGGGTTATGATTGGTCAGATCGCCTGTCAATCAAACTGTTGAGCACGAGCTCATTTGCATTTAAAGGAAGACACAACAAATACGTACATTTTTTTACTCAAACCCTAAAATAGGCAGTTAAAATAATTTTAAAAAAAATCAATGAGGTATTTTAAGGTGAAACTTCACAGACACTTTCTGGGGACACCTGAGACTTCTATTACATCTTGTGAAAAAAATTTTTTTTAAAAAGGGTTAGGGTTAGCATAATAGGTCAAGTTTAAATAACACAAATATAGTTTGTGGATTTAATTTCACTTTATTAGCCCTCTACTGTACAGGCAAGAATTTGCATTTCCTTCAGCCTGAGGCTTATTCGTTTCACTTTTTTTTTAATTAAAAAACAAATAAGCAAGCCCAGCCCAGGTAAGAAAAAGTAACGCAAAAGTAACTCAATGCATAAAAAGTAACGCTGTAATAATAACAATGTAATAATGCATAAATTGTAACCCGTTACTTTACCCAACACTAATTATGATTATGATGCTATTAATCAAAATTGTAAAAATTAGCAGAATTTACAACAACAATATTCATTGCATCAAAAATTAAACCACAAAACACATCTACTTAATCAACAAAGCCCAACAGGGTCCAAAATGTTTTGTCCAAAACCTTGATGGTGACTATTAAATGAAACATTCAAACATATTTCTTAAATTTTCACATCTATTTATGGTTCATGTGATGGCTCCACTTGCTATACAGATTCCAGTGAACAAACCTGAAATTCAATCCTTCGCTTACTGGCATTTATGAACAAGCTGCAAAGCATTATATTCAAGATTAGTTTATGGTATCACATAAGACTGTGGGGTTAGTTAGAATCCAGACACCGACTCCTTGTCGGTGACAAGTGAAGTTTGGATAGGAGCACTAAACTCACAAGCTGAAAGAGAGCTACAAAGAGCTCATGACGGGGGAAAAAAAAGGTTTTACAGAGAGAGAATCACTAAAGGAGCACATTAACCAATACAGAAAAGACAGTATATGGTCTGCTCTGAAGGCCAGCCAATGAAACGAGTCGAGCTTCCTCAAAAGAACATGCTGACCAATGAAATCACCAGCATTAAATTACAAGAATTTCCAGGCAGAGTAACCTGGACTTTTTCTTTTGGAACACGTAAATATTAGAAATAAACTGAAAAGGACATCAAGAATTAAATATTGCACAAACAGTTACAATACAAAATCAGAGAGGGGGGGGGGTGACAGAAGCATCAGCAGGGCTGAAGAGCAGCCGGCGTGGGAAAGAGAGAATGAGGTCAGGTGCAAGGGGAAAGACAGAGAGCTTGAGGTCTTTGTACGACGTCACTTTCATCCACATTACTGGCAGGTTTCCATTACAAGCCACTGCTGAGAAAGGTCAGTGTGAGAACAACAAGATTCCATCCATTTATTTGCAGTGTAAGACCATTTGTCTATTGTTACAGTGTGTGCAAAGGGACATCCATACTATTAGCCAAAACATTTGACCATGTTGTTGGGGAGTCACCCTAGCAACTGTGAAGAACCCTGATACCATTTAAGCACTCGGGGCCTTACTGCTGAATTAACTTAGGAAACATCTCTCCTCACTTTCTGCATTTCAATCAACTCCTTCTGTTTGCAAACGTACATATTATGTACTAAATATCTATGCTCTACATAATAATTTCATAACTTGCTCTTAACGCTAAATAATTATGAATAAAGCAATAATAGAACACTAAAAGTCAGCCACGAAGTGAACTCAGTCACCATAACACTATAAAGTACAGTATATATATATATATTATATAAAATGCACACACACACACACACATATATATATATATATATATATATATATATATATATATATACACATATATATATAAAATTTTGTCATATATGATTAATTGCGATCTCATATAATAACTTGTTTAATACTCATTAAAAAATTTAAAAGACTATTCGTAAAAAATAAATAAATAAATAAATTATTTTTATATATATATATATATATATATATATATTTTTTTTTTTTTTTTTTTTTTTTTTTTAATTATATATATATATATATATATATATATATAAAACATATGTATAGTGGAGTCCAAAAGAGAAAACCAAATGCTTCTATTTTTCAATTTCTAATGTAATGTTGTTTTTATGTTATCAGCATTGTGAAAATTTAAAAAATAAAATTCAATGTCAAAATGTACTCATTTTGCTCATAAATCTGACCTTTAGTACAAAGGAGTTCTTAAAGTCACAAAGAGCTGTATCAAAAATTTCCCCAAATCCCACATTTTACTGTTTATTTCCAAGTTAACAGTTAAAAATAAATAAATACAAATCTTTTGGAGCCCAATGTATATTTAAAAAAACAAACTTTATCAGTGTTCATATGACAATGTTAAGAAGGCTGTACGGAAGGCCTGTAATATTTTGACAATTATATAGAGCGTCTAAGCTCCTCTTCCTCCACGACAGCAGTCCGGGGGTTCAAATCGGACATCTTCACTTTGAGGATTATCAACTTTAGCTTTTTTCTATAAGTAGCAACATAATTATACAGAGACGTCTTTCAACGCAAGGGTTTCGCTGTTGGGGCTGATAGGCAGAAAGTCAAGATGAGGAAGACACATCCCACTTTTAGCCTGAGCTGTTGAAAATGAAAGCTCCTTAAAGGGCCAGGGATTATTATGAGTGAGATTTCTTTACTCGAGTCCTCCTCAACCTCCCACATGCACAGATATACACGCTGCACACACACACGACATAGCCATGGCAGGCTCGAATCATTAAAGCAGCCGACACGCATACACACGCTGTTTTTCAAACCACCAAGAGATTATAGAGCCATTAATTTCATTCATCATCCTCTCATAAGATGATGTGGAGGAGGAGGCCGAAGAGAGCAGAACCAGCGGCGGTAAATCAGGGCTCAAACCCCCTTTAGAAACACGATCACAATCATCAGAAGCAGTTGCTGCTTGAAAGCACAAAAATATGGCATGAATTGCTGATAAAGAGGTCAGTGATGTTATCTTATTTACTCTGTAAGGCAGGACAAATTGGTGGGTTTAAAGAAATATTTTATCAGAGAGTGTGATATGTTGACCTGTCTTATCTTATCATTTGGGCTTCACTCCTGGTTTCCCAGCCAGGCACGATGCCCTGAGTTTCGAGCAGCAAGAAATGCGTCTTTCTAAATGTTAAAACACGATGCAACACAATAACAGCTTATCAGAACATATTTGATGTTTAATATACAGTTTTGTGTGGCAGGATTTCATAGATTTCACTATGAACAGGGCTACCAAATTCAACACTGCAGAAAATTACTAAAAAACTAAAAGAAAGCCAAGCAAAACTGTAACACCAGTGATCATAAAGCATTTTTGTGTTCAAAGGGAAAAGTCATATGACCAAAATTACGTATTTTTTTACATTTTTATTTTAAAAATTCTACATTATTATAATTTATTATTCTACATTATTAAATATTATTGCCATATATTATATTGCAATTATATCTAAAAGTATATACAGTATATATAAAATATTTTTTTAACCAAATAAATGTAACCTTGATTATAAAATATATATCATATATATATTATATTATATTGATGATATATTTTATCATCAAGGCTGCATTTATTTGATTAAAACAATACAGTAAAAACAATAATATTGTGAAAAACATTCAAATAACTGTTTTCTATGTGAATATGTGTTAAAATGTAATTTATTCCTATGACGTCATCTGTCATCAGTGTCACATGATTCTTCAGAAATCATAATGATTTGGAAATAATTTGTTACATTATATATAAATGTCTATATATATATATATACACTGTCACCTTTGGACAATGTAATGTGTCGTAGCAGAACAAAAGTACAATTTCTTAAAAAAAAACATACTGACTTTTGAGCACTAGGTAATTAATATAATATAATATAATATAATATAAGGCCGTAGCCATTCGCGGGGGAGCCATGATTTTTTTTTTCCCCAGGATGGAACTACAGCATTCATTGCAATTATTTGCAAATAATATTTTTAAACACATATATATATATTTTCACACTTATATGTCTAGTGTGTCAAAAACGCAAAAGGTTTTTTGTCTCGTCACATTTGGTAATCATATTACATTAATCAAATAATAGCATTTTTTCAATAATATAATATAATATAATGTTTAAAAAAAAAACTGTTAAAACCGATAAAAACCGTTTCATTCTCTTGGGGGGAAAAAAACTTTGGAGAGATGGTGCCTTGATTTTCCTCACAGACCCTGTAAAATCTCTCTAATTGTGCTTGAGTGATCCTCGAGGAAAGTAAGTGCTGTTTGCACCACAAACACACGTTTTACACCGTGAGATCATTCACCTAGAAATAACACAGCATGTTCTGCCGCAAATGGCTGACACACAATTCTTTTCTCCTCTAAAACGCAAGACTGCATCTCGAAAGCATTTCCTCGACACATTTTATGGTTGGAAAGAGCAATATGGCAATGGGTTTCAGAGATGCATCTTCAGCATGCTTGAGTGCACTTGCAATTAGTGCTAATTAGAGTTCCAGGGTACCAAAACACAAGTAGTGATAAGTAGAGATGCCCACATGTCCTCACAGGAATATGAAGCCAGAAAGTTCACCAAGGAACCAATTGAATAACACATTATTTGTGTTTGTGTTTAGAGCACAATCACATGTGTGTGATGTGTGTGCTAATTTGTGATTCTCTTTCTCTCTCACTCCCTCTCAACCCACTCACACAAACACACTCTCATCATGTTCTCACTGTTAGCCTAGCCGCGGTTGTCTGTGTGCTTTTTCACTGTGACCTGTAGATGTGAGAAGCTTGTAAATTGCCTGCAATCACTGAGAACAACAGCGAGGGAGAGGGACGCAAAGAGCTGCAGCCTCAGTAAAATTCAAATTGCCTCTGCAAGGGCATCTTATGACGAGAGCTCACTCTTCCCTCAGATATAGAGAGACAATACATAATTCATGGCAGCTGAACATCTAGGGTCATGCTAGTCATTGCAAACTTTTTTAGGTAAAAGACTGATGCAGGTTTTTATTCCATTAAAGATATTTTCAATGTTGCCACAGCTGAATGATTGACACCGACAGAACCGTTGAACAGACTGTATATCCTTCACACCCTTGTTATCATTTGTAGGGAAAAAATGAAATTCACCCTGAATAAACTCACGTTTTAACTTTTAACTAGAGCTGCACGATTCTGGATAAACTGAGAATCACGATTTTTTGTTTCAAATAAAGATATGATTGATTCTGAATATACTCCTAAACAAAATAACAGGTATAATTTAGCACAGAGGTTCTGGCAAAATGTTAATTGTTGCAGTGTATTTAAAATGTTAATTAATTTGAATTAATTATTTTTTAAAAATCGATTTAAATGAATGATTCAATGACTCATTCATAACTACTTCACTTGTTTCATTACTGGATGAATCAGCATTTTTGAACGAATCTCTTGAATGAATGATTCAATGACTCACTCATAACTACTTCACTTGTTTAATTACTGGATGAATCAGCGTTTTTGAACGAATCTCTTGAATGAATGATTCAATGACTCACTCATAACTACTTCACTTGTTTCATTACTGGATGAATGAGCATTTTTGAACGAATCTCTTGAATGAATGATTCAATGACTCACTCATAACTACTTCACTTGTTTCATTACTGGATGAATCAGCGTTTTTGAACGAATCTCTTGAATGAATGATTCAATGACTCACTCATGACTACTTCACTTGTTTCATTACTGGATGAATCAGCATTTTTGAACGAATCTCTTGAATGAATGATTCAATGACTCACTCATAACTACTTCACTTGTTTCATTACTGGATGAATCAGCGTTTTTGAACGAATCTCTTGAATGAATGATTCAATGACTCACTCATAACTACTTCACTTGTTTCATTACTGGATGAATCAGCATTTTTGAACGAATCTCTTGAATGAATGATTCAATGACTCACTCATAACTACTTCACTTGTTTCATTACTGGATGAATCAGCGTTTTTGAACGAATCTCTTGAATGAATGATTCAATGACTCACTCATAACTACTTCACTTGTTTCATTACTGGATGAATCAGCGTTTTTGAACGAATCTCTTGAATGAATGATTCAATGACTCACTCATAACTACTTCACTTGTTTCATTACTGGATGAATCAGCATTTTTGAACGAATCTCTTGAATGAATGATTCAATGACTCACTCCTAACTACTTCACTTGTTTCATTACTGGATGAATCAGCGTTTTTGAACGAATCTCTTGAATGAATGATTCAATGACTCACTCATGACTACTTCACTTGTTTCATTACTGGATGAATCAGCATTTTTGAACGAATCTCTTGAATGAATGATTCAATGACTCACTCATAACTACTTCACTTGTTTCATTACTGGATGAATCAGCGTTTTTGAACGAATCTCTTGAATGAATGATTCAATGACTCACTCATAACTACTTCACTTGTTTCATTACTGGATGAATCAGCATTTTTGAACGAATCTCTTGAATGAATGATTCAATGACTCACTCATAACTACTTCACTTGTTTCATTACTGGATGAATCAGCGTTTTTGAACAAATCTCTTGAATGAATGATTCAATGACTCACTCATAACTACTTCACTTGTTACATTACTGGATGAATGAGCGTTTTTGAACAAATCTCTTGAATGAATGATTCAATGACTCACTCATAACTACTTCACTTGTTTCATTACTGGATGAATCAGCGTTTTTGAACGACTCTCTTGAATAAATGATTCAATGACAAATTCATTATTAACAGTCACTTGTCGCCACCTAGTGGCGTAATGACAATGTAATCGATTACATTCAAAATGTGATTTGCTCGCTTCCGTAGACATCAGTGTTTATATCCCAACTACAAACTTTTATCCCAAAAAACGATACTGTGTAGTTTAAATGATTGTTTGTGAGGCTGTTTTACACCAATACATGATGATTTGAATGTTGCGCTGTGGTTTTGCTAAAGTTTTAATAGACACAGGCACGTCATTGTCATTTAGGAATGAGATTGCGTGGGTGTTTGAATCAAGATCGTAATCTTTTATTGATTGATGGTGCAGCTCTACGTTTAACGTTTGAAAAATAACAAATCTAAACACCAAAGTAGTAATGAAATGTTACAGTTATATATATTTCAATACTTACAATATATTTCTTATTTTGTTTAATATTTTTTAATAATAATCACAATAAAAATAAAATAATCACAATTAAAATCAATTCATATTTTAGTTATATTGAAAGAGACAAAAACAGTGGAAATGAGGCCTATGAAAACTCAAATGGAAAGGTTTTTTCACTTTATGGTTACTGAAAAAAGTTCAAGATTATCATTTTTCAAGTTTTCCCCCAAATTTATTATTATTTAATCATTCATTTTATTTAAATTATTTTAATTGATTGATTGATTATTTTACTGATTATTTTCTATGCAGATGTCAACTAAAGGTAAGTTTACACGACAAAGATGCTCCAAAACACTAAAAAGTCGATCCTTTGCATTTTCGCGTACAGATGACGATGTTGAAAAAGGCTGTATTCTGCTGCCAGGCCAGTAGTTGGCGATGTCAATTTGTAAAGAAACACTATGCAACTATAGACTGAACACGTAACACGCATGAGCATGACCTCACCGTTTTCACAATTTCATGTTTTTGTAGTTTACATGGAGATAACTGTATCGTTTTCAAAAACGTGCACTTTGAAACCCGTTTTCAGGCCCCCAAAACGCAGTTATCCTGGAAATGAATGGCTAAAACCCATAAAAAGTTTGCCATTTTTAGTTGAAAACTGTGTTTTTCGTAAACGGCCCCTAAATCATTATAGAATTATGAATTTAGCTATTCATCTAG
The DNA here is from genome assembly GCA_037194245.1 of Opsariichthys bidens. Classification (NCBI taxonomy): domain Eukaryota; kingdom Metazoa; phylum Chordata; class Actinopteri; order Cypriniformes; family Xenocyprididae; genus Opsariichthys; species Opsariichthys bidens. The sequence continues at coordinate 29,573,457 of CM074278.1, forward strand.
TGAAAAAAAAGTTCTTCATATCACAATATTTATTTGTTTCAACAACAAACAAACATACAAACAAAAAAACATTGCAAAGTCAGCCTTTTTCCAATATTATGCACTACATTATACTTGGAATTAGTGTTTTGGTACATTTATGGTGCTTTATTGTCATGTTTGTTCGACTTTCACTATAAGGAAGCATCATCATCCTGCTGGGTTTTGAAACAGGAAAATGAAACGTTTTCAGAATAACATGAAGATTTTTTATTCATTTTCAGGTGAACTATCCCTTTAAATTTAGCGAATGTGTAACATAAATAAACCCAGTACATTTTGTAAAGTCAGGATTTCTGAGCGTCACATCAGCTGCTACACTTAACACATTTAACTGTGTCATACAGATTTCCCCATATCACACCTTCAGTTTCACCATCATCCCAGCGTGGAAACACGGGGTTGCGTTTTGAAAAGCACATTGGCGGCACGTTAAGTTCCGCCGAGCTGCTACAAAATATGAACGGTGCTGATTCTCAAAAGAAAAACACAAGCTAGGCCAAGCAGGTCTGAAGCCACCGGGGAGCTTTAAAGGAAACGATCTGCTGGTGATGAAAGCACTTCCGTGAGGGACTGAATCTCAGCATAGTGGGAACAAGATATTTGGGGTAAAGAGGGAGGGAGTGAGGGAGAGAATAAAAGGCTGACCTAGTTCCGCCTTTCACTTGCTCCTTCCCCGGACTAGGTGTCCTGGAACCCCGAGGCCGAGCTGGCAGGCCTGCAACTCGTATAGAGGGAGCAGCGGAGGGCAGAAAGGACGTTAAACAATGACTGTGCACTCTCAACCTCTGCTGCCCAAGCTAGTGTGGATTATTCCCCTGGCCACATCCATTGCAGAGAAGAAGAGAGGGAACGGAAAGCTGGCAGCTTGCTCTGTCACAGTCTCTCCTCCATTACGTCACTGTGCCAAACAACACAGCACTGCTGCACAAGGCACACCTGCTGCTGGCTGCACTGGAGCGACTCCAGCTCCATATCAGCCCTGCTGCTCACCTCCCTGCCTGGCAATCACTGCAGGCACGCACAGCCCGGCTACAATTAGCACTCACAGATTCAAATCTGCAAAATACCAAAGAAAAATGTTTATTATTTACTTTAGTGCTGACGCAGACACTATGGAAACTACGGGTTTCCGCCATGAAATAAAAAACAAAAAAGGTAATTACGACTTTTTTCTCAGAATTGCGCGATATAAAGTCCGAATTAGGAGTTATAAAGTCAGAATTGTGATATATTAAGTCAGAATTGAGTTATAAAGTCCGAAATGTAAGATATTGAGTCAAAATTGTGAGTTATAAAGTTCGAAATGTGAGATATTAAGTCAAAATTGTGTTATAAAGTCCGAAATGTAAGATATTGAGTCAAAATTGTGAGTTATAAAGTTCGAAATGTGAGATATTAAGTCAAAATTGTGTTATAAAGTCAGAAATGTGAGATATAAAGTCAGAAATGTGAGAAATTCAGTCAGAATTGTGAAATATTAAGTCAGAATTGAGTTATAAAGTCCGAAATGTGAGATATTAAGTCAAAACTGTGTTATAAAGTCAGAAATGTGAGTTATTAAGTCAGAATTGTGAGATATTAAGTCAGAATTGAGTTATAAAGTTAGAAATGTGAGTTATTAAGTCAGAATTGTGAGATATTAAGTCAGAATTGAGTTATAAAGTCCAAAATGTGAGATATTAAGTCAAAATTGTGTTATAAAGTCAGAAATGTGAGTTATTAAGTCAGAATTGTGAGATATTAAGTCAGAATTGAGTTATAAAGTCCGAAATGTGAGATATTAAGTCAAAACTGTGTTATAAAGTCAGAAATGTGAGTTATTAAGTCAGAATTGTGAGATATTAAGTCAGAATTGAGTTATAAAGTTAGAAATGTGAGTTATTAAGTCAGAATTGTGAGATATTAAGTCAGAATTGAGTTATAAAGTCCAAAATGTGAGATATTAAGTCAAAATTGTGTTATAAAGTCAGAAATGTGAGTTATTAAGTCAGAATTGTGAGATATTAAGTCAGAATTGAGTTATAAAGTCCGAAATGTGAGATATTAAGTCAAAATTGTGTTATAAAGTCAGAAATGTGAGATATTAAGTCAAAATTGTGAGTTATAAAGTTCGAAATGTGAGATATTAAGTCAAAATTGCGTTATAAAGTCAGAAATGTGAATGTGCAATAAAAAGTCGCAATTTTTGATTTAGTAGTGAAAACAAGCCAGTATATTCACAATATAATTAGCATGTATTGTACACATTCTAAATCCAATTTTTATTAAAACACTCATTTTGTCCAATGTTTACTTCAGATCAGAAAATGTGCACTTTTGGCAAGGAAGACCATTGTTAAACATTAAATAAAATTTAGTTAACATGAACTATGTAAAATGCTTCTAAAGCTTTTATTAATCTTAGTTCATGTTAATTTCAACATTTAGAAATACATTATTAAACTCAAAGGTTGTCTCTGTTAATATTAGTATTATTATTTATTCAGTTGACTTTTTATTAGCTAACTTTCACAAAGATTAACAAATGTATTGTTAATTAATGTTAATGCATTATTACCTTATTGTAAAGTGGTCCTAAATTATTTTAGCATAAAAAATAATAAGACTAAATTGGAATAATTAAAATATATTTTTTTTACTTCTAACTTTTACAGAAAAATATTGTTAAAAAATGGTAAAAAAATGTAAATGGTTTATGCAAGTAAAAACTATGAATTATCATATAATTAAAATAAAAATCTGTAAAATATTCCCTGAAGTCCCACAACACTCGGTCCTGCTCTGCTTCATACTACAGTAACGTTAATAATCGCATCCACGAACATAATTTCTGCCCGAGTCCCATCCTGATTCTTTTCCACCAGCTGTGAGATGAAGACCACATGTCCCATGATTCCACGCTCAAAACTGGCGTCATCAAGCTACACCTTTGTGTTGAATAGGCGACCTCTAGTGGATGAACAACTACATATTGCACCTTTAACTGTGATTTTTTTGTCAAGTGGGTCTCTCTGATTTTGTACCGTTGTTTATTAAATAATCGGTAGCACAGAAGTAACGGCTTTAAAGTACTCATATCATTCGCTCCTATCACTCTGTCACTGGTTTTTAAATTTTCAGCAAACAAGAATCAGCCTTTTTTATACTTTTGTGCTGTTTTTAAATTAATAGCAGGTAAAATCATCCACATTTACAGTATTACATAGGATGTTGTCAGATATTTCGCTACAAGCCAAGACACATATAAGTGCCGTCACAATACGATTACTCAGAATTATCATCACAAGGACTGAGAAATCATTCCTTCATTTGAAACCACCAACATATTCCCTTTTCCACATTTTACTCAAAACTTTTTCTTTTTTACGGTAAAACCATCCCAACGGGCCTTTAAATATCAACAGGTCAACACAATGTTGGATTGTGGCAATAAAACAAACAATCGTTCCTCATAAAGGCTGTTTAAAGTCTTCACTCAGGTGGCTGTTGAAAAATTCCTTCCTTTTTTCCTTCTTCTAATCCTCTCTAACGCGCAATGATTGTCTTGATGTGTCGAAACTCCATGAAAGCCCTGAGGGAGTGCGTGTCATCTAGGAGCCACAGTCCTCTCAGACTTCTGAGGGCTGAGAAATAGGATGCTCTCAGATTGACTGTAATAGAAAGCGATCTGCGGGCTCCCGTTTCATTTCAAGCTACACATGAAACAAAGGATTCCTCAAAGAAACACAAACAGCTTCATGCAAGAAAAAATGCCAACTGTGTGTCTGAGTCTCCTATTAAAAGAAGTCACATCTCTCCCAGTTAATTATCTCTTATTAAATAAGTCATATTATTATAACCAAATATAATAATTCCAAGATTTAACCACTGAAAAACTTGCATGAGTCGGCCACTAATGTGAATATTATGTAGGATTTTATTTTAAGAAAATGTTGTCATGCAAAAACTGCACAATGTCAATGTATTAAAATAAACAAAACACTAAAAAAGTGCATAAAGTAATATATATATTATGTATTATTATTATTATTACAGTGTCTATACGTACATCTCTTGTCTCTGTTCTTGTGTTATTGAATAAAAAAATGAGATCATCTTTGTTGCATAAACCTCTATAAAATCTATAATTTATTACAGATTATATAATATTACACAACAGAATTTTACAAAAAAATACATAAATATTCCTACTAAAATAGGCAAAACACACAAAATCACAATGTCAGTTGTGTGTCCCTGTATAAACTGCGACAACGTTCATCGAAAACAAACTGCAAAACAATTCGTATTTCGCTTCAGGACAGTAGGGTAATAAAACATACCTTCTCTCAAAATATTACACATGGATGGATTGCAAAAATGACCTTTATACTTTAAAATTGTTTAACCTTTCTGATGCTGTTTGGTCACTTCTGACCGAAATATTTTACGTTTTGTTTTTTTCCGAATTTATTATTTCATCAGAATGGTACGATACTTGGTAAAGGTGAACACACACAAAAAAACAATCCTGGACATGATTTGAAAAGGTTAAAATATTCACACTTGTACCATTTCTGGTCAAAAATAGCCGCATTGGAAATGAACAGGAAGAGAATTTGATCTAGTGGAAGCCAAACAAACTCTAACTGAAAGCTCATTTTTTGAGATATCAACCTCAAATTTGGAACACAACTTTTTTAGATTCATGGCTTTGATTTTCTCGTAGTTTTAGAGTAAAACATGTTTAGGAAAATATATATTTCATATGCAATATAAATATACATTTTATGTATTTTTCATAATAATAAACTGAAACTTCTATAATTTTTTCTTTATTTCACTTCAGCAATAATCAGCCAACTGCCTTCCTTAAAAAGAGCCCAAACTGAAGTCTGTGCTTCAAACCTCTCAAGATTTACGACAGTTTAAGTTGGAAATTTCCTTTTCAAGTGAATAACAGGTAACAAATGGATCATGTCTATTCCATAAATATAATTTAGTACCATAAAATACTCTTAAAACACAAAATGTTAAAAAAAAAAAAACTCACTGAAATAAAGCATTTTTGACCGCCACGTGAGGTAACCAAAGGGTTAAATAAAGAAAAATAAAATGGGAAAACTACGATTACTGTTGGATCACTGAACTACAACTGAAAAGAGTGAAATAGTTAAATTTGGTTGTTTCTCCATCTCCAGTGTTTATGATGTAACCCTGCGTTCATCACCGAGGAACAGACCTCCCGTAATCTGTCGGATTTCACACACTCCTGTACAGCCAGTGCTTAGCAGCCGGCCATCCATGCTGCTTTACTAAACTGCTTGATTTACAAGCGCCCAAGGGGCAGTTTTGGAGACCAAAGCGTACATTATTAATGGATGTGTAGTGTTGACATGATGCCAGAATCCATACAACACTTTCCTGCTTATGGAGCAATTCCAATACTATGATAATAAACTGTGAAGGGGTTAAATAAACAGAAGTCAGTCCCGATGTGTTTACCTCAAATACTCAGTCCAGACGCAGAGTGATGCTGACGTACAGGCAAAATACAAGGCGGAATTTGCTCTCAGTGTGTTTTTATAGTATAGTTATTTGGGTTACTGGTCACTGTTACATGTAATTACATAGTAATAACTATAAATCATGCAACTAACACTAAACTAACACAAAACCCTAATCCTATATAGTAAGTACATATAGTTACTCAAATGTATAATTACACAGACACCTTAAAATAAAGCGTTACACTTGTAAAATGTATGTAATTATACATTAAGTACTGAGTAATATTAAGTAACTACATGTACTTACTATAGGGTTAGGATGAGGGTTTGGTTCAGGGTTAATTGCATGTAATTATAGTTATTACTATAGTAAATGCATGTAACAATGACACTGTAAAATAAAGTGTTACCATTATTTGTTTTTAAAACACCTGAATGTAAATACATCTATAATTCCCTTACCAAATCTCGATCGTGGTCTGAACATGAACACAATAAGTAAACTAAGAATGATTATGTAAATGCATAATTCCTTCCCACCAAAACATCTTGAACCCATTATGAGCTTATGGTAAAGAAAATGATTGAAAAGAGCTTATAGTAAAGAAAATGGTCATTTTCTTTACCATAAGCTCTAGAAAAGCCCATAATGGGTTCAAGATGTTTTGGTGGGAAGGAATTATGCATTTACATAATCATTCTTAGTTTACTTATTGTGCTCATGTTCAGAGCTCATGGTAAAGACAATGATGGTTTCCAGTAAGATCCCAGTATAGCACTTCAGGATGTGTTCTGGTTTATGGGAATGCAACACATCGTCAACAACAGTCAAGATGCAAGATCCAGAAACAGCTTTTATTCGAGCTGATACTCTATGAAAGCATTGCAGCACTTAGTTTTAGGGGGGATGCTGCTGGCACCTGCTATTAAAGCCCACTGCGCACGCTTCTCCCAGCCTGCAACAAAAGGTCTGCTGTTTTTCGGCAGCACAGGTGCTGAGACTGACCTGAATGGTGCAGGTATACTCCGTATCATCCAGCAGTCTGACCGTACACATGTATTCTCGCTCCAGGTTTCTGACGCTGCCACTCATCAGCCGACTCAACATCTTCTCGACGCACGGTCGCTGGTCTGCGTCCGGGACCCGAACAAAAAGCTCAAGCAATGTCACATCGACCAAACTCTCCGGTCGCCCAGGTAAAACGCGCTAACCAAAGCCGACAGCATCTTTATCCGATGACAGTTGTTCGGGTGAGTGTTATTGCGAACAGGTTCCTTCGGCACGCATCCAGGTCCAGATGAAGTCGCTGTGGTTACGAGCAGACAGTAGCAGCCCGTCTGTTGACCATTCACCGCTTGATATTTGAGCAAGGGGGCGGGACTATGGAAGCTGATTGACACGCCTTCTAGCCAATGGGTGGGCTTTCCAAATAAGGACTCGTTTGAAACGGACAATGAAGGATTAGGGTGCTGCAGCGTGTTTTGGAGGTCATTGTTGTCCAATGAGAGGCTGGACAAAGGTAGTAGTAAGGTTAGAGGAAATACTCTTTTTGTTGTCTTTATGTGGCATTACGACTAGCAGCATTGATAACAAAATCAAAGTAGGGTGGGTATCTTATGAAATATCCTACATATTTATCGAAAAGAAATATACAGTTAATTTACTCGTGAGTTTTTAAAAGAAACTAAAATTTCTGAAATTATGATTTAGAAAACTATATTGGGAGGTTTTTTGTTTTACAAATGACATTTTGTCATATGTAACATTTCGAAATGCTCACAAATCAAAAACACTAAAAACATAAAGGCATAAAGTAACTGAAACTTTCAAATATTTTCATTAATGTGTTCCTGTGGTGTTGAATAAAAAATTAGAGATCCCAAAAAGTTGTGTAAACAATCTAGATTTTTATGCATTCTCTGTTTCTTTAGTTTCATGCAGCTTGCAATAACATCTCTAAATATATTTTTTTTTGGTGTAACTGAAAATATAAATGAATTTATGACCTAAGTACTTCCTCTATCCCTTCACCACATATTTCATAAAAAATGAAAATCTAACTGTATGTGTCTATGAAGTTTCAGCACAAAATACTCCACAGATCATTTACTATAGCTCGTCAAATTTGCCCCTATTTGGGTGTGAGCAAAAACACACCGTTTTTGTGTGTGTCCCTTTAAATGCAAATGAGCTGCTGCTCCCGACCCACTTTCCAAAAGACTAAAGTTCAAAAAAATGAAATCATATTCAAGGACCCCTTTAATGATTTTAATAACAATATCAATCCCTAGATGCAATTTAAATATGAAATTAATCACACAGGGAAACTCCAGAAGTAGCATTTTATTGCTTATTTAAGAATATTACACTTGATTTGATTTACAGATATTAAGAACAGTATAAATATTTCTACATTAGCATGAGAACTTTCATTTTTCTGAGAACTCTCTCTCTCTCTCAAACACACACACACACACACACACACACACACACACACACTTTTATTTCTATTTGTAATTAGTAAGCAAAAAGTAAACAATAAATGTAAGAATTCTTTGGTCTACTGTGTGTTTGTAAAAAGCAGGAACGTCACATTGTGAATTCATTAGAGTCATTTTCATCATTCTCCTCTGGCTCATTGCTGCTCATGGAGGTGGATTTGGCTGAGCTCTGTAATCGGTTCTCAGCCTTGCGTGTGTAGGGCCGACCCGCTCGAGGATGGTTCTGATGATGAGGCCATTTTATGTTGGACATGTGGTCCACAGAACGGACAGAAGCCTCTTGTCTCCTGTCCACCGGCTTCATCTGATTCAGCTTGCAGGAAGCGATGAGAGGCCTGCCGATGTCCAGCTCTTTGCTCTCAGTGAGACGCTCTTTAGTTTGTGAGTGGGTGTAGTGCAATTTCACCTTGATCACCAGAGATCCCTAAAAAGTTTCAGAGAACTCAGAATAAATTGCATTGCTTAAATGGCTTCAAACAATACACTACATCAGTGGTTTCAACAATAATATCCCTACAATAAAACATATGTTAACACTTTACGATGGCTTCATTTGTTAACATTAGTAACTAACAATAAACAATACTTCTACAGCATTTATTAATCTTAGATCCTGATGTTTATCCTTGTGAAGCTGCTCTGAAACTATCTGTATTGTATAAAGCGCTATATAAATAAATGTGACTTGACAGAATAAACCTGTGATCCATTTTGGGTTTGTGATTGACCAGTAAGCGACCGAGAGCTTTTAAGCTGAGCATTTACATTTCAGTTATCAATGTTTCAAAAAGCATTTCATATCTATACCGCAATGTTCTAATTTCAAAGAGAAAACCTCCGTAAATGTACCTGGAGTCTTTGAAGGCAACATAATCTGAGGGTGGAGTCAGGAGTTTCCTCACAGCTCACAAGCAGAGAGTCAATTTCTTCCAATCTGCCAGAAGCTGAGAAAATGTCTTGCAATTTCTAAAAAAAATAAAAAGACATCACCATTTAAACTCATACAGCCAGGTAAAGTGAGCGTCGAGCTGTTAATGTACTCCAGGAAGTATTGGACTTTTTACACCCCTAGAGGTCAGTAGACTCAAAGTTTTGTTTTAATGTCATCCTAAAGGACATGCGTCCTTCTCAAGTTCTTCAACACTAGTAAAGTTTGCATTTAAACTAGAGCAATAAAAAAAAACTTTAATGTTTAATCTATTCTGTTAGTAAAATCAGTGTTGACATTGTTAACTAAACCCAAAATAAAATCAAATTAAAAATAAATAAATATAAATAAAATATTTATTATATTTATAATATACAGTATGTGTATATGCGTGTATGTATATACACACACACACACATATTCATTTCATAGCCAGATAGATAGACAGACAGAGAGGCAGACAGACAAACAGAAAGAGAGGCAGACAGACAGATAGATAGATAGATAGATAGATAGATAGAT